>OZ024869.1:85700548-86300548 GCA_964017185.1 Rugalucina vietnamica | reverse complement strand
TAAAGACCGAAAATATCCGAAAATCGGCGCGGACAAATTCTCGTAACGAAATGGTTTTGACTTTTGATAAAAACCGGAATCGTTGAACAGGGTCGGTCGCCGACTTTTTTTTTTTTTCTGAGCGCTAAAAAAGTTGCAGTTGGCGCAGATTTTGACCAGTCGGTCGGGAAATCGGAAACATAACATTTTTTTTTTTTAAGCCTCAGACTAAGGAGTGCACCAGGGCAAAATACAGGCCTATAACATGTACTTTGTGAAACGTCCACCCTGATTGTGTTTTAGTGGTATGCATGTAAAGCTTGACTATTGTCCTTGCAAGATGTTCAAGTTCATCCATTTCATTATTATGTCCATTGTCTACAGTTTGTATGCTCCCCAGTAAACATACTGTAAACATATTAACCATTGTTGTATATATTGTTGTATTTTGTCCTTACCACTGTATATTTTTAGTGTAGGCTATTATGCATTTGTTGTTAAAATGCCAACAATTAACATTTATTAGAAGGTTGAATTACAGTCTTTGGTGATCTAATGTTGAAGTTTCAATTTATTTGGCCTATTTTGTTATTAATGAGCAGTTGAAATTTCATGCTCAGCTGAGTTGAACATGAAAAAAGTTTTATAACCTTGGGGCCTAAAGTCTTTGGACTTTAAGTGAGCAATACAGTATAGACACCGCGAAGGTTCGATATTCCCTGTCCCCGCGCGATGCGGGGAATAGCCGGGAAAGGATTAAAATTCACGTAAAATCCACGCAAAATTCATGCGAAATCCGCGCGAGTTTCTCGCAGCTCCCCTGCATCGGTAAAATCCGCGCGGGGAATTTCCACACATGAAGCGTGAAGCACGGGGAATTTCCTCGCATGAATTAAGCGTGTGACGTGTACTGTATTTAGGATCGGTCCTAGTGAGATACATGTTAACGGTAAAGTGCAATACAAATGACAAAGTATAGAGTATTTCATGGATGCGCCCCTCATCACTGTTTTCTTTGCCACTGCTAGATAAGACTGAATTTTCTTGCCTTGATGTTTCCAAAATAGACAAAGTGTTTCCACAGGTGCAAGTCCTTAATATTCTGGGATTCTTGCGAATACAACGCTACGTCTGACTGAACGACGCCAGGAAGGCTTTGTAAACATCGTAGTTTATCAGTGAAGGTCACTGACATTGTCGACGTCCGGTGGAAAATTAGGATATTTGTGGTGTTTTGAAAGAAAAAAACGTTGCTGCAGAATGAGAATAGTGAAGATGCATATCGTCGTATATACGGGCCTGAATGTTTTATGGTTTCGCTACGCGTCACCATAAAAATGGTTTCGCTACGCGTCACCATAAAACGAATTTTCGGCCGCTATTATATCCGACGATCTGTGCTCCGTAGCATAGAATATGTAGACATGTAGAATATGATCAGACCTGCACTAGTCAGCACCACGAGTAGCACGTGTATTGCTACATGCACATGCTTTTGCAATCCGCTTGCTACATGTATGTATTGCAACATCGGCTATTTTATTTAGACTTACTTCACGTGCTACTTTGTGTAAACTTGTTGCCACGCGAACTACAGTGAATGGCCAATAACATATTCTACTTACTACCCATATACATGTGCACGTGTACATTCTTATTCACTGAGTGCTGCTATTTTGCATGGAATATTGCATATGCTTTCTCTTAAATCAAAGATCGCAGATTAAAGCTTGAAGTCCTTTGCTTGATGATCAAATGAGAAATGAGCAAATTTAGTGTAACCCATATCTTTTCTACAACAAATTTGGCCATCTACTGTATGCCTCTCAGATAGCAGAAATCCTCTTTATAAAGACGTTGCATAACGGAAACTTGCCCATGTAATTAATTTACAGATTTTTTCAGCTGTAAAAATTAGAAGAAAAAAAATCATTGGAAAATATTTTGCGATTTTTTTTTTTATTTTTGTTCAAAACATAGATTGTGGGTACACGTTAGAACCGCCTCGGCGATGCGGTTCTATGCCGAGCCGGTTCTAGAACGAGTACCCACAACCTATGTTGTGGATCAAAAATAAGAAAAATAGGTATACCCCTGTAGACCACAGTTTTTGCTATATGTAAAAGTGGGGTTCAAAGGGGTATATACATTACACGGTTTTCGTGATGGTATACAATACACGGTTTTCGTGATGGTATACAAGACAGGATACTCCCGTCAGCATTCCACGATACATGTACAATTCTCGGCGGAACCGCCTCGGGTAGGCGGTTCTATGCCGAGGTGGTTCGCGGTTCTAATTCGAGGCGGTTCTAACGAGTACCCACAATCTATGTTTTGGAGCAAAAATAAGAAAAATAGGTATACCCCTACATATGGAACATATCATACGCACTTGTACGATATTCTGAAATCCTGTCTATAGTGACTTGTTTAATGTTGAAATGTGTGGAAAAGTTCGCAATAATAACAACTGTTTACCATGCACTCTGTTTTATGCTGTAGCCGCTAACCAGGGTCATCTCTCCTATAGCCGCAGGTAGGTATGGGAACCATCAGCCACCTGGAACTACTGCTCACCAACAGAAACGAAGCAAGACGCAAAAAGAAGATCGTGACCTGATGAAGACATGATCTGCATCTGCACATACTGACGGACACTAAATTTAGCTATTGAACGAGCGCTCTGACCTAACTTAAACTTGTGAACCACTGCAGCAGCTTAGTCCTAGTCCTTAGTCCTGTAAAACTAGTTTACGCCCGCCAGTAATTTACATTACTGATTGTTCCAAGGCGAAACTTCAGTGTAGGTTCTAATTGTTTTACGTTTTGGTGTTGAATTTTTGTGTTGTTTGCACCTTTTGTACGTTTACTTATGAGCCGCCTCGTGGGAAAACCAACAATGTTGTTTCCGTACAGGTCTGACACAAATCGGCTTGTACAGCTACAGAAGCAGGCTAGAAGCTTGAAATTTTGGAGTTAAGTAGAGGACGAATTTTACTATCCGAGTAGCAAAAACAAAGGCGCTGATCAGCTTCGCGGTTACCGCGAAGCTGATCTGTGCCTTTGTTTTCGCCTATGCAGATTGTTGGTTTTCCCATGGGGCGGCTCATATTTTAGTTAAGTTTGGGTAACATGCTCACTCAACTTAGCACGATATGTTTTCTTTTTATAAGTCTAGGTTTTCCATCCTGTGGTTTTAGAGTGGGAATTTCTTTCTGATTGTGCCATTTCCTGATCATTGCCTACCTTTACCATTATTTCGCAGATCTATTGCATGTACTTGTTTGATTGGGATGAACCATTTCGAAATGTTCTTTTTGGAGACATTTCGTCGGACTAAAATTGTCAGAAATAAAAATTAAAACTGAGATCCTTTAAGAGCAGAGAACGCATTAATGAGAAAGATGATGTGCCATACCGCGGTTTCGACTATTAAATCCTGATGACAAAATGTTTGAACGTATATGACGACAGCACCCGCCTGGTGCGCCTGTTTGGAATTTTAACATCACTTTTAAACCATGTGTTGGCCACACACTGTTTGTTTGTATTTAAATTTGCGACCCCGGTGGCCGAGCGGTTAGGAGCGCTGTTTCTTAATCTCTCGATCATCTCACCGCTGGGTTCGAGCCTCGCACTGGCCACATGTGAGACAAGACAAGTTTTGCTTGTGGGTGTGCCAGGTGTTTTTCTCGGGGTCCTCCCGTTTGCGCCAACCTACTGATCGGCCCGTCTCATACGAGCTGAAATAATCTTGAAAGGGACGTAAAACTGAATTCTATATTATTAAAAAAATCTTTATTTGAACCGCGACGCGAGAAAACCGGGATTTCCAACCAGATCCGACACAAACCGATCTGTGAAGTCCTTGAGGATGCTTCAAAGATTGATATTCCGGATGTAAGAAGAAGAATTGTACTATCCGTTTAGCGAAAACAAAGACGCTGATCAGCTGTGCACTGTGCTGATTACTGCACAGCTGATCTGCACCTTTGTTTTCGCATGGGCAAAAATCGTGAGTTTCTCATGACGCGGCTCATTTCTAAAGACGCCACCATGCTACTAAAAGGGTAATGGGCAACCAATAGTGATTGCTCCGAATGCTACAACTTCTGTTTATTCTGCCTGCCTCTCTGTTGCGCTCGTTGTCTTTGGTTTTGATTGAGACTATCCGAATGGCTACCTTGTTGGGAAAGAGCTAGTCATCATGCTCTACCTGTGTCTTGTTAGGGAAATATGGTTTGTGATGTGTTATATTTTTCCTTTCCAGTCTAGTGTTTGATCCCTCTATTCTTACTTCCCAGATGCAAACATTGCGTGCAGATTTCACCTAAATCTTAGATGTCGTAATGATGGACGTTCTGTGTGTTTTTTTAAAGTGTTCGTCCGTTACAAAAGACAGCTATATTCTTTAGGTCGTTAAAAATAGTTATCCAGGGACCAATTTCAGAGCCACCAATGTATCGTAGCGATGCTCGTGATGCTGTTTAGATCCTAAGCATGTAATCGGTTGTTAAGGTAAGATTAAACTCCTGAAATAATAAAAGGAAATCACTGCAATTATACTATGATACTTATTAGCAATTCAAAGTTTTAATTGATTTCCAAATTGCAAAGTGGTATGAAGATGAACTGAAACAAACGCTTTAACTCATTTAGGAGCCGCAGTGTCGAACGCTTTTTCTGACGCATATGCCCTAACGTAACTAAAAATGAAAACCTACATTTTTATAATGTGCTAACAGCAAAATTACAACACCAAGACATAAAACAATAAGAACCACCACAGATGCATCGCCTTGGAACGATCAGTAATATAAATTACGTTACAACCTTGATTGATGGGATAGCTGACGTCACCGGTCCTGATAGCGTAATGGTTAGAGCATCCGCTTCGGGAACGGGAGGTCGTGGGTTCGACCCCGGGCCGCATTATACCAAAGACGCTAAAAAGGGTACCAGTGGCTACCTTGCTTGGCGCTCAGCATTCACACATGGCAAACACTAGCTTCTCTATTACCCTTACTCGGGGTTAGACCGAGGTGCGCCGATAAGTCAACGGCGGAACACTATCAGTATATACATACGAACATGGCACAAAGTAACGTCACGCTTATTCGCCCAGTGAAATGTTGCACAATATAACACATTTTTAATCATTTGCTACATAGGCGAGGTGTGTTGGAATAAAAAGATAGAGAGAAAAATACAGTTATATTGGTTTTAGTGTTCTGTTGGTACACCAATGATTGATCGTTTGGTCAGTTACTTAATATAGAAAGGTTTTAAAAGCATATTAAAGACATTTTGTCTTCGAGTATATACATGTACATGTGTGCGATATACGATATACGTTGACTAATCAAGAAGGTATCTTGCATCATAATTTAAATCCACGCAAGATTGTGGAGACAGAATGTCACCTTGACGTCGCCGTCACATAAACTTTATATACATGAACTTGTGCATGCATTTGGGTCTATGATCTTGGTTATCCTTGATTGTACATAATTTGCAGTGAGTTTTTTTTCTGGTTGCTGCTGCAGCTGCTGTGAGGGGAATTCTGCAAAAAAAAAAAAAAAAAAAAAAAAAAAAAATTTGATTCAGTTGTGTACAGTACAAGACTAGAAGCTGTTGAATGTCACTTTTCATTCTGTGCAGTTTTTTATGCCATTTCTCTTTGATGAAAAAAAAAACAAACTGAGATCCTTTAAGAGCAGTGAACACATTAATGAGAAAGGGGATGGGCCATACTGCGGTTTCGACTATTAAAGTCTCGTCAGTGACCCTTTAGATTTGGCAACACGGAGCCAAAGAGAATTACTGAAATTTTGCAATTTTCAACAGGGTAGTCGATACAAAGACTAGTATTATCTAAATTAGACCAAATATATTTAACATTGGTTAGAAAATGAATCTTGACCAAAAATAAGTTTACAAAACCTGTTTACAAGTCTGATTTTTATTCACAATAAAAATTTTGAATGTTCATATTATATAATGTGTAGTCATTTATCTTTTTTTAGGTGTACCCTTTTTCTTCTTTCAGTGGGCTGCGGGAGTCAGGTCATTGGTTGTCTAAAGTGAATGAGAAGGGTGAAATATTTGAACTAGAGGTAGAGCCACTGCAAGACACTTCAGGAGAGAAAGATTGCTTGTGTACCTGTAGCGATTGCGCAACAGATGACACTGGATATGGGACTGACTCGGAAGTTACATTAAACAGACTCAATGATGATGCCGATGATGATTTTGATGAAGAGAGTGAATTATTAAATAAAGAGATAGATGATTATGTAGCTGTTAATAGTAGTGCAGTAGACATTCAGAGCATTGAAGAAAATATTGACAGTTTGTTCACAAGTGTTAATTCTACGTCGCAGTTTGATACGCTGAAGACAGATTCATTAGATTTGACTGGCAATATTAGTGATTTATTTGTAGATTTACCAGAAATCAATGCTGTTCATTCAAATCTGTGTGCAGAAATTACAGACAAGAAAAATAAAACTATGACCAACCCAGAGTCAGTTTCCAAATCAGTTAAAAATAGGCGATCAAAGTTACCTGATGAATCGGCTGGGAAAAGATTAAATGACACTAACTGTTCATGTAGTTCTAAAGAAACTGTTGGAGTGGAAGGAAACACTGGGGGTTCTGAGAGGACTGTTATTCTGAGGCTGAAATATCAGAATTCAGATGTTGCTACTAACACGGTTGAGCTTTGTGAACAGCTGTTGGGTATTGTGCCGGGCCACTTCAGTTCTACCAATGAAATCCGGGGTAGGAGAAGAGATAAGAGGATCAAAATCAGAGGGCTTGTACCCACAGGGGTGTCAGCTAAACAGTCTGAGATTAAAGTTGGTGAGTATATAGAGGACTTGTACCCACAGGGGTGTCAGCTAAACAGTCTGAGATTAAAGTTGGTGAGTGTACAGAGGACTCGTACCCACAGGGGTGTCAGCTAAACAGTCTGAGATAAAAGTTGGTGAGTGTACAGAGGACTCGTACCACAGGGGTGTCAGCTAAACAGTATGAAATTAAAGCTGGTGAGTATATAAAGCTGCAATGCAAAGTCTCACAAAAAAGTCTTTGGTATTCCATACCAATTTAGGCTGAAATAAATCTGGTGATACAACCACAATAAGATGGCTACAAGCTGGATATTTTTGATATTTTAACTTGTTTTATATTGATTTTATTACCTTAGAAGAATATCATGGTCAAAATCTGTCTGCAAGTTGGGGAAGTTGACCTGTGTGTTTATTTTCCACATCTGCAAAGGGCAAGAGATAGCTCTTTCACCTTTCCAAGTGTACATATTTAATGCATAGCTAGAAAAATGTGAAAGAACAAACAGAGAACACCAAAATTGATTAACCCATATATGACGAATAGACTTTCCCATCATGATCATTTGGGTGAGTCCACTTTCATTTTAGGGATGTTAAGAGTGATTTTTATTTTTTTATCTCATTTTTCAATGAAATTTCTCTGTGCAAACAAAATAGCCCCAGATGGGACGCCACGTTCTGCGGTGTCACATCTGGGGCTATTCTGTTTGCCTATGTCCCACAAAAGGGACACCAGGCTTGTATGAGTTAAGTAAACCTAAACTGTATACATTTTGTATAGGGGATTGGCTGAAGTCTGTAAATGACCAAGATGTTACCTGGGACAATCTTGATGGTGTTCTACATGTACTACTCTATCAGAGGAAGGTAATGTGTTCATGCTATATTTGAGCCGTGACGCAAGAAAACTGGTCTTCAAGGTTTCTGACCAGGTCCGACACAAAGCAGCCTACACAGTTATAGAAGATAGCTAGAGGCTGTAAATTTTGGATTAAGAAAGTAGAGGAATTGTGCTATCTGTGGAGCAAAAACAAAGGCGCTGATTAGTTTGCAGTTACTGCGAAGCTGATCTGCGCCTTTGTTTTTGCATCTATAGGCAAATATCCGGTTTTCTCGTGATGGCGTGTCTTTCATCTTTGAAATGTGTTACTTGAAAGCCTGCTATTGGGACCTCTTATAATGAGGCTGGGTTTAAACCAGCCTTTCTACTTCAGAAACTAGTGGTATAATGGAATAAAATTACAGGATTTACTATCAACTACACAGATCTATCAAACTTGTATAGTGTTATATTCTTTTGTCCCTAAAAGTAAATGATGGCCAAATATTATAGAATCAGAAATGTCAAAGCCCTTGCTTGAAATGATAAGACGACAGTTTGAAACTAGTGACCGAGTGCGTAAAAACCCAGTTAACGTTGCATGAAATTTTGTGACAACTTTTATTCACGTTTTTTGACGTCAATGTCGTACCTCCACAAGACCCAAAATTATAGAGAATGTTAATATATCTTCAGGTCTCTACTATTGTATCTGGTGGCTGGACAAAATAGTTCTAGTGATACATGGAAAGAAAACTGATGAACTCAATCAAAATGTTATATTTTTAGGTCAAGCTTGTCCTGCAGTCTGTCCCCAGACAGAAAGCAATAAAATCAGTGGCAAAACAGAAGGCCCAGTCTAAGTCTGATAGACTGGTTCACCTCATTACTGGCTCAAATAACAGTGCAATGGTTGTGGAAGAATTAGCAGACACAGTCTGGGAACCTTTCTATGGTGCTCTATATTTGTCATTGGATGGTGTTTCCTCCGAAAACATGCAAGGAAAGGTTTGTATGTTTTGAAAATTGTGGAGGTGCATCTTCTAAAAATAGTTTTAGTCAGAATTTACAAATTGCTTAAAAGTAAAGAGCCAACAATCCTACATGAAACAGCTTCTATCAGAAACCATTTTTGTAGAATGTAAAATGCTGTTAGCTACTTCGTTTGTTTGAATGAGAGAGGTAAACTCTTACATAGCACATCGTCTTAATAACCCCTTTAGGTACTTTTTAATTGATTCAGTTTCCGTCTTATGATTAATTCAACATGATTGTGATTATTTGAAGAAAAAAAATCCAAAGTTCCTGTACATTGAAAATAATGTTTACAATTTCAGGAGGATGTTGTATACCAGTTTCCAAGCTGTGACAACAAGGTGGTAGATGTACGAGGGATGTTTATAACTCTGGCAGGAACAGCACAGGACACCTCAGCCTCTACTGTACACAGGTATAGTTCAATAAACACCAACAAACATAATCAGTAATTGAGCCGCAACATTAGAAAACTGGTCTATGGTGTTTCTACCAGGTCCAACACAAACTGGCATGTACAGTCACAGAAAAAGTCTAGGAGCTTGAAACCAGGACCCAGTTGTTCAAAGCATCGTTAGCTTAACGATATCGTTAAGACATAAATTTGTTAAGCAAATATCAGCTAAAGTAACAAATACACTGTTATTTTTTTGTTGAAAAAATGTGAGAATCCTGCAAAGGATTCTCACATTTTTTCAACAAAAAATAACAGTGTATTTTGCACTGCAAAGGATTCTCACATTTTTTCAACAAAAAATAACAGTGTATTTGTAATATTAATGTTTGAAATTTTAACAAAACGTTAACTAACGACGTCGTTAGTTTTGAACAACTGGGCCCAGATTTTAGAAGAAGAGGTGATGTACAAGATCATGTATAGCAAAAACGAAGGCACTGATCAGCTGTGCAGTTACTGATCTGCATCTTTGTTTTCGCATATGCAAAAATCTGTTTTTCTGCTCGATTAATGTCAAGTTTCTTAATCTCAACAGGTAATATAAATCTCGCAGACACTCATTCTAAAATAAGCAGCGCACCCCTTGTCTCGGGGTGTTAAATAAAGATAAGAGTGACATTGTTCAATATATCACCAAGGTTGGCTGTATTTTCAAAATTTGGTACTATCTCCATTTAAACCGAATAAAGTATGATACCCAGTTGTGTTTTTTAAGATCTCTGGTAGTAGTGAATAATGCATGACCCCACCAAAAACGGCATGTCACAAACTGAAATGCAAAAATTCAAAAAGCGATAGGATTAACAAATTCTATTTTCATACGAAACAACATTGTTCGATTTACTTAACTTGACATTATCTTTTGGTAAAAGAAATGGTTATTTTATATCTTGTAAACAAACAAAAATATCAAACATCAAAAATCGAAAAAAGCATGTCACAGAGTTTCTGTAATTTACGTGACGCTATAGAAGATTGTCCAAATCTTAATACTGCTTTCTCTTATTGCAGACCAAACTGTGTCAATTAAATAGTTGAATATGTCCTTTATATGGATAACATATGGACTTTTCATTTTGCTTTACTATTTTGGTCAAATATATCTAATCCACCTGCTTTACCACTGCGTCCCTTTTAAGATGTAATCATACGTGACACCATTTTTCTACATTTGAAACAACGTTATCTGAATATGAAAGTATGGAGGATGAATACATCTCACAAAAAATAAAGTTAATATCAAACGACCCTAAGGTGGTTTTTTCGGATGCTAAAGTTGAAAATGTAATAAACGTGACAGTAATTTAAGTGACGGTACTTACTTTCAAAATGCCAATATGACATATTATATAGCTAAGATTTTGCTTTGAATCAGCGTCAATAAATGTTTAAATGTCAATTATGTACTTTTCAGTAGTTAAGGTTAAGGAATAGGATGTTTTTTCAAGCAGTGTCACGTAAATTACGCATTTGTCACGTAAAATACAAAGGTAGTTTAAGTCTATTTATCAGTTATAGTTGAAAACAGTTGAATCTAAAAGGATCACACCTCCTTCAATCAAAGACATAGCAATACTACATTTGTTATTCGCATTTGTCCATTCCAAAATACTGACCAACAGTAAAATATCAGCCCTGAGATTAATATACATTTTTATCAATATAAAACAATTTTGTTTTACTAAATAATTACATGGTTAATTAATCGAAGGATTTAATTCTTGTGCAGACTAGTTCAAATTCCATGCTTCATTTTAAGTTAGCAAAAACTCAAACATATCTAAGTTTAAAAATAATGTAGGTGACTTAAATAATACCGTCACGTAAATTACAGTATTCCGTCACGTATATTACATTTTTATAGAATGTTGTGCAAAAAGTAAAACAATATTAAAAAATGAAATAGGATCACACAAGATTGTCTGTTTGGAGTAAACGTATCCAGATAAAGTTTTTCAGATAACATTTAATGCCATTGTGTATCTGTATTGCAAAAATAATTTATGTTGTGGTTTGCAAGTAATTTACGTGACTCTGAATAAAACAAGACCTGCCGTATAACAAGATGTATTTAGAAAAGTAATTATAAGCTTCGCCACTCATGTAGGACAAATGTAATTATCATTACATGTTTTGATATAATTCTGATGTACATGTCAGATGTTATTATAGTTGCAAGTTAACAACACTGAAAATTCTGAAACAAGAAGCCTGCATCATACACATATTATCTAACATTTTTCGATAGATGATATGAAATGATGTTTATTGTTTGATTTAATCTACTTAAAATTGCTCTTTATTTGAGAAACTGAAGTGTGCTAGTCAGAGATATACGTTGAGTTTGTGTTATGGTTACATTTAGTTCATATGTAGTGCGTCACGTTGATTACCAAATTGGAATATACCCATCAAGTTTCAAAATGACGTAGAAATTGCAAGAATATCGGGAAGGTGGTGAAATTTTACAGGATGAAGCCTGAATGATCCACAATAGTGTTGGTATGTCGAAAAAGTGCAATTCTAAAAGTTTATTTTTCTTCATTTTTTTCTCCAGGATTTGCACCTTATTTTAGAATGAGTGAGAGTGGTACCATGCAGCACACCAACTTTCCATAAAAGAAGCAATTAAATTTCAGTTCTTATAGTCTTACTAGGGTGGAAACAATCAGGATGAGAAGAAACCCATCAACATTGAAAGAATTTTTTTGTAACCCGAAATCCTGTCAGATAACACTATCATTTGAGCCGCCACATGAGAAAACCAACAATTTGCATAGGCAAAAGCAAAGACGCAGATCAGCTTCTCGGTAACCGCGAAGCTGATCAGCGCCTTTGTTTTCGCTACACGGATAGTACACTTCCTCTTCTTCTTAAATTCAAAATTTTGAGCCTCTAGCCTGCTTCTGTGACTGTACAGGCTGGTTTGTGTTGGACCTGTTCGGAAACCACATTGGTGGTTTTCCCACCAGGCGGCTCATTTTATGATCAAAGGTAAAAGCTGATGTTGTAATAATTAATATATTTGTGGTTTACTGTGCTAGGCGACCTATGTTATATAGATTATTGTATATATATTTCAGTACGACAATGTTACTGGGTGATGAACCAATACATATAGTATACCACAACGAAGGGAGTAATTTGTTTGTTGTCTCAGCTCCAGAAAAAAGGTATGGCATAGACCCAGTCTTGATGTAAGATCCTGTTTATAACATGACTTGCAAAATGTGGATCAAGGATGTGTAAAGTTGACATTGTTTCGATGGAATTGTATATTTTTGTTTGTTTGTTTTTACCCAAAATGAGGATGTCATGACATCCAAGTAAACCACAAAGGCTATACGGATGGTTTGACTTGAACCACTTTTCCTGGGTATGCGCAAACCAGAGTGTTATATTTTTGTCACATACATTATAATGTTAAAAGTTCCTACTAGAAGCCTCAGTCATGTTGGTGTTGTGGTTTAGCTCATCATCTTGTAAGCCAAGAGTTGTTAGTTCCAACCTCCATTCCTCATTCTTTTGTACTTTTGTTTCAGTTGATCAGCATATTAAATATATAAACTGCCCCAATTTTCTAATTGCCCCAAATTATGAAGGTATAATGTATAAATTACCTGACAAAAGTTTCCCTCTTTCATTTCAGGTTTACCCTGGAGAGTTTAGAATTTCTAGTCAAAGATCTGATCCGTCTGCTCCAAACCCTCCATGGTTCCGTCCATGATGCATTCAATATGGCTACCAACCACAAACAACTAGACTGCTTCTTTGCCTTGCTGCACCAGTCTGAAATTTTACACAGTAAACAGAGAGTGCCCAATCTAACTCAGTCTGTTGAGATTCTTCCATTACCACATGAGATTAAGGTAAATACCTGTTGAAGATTTTGAGGGTAGTCATTTGAGCCTCCTCATGAGAAAACCAACAATCTGCATATGCGAAAACAAAGACGCAGATCAGCTTCGCGGTAACCGCGAAGCTGATCAGCGCCTTTGTTTTCGCTACTCGGATAGTACAATTCCTCTTCTACTTAAATCCGAAATTTCAAGCTTCTAGCCATCTTCTGTGACTGTACAGGCCGGTTTGTGTCAGACCTGTTGGTTTTCCCATGAGGTGGCTCATTTACTGTGACAGGTTAGGGACAGTCCACCTCGCCGAAACGACCAACTTTCTTAAGCGATAGGTACAGTCCACCTCGCCGATGCCACCAACTTTCTTAAGCGATAGGCACAGTCCACCTTGCCGATGCGACCATCTTTCTTAAGCGATAGGTACAGTCCACCTCGCCGAAACGACCATCTTTCTTAAGCGATAGGTACAGTCCACCTCGCCGAAACGACCAACTTTCTTAAGCGATAGCCTGGACTC
This sequence comes from Rugalucina vietnamica, assembly GCA_964017185.1. NCBI lineage: Eukaryota > Metazoa > Mollusca > Bivalvia > Lucinida > Lucinidae > Rugalucina > Rugalucina vietnamica. Next base: position 86,287,029 of record OZ024869.1, on the reverse strand, counting down.
GGTGACCATGATTTATGCCTCACAAACAATTTCCTACGTTAATGGACCTTTGGTATTCCATACCAAGTTAGGCTCAATTAAATCTGGCGACACAACCACAATAAGATGGCACTTTTTTGTCTTATGAATAGAACTCCATATGTCTTGATGCCATCATTTATTAAGGTTTTTGTGATTTTCCTGTTACAGATTTCTGCTGAGAAAGTTCTGAGTGAGTTTGAAGCTGCAGACTTTGGTGATATGGTAGGTGTTAGCTGATATTATAAGCTTATCACTATGAATTCTGAAACCGTTAAGTTGTCAACACCTGAGGATGAGATATTTATATTGCTATGCGTGCAAATCGTATGTTTAGGAAATGTGTTGAAAGCCTGAGGCTGTATTTTTATATGCAACACTTTAGCCAAGTGAGCAAAAAGGGTTATTGGTCCTTATAGGGTTTTATTAGCTCACCTGAGCCGTACGGCTCACAAGGTGAGCTTATAGGATGGCCATGATCCGGCATCCGTCCGTCGGCGTCCACCATTTTCAAAGATCTCCTCTGAAACCGCTTGGCCAATCAAAGCCAAATTATATATGAAGCATCTATAGGAAGGGGGAACCAATGTATATATAAATAATCCAGGTCACATGACCAAGATGGCCGCCATGCCCATATAAGGTAAAAACCTTTAAAAATCTTCTTCTCCAGAACCCAAAGGCCTAGGATCTTGAAACTTGGCATGTAGCATAAGGGACTCAAGGTCCACAATGTATATATAAATCATGACCCTGTGATGACCTTGACCTATTTTACAGCAAGGTCAACATAGGTTGCCAATGCATTTGAATGGGGAAAACTTTTAAAATGTCTTTTAAAGTGAAAGTTTTGCAGAAAATGGGCAGTAGGACTGAATATTAATGATTCTGAAAAAAAGGACCCCAGGGGCTCATATGCCCCCACCCCGGGGCAATATACATGTACATCTCCATAATATTCAAACATCTTCTCCTCTGAAACCGCTTGGCCAATCAAAGCCAAATTTTATGTGAAGCATCTATAGGATAGGATAACCAATTTGTATATAAATAATCCAGGTCACATGACCACGATGGCTGCCATGCCCATATATGGTAAAAACCCTTCAAAAATCTTCTTCTCCGGAACTGGTTGACCGATTTAGACGAAACTTGGCATGAAGTATCGATGACTCAAGTACTACAATGTGTAATATATAAATCATGACCCTGTGATGACCTTGACCTATTTTACGGCAAGGTCAACATAGGTCTCCAATGCATTTGAATGGGGAAAACTTTTGAAATGTCATTTAAAGTGAAAGTCTTGCAGGAAACGCACAGTAGGACTGAATATTAATGATTCTGAAAAAGATTGGTCCCCAGGAGCTCATATGCCCCCACCCTGTGGCAGTATACATGTATATTTCCATAATATTCAAACATCTTCTCCTCTGAAACCACTTGGCCAATCAAAGCCAAATTTTATATGAAGCATCTATAGGATGGGGTAATCAATGTATATATAAATAATCCAGATCACATGACCAAGATGGCCGCCATGCCCATATATGGTAAAAACCCTTCAAAAATCATCTCCTCCGGAACGGGTAGACTGATTTCAAAGAAACTTGGCAAGAAGCATTGATGGCTAAAGTACTACAATGCGTATATAAATCATGACCCTGTGGTGACATTAACCTATTTGACAACAAGGTCAACAAAGGTTGCCAATACATTTGAATGGGGAAAACTGTTAACATGTCATTTAAAGGGAATAAATAAAATAAAAATTGGCAAATGGACAGAATATTGATTATTCTGAAAACAAATGGCCCAAGGGCTTCATCTGCCCTTGCACTTGGGCTAAATACCATAATATTCAGACATGTTTATTGGCATATGTAGCAGATCTCAGGTGAGCGTTTACAGGACCATTGGTCCTTTGGTTTTATTGTGCGTATAGATTTTTTTACTCAGAGCAGTTAGTTTTATTCCTTACCTGGAATTTTCAAAGGCATTGAATCCATTCATCGGCATGTGAACTGACTGGGACACATGACTGCTAAAGGGCCACATGATTTAAGTGGTTCTAAATTAAATGTTCATAGTAGCATAACACAGCACACTGATTGGTTCATTTTGTTTTATTTTGTTTCTTTATCTAGTCTGACAGCTACTATGGCTGTAGGAGAAGTTACTCAGTGCTTGGCTCATGCTTGTTTTACAAAGTAAGTCATTGATTGGTTACCAAATCATCAACTTAGAACAGAGTAGTGTTTCATAATTTTAAGACAATATAAAAACTCTAAGAAAATGTAGATATTCTCAAATAAATATTCCAGAGGGAATAGATGATAAACACTAGGTTAATTTTTCACTCTATTTCAAATTTTCGGCACTAAGCCTTCATCAGGAAAGTAACTTTAAATTTCTGCAACTAGGTTCACTCTATTTCAAATTTTCGGCACTAGGCAAATATATACTTTAGGATAATGTACTTTAGGATAATGCCTCATAAAGTTTGAGTGCACTACTGGATTACATCCATGTGACTGTTTACATTTGTGCATTCTTGTGTGATCCTTTTTCAGATCTCTCTCTCATTTAAAACACATGTTTAAATAGTCAAAAAAGATATATAAAACAAGCCTGTTGTATTTAAGGGCTGTTCCAGGAAAATCCACGGGGGTGGGGCGGACCGGAAACAAATTTTTTTCTTCGTGGTGGGGGGTGTAATTTAATTTCAGTTTTCTTGGTACTGGGGGTCAAGAATAGTTCAGTTTCCTGGGTGGTAGGTGTGAAGTTGGTGGTATAATTATTTTCCGCTGGGTCAGTTCTATGAAGAACGTTGTATTACACCTTTAATCAGCGTACATTCCGTAAATGAAAAGGAAAAAACATCGTTACGATTTTCGTCGGCCATTTGTTGTTTTGGTGGTGTTTGTTTAACCTACGCCGTACATAAGCGGCTCGGAGTCGCGGTATCACGGTTTACCAAAATTTCTATGCCCTGTGGCGCACCACAAAAATGTTATCTCTAGTATACACGCAGCTGTTAGTAAGAATGGATTAAAATGTTGTTTGTGTATTTTCAAATCAAAGTCCTGAGCATTCAAAGAGACGAACACTATGCAACACAGGTATAATAAACACAGTGTCTGTTTTCAACCTGAAATAAAATTTTGGATACAAAATTCTCAACACCTCAAGTGTGACTGTGGACTGCTATTGAATAGAAAATTTCTCACTTTCTGTACACACCAATTAAAGTCGGCATCATGTCACTTAATCTATCAATTAGCCAATAATTGATTGTTCACTTCAAAGATCACAGCTTGTTTTGATCATAAATCCTGCTCAAACCTGTTAATTAATAGATAATCAAGAACAACAACAACAAAACAAAAAAAAAAAAAAACATTGCCTTATTGGTCTTTCTCCCAGAATCCGTTATTCGCCCCTGATTTTAAATGACTTTGGAAATCTCTCTCCCAGAACCACTTAAACAAGAAGGAAATACATATTTAGTCCTTTGCGGAATAAATCACATGCTTAACTTTTGAGGACTTTCTGTCAAATAGTGACAGATTAACGGGATTTAGAAAACTTATCACTTTTTGTCTTGGTAGCCAAAAAGCCAGCATTCCGTTTTTACGAATACGCCATGGATCTAGGTTAAAACAGAGGCAACCGAGCAGCTACACCGGGGAATGAAATGTCACTTCATTCACTATTAAGTGTGTATCTGTTATCACTAGAAGGAGTGTAGGACATGCCCCCCCCCCGGACATTTGCCCCCTGCCCAAATATGGCATGTAAGGACATTTGCCCCCTAACTGATTGTCAGAGTTGGACATTTGCCCCCTCATCAATGTGCATACCTAGGACATTTGCCCCCTCCCTGTTTACACCTAATCAATGAATTTAAGCTTGGTTTACAATTATTATGGCAAGTGTAATTTTCACTGACAAGTTATCAAATTAAAATCATACAATTGAGTGATGTTAATAAAAGTGAGTCCTAATAATAATTAAATTTCAGGGAACAACCTAGGGGGCGACTGGGGCGACAAAGTCGCTTTTTCCGTCGGCACTTCGCTCCCGGTGGACCGGCGGGCGAAGTTTCAGTCGCTGGGTTTCGCTCACGATGAGCCGCTGGGCGAAGTCCTTTTTTGTGTGTGGTTTTTTGGGGGAGTACTTACGGTAATTCAGTAGCAAGTTGCCGTTAATCCGTTATCAATAATGACACCTGTATTGTGATTGTCAAATTATCACGCATCAATAATCCGTGAACAAAACATCAATCAACACGAGTTTGGCCTAATCATGTCCAATTATCATGATTACGGTACAGTGATGTTTTACAACTTTGACACGCGCACTTGTTAGCTCCGCCTATTCTGCATCAGATTTTGTGTTTTCGTCCAATGATCGATAGCGTTTTAATACGAACTACGTCAGAAAATATTTTCTATAATTAGGTTGTGTAATAGTGAAACTGATACGTGTGTACTGATTGAAGTTTGTCGGCGTCTTCTTTGAAAGTTGGAAGACGCATTTTATATGCGAAAAACATGGATGATTAACTAACGGATTAACTAATCATTTCTTAATTATTCCGGTGAGTTGCGAAAGACTTTACAAATGCATGTTTGTTTTGCTCATCGCCGATCATTATTTTAATTGTCTTTTTACCAAACAATAATTACTCAATTTGGGCCTGAATTCGTACCAAACTTTTTACCGAATCAACTTCCAAAATGGAAAGCTGGTCGATCAAACCGGGAAGTATTAAAGCGTAATGGCGGAAAATGCATCGGAGTCAGAGCCGCCTAGCACGTACATGTAACACTCAGTTGAGGGTGTATGCCGTGTAAGAAATTTACGAAAGAAGTTTCCCAGGTATACGCAAGATGAGGCTGGCAAGTGGCACTGTTCGATTTGCCGACTTGCTTTTTAAGATCGACGGTACATGTTCTCGTGGTCACAACACCCCAGCTAAGACTAGCAACCGCACCAGACATAAATATAATCAGCTTTAAACAAAAAAAAAAAAAAAAAAAAAAAAAAAAAAAAAAAAAAAAAAAAAAAAAAATACCATGTACAAATACACAAAAACCCATGTTATAAAAGGCGTATGTTACCGAAATTAAAAAATTAGAAAAAAAAAAAAGAAGAAGAAAGAAAACCTGAAGCCTATTAACAATGTGTGTGTGTGTGTGTGTGTGCGTGTGTGTGTGTGTGTGTGTGTGTGTGTGTGTGTGTGTGTGTGTGTGTGTGTGTGTGTGTGTGTGTGATATCAATGTAATTCAGTAGTAACACAGTTATAAAGTATAGACATATTTCTGTTTGTCCGTCCATTCGTCATCCGTGTTACTACCCTCACTTCTCCCTAAGATTAGCAAACTTCTCTCTAAAATTCTCAGAGGGAGAAGTCACTTCTCCCTAAAATTTTGGGCCAGGATGAACCCTTGTGAATGTCTTTTCACATTTGCCACTGGCACCTAAAGGTACATTACATTGAACCACTGGTCGGATATTTGTCTAGGATGTTCGTCTGGTAGTCTAGTGCTTTTTCGACTCGTACGGTTCTCCAGGTTCAAATCTCGCTGGATGGGAAATTCTTTCCCGGGCCTGAATGGCATTTGATTGCACTGAACCTTTCATCATCCCTTTGTTCTGATATGACTGAAATACTTTTGAAAAGGATGTAAAATCAATTCCATCCAAATAGGACTGAATTACTGTTGAAAAGGATGTAAAATCATTTTAATCCAGGCATCCATCAAAGTTAAATTATCTTTGAAAAATAATTCAGTGATGTAGATAATTATTTTTCACAATGCGTACTGTACGCATCAAAATAAATGTTCAGTGCGTACCGACAATACAATGTGTACAAGTTTCCTGAGGATTCTATTCTAACCTCTCATTTAGAATCCAACTTATAGATAAAGGTACACGTATGGATAAGACCATTTAATCAAGTATGAAAATTCAAGTAAACTGGTTGATTATCCTGTAATTACATGTCATTCTATCATTTAGGCATGTTAAACTATACTTTAGTCCCGTGCATAGATAATAAGAGAACCAAATGAAGAAAACATGAAAGACTGGGATGGCTGTAGAACATGGATACATTAAGTTTTAAATTGAAAACAATGATCAGAAATCGATGCAAAATGTCTACTCAATAAACCAAAGCGACAGACTATCATTAAACTTCATGAATAAACCTTCGCTAAACAATTTATCTGGCCAAGGTACTGAACGGAGAGCACGTATATGGTATAACTACTGAAGATACATAATATATTGCATGATATGTAATATGGAACGATCAAAAGCTGCATTAATATTGCAACTAGTTATCGATTGTTGAAAGAGCAGCCAGACAAAACTAGTTGAACAATTGTCATTTTGTGACAATTTTGAAGGTATTTTTATCGGAGTACGCATAAAACTGAAAACTGTTAGCGTACCGCTGATTTTTACTGCGTACATGGTATGCACAGGTCTGAATTTTTTATGTGTACAGAGCGAAAAATCGTGCGTACATACGCAGTACGCATCGTTATCTATTTCACTGTAATTTCTAATTCCTTGGTGGGGGGTACAATTGAGATTTTATTTTTGTGGTGGTACCCTCAAAATAATTTTAGTTTCCTGGGTGGTACCCCTTAAAAAAAGTTCAGGTCCACCCCCCTAGGTGAATTTTCCTGGAACAGCCCTAACCTGTTTATACATATCAGGAAATTGAAATCCTGAATCCTGTTGAAAGAAGCTAGATATAGATTGTGATTCGAACATATATATATATAATTGAGCCACCGCATAAGAAAACAAACAACATGCATATTTGTGCAGTAACTCCACCACTGATCAGCGCCTTTGTTTCGCTACACAGATAGTACAATTCCTCCTTTTCTTAAACCTGAAATTTGAAGCTTCTGCCCCTCTTCTGTGATTGTACATGCCACATTGTGTCAGACATGGTTGGAACCTAAACTGTTGGTTTTCTCATGCAATGGTTTGTATATGAATTTCTAATGCTTTTAGAGCTACCTCATCTCCAATCATTTGCCAAAAGAAGATTTACTTGACTTCAAGACCTACCTACGATACCACTCTCTCCTCACCCTTGCCTCGGACCAGTCACTCAGTAACCTAGTGGTGTGGAAGGAGGTTTACCCCACCCGCCACTGTCACACAGTGGGAGATGAACAGTCCTTTGGTTACACAGAACCTCTGCTGGCTAGGTGGTTCTGGTTAATTGTAGGATATGTAAGTGTTGTTGCATGGTGTTGTAGACAAGGCCTTGAGGTTATAAAATGTTTTTAATGCTCAGCTCAGCTGAGACTAAAATTTATCCTGCTGATAAATGTTAAAATGCCAACAATTCTGCTGATAAATGGCATTTTAACATTTATCAGCAGGGTAAATTACTGTAAGGGATTTATGCCAGAAATTTTCCACTTATTTTGGCTATTTCAGTACTTGTGAGCTATTGAAATTTTATGCTCAGCTGAGTTGAGCATGAAAAAGTTGTGTAACCTTAGTGCAAGGTCTTAAGTATAAAAAATGTTGTATTTTTTTCTGTTATAGATGATTTACTCTTGCTTATAAATGATTTACCTTTTATCTTACCTTGTTTATAATGTTTTCCATAATTCAGAATGAATACTTATTCTGGGATATGCATATTTCTAAAGAAATTAGATGCTTTACTCCAGATACTGTGTAAAGTAAGAATATAAAATGCTCACTACTTGACAATCAAAATTTAGAATCATTCAAAATACTGCTTGAGATGCTTTCGACATGTTTAGTAAATGTTTTACAATTTAAGTATTTTCTTGCTTAAGAGGTTCATTAATCAGTAATGGTTAATGTTGATCTTTCTTTCCAGAAACATATGATATTCTGTGTGATGCTGGAGGCTGGCGGGTGTACTGCAGTGTAAGTTAAAATATTTTTTCTGTCTCAACGTGGGTGGGACATTAAGCCTTAACCCAAACAAAACAAAGTAATCCAAGTTTAAAAACTAGTAAAGTTTCTGATTTTGAGTAATTTTCTAGGAATTAATCACCTAAATGAAACAGGGGTCTTTCCTGTTCTGACCCAAAAAGAATACTTTGATCTATGGCTATCCAGCCAGTGATGACCGAGTTAAAGAGAAAATGGGAACATTTTAAATAAATACCAAGACGACATTATTTTTTGTAAAAAAAATGACATGAACAAAACTGGCAGTACTTTGAAGCAGGTTTATTGCTGTTTGCAGATTTGTTTATGCATTTATATTTCCAGGAAGACTGGTATATCGGCCCCTGACCCTTTCCTGATAGACCAGACCCGGGCTGTACTGATGCAGCTGGAGGGAGTCAGCCTGCCGGCCTCTTGTCAAAACAGGTAACAAAATTGCTCAGTGAACTTTTATTTAGCATTGAATGAGGTTCGCAGTCTTAAATGTTTTAGTATGATAGAAGATAGACATATAACAGTACATATTTGAATGCATAAAATTATTATTTCCAGTGTTTTAAGCAATCATTTTGATACGAGAAGGACAGTTTGAACTTTGAAATGCTTTCACAAATGAAGCTTTCAAATAGCTTAAAGTCTATGCATGTGTATGTTTTTCAAAGTCCAGCTATATTTATGTCCCCCCAACCGAAGGTGGGGGACATATTGTTTTTGGTGCGGTTCCCGTCGGCGTCGGCGTCGGCGTCGGCGTCGGCGTCGGCGTCCGCGTCCGCGTCGGCGTCCGCGTCCGCGTAGCTTCTTTCTTACGCGATATCTTTTGAACCAGTGGATGGATTTTGACCAAACTTGCATAGATACATGGTTGGGACGGGGGAAAGAGTTGATTAGATTTTGGTGACCTTGATCTCATTTTCAAGGTCACCAGCCCATGAAAACTGATCAAATTAGGTTTTCTGACGCGATATCTTCTGAACAAATGAATGGATTTTGAGCAAACTTGCACAAGAGCATTGTTGGGAGGAGGCTCAGAGTTGATTAGATTTTGGTGACCTTGACCTAATTTTCAAGGTCACGAGTCCATAAAAACTGTTGAAATTAGTCTTTCCAACTCAATATCTTGAAAACCAATTGATGGATTTTGACCAAACTTGCACAGAAGCATTGTTGGGAGGAGGCTCAGAGTTGATAAGATTTTGGTGACCTTGACCTAATTTTCAAGGTCACAAGTCCATAAAGAATGTTGAAATTAGTCTTTCCAATGCAATATCTTGTAAACCGATTGATGGATTTTGACTAAACTTGCACAGAAGCATTGTTGCGAGAAGGCTCAGAGTTGATTAGATTTTGGTGACCTTGACCTAATTTTCAAGGTCACGAGTCCATAAAAAATGTTGAAATTAGTCTTTCCAACGCAATATCTTATAAACCAATTGATGGATTTTGACCAAACTTGCACAGAAGCATTGTTGGGAGAAGGCTCAGAGTTGGTTAGATTTTGATGACCTTGACCTAATTCTGAAGGTCACGAGTCTATAAAACTGTTGAAATTAGTTTTTCCGATACGATATCTTGTAAACTAATTGATGGACTTTGACCAAACTTGCACAAAAGCATTGTTTGGAGGAGGCTCAGAGTTGATTAGATTTTGGTGACCTTGACCTAATTTTCAAGGTCACGAGTCCATAAAAACTGTTGAAATTAGTCTTTCCAATGCAATATCTTGTGAACCAAATGATGGTTTTTGACCAAACTTGCACAGAAGCATTGTTGGGAGGAGGCTCAGAGTTGATCAGATTTTGGTGACCTTGACAGAATTTTCAAGGTCACGAGTCCATAAAAACTGTTGAAATTAGTCTTTCCAACTCAATATCTTGAAAACCAATAGATGGATTTTGACCAAACTTGCACAGAAGCATTGTTGCAAGAAGGCTCAGAGTTGATTAGATTTTGGTGACCTTGATCTAATTTTCAAGGTCACGAGTCCATAAAAAATGTTGAAATTAGTCTTTCCAATGCAGTATCTTGTAAACCAATCGATGGATTTTGACCAAACTTGCACAGAAGCATTGTTGGGAGGAGGCTCAGAGTTGATTATATTTTGGTGACCTTGACCTAATAATCAAGGTCACGAGTCCATAAAAAATGTTAAAATTAGTCTTTCCAACGCGATAACTTGTAAACGAATGGATGGATTTTGACCAAACTTGTACAGAAGCATTGTTGCGAGAAGGCGCAGAGTCGGCTAGATTTTGGTGACCTTGACCTAATTTTCAAGGTCACAAGTCCATAAAAAATGTTGAAATTAGTCTTTCCAACGCAGTATCTTGTAAATCAATTGACAGATTTTGACCAAACTTGCACAGAAGCATTGTTGGGAGGAGGCTCAGAGTTGATTAGATTTTGGTGATCTTGACCTAATTTTCAAGGTCACGAGTCCATAAAAAATGTTGAAATTAATCTTTCCAACTCGATAACTTGTAAACCAATTGATGGAGTTTGACCAAACTTGCACAGAAGCATTGTTGCGAGAAGGCTCAGAGTTGATTAGATTTCGGTGACCTTGACCTAATTTTCAAGGTCACGAGTCCATAAAAAAATGTTGAAATTAGTCTTTTCACTGCAATATCTTGTAAACCAGTTGATGGATTTTGACCAAACTTGCACAGAAGCATTGTTTGGAGGAGGCTCAAAGTTGATTAGATTTTGATGACCTTGACCTAATTTCCAAGGTCACGGGTCCATAAAAACTGTTGAAATTAGTTTTTCCGATACGATATCTTGTAAACTAATTGATGGATTTTGACCAAACTTGCTCAGAAGCATTGTTGTGAGGAGGTTCAGAGTTTATAAGAATTTGGTGATTGTGACCCAATTTTAGACAGGGTCCAAAACAAGTTTAAACTATCACACCTTACATGGTGTCTTCCCTAGAAAAACTTCATATCACAAGGTAACTACACTTCAATTACTAAACGGTTGGGGGGACATAGTTTTCCTCAGAAAACATTGTTTTAATTGATATTTTGTTTGTGATTATTCACATCAAGATCCCACCAGTTCTTTCATCATGGACACAAGCTGCATATAGATCTGCTCTCTAAAGCCTCTAAGAGATTAAGCTGCATATAGATCTGCTCTCTAAAGCCTCTAAGAGATTATCTAGCTATGTTTGATTCTATATTTCTGTTTTTGTTTACAGTGTTCAGTGCCCCGATGGCCCAGTTACCTCAAAACCTGATCAGTTCCTCCATCAGCGACATAAGCTGCATGTAGATCTACTCTCCAAGGCATTTAAGAGATCAGCCTCCAGAGACTCTAGTCACCAGATAGAGGCTGAGAGCTCTCCACTAGTGAGGAGAGTTTTGACCAATAGGAAAGATTCAGTAGGGTCAGACAACTCTAGTGAGAGCAGTAACAGTGAATCTTTTTTCAAGGTATTTCTAATGGTCTAAATTATGCACAGTTACAGACAAAAGATAATTTATTTGGCAAATAAGAACTACAAGTAATTTGGTCATCATGGGATTCAAAATATCAGTTTCAGATAGCAGGATTGCCTAGTAGTTAAGAGGTTGGAATCCCGATTAATAGGTCTCCAACCCCAATGGTACTGGGTTGTTTTCTGGAGCAAGATACATTAAAATCCAATAGATTATCATGCTATCTTTGAGATCTATGAAATCAGATGATAAGTGAAATCATGTTATATGAGCCGTCTCATGGGAAAACCAACAATCTGCATATGCGAAAACAAAGGCGCAGATCAGCTTCGTGGTAACCGCGAAGCTGATCAGCGCCTTTGTTTTCGCTATACGGATAGTACAATTCCTCCTCTACTTAACTACAAAATTTCAAGCTTCTAGCCTGCTTCTGTGCTTGTACAGGCCGGTTTGTGTCGGACCTGTTCAGAAACCACATTGTTGGTTTTCCCACGAGGCGGCTCATATTTAGGTTACTTACTAAAGTCATATAGCAAAGCAATCATTTTTATCGCACCTGCTTATAGCAGGGTGCGATATAGGAGTCCAAATTTCTGTCCGTCCGTTCATCCGTTCGTCTGTCCATCCGTCAACATTTACGTCGAAGTTTGGTTTTCTCGACATCAGAGATAGCTGCGAGTCTGAAACCTTGCATAGTAATTGTCCTTGACATACCCTTCAAGCACGCACCTTAACCCGGTGCCCTTGACCTATATTTCACGGTCCACTGACTTTGAAAATTTTTACGTCGAAGTTTGGTTTTCTCAACATCAGAGATAGCTGCAAGTCTGAAACCTTGCATAGTAATTGTCCTTGACATACCCTTCAAGCACGCACCTTAACCTGGTGCCCTTGACCTATATTTCACGGTCCACTGACTTTGAAAATTTTTACGTCGAAGTTTGGTTTTCTCGACATCAGAGATAGCTGCGAGTCTGAAACCTTGCATAGTAATTGTCCTTGACATACCCTACAAGCACGCACCTTAACCTGGTGCCCTTGACCTGTATTTCACGGTCCACTGACTTTGATAATTTTTATGTCGAAGTTTGGTTTTCTCGACATCAGATAGCTGCAAGTCTGAAACGTTGCATAGTAATTGTCCTTGACATACCCTTCAAGCACGCACCTTAACCCGGTGCCCTTGACTTATATTTCACGGTCCACTGACTTTGAAAATTTTTACGTCGAAGTTTGGTTTTCTCGACATCAGAGATAGCTGCGAATCTGAAACCTTGCATAGTAATTGTCCTTGACATGCCCTTCAAGTACGCACCTTGACCCGGTGCCCTTGAACTATATTTTACTGTCTGTTGACTTTGCCCAATGCAGGTGCGATATCGACCTCCGCAGAGTTCTTGTTGGAGTCATGACATGGGTGTATTATATTGGAAGCATCATGATAGTGAGACATGAGACGCCTCGTGGGAAAACCAACAATGTGGTTTCTGAACAGGTCCGACACAAACTGATCTGAACCGTCACAGGAGCTAGCTAGAAGCTTGAAATTTCGGATTTAGAAAGTAGAGGAATTGTACTATCCGTATAGCGAAAACAAAGGCGCTGATCAGCTTCACTGTTACCGCGAAGCTGATCTGCGTCTTTGTTTTTGCATATGCAGATTGTTGGTTTTCCCATGAGGTGGCTCACATGTTACAATGAGGTAGCGCTATAATACTATCAATAGCAAATGCAATAGAACTTCGTAAAATTAATGTTTAATGGAAAATTTTTTTGTAGGCCTCAAGAAAGGGCAGGTTATTCCCTGAGATGACAGAATCCCTCCAAAATGTGTACGAGTCAAAAGAAGATATTGGGCCTGTTAATACTCGCAGAAAGTGAGACTTTTAAAAACTATTTGATTTCATATGAGCCGCTGCATGGGAAAACGAACAATCTGCATAGGCGAAAACAAAGGCACAGATCATCCAAAATTTCCAGCCTCTAACCATCTTCTGTGACTGTACAGCCCAGTTTGTGTCGGACCCGGTCAGAACCCAAATTATTGGTTTTCTCATGCACAGGCTCATATAAAGTAACAGCATGAGACAGTTGATGTTAAATAATTTTGCAATGGTCTAACTCATTCTGGGGCCAGTTGTTCAAAACTAACGGCATCGATTGTTAACGATTTGTTAAAACTTCAAATAGCAATTTTACAATTACACTGTTATTGCAATGCAAAGGATTCTCACATTTTATCAACAAAAAATAACAATGTATTTGCTTATGTAGTCGGCATTTACTGAACAAGTTGAGGGCTTAACGATGACGTTAAGATAATAAAGTTTTGAAAAACTGGCCCCTGGTCTTCTGTGGAAAGGTGTAGAGTATGATTTTGCATGCAGGGATATTTTCAACCTCTCATAGAAGCCTGGGTGGTGTATTGAATAAGCCAGCCCTTTTGAATGAGACGTTAAATTAAGGTCCGCTTCTATATGACCTTAGCTATTGTGCTGGACATAAAACATGTTTATGGTTCTAATGTGAACCCACTGGCTTATCAACACAGTTCTGAACAGTTGGTACGCCTTATCAACACAGTTCTGAACAGATGGTACATCTTAGCAATTATAAAAAAGCGAAAATAGGAATTTTTTCATTTATCATTATTTTATTTATTATTTTTTTTAATGTATGTCTCATCATTATTTATCCCTTTTATCTCTGTTACAGACTGACGGTTGGTCTGGAGAACTGTCTATTTCATTTCCAATACATTGACAATCTGGAGGGGGTGTTTGTCAGCTCCGACAAGGATCCCACGGGGGGTAGTCAGCTCAGCAAGGAGATGCTGTCAGGGTTCCACAGATGTTGTAGGCACATCAAACAGACTTTTGATGATGCAAGAAAAACTAAGGTAATGATACCATTGTTTTGTGTTGAAGTCTTTTGTTTTCAACACAATATTAGTATCATTTTTCTAGGCCTTAGGTTATAAAACTTTTTTTTTTCTCCTGCGCAACTCAACTAAGTCTGAAATTTAATGACATAGTATACCTCCAATAGCTGATATTCATGGGACTTAAATGTTCACATGAATAGGAGTCTAATGAGGTTTATTTCTGTTGATAGAAACAACAGCTGAAGTCAAAAAACTTCTATTACATGTTTTGGCGAAAAACTCTTAATCATGTGAAAAATTCTCTAAGTTATTTTATGTGTAATTTTTAATCTAAAGCAGTTAGACCTGGCTGTAAAGCCTAAGGCATAATAAGTTTTTGTCGAACAGTCAGCAGAATAAAACCATGGTTACTGATCAGCCTTTTTGAATGCGCTTTTTGTCTATCTTTTATATTGACATGTAAAATTCCATTTTTCTTATTATGCATATTTCACAGGAACAGAAGAAAGATGGGAAGAGTCACAGTCTTGGTCTGAACCAGGATTTCACCTCTGTGAGGGAGGAGGGGGTACTGTTTGTCTGTCCGTCCACATCACCTGAGAAAACAGCTCAACCTCTCACATACTGGGTAGTCGGGTAAGTTAGCATTATACATGTAGTTGGATCATAAAAAACTCTTCATCAAACAGGAGTCAAGCTATCTTTAATGTAGATCTTAGGGTAGTTCCTTCATTATCTTACATTTTGAAAGTTTGAAAATTTTTGTGACCCGTATTTTGCAAATTATTATGGAGTTCTTTAATTCTCAAGCTAACTCTCTGTTCACTTAAATAAGTGTCAGAAAGTAGGTACTTTCAGTTTTGGAATGTGCATTTCAGAGGCAGCTGTGAAATTTGTGAATACATGAATATAATAGTGAAAACTAAAGTCTCACATTTCTTAGACTTTAAGAGTAATTCACTTTGAAATGACGAATCTTTTCACACAGCTCAACTATGCAGTATACCCATTGCGTCATAGAGAGGCAGATAGAGCCCATATTGCTTTGATTTGCACATGAATCATAATCTTGAGATCTCAAACCTAGCCTGTCAGAAAGAAACTACCCTGTAAAGTCATAGAAGCCTGTACATGTACCTTCCATTTTAGAAATGAGAATTTACTATAGAGAGTACAAAAACAAGAACAACTTATTCTCACCATTAGCCCAATAGCAAAACAAAAATGCTGGTTTTCGAGGCTTGTTCACTGGAAAGTATTGATGTCTGTGAATTTAAATATGTGTTTCAGAAGATGTCTGTCCCGCTCACTACGACGCGAGGTTTATGTCTGCTTCCACGAGTCAACCCCACAGACAGTCATAGAGCTGGCCTTCAAACTTTCTATGGGTTACTTACCACTATGAAAAATTCAGTGGAGGCGTTGTCGCTGAGTGGGTAGTGTGTCAGACTGGATAGAGACATCCAGGGTTTGAACCCACAGGGGCCAGTTTGCTGGTTGGTTGATTGGGGTTTAACGTCCCACCAATAGCTAAGGTCATATGGAGCTGGTACCTTGGCTTATAGTCTCATAGGACAGACTGGAGAATCCTGGGATCAAACCTGGGACCCTTGGTTTACAAGGCGAGTGACATAACCACTGTGCCACCGAGGCTTCTAGGGGCCAATATGTGTCCTTGAACAAGACACATTTAACTCCCCAACTGGGACCAGTTGTTCAACACTTCGTTGGCTGAACCCTGTCGTTAAGCCCTCAATTCGTTAACTATGTATCACCTTCAAAAGCAAATACACTGTTATTTTTTGTTGAAAAAATGTGAGAATCCTTTGCAATGCAAAGGATTCTCACATTTTTTCAACAAAATATAACTGTATTTGTAATATTGCCATTTGAAATTTTAAAGAATTGTTAGCTCACCTGAGCCGAAGGCTCACAAGGTGAGCTTATAGGATGGCCATGATCCGGCGTCCGTCCGTCCGTCGTCCGTCCGTCCGTCCGTCGGCGTCCACAATTTCAGAGATCTTCTTCTCTGAAACCGCTTGGCCGAACTAGTTGAAATTTTATGTGGAGCCTCCTTGGGTAGTGGCATTTCAAGTTTGATCGCGAAATCCAGGTCACATGACCAAGATGGCCGCCACGCCCATATATGGTAAAAACACTTCAAAAATCTTCTTCTCCAGAACCGGTGGGCCGATTTCCACGAAACTTGGTATGTAGCATCGGGGACTTCAGCCCATCATAGTTTGATAAAATGATGACCCTTGGATGACCTTGACCTATTTTACGGCAAGGTCAAATTTGGAAACATAGGCTTTTACATGGGAAAAAGTGAAAACTATGGATTTTTTGAAAACTATTGCAGCCTGAGGCCTGAAAAGTGGTAGATGCAAACAACTAATGGAGTAGATGAAGGTAGGTGATTAATTTAGGTCAAGGTCATCTCTTGACCTTGGCCAGGCTGTCGTCCATTCACACTTTTCAAAGATCTTCTTCTCTGAAGCTGCTGGGCCAATCAAAGTGAAATTTTATGTGGAGCATCCATGGGTAGGGGAGACGAAAGTTTGATTGCGAAATCCAGGTCACATGACCAAGATGGCTGCCACGCACACATATGGTAAAAACCACTCAAAAATCTTCTTCTCCAGAACCGGCAGGCCGATTTTCATGAAACTTGGTATGTAGCATTTGGGACTCCAGCCCATCATAATTTGATAAAATGATGACCCTAGGATGACCTTGACCTAATTTACGGCAAGGTCAATTTTGGAAACATAGGCTTTAACATGGGAAAAAGTGAAAACTATGGATTTTTTGAAAACTATTGCAGCCTGATGCCTGAAAAGTGGTAGATGCAAACAACTAATGGAGTAGATGAAGGTATGTGATTAATGTAGGTCAAGGTCATCTCTTGACTTTGGCCAGTCTGTCGTCCATACACACTTTTCAAAGATCTTCTTCTCTGAAACTGCTGGGCCAATCAAAGTGAAATTTTATGTGGAGCATCCATGGGTAGGGGAGACAAAAGTATAATCGCGAAATCCAGGTCACATGACCAAGATGGCTTCCACGCACATATATGGTAAAAACCACTCAAAAATCTTCTTCTCCAGAACCGGTTGGCCGATTTCCACGAAACTTGGTATGTAGCATTGGGGACTTCAGCCCATCGTAGTTTGATAAAATGATGACCCTTGGATGACCTTGACCTAATTTACGGCAAGGTCAAATTTGGAAACATAGGCTTTTACATGGGAAAAAGTGAAAACTGTGGATTTTTTGAAAACTATTGCAGCCTGATGCCTGAAAAGTGGTAGATGCAAACAACTAATGGAGTAGATGAAGGTATGTGATTAATGTAGGTCAAGGTCATCTCTTGACCTTGGCCAGTCTGTCGTCCATACACACTTTTCAAAGATCTTCTTCTCTGAAACTGCTGGGCCAATCAAAGTGAAATTTTATGTGGAGCATCCATGGGTAGGGGAGACGTAAGTTTGATCGCGAAATCCAGGTCACATTACCAAGATGGCCGCCACGCCCATATATGGTAAAAACCACTCAAAAATTTTCTTCTCCAGAACCGGCAGGCCAATTTTCGCGAAACTTGGTATGTAGCATTTGGGACTCCAGCCCATCCTAGTTTGATCAAATGATGACCATAGGATGACCTTGACCTATTTTACGGCAAGGTCAATTTTGGAAACATAGGCTTTTACATGGGAAAAGGCGGAAACAATGGATATTTTGGAAACTGTTGCAGTCTGAGACCTGGAAGTTGCTAGATGCAGACAACCAATGGAGTCAATGAAGGTAAGTAATTAATGAAGGCCAAGGTCATTTCTTGACCTTGACCCAAAGTCATTTAAATATCAAAATTAAAATTGTGGTTTTCTCATAAATCACTGGGTTTGGAAACTATTACAGCCTGAGACCTGAAACTTTGCAGATGCAGACAACTTATGAATTCAATAAAGGTGTGTGAGTATTCAAGATCAAGGTCATTTCATGGTGACTTAATACTGCAGGATCAGGCTTCAGGTGAGCGTTCTCAGGACCAATGGTCCTCTGGTTAACTAATGTCATCGTTAATTTTGAACAACTGGGCCCCGGTTAATACCCAGGAAGCAGTGGCTGTGTTCCTACATGATTGAAAAACTGTGGACTGTGGTGTTAAACAAAACCAAACCACAAAACAAACAAGAGATTCAGTACACATATCTGATAGCTTCTTGTGAAGATTTGGGATATGAGGTGCAAAGATAGCTTCTTGTGAAGATTTGGGATATGAGGTGCAAGAAAACATGCTCCCTCAGGGCTCTTACGTGCCCATGTGCTTTCATTACCAAGGCAGCTAAATATCCAAAGATGAAATTTTAAAATTGAGCCGCTGCATGGGAAAACCAACAATCTGCATAGGCGAAAACAAAGGCGCAGATCAGCTTCGCGGTAACCGCGAAGCTGATCAGCGCATTTGTTTTCGCTACTCAGATAGTACAATTCCTCTTCTACTTAAATCCAAAATTACAAGCTTCTAGCTCATTTCTGTGCTTGTACAGGCCGGTTTGTGTCGAACCTGTTGGAAACCACATTGTTGGTTTTCCCATGAGGTGGCGCAATTGTAATTGAGCCACGTCATGAAAAAACAATGTGGATTGCGAACAGGTCTGACACAAATCGAGCTGTACAAGCACAGAAGATGGCTATATGCTGGGAATTTTGGATTGAGAAAGTAGAGCTGGGCATTGTACTATTCGTGTAGTGAAAACAAAAGGAACTGAATAGCTTTGCAGTTACTGGGAAGCTGATCTGCACCTTTGTTTTTGCATATGCAAAATGTTGATTTTCTTATGATGCAGCTCAAATATAGATTTGAGCACTTACATGTATGGCTATAGAAGTAATTTGACAAAACATTGCATAAATGTTGCTGATGTAGTCTTTAAATGGCATCATGCATTTAATTCAAATTTCATTAATTCTTTCATTGTTATGGCAACCATAATGTCAAAGGCTAATCAACCTTTTCTTTGGCTTTGGGAAAATAATGCCCAAGCTGAACAGTATTGTTTTCTTTGATATAGTTAAGACAGGAATTGAGAAAAGTTAACAAGTACAGGCATTTTGTGAGGAAAAGGGTTTGACACTTGAACTAGGGATAATTTGGTGTGCTGAATCCAAAAACCAATGTTGGCAAGTTGAGAAATGACGTCTTCATGTCCTAATTTGCATATTTTCAAAATGGCCGCCAAAATATCTAGAACCTGTTATATTGATGAAACGTTTCATTTGTTTGTCATGATCTGAGCCTAAAATCACTTAAAATATATTGTTAGATGATTGCTTGACTAAATGACATAAATTTAAATGCAAAGAATTTTAGCCCGCAAAGATAACCTCAATTACACTATGAAAATAACGCATGGTTTCCATGGCAACTATGTGTTTCTTGAGGAGGGATGTAGCTGCAAAATTGATCATATCGCCACTGTTGCTCGTCCTATGCCACTGAGCCTGGTCTCGTTGTTAAGCTTAGACATATCCCTTTTCTCCTGTGGTAAGTAATGCAATTTATCTAATTTGCATATTCATGAATTGTAATGAAAACATTAAAATGGTTTAAAATCCATAAATAAACAATTTTTAGGCCCAAACCATCATTATGACAGTTATTGCACAAGTAATATATCATGTGACAAATATATTGATGTCATGGACCTATTTGAAAATTTTTATCTCATTTGCATATTCATGAATATTAATTATAATGTTGAAAACTGGGGCCAACAGAAAACCAGGGGAAAAATATTGTCATTAAAGGTTTCGGTGGGTTATAAGATCTTTCTTGCATTTTAGGACAAATTTTCATGGCTGCCAGTTTGGTCAGAGGGACCACTTAAATGCCTTAAAATAAATGCCTTAAAATATTGTCCTCAACAATGAACATATTTGCATGATGTAAAAATATTGTTTTCACGCCCATCCATTGAGTGATTCTAAAGAATGGGGTGCACTTACAAAAATACCCATATCCTACCAATAGCATGCTCTAGAATACTATGATTGACCTGATAGTAGTGCTTGGACATAACGATTTAATGGTAATCCTAATATTCAAATCATTGAATTTGCATATTCATGAATATTAATGAAAATCGTAAGAAATGGAAGCAAAATCATGGAAAAAATGTGGGGTGTACATACAAAATCGCTTGTACCTGGGCTGTAAATAAACATAGGACGTTGAAAATGGTATCAAATAAATGATAAGGTATCATATTATCTCTTTGAAGTGTGATATAAGAAAAATGATTTTCAATTTCATGTATATCAATGAAAACTTATGAAACTGAGAGAAAAAAATGGAAAAAGATTAAACAGATACACCTTCAAATACTTGTATCTTAGCAACCAAAAGCCCCAATGTGCTGAAAATGGAATCAAATGGTTGCTAGGGCAATATTATACCATCCATACTATAATAGATAAGTTATTTGAGTATCATTTTCATGAATATTAATAAAATCTTTAGATATTGGGGTAAAATGCAGAAAAATTAGGAGGTACACATTTAAACACATGTGTGTATCTTGGCTACTTAAGGACCTAAAGAGTAGATGTTGAAATTAAATGACTGCTATGACAATGTTCTATAGCCATATGATCTGATATATAAGACATCTAGATATTTTTTGTTGTATGGATATTAATGAGATCTTTTAAATTAGAGAAATATCAACGAAAAGTAAAGGCGGTATACCAACAAAGTTGCTTATATCTCCACCGCTAATACCTTTAGAGGGATGAAAATGGTACCCATAGAATGTTAGGGCAATGTAGTCTGATAGATAAACAGCATCTGATTAAAACCATGTAAGTGCAGCGGACTGGCGCAGTTGGTAGCGCATCGGACTTTGGGTCCCCGGTTCGATCCTCATCAGGGGCGTCGTCTGTAGTGGCCTTGAGCATGTCACATTTCCATAGCTCAGTATGTATACATGTATATGTATTATATGTTCTTAGTTAGTCGCAATAAAAAGCTCTACAGAGCTTATGTTGATTGTTAATAATATGTATGCGACTTAAAATAAAGATTATCATTATAATTATTATCATTATTATTATTATTATTATTATTATTATTATTATTATTATTATTATTATTATTATTATGTAGTCTGATAGATAAACCATAGCTTATCAAAAGCCATGAATGCTATGAAAAATTGTAAAAATTACATACATAAAGTTGAAGGTTGTGCTCAAACAAAATCGCTTGTATCTTGGTTGCTAACAAATACATGTATGCTTTATAAATCTGAACATATGGCAATAATAAATTGTACCTGTACTAGCAATAATTTGATGCCACTTTGAAATCTCTAAGTCTATTTGCAGTCCAGATATTAGCAATTTTATTGGTAAACCCCCATCATTTTCTAGTCATTTTTCTATTATTTATAAAGATTTTATTAACATTCATACACAAATATTTCAGATAAAGCAAATAGCAGATCATACGGTTATAGAACAATGTTTAAGCCATTGTTTGATACCAATTTTAGCTCTCTTGGTCTACCGGTAAGCATGATATGCACGTTTTTACGTGCATACCGCCTTATGCTTTCAGCATTTTTACCCCAATTCCTAAAGATGTTATTAATATTCATGAAAATAAAAATCAAATGACTTATAAATTGTAATATAGGATGGCATAATATAGCCTTAACAACCATTTGATCATCATTCAGCACTTTAGGGCTTTGGGTTGCCAAGATACAAGCCATTTCTTACATTTACCCCTTTATTTTTTCCATTTTTTTCTGTCATGTTTTTAAAGATTTCATTAATATACATGAAATTACAAGTCAGATTATTCTTATATCATATTTCAGAGTTATAGTACATTATCACAGCATTCATTTGATATCTCTTTCGGCATCCTAGGTTCATTAACAGCCTGGGTACAGGTGTTTTTGTACGTATACCCCCTATCTTTTTCCACGATTTTTCTCCCATTATGATTTTTATTAATATTCATGAATATATGTAAATTCAATGATTTCAATATTAGTTATGAAGTTTAATTGCTATGTCAATGCAATACTACCAGACCAATCATAGTATTCTAAAGAATGCTTTTGGTGGGTCATGGGTATTTTTGTAAGTTCATCCCATTCCATAGAATCACACTAGGAGTGGTTGTGGAAACAATTTGATGTTTACATCATGCGAATGTGTTCATTGTTGAAGACAACTTTTTATGGCATTTAATTGGCCCATCTGACCGAACTGGCAGCCATGAAAATTTGTCCTAAAATGCAAAAACGATCATATAACGCACCAAAAACCTTTCAATGGCAATTGTTTTTCCCTGGTTTTTGCCCCTATGTTTTGACATTTCAATTAATATTCATGAATATGCTAATGAGATAAGTTTCATATTGACCATTGGCATCAATATATTTGTCATATATGGTATTACTGGTGCAATAACAAGTTGTCATAATGATAGCTTTTTTCTGCCTGAAAAGTGTTTACTTATGGATTTTAAAGCAGTTTTTAATATTTTCATTAAAATTCATGAATATGCAAATTCGATATTTTGCATTACTTACCAAATGATCAAAAGGCTATATCTATGCTTTACAGCGAGACCAGGTGCAGTGATCTAGGACTTGTTACAGTGGAACTATAATCACTTTTGTAGGTACAAGTACAAAAGACCACACCCATGCCCCCTCCGCACCCCCACCTCAGCCTTTTAACTTTTGAGATTTTTTTATTCATTGAAGACCTTCTAATCATTATAAAATGTTATTTTTATTATTTTGTAGCAGTTTGGAATCCTAAACATATACTAATTTGCAGCAATTGATGATTTTCTTAATTTTGGCGGCCATCTTGGAAATATGCAAATTAGATGGTGAATGAGCCATTTCTCAGCTTGCCAACATTGGTTTTTGGATTCAGCATACCCGAATACCCCTAAAAATAATCTCAAACCCTTTTCCTCACAAAATGCCTGTACCTTCATAACGAAGCGTCTTTTCTCATTTTCTGTCTTAACTTATACGATGTATTACAACTTATTCCTTCATGTTGAAAATTTCTAACCTCTAGCTATTTGCCATCATCTGTGACTGTCATTGTTTGTGTTGATCCGGCTTGAAACTCAGCAGGTACATGTACTGAGAGAGACCATCATGGGTACCGCTAGATATTAACCCATATATGATGAATGGACTCTCCCAGCATTGTCATTTGGGCAACTGCGCTTTAATTTTAGGGGCATCAGGAGTGATTTATTTTTCTATTCCATTCTCTAGGCAAACAGAATAACCCCAGATGGGACACCACGTTCTGTGGCATCACATTTGGGCTATACTGTTTGCTTATGTCCCATAAAAAGGATGCCAGGCTTGTACGAGTTAAGTTCAAACGTTAAATAATCAATATGTATTTATTATTTATGCTGTAAGCGTCCCCTTTTGGGATCGTGTCTGCTGGATCACTGAATGATAAAGATTGAGCAAGACCAGGTACCAGAATTACAATTACAAACCTTCATGACCCCCTTTGTTAAGATGACAATTTTTGACTGGATTATTTCCATAAAGTCAATAACTTATGTGTGTGTAAACAATGTCATTAACATAATAATAATTGTATTATTTGAAAGTTAAAATGCATGTTTTAACAGCTGAATGTCACCTTATTTAATGTGGGTACACTGTGTAACTCTGACTGGCAAAAAATTTGCTGATTAGACAGTTTGCCTGGTTCTTTAAAGGTTCAAATTTGTTTAAATATTAACGTATTATGGTTATATTTACTAGACTATTTATTTACAAATGCTGATTTCTGTTACTTGTTGGTATTAAAAATGCAATACTTTGCCAGTTTTCTTTTATTTAAGTCCTGTAGAGTTTTACAAACATATTGTAAAATGCAAGTCCAATGAGGTAGCCCCCATGGCTGAGTGGTTGAAGCTGCCGATTTCATGTACACTTGACTTATATCATCACAACTGGTTTAAGCCTCACTATGGCCATGTGGATAAGCCATGATCTGTTTGAAGGTGTATCGGTTTTTTAGCTCACCTGAGCCGAAGGCTCATAGGTGAGCTTATAGTATACCCATGCTCCGGCGTCCGTCCGTCCGTCGTCCGTCGTCCGTCCGTCGTCCACAATTTCAAAGATCTTCTTCTCTGAAACCGCTGGGCCGATTGTTCTCATATTACACATACACCATCTACAGGTAGGGGGAAAGAATAATTGTGTTTTTTGTTTTGATCGGATAAGGACTCTGGTTGCTATGGCAACTTATGCTTCCCATAGACTTATAATGGAAAAAAGTGAAAATTGCCAGTTTTTGCTGTCTTGTTGGAGATATTTGAATTTTGTTTTTGCAGAAATGTTTATTGAGTAGTCCTCTACGTTTCATGTGACTTTTGTCCTAATCCCTTATTTTGATTGGTTGCAGGGGCCCCATATAGGGCAAAATTTAGAAAAACATTCAAAAATCTTCTTCTCAGAAACTGTCAAGGGGATAAAGCCTGTACTTTGTATACATGTTCCTGACAGTGGCCTCTACATAATTTGTGTTTTTTATTCCAGGCGGATAAGAACTCTGGTTGCTATGGCAACTTAAAGTTTCCATAGACTTATAATGGG
The DNA here is from genome assembly GCA_964017185.1 of Rugalucina vietnamica. Lineage (NCBI taxonomy): Eukaryota > Metazoa > Mollusca > Bivalvia > Lucinida > Lucinidae > Rugalucina > Rugalucina vietnamica. The sequence continues at coordinate 86,262,046 of OZ024869.1, read as the reverse complement.
ATAAGTGGAAATAGGCTATTTTTTCGCTAAAATTGTAGACATTTGAATTTTGTTTTTGCAGAAATGTTTATTGAGTAGTGTTTGACGTTTCTTATGAGTTTTGTCCTAATCCTTTATTTTGATTGGTTGCTGGGGCCCCATAAAGGGCAAAATTTTGAAAAAACATTAAAAAATCTTCTCCTCAGAAACTGTCAAGTGGATGAATCCTGTACTTTGTATACATGTTCCTGACAGTAGCCTCTACATAATTTGTGTTTTTTATTCCAGTCGGATAAGAACTCTGGTTGCTATGGTAACTTTAAGTTTCCATAGACTAATAATGGGAAAAGTGGAAATAAGCTATTTTTTGAAAACTATTGCAGCCTGAGATCTGAAAAGTGGTAGATGCAAACAACTAATGGATTAGATGAAGGTATATGATTAATTTAGGTCAAGGTCATCTCTTGACCTTGGCCGGTCTGTCGTCCATACACACTTTTCAAAGATTTTTTTCTCTGAAACCACTTGGCCAATCAAAGCCAAATTTTATATGAAGCATCTATAGGAAGTGGGAACCAATGTGTATATAAATAATCCAGGTCACATGACCAAGATGGCCGCCATGCCCATATATTTTAAAAACCCTTAAAATATCTTCTCCAGAACTGGTGAACCGATTTCAACGAAACTTTGCATGAAGTATTGATGACTCAAGTACTACAATGTATATATAAAACATGACCCTGTGGTGACCTTGACCTATTTTATGGCGAAGGTCAACATAGGTCGTCAATGCATTTGAATGGGGAAAACTTTTAAAATGTCATTTTAAGTGAAAGTCTTGCAGGAAATGAGCAGTAGGACTGAAATTTAATGATTCTGAAAATAATGGACCCCAGGGGCTCATCTGCTTTGAAGGGGAAAATCAGCAGGAAATTGGCATATGGAACAGAACAGAACAGAAGTTTATTCAGAACTCCAAAAGGCTATAAAGCCCATGAGGATACAGCATATTACATAATAGATGGCATAGGTGACAGTGTTGCATGCAATACATAAATAGCAAATTAATCATAAACATACATGTAACTATACACACATACACATGTTAAAGGTAATTGATCATTATATAATACACATGCATGATTACATGATAAATATTTTAACCGAAACACGATGTGGCGGAGAAGGTGTGCTTTTTCGCGTCATTACTGACACGTATCTTTATGAAAAATGTATTTAAATAAGTATTAAGCAAAATATAGGAACACGTCGATATACAGAACCACATGAACAAAAAACATATCAGACAAAATTATTAGTAGTGCTGAGCACTACCTCAGTCTGATTCTCCAAATTGCCCTTGCTATCCAGCAAGAACACATGGAGACAATGGACAGAATATTGATTATTCTGAAAAAAGAAAATGGCCCAAGGGCTTCATCTGCCCCTGCACTGGGGTTAAATACCATAATATTCAAATATGTTTATTGGTATATGAAGCAGATCTCAGGTGAGCGTTTACAGGACCATTGGTCCTCTGGTTTTTTCTTGAGAAGCTTTCAATTCCTCTCCATATCTTGGTGAATAATTGAAATTATCTTGAAAAGATTGTGAGAGAATAAAAAGGAAGAGAAAAAAAAAAAAAACATGACATGCACTGATGGCAGAGAATTGAATGTTTTTTATCTAAGCCAGTTCTTATTCTGCATGATCAGTAATTAAGAATAACACACACACACACAAAAAAAAAGAAAAAAAAAAAAAAAAATCAAATTTTACCAGCAAAGATTAGAATGCTAGTTGATCCTATATCAACTTCCACATCCATTATTTTGTGCAGATTTGGCCATAGTATTCTGATCTTTCTCCATCACATTTTCTAAATGTGCAAATTTTCTTAAAAAAAAAAAAAAAAAAAAAAAAAAAAAAAAAAAAAAAGAGCAGATCCCTGCATACAGTATTAGAATGGAATCTAGCAAACCTGCAAACTATACTCAAAAGAAGTTTTGCACCCCTTACATTTTTTAGCTCACCTGAGCCAAAGGCTCATAGGTGAGCTTATAGTATACCCATGCTCTGTCGTCCGTCCATCCGTCGTCGGTCCATCCGTCGTCCGTCTGTCGTCCACAATTTCAAAGATCTTCTTCTCTGAAACCGCTGGGCCGATTGGTCTCATATTACACAATACACCATCTACAGGAAGGGGGAAAGAATAATTGTGTTTTTTGTTTTGATTGGATAAGGACTCTGGTTGTTATGGCAACTTATGCTTCCCATAGACTTATAATGGAAAATAGTGAAAATTGCCAGTTTTTGCTGTCTTGTTGGAGATATTTATGTCTCCCCCTGACAGGGTCCGGAGACATATTGTTTTTCCCCGTGCGTCTGTCTGTCCGTCTGTCTGTCACAAATCGTGTCCGCTCTATAACTTGAAAACCGTTAAAGATTTTTCAATGAAACTTGGTACACTTGTAAACCTCGACGAGACGATGTGTCATGCACAAGAACCATAACTCTAGCTTGAGTATTTTTGGAGTTATTTCCCTTTGATTATTTTCGATACAATTTCATGTCCCCTCTATAACTTGAAAACCGTTTAAGATTTTTCAATAAAACTTGGTACACTTATTAAGCATGATGAGACAATGTGTCATGCACAAGAATCATTACTCTTGCTTTCATATCTTTGGAGTTATTTCCCTTTGCTTATTTTCCATACAATTTCGTGCCCGCTCTATAACTTGAAAACCGTAAGAGGTATTTCAATGAAACTTGGTACACTTATAAAACAGAATGACAGGATATGTGATGCACAAGAACTATAACTCTTGCTTGCATATTTTGGACATGCACAAAGAAAGGGGGGAGACATCAGTTTTCACATAGAAAACAAATTCTAGTTGAATTTTGTTTTTGCAGAAATGTTTATTGAGTAGTCCTCTATGTTTTATGTGACTTTTGTCCTAATCCGTCATTTTGATTGGTTGCAGGGGCCCCATATAGGGCAAAATTTCGAAAAACATTCAAAAATCTTCTCAGAAACTGTCAAGGGGATGAAGCCTATACTTTGTATACATGTTCCTGACAGTGGCCTCTACATAATTTGTGTTTTTTTATTCCAGGCGGATAAGAACTCTGGTTGCTATGGCAACTTAAAGTTTCCATAGACTTATAATGGGAAAAGTGGAAATCGGCTATTTTTCCGCTAAAATTGCTGACATTTGAATTTTGTTTTTGCAGAAATGTTTATTGAGTAGTGTTTGACGTTTCTTGCGAGTTTTGTCCTAATCCTTTATTGTGATTGGTTGCTGGGGCCCAATAAAGGGCAAAATTTTGAAAGAAACATTCAAAAATCTTCTCCTCAGAAACTGTCAAGTGGATGAATCCTGTACTTTACATGTTCCTGACAGTAGCCTCTACATAATTTGTGTTTTTTATTCCAGTCGGATAAGAACTCTGGTTGCTATGGTAACTTAAAGTTTCCATAGACTTATAATGGGAAAAAGTGTAAAATACCTATTTTTTGAAAAATATTGCAGCCTGAGATCTGTCAAGTGGTAGATGCAAACAACTAATGGATTAGATGAAGGTATAATTTTTATGATTAATTTAGGTCAAGGTCATCACTTGACCTTGGCCGGTCTGTCGTCCATACACACTTTTCAAAGATTTTTCTCTCTGAAACCACTTGGCCAATCAAAGCCAAATTTTATATGAAGCATCTATAGGAAGTGGGAACCAATGTGCATATAAATAATCCAGGTCACATGACCAAGATGGCCGCCATACCCATATATGGTAAAAACCCTTAAAATATCTTCTCCAGAACTGGTGAACCGATTTCAATGAAACTTTGCAAGAACTATGGATGACTCAAGTACTACAATGTATATATAAAACATGACCCTGTGGTGATCTTGACCTATTTTATGGCAAGGTCAACATAGGTCGTCAATGCATTTGAATGGGGAAAACTTTTAAACTGTCATTTTAAGTGAAAGTCTTGCAGGAAATGGACAGTAGTAGGACTGAAATTTAATGATTCTGAAAAAAAAATGGACCCCAGGGGCTCATCTGCTTTTAAGATGTTATTTGAAGGGGAACATCAGCAGGAAATTGGCAAATGGACAGAATATTGATTATTCTGAAAAAAGAAAATGGCCCAAGGGCTTCATCTGCCCCTGCACTGGGGTTAAATACCATAATATTCAAATATGTTTATTGGTATATGAAGCAGATATCAGGTGAGCGTTTACAGGACCATTGGTCCTCTGGTTTCACATTTTTAAGTGACATTTTGACTAACAAATTTAAAACCTACCTTTTTGAATTTGCACAGTCTAAAAGAGTTCGATAATGTGTGTGATGAGACAGAAAAACTTTGCGGAAACGATATTAAGAAAAATTGAAAATTCCCATTTTCTGTAAATACTGAAAATTGGAGAGTCAAAAAAAAATTCCATCAAAAGTGCCACAGTATTAAGAGCACATTTTTGTTCCCAAATTTACACACAAGAGCTCCAAAGCAAATGATTAAAGCCAAAAATAATTCAAAAAAATCTCAAAATGTGGGTAAAAATGCATTTTTTTGACAAAATTGCAATTTTTGAGAAAAAAATTATAAATATTGGTGACAATGAGTAAAATCAAAATTTATTTCAATTTTTGATCACTACGAGATGTTTTGAATGTTTTGACACCAAAACCTACTGCCTATTTTCTTTCTGTTAAAGGCGATCTCGTGTCATAGATATTGCACGAGTGTGTTTTTGATATGCAGCTTTTTAAAAAATCGGAATTTGGATGGGCTGAAAAGCAGTACCCCCAGTTAAACATTAAAGGATGAATGGACTCTCCCAGCATTGTGATTTGGGCTGTGCATGCTGTGTTTGATGGAAACACAACCCATTTTATTGGAGAGATGAGTTACTAAGCTTTATCTGAGAGTTTAAACAAAACCTTTATGTTCGTTCCGGGCGGACTTCAGTTTCTCATTACTAGCACGTGCTTTGCGTGGCATAAGTAAAAGCCATGTATTAACAGCACATGCGCGCGTGAATTGCAATATTAATGCATGGCTTTCTCTTCATTAATAAACGGCTGTTAATATCGTGTGACACGGGTATTTATGCAATAATAAACATTATTTCAAATTGAGAAAAATATTAAATGGTGCAAAACTTCTTTTGATGAATATATGTTGGTTGGTTGATTTTGGGTTTAACGTTTCACCAACAGCTACGCTCAGAGGCAATACCTTGGTTTAAAGTCTCATCCAAAAGATGGGAGAAGCCCAAGATCAAAAACATGCAAAGGGACTGAAATGAGAAATGTAAAAGCAGCATTGAAATAGTATGAGTTAGTTTTTCATTTTTAATTCTTGTGAGAAAACCTCCACATGCATATGCAAACCAGAGGACCAATGGTCCTGTAAACGCTCACCTGAGACCTGAGATATAAACCAATAAACTTGTTTGACTAGAATGGTAATATACATGTATGTGTCCCCAGGGCAGGGTCAGAGCAACCTCTGGAGTCAATTTCTTTTTTAAATCATAAAGATTCAGTCCATTTGCCAATTTACTGCAAGTTTTGCCCTTCAAATGACATTGTAACAATTTTCCCCATTAAAATGTGTGGACAACCTAAGTTGACCATGCTGTAAAAAAGGTCAAGGTCATCCCAAGGTCATGATTTATACAAACTTTGTAGAGCTTCATTGCCTGATGCTTCATGCCAAGTTCCAAAATTATAGGCCTTCTGGTTCTGGAGAAGAAGATTTTTAAAGATTTTTGCTATTTAAAGCCATGGCGGCCATCTTAGTCATGTGACCTTGACCATTTATACAAACTTTCATTCACTCTGTCTCAGAATGCTCCACATAAAGTTTGGCTTTGATTGGCCCAGCGGTTTCAGAGAAGAAGATGTTTGAATATTATGTTCATACACATGTATATAGCCCCGGGATAGGGGCAGACAACCCTCTGGGCCCAAAATATTTTCATAAACATGAATATTCTGTCCATTTACTCATTCCTAGCAAGTTTTTTGCCATTAAATGACATTTTCCTTTTTTCCCATTCAAATGCATGGGTGGCCTAAGTTGACCTTGCTGTAAAAAAGGTCAAGGTCATCCCAAGGTCATGATTTATATAAACTTTGTAGAGCTCCATTGCCTGATGCTTCATGCCAAGTTTCAAAATTATAGGCCTTCTGGTTTTGCAGAAGATTTTTAAAGGTTTTTGCTATTTATAGCCATGGCAGCCATCTTGGTCATGTGACCTTGACCATTTATACAAACTTTCATTCACTCTTCCTCAGAATGCTCCACATAAAGTTTGGCTTTGATTGGCCAAGCGGTTTCAGAGAAGAAGATGTTTGAATATTATGGTCATACACATGTATATAGCCCTGGGACAGGGGCAGACAACCCTCTGGGCCCAAAATATTTTCATAAGCATGAATATTCTGTCCATTTACTCATTCCTAGCAAGTTTTTTGCCATTAAATGACATTTTCCTTTTTTTCCCATTCAAATGCATGGGTGGCCTAAGTTGACCTTGCTGTAAAAAAGGTCAAGGTCATCCCAAGGTCATGATTTATATAAACTTTGTAGAGCTCCATTGCCTGATGCTTCATGCCAAGTTTCAAAATCATAGGCCTTCTGGTTTTGCAGAAGAAGATTTTTAAAGGTTTTTGCTATTTATAGCCATGGCAGCCATCTTGGTCATGTGACCTTGACCATTTATACAAACTTTCATTCACTCTTCCTCAGAATGCTCCACATAAAGTTTGGCTTTGATTGGCCAAGCGGTTTCAGAGAAGAAGATGTTTGAATATTATGGTCATACACATGTATATAGCCCCGGGACAGGGGCAGACAACCCTCTGGGCCCCAAAATATTTTCATAAACATGAATATTCTGTCCATTTACTCATTCCTAGCAAGTTTTTTGCCATTAAACGACATTTTCCTATTTTTTTCCCATTCAAATGCATGGGCGGCCTAAGTTGACCTTGCCGTAAAAAAGGTCAAGGTCATCCCAGGGTCATGGTTTATATAAACTTTGTAGAGCTCCATTGCCAGATGCTTCATGCCAAGTTTCAAAATCATAGGCCTTCTGGTTCTGGAGAAGAAGATTTTTGAAGGTTTTTGCTATTTATAGCCATGGCGGCCATCTTGGTCATGTGACCTGGACCATTTATACAAACTTTTGTGCCCCCTTCCTAAGGATGCTCCATATGAAGTTTGGCTTTGATTGGCTTAGCGGTTTCAGAGGAGAAGATCTTTGAAATTGTGGACGGACAGATGCCGGACGGACGCCGGAGCATGGGTATACTATAAGCTCACCTGTGAGCCTTCGGCTCAGGTGAGTTAAAAAGTAAAGGCACAGATCAGCAACAGGGAGGGAGCTTGAGCAGTGTTAGCATCAGGATAATATGGGTGTGTTATATATACCCCCTTATACCCCACTTTCATATAGCAAAACTGGAGTATGCAGGGGTATACATATTTTTCTTATTTTTGCTCCAAAACATAGATTGTGGGTACTTGTAAGAACCACCTCAGCGATGGAAGCATTGGTAGTTTTGAGCCGAGTCCAATGGCAGAAAGTATGACAATGTTTTATGTTCTTGAAGAACCTTTAGATTCACTTTTAGCTTTGTTTGCCATATTTTGTTTTTTCCTGGTAAGTCAGCAAATAAAACGTTAAGTAACAATAAGTCACAATCTATTGCACATTACATGCTACATATAGTGAAGTCAATAACAATGGAAGAAATGGCAGTTTTGCACCTTGTGTAACAGGAATGAATGACAACTGTTTGAAGAATATATAGCTTCACTTTTAGCTTTGTTTGCCATATTTTGGTTTATCCTGATATGTCAGCCAATAAAACTTGATCCAACAATAAGTCACACCAACAGCACAATACAGTGAAGTCAATAGCAATGGCAGAAATGGCAGTTTTGCACTGAGTCCAATGGCTGAATGAATGATACTGTTGTAAAATTCTAGAGGAATTATTCCTAGTAGATATACAGATTCTGGCATTGAGAGTAGCGGTAATGATGTTAAACTTGACCACGGAAACCTGAAATAAACCAAAAACATGTGAGTCTGTGCGTGAGAAAATCAACAATTTGGGTCCCAACCAGGTCCAACACAAACCAGGCTGTACAGTCACAGAATAAAACTAGAAGATTGAAACTTTGGATATAAGTAGAAGAGGAATTGTACTATCCGTGTGGCGAAAACAAAGGCGCTGATCAGCTGTGCAGTTACTGCACAGCTGATCTGCGTCTTTGTTTTCGCATATGCAAATTGTTGGTTTTCTCATGCGAAGGCTCATGTTTAAACAATATGCTTAATATTTTATGCAAACAACTGTCTCAGATCCACGGGTGTATATCAGTGTAGAATGTAGATATATTCAGCGTCCTGATTGTTTGAAAGCTTAACAGTATCCAGTTTCAAGGTGCTATGCCAGAAATACTTCAAAACTTTAAACCAGAGGAACAATGGTCCTGTAAACGCTCACCTGAGATCTGCTGTATATACGAATGTTATAGAAAATAGTCCCAGTATAGGGGCAGGTGAAGCCCTTGGGCCATTATTTTTTCAGAATAATCAATATACTGTCCATACAAGTTTTTCCTTTCAAATGACATTTAACAGTTTACCCATTACAATACATAGGCAACCCATGTTGACCTTGCCTTAAAATAGGTCAAGGTCATCATAGGGTCATGATTTATACATACATTGTAGTACTTGAGTCATTGATGATTCATGCAAAGTTTCTTCGAAATCGGTCCACCGGTTCCAGAGAAGAAGATTTTTGAAGGGTTTATACCATATATGGGCATGGCGGCCATCTTGGTCATGTGACCTTGATTATTTATATACATTGATTCCCTTATTCTATAGATGCTTCACATGAAACTTGGCTTTGATTGGCCAAGCGGTTTCAGAGGAGAAAATGTTTGAATATTATGGTAATATACATGAATGCCCCGGGGCTGGGGCAAATGAGCCCCTGGGGTCCAGTTTTATTCAGAATCATTAATATTCAGTCCTACTGCCCATTTCCTGCAAGACTTTCACTTTAAATGACATTTTAAAAGTTTTCCCCATTCAAGTGCATTGTCGACCTATAGATGTTGACCTTGCTGTAAAATAGGTCAAGGTCATCCAAAGGTCATAATTTATAAACACATTGTAGTACTTAAGTCCCCGATGGTTCATGTCAAGTTTTGTTGAAATTGGTCCATTGGTTCAGGAGAAGATGAATTTTGAACGGTTTTTACCATATATGGGCATGGCGGCCATCTTGGTCATGTGACCTGGATTATTTATAAACACATTGATTCCCCCTTCCCATTGATGCTTCCTATAAAATTTGGCTTTGATTGGCCAAGTGGTTTCAGAGGAGAAGATCTTTGAATATTTTTGTAATATACATGTATATTGCCCCGGGGTGGGGGCAGACCAACCCCTGGGGTCCAAATTTTTTTCAGAATTACCTACCTTCAGTCCATTTGCTCATTTCCAGCAAGATTTGCCTTTCAAATGACATTTTAACAATTTTCCCCATTCAAATGCATGGGCGACCTATGTTGACCTTGCCGTAAAATAGGTCAAGGTCATCCAAAGGTCATAATTTATAAACACATTGTAGTACTCTAGTCCCAGATGCTTCATGCCAAGTTTCGTTAAAATCGGTCTAGTGGTTTCGGAGAAGAAGAATTTTGAAGGGTTTTTACCATATATGGGCATGGCGGCCATCTTGGTCAGGTGACCTGGATTATTTATAAACACATTGGTTCCCCCTTCCTATAGATGCTTCATATAAAATTTGGCTTTGATTGGCCAAGCGGTTTCAGAGAAGAAGATCTTTGAAAATGGTGGACGACGGACGACGGACGGACGCCGGATCATGGCCATCCTATAAGCTCACCTTGTGAGCCTAACGGCTCAGGTGAGCTAAAAAGGCTTAAAGATCTTGTGTAAAGTCATGGCTAAAACAAAACACATGTAAATAGGATTATTAAGTTCATTGGAGTTAAAACAGTAAGGGGCAGTCTTCCGGATTTCTGACCAGGTCCGACACAAACCAGCCTACACACACCACAGAAAAAAGCTAGAATCTAGAAATTTTGGGTAGAGGTAGAGGAGGAATTGTACTATCTGTGTGGCAAAACAAAGACGCTGATCAGCTGTGCAGTTACTGCATAGCTGATCTGTGCCTTTGTTTTTGCATAGGCAATAAAAGCGCTGCAGGCATGCATGATACCCCGCCACGCAAATTTAATTTAGCAAAAAATGTTTGTCAATAAATTCTCAAGATAAAGAGCAGAACAAAATTTTGTCATAAATGAAGGACCATAACTCTGTGTACATTGATAAAATTTACCCATCTTCAATCCCAAACCACTACTTCTTGATTTGAACTTTTATACAAAGTTTGAAGAAAATTGGTAGATAAATGCACAAAACAGAGGCACGAAACGAAATTTTAATGTAAATCATGGGCCATAACTCTATACTTATTAAACAAAATTTATTCATTTTCAATCCCAAACCACTCCTTCCTGATATGAACTCCTATACAAAGTTTGAAGAAAATTGGTCAATAAATGTTCAAGATAGAGTCTGGAAACAAAATTTTAACGTAAATCAAGGGCCATAACTCTGTACTTATTTGACGAAATTTACCCATCTTGAATCCCAAATCACTCCTTCCTGGTATGAACTCCTATACAAAGTTTGAAGAAAATCGGTCAATAAATGCTCAAGATATAGCCCGGAAACAAAATTTTAACGTAAATCAAGGGCCATAACTGTACTTATTTGACGAAATTTACCCATCTTTAATCCCAGACCACTCCTTCTTGATATGAACTCCTATACAAAGTTTGAAGAAAATCGGTCAATAAATGCTCAAGATAGAGCCCGGAAACAAAATTCTAACGTAAATCAAGGGCCATAACTCTGTACTTATTTGACGAAATTTACCCATCTTCAATCCCAGACCACTCCTTCTTGGTATAAACTCCTTTACAAAGTTAGAAGAAAATCGGTCAATAAATGCTCAAGATAGAGCCCGGAAACAAAATTTTAACGTAAATCAAGGGCCATAACTCTGTACTTATTTGACAAAATTTACCCATCTTGAATCCCAAATCACTCCTTCCTGGTATGAACTCCTATACAAAGTTTGAAGAAAATCGGTCAATAAATGCTCAAGATATAGCCCAGAAACAAAATTTTAACGTAAATCAAGGGCCATAACTCTGTACTTATTTGACGAAATTTACCCATCTTCAATCGCAGACCACTCCTTCTTGGTATAAACTCCTATACAAAGTTAGAAGAAAATCGGTCAATAAATGCTCAAGATAGAGCCCGGAAACAAAATTTTAACGTAAATCAAGGGCCATAACTCTGTACTTATTTGACGAAATTTACCCATCTTCAATCCCAGACCACTCCTTCTTGGTATGAACTCCTATACAAAGTTTGAAGAAAGTCGGTCAATAAATGCTCAAGATAGAGCCCGGAAACAAAATTTTAACGTAAATCAAGGGCCATAACTCTGTACTTATTTGACGAAATTTACCCATCTTCAATCCCAGACCACTCCTTCTTGGTATAAACTCCTATACAAAGTTTGAAGAAAATCGGTCAATAAATGCTCAAGATAGAGCCCGGAAACGAAATTTTAACATAAATCAAGGGCCATTACTCTGTACTTATTTGACGAAATTTACCCATCTTCAATCCCAAACCACTCCTTCCTGATATGAACTCCTATACAAGTTTGAAGAAAATCGGTCAATGAATGCTCAAGATAGAGCCCGGAAACGAAACGCTGACGGACGGACGGACGGACGGACACTCGAACGCAAATTTTTTTGGAGGGTATAACATAATACCCCGCACTTTTTTTAAGTGCCGGGGTATAAAAAAATCCGTTTTTCTCATGACGAGGCACAGTGTTGAATAGACACAACCCTGTAAATATTAAGATCTTGTCATACCTATAGATATTTCCCAGGCTAATGAAAGCATACGTTGCTGTGAGCAGCAGGAGAACTACCTTAACAGGACTCTCTGAAAAAAAAAATCAACAAAGAAAGGTAAAGCATGAATTTCTAATAAGTATTATGAAAAATCTCATGCATGGATATCTAATAAACAATCTCATGCATGGATAACTAATAACCAATCTCATGCATGGATATCTAATGAACAATCTCATGCATGGATAACTAATGAAAAAATCTCATGCATAGATAACTAATGAACAATCTCATGCATGGATAACTAATGAACAATCTCACGCATGGATATCTAATGAACAATCTCATGCATGGATAACTAATGAACAATCTCATGCATGGATATCTAATGAACAATCTCATGCATGGATAACTAATGAACAATCTCATGCATGTCCAGTAGTAATATAAAATATTCAATATTAATCTAAGGGAAGATAAGAACTATTTGATTTCATTTCTTGCCAGATTGCAGACTGATTTTTATAGATATGGAAACTGTCCTTTTGTCATCGATTTTATATCACAAATACCCACCTGATATAGTGTTCTCCCTTTATGATGACAGGCTGTATATGCTTCAGTCATAATAAATGATGCTCTTGCACACCAGATAGAGAAACCCTACATTTTACCCCATGTGAGAAATTCTTATCTCACCCTTGTTATCTCACTCACCCTGTGTTCAAATGTTCCTTTTTAACATTGGTTGTATATTAGGACATCACGTAATTTCGTCGTTAAGCACACACGTCACAATGACGTCAAAACGTTTTAATTCAAAATGGCGGACACCAAAATTGAAGCGTTTTTCAAGGTAAATAATATGAAAGTCAAGCTTCGTTACATTAAGGCGTGCAAGAAAAAGAATCCATCATGTGTGTAAGGTATGGATAGACTAATCTGTCCCTCGGGTCACAGTTTGCAAACTGTGACCCGAGGGACAGATTTGTTTATCCATACCTGACACTCATGTAAGATTCTCACATTCCTTACTATGATAAACAATATATTACCTGCTGGTGTAAACAGCAGAGGAAACAGAGAATAGTGCCCTATAGTTGACATGAGAAGATACAGCTGAGCATCACGCTTCTTATCCATCACCAATAAACTGAAAATAGAAGGAAAATGGTTCATAAATTGAGCCGCATCATAAGAAAAACGGATTTTCGCATATGCAAAAACAAAGGCGCAGATCAGCTGTGCAGTAACTGCACAGCTGATCAGCGCCTTTGTTTTCGCTACACGTACAGTGTTATTCCTCTTCTACTCATAGCCAAAATTTCAAGCATCTAGCCTGTGACTGTACAGGTAGGTTTGTGTCAGAACTGGTTGGAAACCCGAAGACCGGTTTTCTGGCGTCGCGGCTCAATTATTGTAACATCACCTTTAGATTTGTTCAACTGAAACTGATAGCTTGATCAGATAAGTGTACGCCTTGTAATCAAGCGTTTGTAGGATTGATCCTCCAGTCCGCCACATCAGAGTTTGGACAGATTAAAAGAATCTATGATGGGGTTGAGGCCGAGACAATGAAATCTCAGGCAAGTTTTCAGATTATTAAAGTCTCATCCTAGGTTCTACACTGATTCAAGTATAAGTATGGCATAGTCAGCTGCTGGTGAAATTGGTGTGCACTTTGCACTGGTAACCCACTCGAGTGTCCCCTGGAACAGTTCCAGGGGACACTCTTGAGTGGGTTACCAGTGCAAAGTGGGGTCAACTGAATTAGGTCAACTAACTTAGGTAGCCTCTATTTGTCTCTAAACCCTATCAACATCATCTTTGTTGGTTTGCAATCATGTTAACCAAACAAACAGGTTTATGCATAAAATCCTGAGGACAATGTTACAATCATTGAAGGCCAGATCACTCTATCTGCTACTCTACATCAGGATAACATGTCAGTGAAATGTATGCCCGCCTTAAACCCCACTTTTAAATACATGTAGTAACTAGAGGACCATTGGTCCTGTAGCTCACCTGAGAGATTATCACATTGTAAGCTCATGAGATTTAAACTAATTGAGAATCGACCAATGAAAGTCTATGCATGGACACTATTGACCCCCAGGGCATGGCCAAATTTGACCCAGGGGCATAACTGGCACAATTTATAATGGGGACTACCAAACATTGCTACATACAAAATATAGAAGCTCTGGGCCTTTTGGTTTCAGAGAAGAAGATTTTTTTAGTTTTTCCCATTGTAAGTCTATGGAGACTATCTACCCCCGGGGCGTGGCCAAATTTGACCCCAGGGGCATGGCTGGCACAATTTATATAGAGGACTATTAGCCATTGCCACATACAAAATATCAAAGCTGTGTGCCCTGTGGTTTCAGAGAAGAAGATTTTTGAATTTTTTTCCCATAGCAAGTCTAATGAGACTATCAACCTCCGGGGCCTGGCCAAATTTGACCCCAGGGGCATGAATGGAACAATTTATGTAGAGGACCATTAGCCATTGCTACATACCAAATATCAAAGCTGTGGGCCTAGTGGTTTCAGAGAAGAAGATTTTTTTTTTTTTTTTCCCCATAGTAAGTCTATGGAGACTATCAACCCCCGGGGCGTGGCCAAATTTGACCCCAGGGACATGAATGGCACAATTTGTGTAGAGGACCATTAGCAATTGCTACATACCAAATATCAAAGCTGTGGGCCTAGTGGTTTCAGAGAAGAAGATTTTTTTAGTTTTTCCTATTGTAGGTCTATGGAGACTATCAACCCCCGGGGCGTGGCCAAATTTGACCCCGGGGACATGATTGGCACAATTTATGTAGAGGACCATTAGCCATTGCCACATACAAAATATCAAAGCTGTGGGCCCTGTGGTTTCAGAGAAGAAGATTTTTTTTATTTTTTTCCTATAGCAAGTCTATGAAGACTATCAACCCCCGGGACGTGGCCAAATTTGACCCCAGGGGCATGAATGGCACAATTTATGTAGAGGACCATTAGCCATTGCTACATACCAAATATCAAAGCTGTTGGCCTAGTGGTTTCAGAGAAGAAGATTTTTTTAGTTTTTTTCCTATTGTAGGTCTATGGAGACTATCGACCCCCGGGGCGTGGCCAAATTTGACCCCAGGGGCATGATTGGCACAATTTATGTAGAGGACCATTAGCCATTGCCACCTACAAAATATCAAAGCTGTGGGCCCTGTGGTTTCAGAGAAGATTTTTTAATTTTTTTCCCATAGTAAGTCTATGGAGACTATAAACCCCCGGGGCGTGGCCAAATTTGACCCCAGGGGCATGAATGGCACAATTTATGTAGAAGACCATTAGCCATTGCTACATACCAAATATCAAAGCTGTGGACCTAGTGGTTTCAGAGAAGAAGATTTTTTTAGTTTTTCCAATTGTAAGTCTATGGAGACTATCGACACCCGGGGCGTGGCCAAATTTGACCCCAGGGGCATGGCTGGCACAATTTATGTAAAGGACCATTAGCCATTGCCACATACCAATATCAAAGCTGTTGGCCCGGTGGTTTCAGAGAAGAAGATTTTTTAATTTTTTTCCCATAGTAAGTCTATGGAGACTATCGACCCCCCGGGGCGTGGCCAAATTTGACCCCAGGGGCATGAATGGCACAATTTATGTAGAGGACCATTAGCCATTGCTACATACCAAATATAAAAGCTGTGGGCCTAGTGGTTTCAGAGAAGAAGATTTTTTTAGTTTTTCCTATTGTAAGTCTATGGGACCTATCTGTTGCCATGGAAACCACAATTTTGATACAATCTGCTCCAAAACCTAATGCCATCAATCCCCCAACCCAATTATGGTTCACATTAAATTTGATCAAGATCGGCCTACTAGCTTCAGAAATATTCTTCTTTGAAATTGTGGACGGACGACGGACGGACGGACGACGGATGCCTGCCTATCCTATAAGCTCACCTGTGAGCCTTCGGCTCAGGTGAGCTAAAAATATAGTGATTTTTACAAGAGAAAAAATTGCTGTTCATTGCATAGGCTTGTGTTCGTAATGAGGAACAGCCTATCCTGCATTGTTTGCACAGACCTCTTAAGTCCTTTTTTTTCCATGTACACAGGCGTATAAAACAAAGTGTACAGATCTACGATGTCTGTTTCTAACCACTTTGTGTGGCTGTACATGCTGGTTTATGTCAGACCTGGTCAAAAACCCAGATTGTTTTTGTTTTTTCATGTGAAGGTGCTCATATAAAATTTTTTAACTCATTTGAGTCTGTCATCCTTTTTATGGGACATAGGCAAACAGTATAGCCCCAGACGAGAATCCTGCGGCGTCCAAACTGGGGCTTTTCTGTTTGCAAAGGGTATTTTCATCAAAAATTTATATGAAAACTTAAAATCACTCCAGATGTCCCTAAAAAAGGAAAGTGGACTGGCCCAAATAGTTATTTACCTCATTGGAATGATGATAAGTAGAACAGCTTTCTCATGAACATGCCATCCAAACATAAAGGAGCTGTAGGCACACAGTATAAGGGCCCTGAGGAAGCTTTGTGGTCCTTTGGGTCTTGACCAGAGTATGGCAAGGCTAGGCTGTAACAGAACCATACTGAGCCGCCTCGTGGGAAAACCAACAATGTGGTTTTTGCACAGGTCCTACACAAACCGGCCTGTACAAGCACAGAAAAGAGCTAGAAGCTTGAAATTTCGGATTTAAGTAGACGAGGAATTGTACTATCCGAGTAGCGAAAACAAAGACGCTGATCAGCTTCTTACCACTTCGTGGTTACCACAAAGCTGATCTGCGTCTTTGTTTTCGCCTTTGCAGATTGTTGGTTTTCCCATGAGGCGGCTCATACTGTTAAAGATTGCCAAGATTTTTTGCTATTGAAGGCATTGTGAGGAAAATAAAGAATTTCAAAATAAAGAAGCTGTAAGCACACAGTATAAGAGCCAACTGGAAGCTTTGTGTCCCTTGTGGTTTTGGTCAGAGTATGGCAAGGTTGGGCTGTAATAGTTAAAAATTATCAGAAATTTTATGACAACAAAAAACACTACTGCACAGCTAATCTGCGTCTTTGTTTTTGCATAGGCAAAAAGGCCAGTTTTCTCATACTGTGGGTCAAATAATATATGCTTTTTTTGCCTATGTGACAGGTCAGCCACCCAGAATTCCTTTTTCAATGGCACAATGCAGCTTAGCAGATAAACCACATTTTCAATCTAAAACACGGCAGTCACCACCCCTTAGGGTGTCTCAGGAAGTGAAATATCTTGGCTGTGATCATTCAAACTAACGGGTTTAATGTGACTACAACACGCCCGGTAAAGTGCAAATTGACCACCGCCGGTGGTCAACGTAAAAAAAGTTGATATACATCCGGTGGTCATTTTGAGCGTTTCCTGTTATTAGTTTTCGCGAGTTTGGTGGATGTGGAAGGTAAGATGTTTTTTGATCAAAAACGTATCATGAAAATCAAAGAATGTCAGGCTATCAGTTTTTTGCCGTTGAATGTCTAGCCGAAGTGGTAGTTGAAAAAAATAAATCGTTTTACCGCAATCCTTTCCGGCCCGTTTGATCGGTAGTGAAAACGAAAGTAGAATCTGGTCAAACACATGCTAAAATGCCCTGATCGTGCCTTTGCAAGCTTTCTGTAACCAATGGTCGTTGCAGTTAGTTAAATGAACACTAAATTAGCTTTTCAGACATAATTTTAAAATATTTCAAGCTTTTCTTTCAACACTTAGATCGATTTTGTACCGGCGGTCAACTTGAAGTTGCGGTGGTCGTATTGATCAATGGGGATTACAATGTAAATTTTCATCGTGAGAGAAAGCCAGCAAAAATGCAACTTGATGTCGTTTTCTGTTAGGGGGCACGGCAACATTAATGGAGATGCATTCTAGACACAACCAAATCCAAATCAATGCCGTCGATGTCCTCATAATTCAATTTCGTTTGTCCATTAGCCATTCAGTCACATAGTTTAGCAATATCGGATGTATTTATTACTAATTTTTGGTAACCCCAACAATACAAATACTACCTCATGCAAGATGCATTGAATTTATATACATAATTTGCATTGACTCGAAGAAAAACCTCTAGAATAACAGTGTGGTCAATTTGCAAACTAGGTGGTCAATTTAACCTTAAAAATGAGCAATTTTGAAATGATTTACTGTCCAATTTGAAAAGTATTGAAGGGCATGCCTGCTGTTTAATGTTGAGCAGGCTCAGTCTTGCAGATTTGACAATTATAGGAGTAATACTAAGCAAAGCGTTCATTGTGTTGTTCGTATGAAATCTATCTCCTGTTTTGCAATATCAATTCTTTGAATATGTAAAGGTGAATAATCACGACGTGGTTTATATCGATTTCAGACGAAATATTTAGAAACGTTGGTCATAATAAAATTGTCAATGCTAAATGAATTGGTGTGTAAAATTACACATGCATGCACCTCTTCTTTACATTGTCACGAGCAGTTGGAATAATACAGCTCCGTTTCATAAGTTTAGTACATACCGATTTGTTTCATAAGTAATGGCATAGCAGTACCCCTACATGAAGCGTGGCCATATGTTATGGGGTGTTTGCAGATTTGAACGGATTTCGTTATGTCAACCTTCATACATGAAACTATTCACTGATTGTAACATTGTAGATTTTAATCGATTGATTTATCAATAGTAACACATTAAAATGACAAGCAAAATATCATAACTTCAGGGATACAAATATCACTTTTAACTTTGATTTCATACACTTCAAGAAAGTTTTAACCAAAAACAGATTATATCGTTCAATTGGCATATCACCCGGCATACTACACCTAACATTATATTTGGTCTACCCTGTGTATATTTAAGTTTATTGAAATTTAAAATATTGCACCCAAATAGCAGTGGTACACCAAATTATACAATCAGTCAGCGTTTGATACATAATTACACATACAACCGTTTGCTTTTACAAATAACACTGGTCAAACAGTTCAATATAAATATTTGAACCAAAGAAAGCCGCTCGAAAAGGTACTGGGACGCAAAATGGCGAAACGACAGTCCAAACAAGGTAAGGCTGTCTAGGAGGATGCAAGATTTCAAGCTTCAGTGACCACGACTGTACATAGGGTAGACCAATATTATGTAAGGTGTAGTCTCCTGGGCGCTCTGTCATTTCATTGGAATAATATCTTTTTAGTTCAAACTGGCCTGTAATGTGAGAAATCAATGTCAACATTGATATTTGTGTCACAGAAGTTATGTTATTTCATTTATCATATTTTATGTGTTATTATATATTTATAAATCGATCAAAATCTAAATTGTTACAACCAGTCAATAATTCTATGTATTAGGATTGACATAGCGAAATCTGTTCAAATCTGCAAACACCCAATAAAATTTGGCCAAGCTTCAAGTACAGGTACTGCTATGCCATTACTTATGAAACAAATCGGTATGTACTAAACTTATGAAACGGAGCTGTAGATTCATAATGTTTCTGGATTTTGCCAGTAGTCGATTTGCTCGCTGGTTAAGCCCAAACGCTAGTTCAAACGAGTCGAGATCACGTGACTGTCCACTGCAAAGTGTAGAATGAATGCATGTATTAATGCTGAAGAATAACTGGCCTCGTCAGTTCTGGGTGCGCCTACTGACCTTATATTTTCCTTTATACGTTTCCAGATGGGTCGATTTAAAGGGAAACGAACCAAGCGTCGTTACCTGACAAACAAAAAACCATATCTCTGGCGTGGACAGGAAATCCAAGACGTTGTCCAGAGTCCGTTCAAATCGCCATCTAAGAAAAAGCCAAAATACAGTTCATCACCCTATAGAGCTATTGGTTCATCACCCCAAAAGACAATTTGTCCTAAAAATCTATACACTGAAAGGAAAGTTCGTATTTCCTAAGAAGAAAAACATAAAAACAGGGACTAAATCAAAAGTATTAAGTCCATATACTAGCACCCCAAAGAAATCAAAACGAAGTTTGATTATGATAGACCATAGCTATGCACAAGCTAATACAGAATCTATTGGCACCAGCAATTCACAAGCTGTTGTTCCCGAAGAACTTCTGATATAATTGATATAAACCATGTGAATATTCACCTTTACATATTCAAAAGAATTGATATTGCAAAACAGAAGATAGATTTCATACAAACAACACAATGAACACTTTGCTTAGTGTTACTCCTATAATTGTCGAATCTGCAAGACTGAGCCTGCTCAACATTAATCCTTCAATACTTTTCAAATTGGACAGTAAATCATTTCAAAATTGCTCATTTTTAAGGTCAAATTGACCACCTAGTTTGCAAATTGACCACACTGTTATTCTAGTGGCTTTTCTCCGAGCCAATGAGAATTATGTATATAAATTCAATGCATCTTGCATGAGGTAGTATTTGTATTGTTGGGGTTACCAAAAATTAGCAATAAATACATCCGATATTGCTAAACTATGTGACAGAATGGCTAATGGACAAACGAAATTGAATGATGAGGACACCGACGGCATTGATTTGGATTTGGTTGTGTCTAGAATGCATCTCCATTAATGTTGCCGTGCCCCCTAACAGAAAATGACATCAAGTTGCATTTTTGCTGGCTTTCTCTCACGATGAAAATTTACATTGTAATCCCCATTGATCAATACGACCACCGCAACTTCAAGTTGACCGCCGGTACAAAATCGATCTAAGTGTTGAAAGGAAAGCTTGAAATATTTTAAAATTATGTCTGAAAAGCTAATTTAGTGTTCATTTAACTAACTGCCACGACCATAGGTTACAGAAAGCTTGCAAAGGCACGATCCGGGCATTTTAACCTGTGTTTGACCAGATTTTGCTTTCGTTTTCACTACCGATCAAACGGGCCGGAAAGGATTGCAGTAAAACGGTTTATTTTTTTCAACTACCACTTCGGCTAGACATTCAACGGCAAAAAACTGATAGCCTGACATTCTTTGATTTTCATGATACGATTTTGATCAAAAAACATCTTACCTTCCACATCCACCAAACTCGCGAAAACTAATAACAGGAAACGCTCAAAACGACCACCGGATGTATATCAACTTTTTTTACGTTGACCACCGGCGGTGGTCAATTTGCACTTTACCGGGCGTGTACAACAGTGGAGATTAACTACAGCATACTTGATGATGCAGCTGATCATACTGTCAATACATGAGCCTATGTGTGAGAAAACCAACAATTTGGATTCTGACCAGGTCCGACACAAACCGGGCTGTACAGTCACAGAAGATGGTTAGAGGCTGGAAATTTTGGATTTAGAAAGTAGAGGAAATGTACTATAAGTATAGCGAAAATGTGGTTATGCATATATCTACAAAATGATCTTACCACCATGGTTAGTGCTGTTATAATAACTGTGGCTAGTGGTGAGACAGAGGGCAGGGTAGTATGATGAAATTCCTGTACTAGACCCCCAGTCATCACCGCAGAGACATTGGCAGAGGGGGTGAGGCCAAGCCGTGACCCTGTAAAATACAACATAGAGCTCTATAACTGTAGCTAGTGGAGAGACAGAGAGTAGAATAGTATGGCGAAACTCCTGTACTAAACCCCCAGTCATCAAAGCAGAGACATTGGTAGAGGGGGTGAGACCAAGCCGTGACCCTGTAAAATACAACATAGAGCTCTATAACTGTAGCTAGTGTGGAGAGACAGAGGGTAGAATAGTATGGCGGAACTCCTTTACTAAACCCCCAGTCATCAACTCAGAGACATTGGTAGAGGGGGTTCAAAGGGCCAAGCCGTGACCCTGTAAAATACAACATTGATAGAGCTCTATAACTGAAGCTAGTGGAGAGACAGAGGGTAGAATAGTATGGCGGAACTCCTGTACTAGACCCCCAGTCATCAACTCAGAGACATTGGTAGAGGGGGTTCAAAGGGCCAAGCCGTGACCCTGTAAAATACAACATTGATAGAGCTCTATAACTGTAGCTAGTGGAGAGAAAGAGGGTAGAATAGTATGGCGGAACTCCTGTACTAGACCTCCAGTCATCAACTCAGAGACATTGGTAGAGGGGGTGAGGCCAAGCTGTGACCCTGTAAAATACAACATAGAACTCTATATAACTGTGGCTAGTGGTATGACAGAGGGCAGGGTAATATGGTGGAACTCCTGTACTAGACCCCCAGTCATCACAGCAGAGACATTGGTAGAGGGGGTGAGGCCAAGCTGTGACCCTGTAAAATACAACATAGACAGAGCTCTATAACTGTAGCTAGTGGTGAGACAGAGGGCAGGGTAGTATGGGGAAATTCCTGTACTAGACCCCCAGTCATCACAGCAGAGACATTGGAAGAGGGGGTGAGATCAACTCGGGACCCTGTAAAATACAACATTGATCTCAATAAAGGTAGCTAGTGGTGAGACAGAGGGCAGGGTAGAATGGTGAAACTCCTGTACTAGACCCCCAGTCATCACCGCAGAGACATTGGTAGAGGGGGTGAGACCAAGCTGTGACCCTGTAAAATACAACATAGAACTCTATATAACTGTAGCTAGTGGTGAGACAGAGGGCAGGGTAATATGGCGGAACTCCTGTACTAGACCTCCAGTCATCAACTCAGAGACATTGGTAGAAGGGGTGAGACCAAGCTGTGACCCTGTAAAATACAACATAGCTATAGCTCTATAACTGTAGCTAGTGGTGAGACAGAGGGCAGGGTAGTATGGTGAAACTCCTGTACTAGACCCCCAGTCATCACCGCAGAGACATTGGAAGAGGGGGTGAGACCAAGCTGTGACCCTGTAAAATACAACATAGAACTCTATATAACTGTAGCTAGTGGTGAGACAGAGGGCAGGGTAGTATGGTGAAACTCCTGTACTAGACCCCCAGTCATCACAGCAGAGACATTGGTAGAGGGGGTGAGACCAAGCTGTGACCCTGTAAAATACAACATAGAACTCTATATAACTGTAGCTAGTGGTGAGACAGAGGGCAGGGTAGTATGGTGAAACTCCTGTACTAGACCCCCAGTCATCACTGCAGAGACATTGGTAGAGGGGGTGAGACCAAGCTGTGACCCTGTAAAATACAACATAGAACTCTATATAACTGTAGCTAGTGGTGAGACAGAGGGCAGGGTAATATGGTGAAACTCCTGTACTAGACCCCCAGTCATCACAGCAGAGACATTGGTAGAGGGGGTGAGACCAAGCTGTGACCCTGTAAAATACAACATAGAACTCTATATAACTGTGGCTAGTGGAGAGACAGAGGGCAGGGTAGTATGGTGAAACTCCTGTACTAGACCCCCAGTCATCACAGCAGAGACATTGGTAGAGGGGGTGAGACCAAGCTGTGACCCTGTAAAATACAACATAGAACTCTATATAACTGTAGCTAGTGGTGAGACAGAGGGCAGGGTAATATGGTGGAACTCCTGTACTAGACCCCCAGTCATCACAGCAGAGACATTGGTAGAAGGGGTGAGACCAAGCTGTGACCCTGTAAAATACAACATAGCTATAGCTCTATAACTGTAGCTAGTGTTGAGACAGAGGGCAGGGTAGTATGGTGAAACTCCTGTACTAGACCACCAGTCATCACAGCAGAGACGTTGGAAGAGGGGGTGAGACAAACACGGGACCCTGTAAAATACAACATTGATCTCTATAACGGTAGCTAGAGGTGAGACAGAGGGCAGGGTAGAATGGTGAAACTCCTGTACTAGACCCCAGTCATCACCGCAGAGACATTGGTAGACTGAGCCAGGCCAAGCCGTGACCCTGTGTAATACAAGAGAGATATTGTGACAAAGGCTCAATTCATGTTACACTGAATGATTTAAATTTCATTAATTTTCCTTCAAAGATTAAAGCCCCTGTCAGACCAGAAGGCGTTCGCGCGGCGTTTGCGTGGCGTTCTTAATTTTTCTTAATTTTTCCAGAACGCCACGAGAACTCCAAGAAAAAATGATTTTATTTGTGAAAAAAGCAAGCCATGGCGTCCTCAGAGCGTCCTCGTCGCGTCCAAGGCGTTCCTACGGAGTTCTCACTGCCTTCTGCGGAGTTCTATGTGGCGTTCCATGGAGCTTGCACGACGTTTTCACTGCGTTTGCGCGGCGCTCTTGGCGTTCGCACCGTGCTTCCACGGCGTACGCACCGCGCTTCCACGGCGTTTTAGCACTGCTCTGACGGCTTGTAGGCAAAACAGTCTCACTTATTTGTACGTTTGCTTTCAAGAAGACAGCATGACTGGTAAGAGAGGAAGAAGGAAAGCGGTGACTAAAGGGAAAAGTCCGAAAAAGACAGATGACGTACCACCACCGACACTATCACCACAAGTGGAAATCAGTCCAGCATTATCACCTCAAAAACAACGGGATGAGTATCGCGGGCGCGCAGTGAGATCGTAATGCATACGTCGTGGTAGCCCATGGCGTTTCCACGGAGTTCCCACGGCATCCATGGAGTTCTCACGGCGTTCCCGCCGCGTTGATGAAGTTTTCACTGCGTTGCCACGGCGTCCTCACGGCGTCCCCGCGGCGCTCTTATTAGAACGCCGGGTGATGGCGTTTGTTTTGAGCATGTCCAAAAGAAACGCCGACCCTTGGCGTTCTAGGATTTCCCACGGCATTCGATGGAGTTCCCACCGCGTTGCCACGGCGTCCATGGAGTTCTCACGGCGTTCACCTTGGCGTTCTGCATTTTTGTAGAACGCCGCGAGAACGCCACGAGAACGCCACCCTGGTGTGACAGGGGTTTAACTTGTTGTTGTGTGCAATTACATGCATGAATGCTGATTTCTTAATTTTGCTTCGTGGTTAACTATCCCAGTCAATTTTTCAGTCATATTGGGGTGAAGTCAACACTTCGAGGGTATTGTCGTGCAATAGGACCCAACCTGGTGCCCCAACAGGGTTCAAACCCAGGACCTCTCTATTTTGATGCTGAATGTTGAATGACAGAAGGATAGAAATAGGAGCAACCTGGTTACCCCTTTAAGCTGGTTTCACAAAAATAGTACGGCTGCCGCATCATAGATATTGTCGCGGGCAGCACAGAAGACGTTGTAAATAGGTAGCAGAGCAAAACTGCAAGTAGTTCATGGAGACTAATACAGGAGCTGCGTCATGAGAAAACCAGATTTTTGCCTATGCGAAAACAAAGGCCCAGATTTCTCTTCTTCCTAAATCCAAAATTTCAAGCTTCTAGCCATCTTCTGTGCTTGTACAGGCTTGTTTGTGTCGGAGCAGGTCGGAAATCCCGAAGACCTTTCTTCTCACGTCGCGGCTCACAGTACATTCCCATGATATTGATGTTCATACAGCTCACATACACACATGGCTGCTGTAAGATGGTCATGTTCAGAGTAGACCAGACATACTTTGTGGCTTTAGAAAAAATATTTTCCTTATACATGTATTTTTTTAAAGTAAAATGCAGAATCTTCTATTGATCATCTATTCATATATACAAGATCTCATCTGTAGTATCGTAGTGATCAAGCAATGGAATCCAAATCCTGAGGTCCTCGGTTCAACCCCCATGACTGCACTATGTTGTGTTCTTGAGCAAGACACATTAACTCCCTAGGGTACTGGTTAAAACCCTGGAAGTGATGGCTGTCCCACCATGACTGAAAATTTGTTGACTAATTACGAACAATCAAAATCAATCTTACCTACTGTGGATAATATTTTGTCAGCAACATTGTAGAAAACCCAGAAATTCGGGGCCCAGTAGGCATGGCAAAGTCCCCTCTTAAAGGGAAATAATCTGGATAAAACCTGTGGTACTTGATTCTGAAAAAAATGAGCTGCTTCATGAGAAAACCAACAATGTGGTTTCCGACCAGGTCCAACACAAACCAACCTGTACAGGCTAGAAGCTTGAAGTTTTGGAATTAAGTAGAGGAGGAATTGTACTATCCGAGTAGCGAAAACAAAGGCGATGATCAGCTTCGCGGTTACCTCTAAGCTGATCTGCGCCTTTGTTTTCGCCTATGCAGATTGTTGGTTTTCCCATGGGGTGGCTCAAATCATGAAAGGCATTTGAGCCGCTGCATAAAACCAACATGCATAAGGCGAAAACAAAGGTGCAGATCTATATCAGTTGTACAGTAATTGTTCAGTCTTCTGGGTTTCTGACCAAGTCCACCAAAATCAGCCTGTACCAATATAGAAGAAGGCTAGAAGCTTGAAATTTTGGATTTAAGTAGAAAAAGAATTGTACTATACAATTTGCGAATACAACGGCACTGATCAGCTATTGATTCACAAAAGACTTACCAGTAAAATAAAAGGTCCAAAGGATACAGTGAACACACTGATAACAATCAGCCCCAACATAATCAGCCGTAATATAGAGAAGGATCGCCAACGTAAACTGCCATCTTCTGAAGTAAACAAACAGGAAAATAGTGTAGATAGAATCCAAAGCATTCTAAAACTGTAAATACAAAATCAGCCAGTTTAAGCAAAATTGGATCAACGCATTTGTGCCACCTCGTGAGAAAACCAACAATGAGGTTTCCGAACAGGCCTGACACAAACCGAGCTGTATAAGCACAGAAGATAGCCTTCGGCTCAGATGAGCTAAAAAGGTACCTCAGTAGATATGCCAAGTCCATACAACAGATGGGGTTTAAACCAAGGATGTCTCAATTCAGAGTCCTACTCTCTAAACTAGGCCACCGTGCGCCGCTAATGACCCTGATAAAGTGTCATTATGAGTACCTACCAGGGTTACTCTGAAAGACATAGCACCTCAGTAGATACACAAAATATGCCGGCGCCACATAGAGGTAAATATGCTTGAAGTTCAACAGCACAGAGAACCAGAATGCAGCTGACAGATTCCTGCCCTGGAATGCAGTAGCAAAAATAACATATCACTAATGAATTGTCATTATCAGCCATTAGTCTGTTACAAATGGGCCCCACCCATTGGGACCTGAAGAAATAGATGGGCTGCTTGTGCCTTAAGGCAGAGTTTATAGGCTACTGACTAACCATCTAATTACTGGTTAACCACTCTGGTCTGAGCCTACTGTATGTATAAGCACTTGTGGCTTGGTTAGTTATATTTGAAGCACTTTTTTTGGATGTCATAACACCCTAATTTAATTCCCATAGCTAACATCTCAACATGACCAGAGCTATTGACTGGCACGCTAAGCATCATTTCAAACAAACAAACAAATAAAACAATAAAAGTAGTTTTAATTGGCAAATATCCCAAAGTTTTTATCTGTATTATGAAAATTTCGCCTTGATGATATTGATGCAATAAACACATGATCTGCATGATGTAATGTTTGAAGCATCTTGCTTCTTGGTGCCAAAATATTCTCTGTCCAAGCTTAAGGGGTCAAAGGTTCAAATCACATCAAGGCAGTATCTCGTCACTATCTCCTTTTTTTTAACTATGCATTATTCCAGGAAGAAAAGAGTCTAATCTGAGTCTGTACTGTCTGTTGCCATCAGGAAAACCTGTTCGTGAAATAAATACCCCCTTATACCCCACTTTTATATAGAAAAACTGGGGTATACCTGTTTTTCTTATTTTTGCTCAACAACATAGATTGTGGGTACTCAGCGAGGCAGTTCTAATGTGTACCCACAATCTATGTTTTGAGCAAAAAAAAGAAAAATATCAAAATTTTTCTACTGAAAATTATCATTTTTTACAACTTTAAAAATCTCTGTATATTGCAAGGGCATGTTTTCGTAATGTTTATCAAACTAAATGGTCAACCTATTTATAACACTACCTTTAAGATCCATGGATTCAGATAGTGTTACATGTATAAGGGAAACTGTGTATTATAATGAGATTATTTACAAGACATATAGCAGAATAATCATTTTGGGAGCCATGACATAGCTGTGTTATCATGAAACGGTTTGAAACCCACACATTAGTGAGGGGCGTTAAAATGGGGTTTAACAGTATTATAATTTATAAACAAAGAAAGAATTTCTTCTCACCTCGTAAATCCTGACAACAGATAGCAGTAGTAGGCCAAACAGTAGCCCGTTATACTGGAAATGTATGTGTGGGAGGAGTTAAGGTAACTACAAGTGACCATGACGACAAAGAGAAAACCGGTTTTCCCTTCATATACAGTACAATCCCTCTTCTTATATCTCGTTAAACCTGAAACTTCAAACCTCTTGCCTTTTTCTGAAGCTGCACTGGCTGGTATGTGTACAACTTGGTTACCACAAAAACCTGTTTTCTTGTAATTCTCCTGTCCCTGTTCAAATCAGCTTTGTCTTATGAAAACCTGGCTTTTTGGTATATACCATTACTCTCCATTCTGTATTAGAAGAATAAAGCCGCTAACCATCTTTTAACCCATATTTGACAAATGGATTCTCCCATCATTATCATTTGGGAGAGTCTACTTTCTTTTTTAGGGGCTTTAGGAGTGATTTTAAAATTT
Organism: Rugalucina vietnamica; assembly: GCA_964017185.1. Classification (NCBI taxonomy): domain Eukaryota; kingdom Metazoa; phylum Mollusca; class Bivalvia; order Lucinida; family Lucinidae; genus Rugalucina; species Rugalucina vietnamica. The sequence continues at coordinate 86,233,594 of OZ024869.1, read as the reverse complement.
TATTCAATTTTTCGATGAAAATTCTCTAAACAAACAGAATAGCCCCAGATGGGACGCCGCGTTCTGCGGCGTCACATCTGGGGCTATTCTGTTTGCCTATGTCCCATAAAAGGGACGCCAGGCTTAAATGAGTTAATAGAGGCTATTTATCCCATTTTGTGTTAGAACTAGTTAAGTTGGAAACCCAAAGGAACAGGTATTTGCATATATCTCAAATTGAAAGTCAACGCATATACAAGAAATGAGTTTGAGACACCTAAAATGTTTTAAGCCGCCAACACCAAATAGCTTTGTTTGAACAAATAAGAATGCTGAAAACAAACAGCGCTTTATTATATTAGCCGCGACTTATGAAAACCGGTCTTTGGGGTTTCTGACCAAGTCCGACACAAACCGGCCTGCACAGCGACAGGAGATGTCTAGAACATTGAAATTCTGGATTTAAGATAAAGAGGGATTGTACTATCTGCGTAGCGAAAACAAAGACGCTGATCAGCTTCGCAGTTGCGAAGCTGATCTGCGCCTTTGTTTTCGCATAGGCAAAAATCTGGTTTTCTCACGATGCGGCTCATATAGACTACAACAAAACTGCCTTGATAGGTTACCCAAGGTTTCAGGATTTTGACCTACTTGAGAAAAGGATATGATCTACAATGAGCAGCCCAAAGTTTGATATTAACAGAGCAGCTAGGACCAGGGGTGGGCTGTTGAAAATATCCTCCATGTCCAGGGTCTTCTTGGTGGGGAGACACTTCTGGCAAAACCTGTCAGAGCAAAATACATGTTAACACATTAGCACATTATCAAAGCCATACTGATATTTTAACAAATAATGGCAAGGCATAAAATGTTATCTCTAATAAGCAGTTCTTGCCAAACTGCGTTGAATTATGGTTGAATGTCTCAGCCAACACTCTCAGGACAGAAGACTTGAAAACTTAAAACTTCTTGGCTAAGAAGTTTAGCAATTTTTCTTTCCTTGTCGCTATAATTTGCTTAGTTGTCAATAAATGTTTCAAACAAGAGTCTACATCTAATATTGTACACATTGCCATAAACCTTGTTATTTTTGGCATGTATGTTAATTTGGTTTAAACACAGGCACTTGAAGTTATCTATGTGACCAAAAAATCATCTGATTCACAGTAGTGTCTAAAGTTAATATATTTCAATATACACCTGAACCCCTTTATAATACGCTCCGTTACAACACAGTTTTGGATATAACACTGATCACTGTTGAACCCTAGTTGGTCATTTTAGACTATTTTTGCTTTATGTCTATACATTTTACTCATGTTATAACACGGATTGGATAGCTAACACGGATATTGGCTTGGACCTCAACAATAGTGTTATAAAGAGGTTGTGGTGTATATCATTTGAGCCGCCTCGTCGGAAAACCAACAATGTGGTTTCCGAAGAGGTCCGACACAAACCGGGCTGTACAAGCACAGAAAAGAGTTAAAAAGCTTGAAATTTCGGATTTCAGTAGAAGAGGAATTGTACTATCCCTGTAGCGAAAACAAAGGCGCTGATCAGCTTCGCGGTAACCGCGAAGCTGATCTGCGTCTTTGTTTTCGCCTATGCAGATTGTTGGTTTTCCCATGAGGCGGCTCATTTTATGATTATGATATGATGTAGGACTTCCAGCACCTGTGGTTTAAACCAAATCTATTTAGTCAATAATACATGCAAATTACAAGCATAATTTGTTGTGCATTTGGATTGGAAAAGAAGATGTATCCTCTTAGTACCAAGTTACTGAAGATCCTCTGTCCATATTCAATTATTCGCTGTTATCTGAAGCTATTTAACCTCTCAGACGCTCAGTCATTATGCCCCCAACTTCGAAGTTGAAGGGGCATATTGGTTTGGCTCACTCCATCTGTCCAGTCCAGTCCTGTCCAGTCCAGTCCAGTCCAGTCCAGTCCAGTGCAGTGTGTGAGTTACACTTAGCACTCGGTCAGGAACCATAAAATTTGGTATGTAGTTTGTACTATATGAAAATTAAGAGGACCGATATTTTTTCTTTTACATAAATTCAAGGGGCTAGGGGCCCATTCTGTGAGTTATTTCCCTTTTTAATTCTTGATAAAGTGAATAGATAGTGGGTACCTTGTGTGCGCAACTCCTCCTACAGTTAAATACCGACTCTAACTTTACAGATGCTTCGAAGATATGCATGTGGTTTGGATATAATCCTCAGATTAATTTTTGTCACTTAGCCATTTTTGGGGCATTTTGAAAATGAAAGCAAATGGATAGTGGGTACCTTGTGTGCGCAACTACTCCTACAGTTTCATGCCAATTCATTTAAAACTTTACATGAGTTATGGGCATGGTCTAAAGAGATGCACGTGGTTTGGATATAATCCTCGAATTATTCTTTGTCATTTTTTTCACAATTTGAACTTAGTCATTTTTTCAGGTATTTTAGTGAATGGATAGAGGGTACCTTGTGTGGGCAACTCCTCCTACAGTTTAATACCGATACTTTTGAAACTTTACAGACATTGTGACCATACTTTGAAGATATGCATGTAGTTCGGATATACTCCTCAGATTAAATTTTGTCACTTTTTTTCGTAATTTGAACTTTTCATTTTTTCAGACATTTTCACATCTTGAAAGTGATGTACCAGTTGGGGGCATAGTGTTTCATAAACACATTTTCTAGTTTACAATGGAAGGAGGACATTTATGATAGATATAAGCCAATCATGGGAAAATTAGATTTTCACATATGCGAAAACAAAGACGCAGTAACTGCACAGCTGATCAGCGCCTTTGTTTTCGCTACATGGATAGTACAATTCCTCTGCTACAACTACTCGAAATTTATAGCTTCTAACTTTCTTCTGAGACTATATATACCAGTTAGTGTCTGACCTTGTCGAAGACCTTGAAGACTGATAATCATACAATATAGGATATAAACACTTACTCCTTGACAGCGAAAAGGTAGACAAAGTCAGCCACAATCACAGATAATCTCTGGAAGACCACGGTAGCCGGGCTGGCATAATCCACATTCTCCACCTTCAACATGTCACTGTCAAAGAATACGGCAAACTGTGACAACATATACTCAAACCAGGCAAACAAAGGGGGATAATCCAGGGTCCACTCTGATGTAGCCTGAAACATACAAGTCATATGATGATGAAATGTCGTACTGATAATTGACTCGAGGCTCAAAAGAAGTCATTCATCACGAAAACATGTCCGAAAACATCACGAAAACCTGTAATGCATAGAAGAACTGGGGTATGCATGGGTATACCTATTTTTCTTATTTTTGCTCCAAAACATAGATTGTGGGTACCCCACAATCTATGTTTTGAGCAAAAATAAGAAAAATCCGCTAAAACGTTTCACTTTTCAAAGCTAAAAAATATCTGTTTATTATATGGGCAAGTTTTCGTAATGTTAGCAAAACAAGGTTCAGATCTGCCATTGGTTGCAAGTAATTTGAAGGCAATGAAACTGAGTTATGTACATGCAGTTAAAAGCTATTAAATATACATGTACCATTTATTTTCATATTAACACAATTTTATATAACTTATCAATACATGTAGTTACAGTTTATCTAAGTTACAATCAAACTTAAAGTCATGGCCATATTGCAGTGAACTGCAGTGACAATCATGAGAATAAAACCGGTCAAATTGGCAGGTACAAGTAAATGTAAAGAGAAAAACTGTCACACAAGAGAAAATTGCAACAAGAAAGAATGATTACAAGTGCCGTACCTTAATGCAGCAAAGAGAAACCCTATTTCCTTCACATGCAATAACAGAGAAGATTTATCATAGCTTTGTTCATGCAAAATATGCACACTGTACAATCCCTCTACCTTCTAAATCTGAAATTTCATTTCTCTAATCTTCTGTTCCTGAATAACTAGCTTACGTCTGATCTAAATGTGAAAAAAGACAGGTTTTTTATGATGTCTGTTGCTCATCATCAATATTTGAGCCACCTCATGGGAAAACCAAAAATGTGTTTTTTGAACAGGTCTAACACAAACCAGCCTGTACAGTCACAGAGGACTGCTAGAGGCATTAAATTTTGGACTTAGAAAGAAGAGGAATTATACTACCCATGTAGTGAAAACAAAGACGCTGATCAGCTTCGCGGTTACCACGAAGCTGATCTGTGTCTTTTGGTTTCGCATATGCAGATTGTTGGTTTTCTCATGATGTGGCTCATTTATGTTACCTCAAAGTACCATTTCCTCACTGGTAGAGAGTGTGTTATTGCTAGCCAGTTTCTGTGCACATCAAAGTCTGTAGATTTGCTGAAAATGTATATATAAATTACAGACCAAATCAATTTGGTATATGTAATTGCAGCAGAAAATCAGACTGAAGATACTTATACTATACAGATGCAAGTCATGTATAACACACCTTGCTAAATTGTGGGTTGGATATAGGATTATCCTAAAATAGTGTCTGTAGACGCTTATTTGAGGCATTATTTTTATGAATTATGGCTATAACTTCAAGGGAAACGGGTCAACTCGGCCTGATACCAACTCGGCTCGTGAGTCAACTCGGCCTCGGGTCTGCTCGGCTGGGTCAACTCGGCCTCTTAGTTTTCCGTTACAGGAGGGGTATTTTTATAAGTACATTATGCTTTTAGATATGAATAATAATTCTTATGATGATATATTACGGATAAGTACACAGAAAATAGAGAATGAAATTAGTTAAATGTTAGAAGTAAACCGTTGTTATCATAGGGTGACCAACATGCAAGTGACGTCATGCCGATCGTATCAATATTTCTGACAAATTATGATTTTATAAGCGTCTAAAAATGATTACAGTCAAGTACCCTAACATTGCGCGGCCCCCAACATTGCGCACATGGCATGTCAACCAGATTTCAAACAATATTGGACTACCAATACTATTTTCTCATATCTTACACCAACAAGATAGTGTTTCCCCCAGCCCTGAAAAAGGGCATGGTAAGGTTTCTAAAAAAGGGCACTTTTAGCGCGCGGCAGCACGTCAAAAGGGCACTTTCAGCGCGCAACAACAAGCAAAAGGGCACTTTTTTAAGTGATCTATGGCATGCTGGGTGGACACATTTAAGCACAGTCATCAGATTTAAAACTGTTGTTAAATTAGTCTGTAATTTGCTTTTCAGCTTTTGTACTTTCCTCAATTTCCATAATTCAGGATTCTCTTTTACCAGAGAAAACTAGAAAATTTCTCTTCCCTCACTTTACTTTAATACTGACTTAACTATGCTTTTCAAAAGAAGAGATAACCTCAAGATTTGTTTTGAGTGTAAACTATTGGCACACTTATATTACAAGGTAGGACATTCAATTTTCACACCTTTTCTGATTAACAGCTCATTTGGTGTCATATTGGTATTTATATTGAGTAATTATCAATATTAGTGACAATAAACAAAGGATTAAAACAATCAACAACTGTGGAAGACATGATCATAAATTTTGCCAAATTTGTTCCTGCAGACTTCATCCCATAAAATCTTGTAACTTCTTTATTTTTTGTCCGATTTTGACAAACTTTTTACCAAAATGTAGGGCACAGAATGTAGAATCAAAAAAAGGGCATGGCGCTGGGAAAAAGGGCATGGCGCTGGAGAAAAGGGGCATGGCGCGGCGCCATAGTAAAAGTGGCTAGGGGAAACACTACAAGAGTGTACAAAAGACAAAAATGATTTTCCTCCCTTTCTGATTGAATAATTTAGTAGCATTATGTGATTTTGTTTAATTTTGAAATACTGTGTGCTGACATTTTTGTGCCACCATACACAGCATGATTTTCTTTGAACTTTCATGTTCGCAATTTGTCACATGGGTGTCATATGTATTGTCAGAAATACAAGTGCTGTGGATGAATTGCAGGTTGCTATTAACATATACATTTGATTTAGCAGAATAGCAGTGCCCAATGTTGGGGGACAAATTGCCTCCATTTTTTTCAAGGGGGTGCATATGTTTAAGCCACAATATTTCTAAAGCTGACAGAAATTGCTAGCATTTCACGTTATGATATTTTTATTATTGAATCACTAAAACGTCTCATGGTAAGTGATGTTAGTCAGTGTTTATATTTGATGTCAAACCTGGCATTAAATACCTTAGGTGTGCAATGTTACCGGACTGCACCGTAAATCACAATGATATTGACCGAGTTATACCCTCGACCGAATGAGCAAAGAGTTGGGAAAAGTGCAGTTCCAGTAACCAATATTGATTTTTTCTCAAGGAAGAGTAGCTTGCCGACCGGGTCAATGAGGAAAAAGATGTCGAATTAGTGTAACAGTCGAAAAGAATGATAAACAGTAAGGCAGTGGCTAGGGATACGGTACCGTATCTTTAGCCTGTGGGCTAGAGATACGGTACCGTATCTCTAGCCTATATATCGGAAATGGCTAAAGATACGGTATAGATTAAAAATCGATATTAGAATATTTGCAGGTGAATTTTAAGCTGAATCATTACAAGTGTCCTAAATGGTATGGAAGACTAGAGATACAGACTTAAGAAAACAATGTTAATGTATAAAGTTGAGAGATTTCAATTTTATTTCTAACCCTGTGGAAAGAAATTTTCAATTGTTATATTTGAGTGCGTGTTTGTGCAATATCACCATTATCTACAGTTAATTGATCGACATCAAAGGATATAAAGCCAAATCGCAGTATGAAAGTTTCTAACGATACTTGAAGATAATATTAGCCTCGATTAGTTGCTTAACCATCAATACGATGTCCGCGCCTCAATGTGCGAACAACAAACACGGCATTAATGAAGTGTTGATTTAGTTTGTCCTACCGCTAAACCCCTATATTAAGACATTGGCATGGTTAAATTTGCCAATTATTATTCGGAGAATGCTTTTAACTTTTGTTATGATTAAGTAAGTTGTTGCAAAATAAAACAATTAAGCCAATTAAGCTATTACTCAATTCAATCGCCGTATAATTTTAAAACATGCATGTAAATCTTGATTCATACCGTCAGAATGGCTCGAATACTTCACAAAATTACTATGAGATTACATTCAGGTGTATTCACGGCGGCAAGAACTTCAAGTCTCGATTTTAAACATGCTTAAAGAATTTCTAGAAGCTCGTGTTTCGAATAAGTTCCACGCGCGTTACAGGCCCGTTGAATACGCTTTGAACGCGTTCGGCGCACATTTGAAGCACGCCAGTGTATGCTACATGCGCGTTCCGATTTTGAGAGATATTACTTCAGTAGCGTGCCCCAAGCGCGTGTGAGACGGTGTTGAACGTTTGCTGTGTGCCTGTAGCGCGTGCATAGCTTGTTTGGGATGTAACACAAATGTACTCCAAAACTTTGAATTTTTTATACGTCCGACACACGCCTCAGTCACGCGCTACTGTGTGACTGCTAAAGTGAGTGAAAGGAACAAACCAATTTTTATACGTCCAAAATCTTCAGCGTGTTCAGATTTTTCATACGCCCGGCGTGCGTTTGGGTTATACGCTATAGTGTGACTGTTGTTTAAACTTGCGCTTTCTTAGTTAGAATTTGCAGTTGAAAAAACTGTCTATCAAAGAATTCTTTCCGTGATTTATGATATAATTTTACGCTTGGTTTACACGTGTATCCAAATGACATACTTGCAAACAAGTGTCTGTGTCTCTCATCCAGTAATCCGTCCAAAACACGTGTAATCAACACAGAATAACTTTTGTCCCGAGCAATTAACAACAATTAACGCTACTACTGTTAAGATTATTGTGCATGTGTAGAGCTTGCCCAACCATGAAAATGTGAGAAAAGTAACTCCCTTAAATGTTTATTGTTATTATTCATAGGGCATGTTGGGATGACGTCATACAGGTAAGTTTGTTCATTCGGCGGAGGTACATGACTCGGTGTTTATCGCTATGCCATACCAAATTTGGAGCGCAAAATATGGACTCAAAATGAAATTTTTCCATCAAAGCATTGCATATTCTATTAGATTTCCGGATATAATTTATTCCAATGTAAGGAATGCGTAATATTTTGGTCAAATTATGGTTTTATTAGCGTCTGAAAGTAGTAAACGCATAGCGATAATGACCGAGGTTACCACCTCCACCGAATGAAGATAATAGCGGGAAAGGTGACCGATATTGATTTTTTTTCACGGAAGAGTACCTTGCCGACATGCCCTATTAGGATACTTGCAATGATTCAACTTAAAACTCACCTGAAAATATTCTATTATCGATTTTTAATCTATACCGTATCTTTAGCCATTTCCGATATATAGGCTACAGATACGGTACCGTATCTCTAGCCGCCAGGCTAGGGATACGGTACCGTATCCCTAGCCCACAGGCTAAAGATACGGTACCGTATCCCTAGCCACTGCCAAACAGTTAGTGGTAGATTTTGTAAGACGGGAATGACATGTTAACTCTTTCATTACAAAAGAGTTGATTTTTCAATATTGCTGATGTGTCACCAAAAAACTTTATGTGACTATTGAAGAAAACATACCAATCTACAATATTGACTGTTTGAAATCACTCCAGTGTGACTAGATCGCTGAGTACTCCATTGTCACCATTTTTTACACAATATTTTCATATTTCAGTCAGCCATTGTTCTCAATTAACACATGTGCAAACTGACCTTCTGTGTAAGTTCAGTGAAGTACAGTGTATGCCCATTGATGATTCCAAAAAAAAAAAAAAAAAAAAAAAAAAAGAAATTGATAATTCAATAGCAACATAATTTTGACAGACACATTAAGCAGGACCCTTTTATTTTGCTTGCTTTGGCTTATTGAAACTTAAATACCGTATTCATACTAATTAGTGCAAAATTACTAAAAGTTGAGGTAAGAAACACACACTAAGAACGAAAACAACACATCAAAATGCTGAAATAACCATGTCATATCTTTCAATGGTGAATTTTGGTGATGTCAATAAGTGTTCAAATTGTTGCAAAGTAGTTTATGATCATTTACTGTTCAGTTTTAATGCGTCATATGCGTTAACATTGTGTAGAATTGGTGTAAAATAACAATTTACTACTGGTGCCGTGTGCTTATGCACGTGTTTTTCGGAAACAACCAGGGTGTGTGCCTATTGGAGCATATGTGCTAATTAGAACCAATATGGTATTTCTGAAGTTATTTTTCAATGGACAAGACATATGCTGATTCCTTTTTGAATGGCCTATATGCTAGGGCCTTAAAGTTTCATGGAATAAGAATGCCATGTGAAAAGATTGTTGACATGTATATTTTTCTGTCAGTAAATATAACTCTTTGCCTGAATTATGTCCCTTTGATTATTATAATCTTGTGTGCAAGATATCTATAAACATAAAAAAGAAGAAAAAAAAAGACTGTTTGTTTCTTTGAATTGATGCTGAACGTCCCAGTCAACAGTTTTGGACATGTCGAGATGTTGCCTCCATTTTAATCAACTTTTACCCCCCAAAAAAGGTAATGACATCCAAAAAATGATTCAAATATAATGACCCTAAAGCAATAACAATGCTTACATGTATAGCAGTATTTGTGTATTGAGAATATGTTGGTCAGGATGGTAGATATATAGGGGTGCTTGCACCTCCGCCATTAGCAACCGCGATATGGTCATAGAGCTGCAGACCAGCATATCCTATATATAATGGCTTTTAATAAGGCTTTTTCAGGGGTGCGTTTCTTTAATAACAGAATGGACCGGAATAAGCACTTTTAAGGAAATGGACAACTGGAATTGACATTATGCTATGGATTTTGGTGCTTTAAATATATGTTATTTGCAGAAAAAAAACATACTTCTGTAGTCATACAGATAGTTTGCCCAAGATATATTCCAACCAAGTATAGTAAAATTGACTTCCCAGGGTGGTAAAGTTAGCTCATTGGCGGCGACTGTGTTGTGGCTACTGTTCAGAGGTTTATTTGATTAAAATATAGAGAGATCACCAGTGTTTGTTATACAGCAAGACAGAGGTGATCATGAACAGAAATAGAAATTAGTAAAATGTGCTGGTACTGTAGCAGTGACCTAGCACCTGACATAGGCTACCACATCGAACAAACTGTACTTAAACCACACGATTCTCGAACTAATGACTGTCTTTCCCCAAAAACCAAATAAAAAGTACTCCAGGACACATATAAATGTCCATTCCGGTAGTCCATTCCCGTAATCAGGCCCCTTCTGGTACCGGAAGGCAACACTTGTTCAGGAAGACTGGGAACTGACACCCCAAACACCAACATTTTAATGCAACAGCCATTACCTAATGTTTATTTGAAGGCTAACACCCTTGCTAGAGGCAAACAGTGTTTATCTGGGTACAGTGGCAGATTAAGAAGGGGTTTGCTAGAAAGAACCCTCCTCTGGAACCAACTTATTTCGGTTATTTCATTTTCATGGGTCAACTGAGGGCAAAGCAGATAAAAAGGAGACCCCCCCCCCAATTGGAGACTTTGAACCCCACTCAAGAAATCTTTTTCCTTCTTTATTTTTCTTCAGATACTGAGTTGATCAATTTCTGACATAAATCACCTTTATACGCCCTAAGGTGGGATTGCACCGTTAGGTAAATTAAAATGTATGTTCTGTTCAAATACCAAAGCAGAGTCGTTGGGGCGACTTGACTTGCCCAAGATATAAATTAAGCAAAATATACTCTGCAAGTAAACAAGTCAGTTTATCTGTGTATACAACACACAATAAAAATGTATTGATTGGAATGCAGTGTTATTTATTGTTACACATATGTTGTGGTGAACACTTATTGTATACCAAATAAAATATTCTATTCTATTCTATGCTGCCAGTTTTTGTGGTGCAAAATTTTGGTGATGTACTGTATACCAAAATGTCACATGACATCATGCACATGGATTTGCTGATTTCTGTTGGATGAACAAGTAAACAACTGGAAATTTTACTAATTATCACTGTTTTTGGTGGAATACTGTGTAATTTGATAGTACCATGAATGGAATAATATGAATATACAGTGACATCATGTGATCATGCTGTTGTGACATCCAAATGGTGAGATTTTGTAATTGACTTTTATAGCCATGGCTTCAACTAGAACCGATAGCACATGAAGTGAATACGAAATTGATCGGTTCTTTTTCTAGAACTACCAAACAGTAAACACATTTCAAAGCAATTTTTTCCAATCAGTAAACCTTGCTGATAACATATTTATTAATGGTAATATAGATATATCATTAAAGCATAAAATAAGACATGTCTAAAAAGTAAACATACTACGATGGAAGTAACAAAAGCTTTAAACAAACGGCACCGGCTGCCACGGACCAAAAGGAAGCCATTGTTCTAATTTGATCTACGCAAACCAGACGCTTTTACATCGGTCCGTTGAAACACATTGTTCTTGTATTTTCCTCCTCTGGTGGGAGCACCGCCCAGAGAAAGAACGTTGATAAGGTCGTTAAATAAATCAACGAACGTAGTTGAAACAGGATCACTAGATTCAAACCAACCGTTCTAATCTGAACCTGAATCTGCCAAGTACTCCAAACACCTCATAAACAGAGTATTAATTACATGGAGTGCGGTGGAAATGGCATTTAAATGAGAGAAAAAAGTAGCCAAATTTGGGTGTGGGAAGGAGTAAAACCCGGGACCAACGCCCGGGACCCGGGACCAAAATCCGGGACCAATTTTTATTGGCACCATAAAGGCACTAAGCATGCAAATAATTACATGAAATTTACACCATATATAGTTTAAAGGGTCTTCTCAAAGGTCCATATATTTGTCGAATTGGAATTTCAAGAAGGGGTAGATTTTGAATGTAAAAAATAGTAAGAATACATTTCAAGGGAATAGCTCAGTGGTTTCGTACAGGAATGTCTGAGCTACATACCTATTCCGTAGGTTGCGGGTTCACGTCCCGGCTTGGATGAATATATTTCTGAATAGAAATACAAAAGAAATTAATCAAGAACCCGACGGAACATATGTGGTCTGGCTGTCGCCTTCCGAACGCGGTGGTTTCACAGACACATTCCGGGAAGCAGAGATGTGACCTGGCTTTCCTCCACCTCAGGCAGCCCTGCGTATAATACTCAGTAATGAGGGTGTCGCAGTATCTATAGACAGATAAATCACACTTACAGGCTTCTGCTTCTGCTTCTGTACAGTGCAGGAACTTTCAGCGTAATGCACCGGGAGAGAGACGTATCGTTGGTAACAATGGTACTATTGGTAGATCACATATGGTATTCAACTCACTCGTTTTTGTCGTTTTAATTTTCTACATATACTTTGTGTTATTTATACAATTTACATTTGCATCTTTGGCAAAAATAGTGCTTATTTACGAAATTCATGAAATATTTTAGGCTCGCCATATTGAATCACGTGACTTTTCCTGAGTTGGTAGATTTGCCCACGCTGTCGTTTGCTGCCATATGTTGGTAACATTGGCACTATTGGTACCAATGGTATTACCAACCTTGAACGGTATTTGTCTACCAATGGTACCATTTTACCAATGGTAAGAACTTTGAACGTACCCGGTTAAAATGGCAATACCATTGGTACCAATGGTACCAACCAAGGGTACTATTGGGAGTACCCCGAACACACGCATTGACAGGTATTTCTTTGAATTAATGTGACGGGATAGCCTCCCTTGGTAGAATACGTTGGTGCAACGTATTAGCGGCATCTTTAGTGCTAGTAATATGCAAATAAGAAACTAGAAACTTTACGAGTTAGTGTTGACTATATAGCACAGTGAACCACCCTTGGTGTATAAAACGTCCTTGAGGTAGAGCCATGGATTAAGTCCGCTCGGCCCAGGATGACGTTAAAAGCCTGCACTTTACTACTACTACCTTGGTGTATAAGCATGCTTTTCCAGGGTTTGCTGTGGCTTGGCTTGGATGTTCGTTACTTTTGGTGGCAGCGGTGGGATAATGACAACGTTGCCTTACCCATCTCGGAGGGGTGGGGGTAATGTGACGGGATAGCCCCCCTTGGTAGAATACGTTGCGGCATCTTGAGTGGTAGTAATGCAAATTAGAAACTCGAAACTTTGTGAAACGAGTTGACTATATAGCACAGTAAACCACCATTGGTGGATGAGCATGCTTTTCCACTGAAGGGATTTGCTGTGGCTTGGCTTGGCTCGGCTGTTCGTTACATCAATAAGGAAAATGGGCTTTCAAAGCCTTGTCAGCGAGAAGCTTAGAAGCTTGTTTCAAGAGGCCGTTACTTTGAAGGTTGACACCTAGATATTGGAAACTGTCAACCAATTGTAATTCTTTTGAATTTGATTTAGAGGGATTCTAAGGTTCCATGTTTCTTTTATTAAAAATCATACCTTTTGTTTTATCATTGTTAACTTCCAGCATCCACTTTTTACAATAGCACTATAATTTGCCAAGTGGACTCGGTAAAGTCCTCAATCTTACGCAGTTAATTGTAATTGAGGAGACAGTGTCACACTGCAATTTAAGTCAAAACTATATAATAATGCTGATGACAACACAGTGTCAAGCAGTGACAAATGTCTAATTGATAGCCGGGCTAAACAAGTCTTAGTTAATGAGAGTATTGATTGGTTCATGCAAGCTAATCCTGATAAATTTCAGTCCACTGATGCTAGGGTTTGACACTTGTAAAAGTCTCAGTTTAAATGGACTGAAATTAAATCATTTATAAGATCAACTTTAGATTATTGTCCACTTTATTGTAATGTTTGGCATTTTTGTTATAAAACTAGCTCTGATAAAATGGGAAAAAGTAGTTTATAGTGAAAGTCTTCTAGACAGGGTAAATATGCCTTCATTACACATGAGCCTGTGCATGAGAAAACCAACAATTTGGGTTTCCGACCAGGTCCGACACAAACCGGTCTATACAGTCACAGAGGTAGGCTAGAAGCTCAAAATTTCGGTTCTAAGAAGAAAAGGAATTGTACTGTCTGTGTAGCGAATTATTGCACAGCTGATCTGCGTCTTTCTTTTCGCCTTTGCAAATTGTTGGTTTTCTGATGCGGCGGCTCATATTAGAAGGATTAGACTGATAGCATTTGAGACATGCAAGATATTGCATAAAATGACTCTTGTCTATTTACAGGACCTTGTAACATACAAAAATCATGCTTTCTCTTCTCTTTCAAATGCGAGAACCTGGTTGATCTTCCAAAGGTACGCAATACCAAGTATGGTAAATCCTCCTCTCACTATGAGGCAGCAGCCTTCCTAATTAACTGCGTATGGTTGAGGACTTTACAGAATTCAAGAGGTTGGTCCACACATGAATTGATCCTTCGTGCAAATGTTATATGTGTAAAATTTGATTTACGTATGTTCTGTTTTCTCCCATTGAAGTAAGAGGTGTTTGTTTTATGTTTCTTATAAACTTTTGCTGTCAAGTAAGAGCTGATCTTTTTTTTGTGATGCATGCTTTTCAGGATTGTTTTTCTTTTTAATCTATATGTGTTTCCTGCTGTATCATTTCATAATTTCTATATTTACAATGATCTAACTCACTCCTTTTAATTCATTAAATCGTGACACTCACCTTTACAAGAAAAGGGGGTTCATATTTGCCTGTCGCCAATTACTCGGTACAGTTTCCTGAGCAAGAGGCCCGTTGTAGTCCCGATGAGTGCAATTTCAATACTATATTGTTTAAGCACCTGAGCACTCATGCCACCCGGCCCTGGTACGTTATCTGCGAACAACGGCTCTATAATTTTCTAATATAGACGAAGTCACTTTATCACAAAGGTTTGCAAAAAAATCTTGTTATTTAATCACAGCAGAGCACTGGTGAGGATTTGGGTTCCATTAAATCTATTCAAATAATCCATTTAGTTAAAAAAAAAGTGTCATTTCCACATTATAGTTTTATGCTGTTATAAATTTTGTCATAAAATATCTGTTTTGTCTGTCTGTTTCCCTGTTGTGCGCACCATCTTTGTTTTAGTTAGCAGGATGGCCACATTGCTGGGTAAGAGCTTTATGTAGTAAATATGGATACGTGAATAGCTGATTGTTCTAGACTATGTTTTGTGCAAGTTATGTTAACATAACGTTTAATTATTCTTGTGAGGCTTTCATGTATGATCATAAGGCGTGGCTACGATTCTTTAGAATTCATGGGAGGTGGGGCTGGAAGTTTTCTTTCATATGTTTTCATTTGTCTGTCAAGTCATATGATCTTAACGTCAGAGTTTCATTTTGTTACAATATTTTCTATTAGTTGCTTTTGATCACATGTAGGCCTAAGTAATCATATGACTATTTAATTCCAGTTTTGGCGCTAAGAATCGCGCTCTGCTCATAACTTTTCTGGCCAGTGAAAAGGTTAGACGTTTTTGTCTAAAAATGGCATCTGAAAAATTTTGGCGCCATTTTGAAAAAAATGTTTGAAAAATTCTATCTGGAGTTATAACATATAAGAGTGACTTTATTCTGTGAGGAACTGTGGTCGTTTTTCTATCTGATCAAGTTTTGATGATACTAACTCCTCTTTTCTGGTGTGTCAACTTGGACTGTTAGTCACTCGCTTGGACACTTTTCAAGGTAACTGTCGCTTTACTTAGCCTTTATTAACTGTGCTCACGTACAAATATTCTTCACCAAGTATTCTCATTATGCCGGCCACGACACAAGAAACTGGTGTTATGTCCAAAACTCCGGAAGCAGAAACTCGGCGTAGTGAGCGTGTGAAACAGGCGGATGCAGATGCTTATGCATTACCGCCTCCTCTACAGGTGACAGAGCGTCAGGCTAAGGCGACAAAAGCAGCAGAAAAAGCTGCCGAAAAGGCAGCTAAAGCTACAACGAAAGCAGCAGCAAAGGCCGCAGCGATGACCGCGGCTAAAACAGCCTCGGTTACCACATCAACGCCCCAAAAAGCTAGTGTGTCAGTCGAGGAGGCACAACTAGACCTCGACATTTACATAATGGAAAATTCCATTTTCGATACAGAGCGGAAATTGAAAGATCTGGTAGACGAGAAGAGGGTTCAGAACAAGAGAGAAAAGCTGGAGCGATTGAAGGAGAAGCTCGATCGATCACAGAAAAAAGTTAAAGAAGCTGAAATAGGTGAGAAAAAATCCGAGATATTAGTTTCAGATCTCAGAAAAGACAATAAACTAAAAAAGAAAGCACAAAATACTTTGGCAGATTTAGGGTTATTTTCTGACTCTGATCAGTCGGCTTCAGACTCGTCAGTATCTTCTGATTCGTCTGATATTTTGAATTTTACTGAACCGCTTAAGACTCACAAAGCTCACAAGTTTAAAAAACGTCTTCTTCTTCTTCGGACAGCTCTGACAACTCAGATAGTTCACATAAACACAAGTCACATAATAAGAAACATAAGGAAAAATCTAAAAAATCTGGTATGTCTAAAAAAGCTTCTGACATAGTAAAATATCCACAAATCTGGCCACATTCAGTTCTTCAATTCGAGTTTGTATCTCAAAATATACAGTTCAAGGATATATCTTTTAAAATGTTTGTAGCAGGTGAACTGGAAATTCTTACATCTAAAATTTCCAAGAGAGAATTCAAAGGTAGAATCAATTAATTGAAAAAGATTGCCTATTTGTCCAATGTTTACGATTGGAAACGTTTATTACAATTTTATGCTGCTTGGGTACGCCGCATTGAAATGGGTCTCAATTCCTGGCATGATGTTATTGAAAATGCAATGCTTATGAGCAAATCCTTTAGCTTGAAGCAAGGTAGAGATGAACAGGTGTTATGGTGTCCAGATTACAACAATAACAGATGTTCTGTTCAATCTGGATCACATCAAAGAACTTTGCAGGGACAGTCACGTTTAGTACACCACATTTGTCGTACTTGTTGGCGAAATGACAAAAACAGTTGCAACATCCGCAGAATTCGTCTGCTTGTCCCCACAAAATGTGACTTTCAGACCTTGCTTCAGTAGAATTGACTAGTAGCCCTAGTAAAATCAAATGCCAAAATGTGCCTTCAGAGATCACTAATTCTACACTCAAAATTAAATCAATTAGCACACCATCAAAAATCACTGATTTGTCAAACTCAGCGACAATTCAATCTGATTTAGATTATATTAATCAACATAATGAGATTTTTAGATCTGGCCGTTACAATTTTGAGGGATGCAAATTTCCTTTGAAAACTAGTTTGAATATAGATTACTTTCGTTTCATGCTTTGCGGTTATGAAGATGAAGTTATTTGTGATTTCTTGGAATTTGGTTTTCCTTTGGGCTATTTTGGTGACGTACAACGTGGGTCAACGGATTCTTATAGTTTTGTCAGAAATCATAGTGGCGCACGCGACTTTCCTGTGCAAATTCAAAAATATCTATTAAAAGAAAGATCTTATGGTGCAATTCTCGGTCCCTTTAAGAACAACCCTTTTTGCTGCAATATTGCTCTGTCTCCACTTAATTCAGTTCCCAAAAAGGAAAGTTCCGATCGTAGAATCATTCTTGATTTGAGCTTCCCAAAAGGGCAGTCTATAAATGATTGTGTTTCAAAAGACTTTTATTTGGGAGAGAAAATTGCTCTTTCATATCCAGGGGTAGATGATTTAGTAGAAATTATCAAAACTAAAGGCAAGGGTTGTCTCCTCTTTAAGAGGGATCTCAGACGCTTTAATAGACAGATAGGGATTGACATTGGTGATTCATCCATAGTAGGGTTTTCTTTCAATGGTTACATTTACTTTAACAAAGTACTTTCAATGGGCTTAAAAAGCGCTGCCTTTATAGCTCAACGAGTGACCACTGCTATTAAGTATATTTGTCATATTTGTGGCGTGTCCATAGAAAACTATCTTGATGATTTAGCTGGGGCCGAAAAGCCAGAAAAAGCATGGCAATCATATAATGAATTAAAATGTATTTTGGATTTCTGTGGATTAGAAGAATCTGTTGAAAAGGCATGTCCTCCTGCCACTCGAATGATTTTTATTGGGGTGTTATTTGACACTGTATCTCTTTCACTGTTTGTCACCGATGAACGTTTAGCTGAAATCAAAGTTTTAGTCTTGAACTGGTTAAGTTTTGAAACTGCCACATTGAAACAATTACAGTCGCTCATTGGTAAGCTAAACTTCGTGGCTCATTGTGTGAAACCATCTCGCATATTTATATCGCGTCTTTTAAATTGGTTGCGCGAAATTCAAAATTCCGAGAAAGCGGTTATTATTCCGCATGAAATCAAAAAGGATCTTCAGTGGTGGTACATTTTCTTACCACGTTTTAACGGCGTTGCCATGATGGATCTACAAGAATGGGGTGAGCCAGATTGTTTAGCTGCTAGTGATGCCTGTTTGACTGGTTGTGGCGCCTTTTCCGAAGGAAAATTTTTCCATACTGTTTTTCCTGATTCTATTTTAGATCAAAATTTATCTATTAACTGTTTAGAGCTCCTTGCAATAGTGGTGACAGTGAAACTATGGGGTAAATTTTGGAAAGGAAAGAAAATTGTTCTATACACAGACAATGAAAATTCTTGCAGGGCATTAAATACTGGTATTTCAAGAAATCCATTTATGCAATCTTGCTTGAGAGAAATATGCTTCATTGCTGCAATAGAAGAATTTCAAATAAAAGCAAAAGCAATTTCTGGAATTTCCAATAGGCTCCCCGACTACCTCTCTAGATATCATGAAAGTTCTAGATACAGAGATTTATTCATGTCCACTGTTTCTAAGCAAGCATAAAGGATCATAGAGCGATGTTGAAATGATATCACAACCACGATGTAACAGCGCCTAAGTTACAATCTTGTATTGTATCTGCAGCAGCATGACTAACTTTATAAACTCAAACATACTTACCGACCCAAACTCCCTGAAGATTTCAGAGGCTGATATTGATCGTTGTCATCCAGTTTCGGGAGTTCGTGGGCTGAGGAAACCACAGATAATCGTGAAATTCTTTAGCTACAAAGTGAAAGCTCTGGTGTATGGTAGAAAATCTAAACTTAAAAATCACCCAGACAAAACATTTGTCACTGAGGACCTAACTAGAGCTAACCACAAGACTGTCCAAACGCTACTCAAATTGAAACGCAACAGCAAAATTGACAGTTTCTGGACAACCGACGGTAAAGTGCTGGTGAAACCAACGGCTTTGAGCAAACCATTTATTGTTAGCAGTAATCTCGCTGCTACCCAGAAATTCAGCAAGGAACTTGAAGAACTCGAGGAACTTAACGATGGGGTCGAGTACGTGGATGCCATGGATGATGTCAGTGAGGCGGGCTCGCTTCTGCCATAAACAATCTTAACTTTATTGTGGGCTTACCAGTCATGACGTTTTTGCCCTAAACTGTGGGCTCGTTTTTCACCCATATATTGACAGTTTAACACGTGGTTGTGTTTACCTTTAGAAATAATAAACAAACTTGACAAAGCCTGATTGGTCAATAAGACCACGCGCTGTGAAATTGGAAATTCCAAAAATTTCAATTCACAAGTTACCTAGCTAAATGCAACTATTTTTAAGTTACACCGCAGTCTGATCTTGGTCTCTATGCTTCAGACAGTATCTTATGGTTAAAATAAGCTTAACAATTCATTTGTCTTTATTATCATCATCATACATGCACCGCATTTTTTCCCATGTATTACCAGGCTACATGTATACATGTTAACACATAATATTGACATGACCTTGTAACGCAAAAGCTAAAAATAGCCATTCGGCCGATATGACGCAAACTAAAAATTCCAGTTACTATATTTAACACCGATGGATCGATAAGAGGTCCAGATAAGTATGCTATATACCAAACTGAAACGGTTCTAATTGAGTACCACGGAATATATTCGTGATGCGTACTCGCCCATGCACCTTGTACGTAATCTAAGAGCTGAAAATGACATATATATTATGCGTTTAATAACTGGACAGAAGTGCGCATGATTATGAATTACAAATATGATTACAATGCATGGGCGAGAGATGCATTTTTACTGAGAGTTGCACATTGGTTTTGTATATACTGGGTGGTTTTTTTTTCCACAATTTACTGACAACAAATATTGTCTGACATTGTATAATATGATCATATACACTCTACATAATTTCATGCACATTTTCATTGTTTTCATTTCGTTTTCACTTTCTTTCATAGACGGTCTGAATGGTTCATCTAAATGGTACTATTGCGCAACAGCCCTTGTACAAGCACTTATGTTTGTTGTTGTTAAATTGTTACCAAATGGGTAACAGCCTAGACCAGTGGCGTGTTTGTATAGGGCTGTTCAACAGTAATACTTATATTTGCTGTAGAAAATGTACATTCCGATTCTGTTTTCTCAATTTCTCAGTCAGTCTTGCAACTGTTTTAGAACTGTGCGATAAATTTTGTATCCTGACCTCTAGCTACATGAAAGAGTATCTGCTTAATTCGCAATTCATGTTGATCCTAATATTACTAATATTGCAATCAGGTGATATCGAAACTAACCCAGGTCCTGGTTACTTTACACCAAGGTTCACTTTCGATTTTGCATAGCGATATAAGAAGCGTAAGAAACAAGTTGGATTACATTAAAGAACAGTTTCTAGATTTTAACATTATTTGCCTGACAGAAACACATTTAGACATTGGCGTGTCAACGGATAGTCTTATGCTTGAAAATTTTGACTCACCGTACAGGAAAGATCGGACAAACCATGGGGGTGGTGTAATGTTATATGTTTCCGACGACCTGCATCACAAAAGACAGCCCCAACTAGAGATTTATTGTGATGAGTCCATCTGGGTGGAAATCAAAGCTAGGAACGAATCATTTTTATTAGGCGTCTTTTATAGTCCTCGCACGTCCGATGCTTTATTTTTTAATGGGTTAAACCAGAATATTGAGAAAGCTCAGGAAATCTGTAGCAATATAGTTGTTCTTGGTGACCTAAATGAAGATCTTTTTAACCCCGATTATCAATGTCTAAAAGACATAATGCTATTTAATTCCTTAATGAATGTAGTTAACGAACCAACAAGACTGAATGCTCTTCTTGACCCTATTGTCATAAACGAGGACTTAAGTTTTCTAGATGCCGGTACATTTCCTGTACCTAATCATATTAGCGATCATTCGGCAACTTTTATTACTCTACCTTTTCAATATGAACCCTAAAGCCCATTTAAGCGTACTGTTTGGCTTTACAACCAGGCCGACTATAACTCCCTGAATGCGAAAATTAACGAATTTGACTGGTCCTGCCTGTCTCACGGCTCTGTTAACGAAGCAAGTTGTCTTTTTAACGATATTTTCATTGAAATGGTTAAATCCTGTATTCCATCTAAAAGTGTTACTGTAAGGCCAGATGATAAACCCTGGTACAATTCAGAAATAAGAAGAACAACACGTAAGAGAGATAGGCTTAAAACAAAGGCAATAAAATCAGGTAAAATCTCCGATTGGACATCATACAAAAAAGTTAGAAATACAGTAAATAACCAAAAAAAGCAAGCGAAAGAATTATTTTATAATAATCTTGAGTTATCCATATCAGATTTCCAGAAAAATGATAGACGTAAATTTTGGCAAGTGGTGAGGCATTTCGTTAAAAATGAAAATTCATCTTCTGCTATTCCCCCTTTGTGTTCTACACTACCATCCGGCAAGAAACAATTTCATTTTTCTGATGAAGAGAAGGCCGAATGCTTGAATGATTATTTTTCTTCAATTTCAAACGTGGATGATCGTAATACAACCTTGCCGCCTTTCTTCTGTAAATCTCAAAATTCACTTCGTCAAGTCTCTTGTACTGAAAACGAACTAGAATTGTTGATACAAACACTAAATCCCAACAAAGCAAATGGTCTAGATGGAATTAGTAATCGAATGCTAAAATCAGTTTCCAAAAGCATATCTAAACCGCTCGCAATTCTGTTAAATCGCTCTTTTTCTGAAGGCATATTTCCCGATATCTGGAAAACTTCTGGTTTTTGGTTCCAATTCCAAAAAAGGGAGACAAATCTTCCCCTTCAAATTATCGCCCGATCGCCCTTCTAAGCAATGTAAGCAAGATACAAGAACGCATAGCCTTCAAGAATCTGTATAATCATTTACTTACCAACAATCTATTATATAAATACCAGTCTGGATTTCTTCCACAACACTCAACTGTTTTCCAATTAATTGATATTTACCATAACATTTGTCAAAGTTTTGATAATCAACAATATTCATGTATGGTATTCTGCGACGTCTCAAAGGCGTTCGACAGAGTCTGGCACAAAGGTCTTATTTTCAAGCTCAAACAGCATGGCATCGATGGCGAATTTCTTAAGTGGTTAACCGACTACCTTTCAGAACGGCAACAAAAGGTTATAATTAGAGGATGCATCTCCAGTCCGAAACCTATAAATGCAGGTGTCCCACAGGGCTCTGTCTTAGGCCTGCTGCTATTCCTTATTTACGTGAACGATATCGCAGATTCTCTTCTTAGCCTAACACGCCTCTTCGCTGATGATAGCTCTCTTTTCTATTCTGCATCAAGCTTAGATGACATTCAAGGTCTTATAAATCATGATCTAATATTATTATCTCAGTGGGCTAAGCAATGGCTTGTTACTTTTAATCCCTCAAAAACAGAAGCGATTCTGTTTACATTAAAGAATCTAACTTATATGCCACTCCTTAAATTTGAGAATACCTTTGTAAAATTTGTAGAAAGTCACAAGCACTTAGGACTTACACTTTCCTTCAATGGTAAATGGACAGACCATTTAGATAATGTTAAAAGCTCAGCAGCAAAAGTATTAGGTATTATGCGTAAATTAAAATTCTCACTTAGTCGTAGTGCACTTAACCAAATCTATTTTTCTTATCTTTTACCGACTTTGGAATATGCCTCCTCAGTTTGGGATGGTTGTTCCGTCCAAAACGCGGAAATGCTTGACAAAATTCAAAATGAAGCAGCCCGAATCGTTACTGGGCTGACCAGATCTGTCTCCTTAGAAAACTTATATAAAGAATGTGGATGGATTTCACTTTCGGAAAGAAGAAAACAACAAAAGCTAAATTTCATGTTTAAAGTCCATCAGGGCCAAGTGCCAAATTATATTTCTGATCTGATTCCACCCTTGGTCAGAGATATATCAAACTACCCTCTTAGAAATATGCATAACTATTCAGTTCCATTCGCTCGTACAGAAATTTTTAAAAAATCATGCATCCCTTCATCTATTTGTCTTTGGAATGCAGCCGACAATACGCTGAAGGATTCGAACTCTCTTCAGTCATTTAAATATCAACAAAAGCGTATATCCATGGTAAACCTTAAAGTACCTAGTTACTACATAGCTGGTAACAGACGTCTATCTGTTCTGCATGCACGGATGCGCAATAATTGCAGTAATCTAAATTTGGATTTGTTTAATAACTTCTTGCGCCCCGATTCATTTTGTAGTTGTCTTCAGGAACCAGAAAATGCTGAGCATTACCTTTTTAAATGTTACAAGTATAATGACCAGCGTATGGAGTTATTCCAAAAATTGAGGACATATCATCCTTTATCAGTTGAACTTTTGATGTCTGGAAATCCTAACCTAACTGAAGAAGACAATCAAACTATTTTTGAGGCTGTCCACACTTTTATTCGGACATCATCACGCTTTGATGGCACGTAAACCAATGATAACACTCTAAAAGCAAGATTCTAAATATGCTCTCCAAACTATCAAAAAACGCTAAACCACCAAGGCCGTCTCATCATGTTTTTCATCCACACCACATTCATAATCATTCCTCATCTCAAAATCATATTGAGTTCAGCTTCTGAAATTATTATTATCATTCATCGTTCTTCACCGTTTATCATATTCTTGATGAAGCTTTCTTAAAGTTATTATATGTCGCTTTTCTACGTTTTGTATGTACACTGTAGGGGAAGGGCCGTAACTAATGTTGGAAAAACTTGTGGCCCAACCCCATGCTTAACAAGAGCAATAAATATGTTTAAACTGCAGCAGAATACGTTCCATGGTGTTAGGTAAACAAAACTCTTGTCCGTATCATCAGGTAACATGTACATTAATCAAGAATAGTGCGAACATGAATCATGCTATGGCACTATGTTATTTTTATCAATAAAGTGCAGAAAATAGAATTGGATTTACCAATATCTATAAAAAGAACGAATTTGCACATGCGCAGTACAATACCATGCGCGGCCTGTTGTCGTTATCCCCTTCCCGATTTATTTCGATTTTCCAATGATTGGTAATCAAGTATAGGTGAGATTACAGCTGAGTATTTTTATCGATATGGTTTTATGTGCTGTTGGCGCCTTGTGTGTGTTTTCAAGTTTTTGGTTAAGTTAAGGTAACTGAGTGGCCACCTATTGGGAAAATAGCTGCTCATTCGGCTTACGATATGTTTCATGGTATAAGTACCTGACTGTTAGTTGTTTTTTTTTTCCCACCTCGGTTTTTGGAGTGGGAATCTTTTTCTGATTGCGCCTTTTCCTGATCTTTGCCTGCTTGTACCTTTTTAGAAGTTGTCTCCCTTAGTCAAGCATGTGTACTAGTAAACAAGTGTATAAGTTTGCTTCATTTTATTCTATGTTTTTTCAGAGTCCGAGTTGATTGCCTTGAACAAAGAGGTTAAACGAACTATGAAAGTTGCGTACGCTGAAGGAACCTTTCGAAATCTTCGAATTCAATGGGAAAGTTTTCTTTTATTTTGTTACAAATACAATCTTAATCCTTTTCCAGTTGATGTAAAGACATTGAGCTTGTATGCCCAATTTTTAAGCAGGTCTTTTGAGTCTGTTCAATCTGTGCGTAATTATCTTTCTGCGGTAAAAACATTGCATTCTTTGCTCGATTTAAGGTATCCCGAAACAAACTTAAGGCATTGCTCGTTCAAAACAGCATGTACCGAGAAAAGCAGCCCCTGTAACACCTGAAATTCTTAAAGAAATGTTTTGCTTTTTAGATCTGCACCAGGACTTTGATATAGTATGTTGGTCTGCAATTTTATTGATGTTTTTCTTAATGGCGCGAAAATCAAACTTTATGCCTACCTCTGTAAAATTGTTTGATGCGAATAAGCAGTTAATTCGGCAGGTTATAGAAATTTTAGATGACATGCTGGTTGTAAATATAAAATGGTCAAAAACGCACCAATATGGACATTCTCGTCAAGCCAGTAGTAGCCATACCTAATTGCTGTCTTTGTCCTGTAACTGCTTTCAAGGCGATGATAGAAATGATTAGTGCAAGAGCGTTAGATCCTGCATTTTGCTTTCATTCTTTGGTCAAACCTAAAATATTGGTTCCTATTACTTATGCACAGTTTCAAGACAAATTCCGCAATCTAATTGCATTAACAGGCAGAGATGCTAGTTTGTTTTCTACTCACTCTCTGAGACGGGGAGGTTGTAGCTTTGCCTTTAGATCTAAAGTTAAATCAGAGCTTATTCAATACCATGGTGACTGGGTTTCTGATTGTTACAAGGAGTATCTTACATATGACTTTCATCAAAAGCTCTCAGTTTCACATAAAATGCGTAACAGAATTTTGTCTAATATTTAGTTTCGTTGTAGCAAGAAGACCTTTGACAGTGACCATAATTTCGGATTCTATGGCCAAACTTGTAGACAACATACGTTATACTACAGTACAGTCTTCTCATAACTGGTTTACAGCAGAAAATCCGGTACAAAAAGGCCAGTATCAATTATAAATATACAATTCTCTTAGTCGGAACCAATAATATTGATGACCGTTCTCGTACTGTTGACGAGATCATGAGTTATTACAACTGATTTAATTACCACAATAAAGTCAAGATCTTCTACAAGAATAATTGTATCTGCCATTATTCCAAGGCCTTGTGACCTCAAAATAGATCCTTTTGAACAAAGAGTTAAGGATATGAATAAAGAATTAAAGAAAATGTGTACGCGTAGGCATTTGCAATTTTTGCACACTTTCAGAATATTTTTGCATAACAATAAACCCATAAGATCTTACTATGCGGTGAATGATAGGGGCCTTCACTTAAATCTCGAAAGAGTTCGCAGGCTTCGTAGATTTTTCGTCAACACCGTTGCGCATTTACAGTAAATGTTATTTAGTTTTGTTCACTTGTTTACTTTACGGTTTCTGTCGATTTCTTTTTCTTCTGTTTCAGACTGACACCATTCCTTGTCGCTCAGATGCTTCCAGTTTGAGGACTTTGGCGACTTCGTCAGCTAGTAATGTCTAATAGCTGGGTTGTCGGGGTGATTCTAGAAGGGAAGTAACGCCTAATTCCCTTGTTTCCTTTCCCGGTCAGTTCTGGGCGGAAGAACGAGAAATCTACAGATTCTTACCCATGGGTATCATGCGTATTATTATGACGTTATGGGATTTGTGCTTTCTAAGTGACGTTGATATACGTGTACAGTATTTACATTTGCAAAGATACTTTGACAATGCAAGTGATGTGATTGATACATATATAGTGCATTTTATGCAGGCTGATTTATAGTTGAGATCTGAACTGTATAGACAGTGCCATTAACTTAGTTCTACTGACAGTATGTGCGTTCTCTCAGGGATTCTTAATATCTGCTGCCGCGAGATTGTGTATGCAAGGAACTTTTCGTAACTCTTAACTTCATCATTCACTTTTCAATATTGTGTTTATGGAAGTTTTGATAGAACTCATCTGTTCTGACCACAATCAGTGGACATTTGCTTCTAATTTTAAAAGATAAATAATCAAGTTTGAATTCACATATACAAATCATTTTGAGATAACTTGAGACGAATTCAATTGCTAGTATACATGTATGATATCTATATTTGAAATTATTTCAGTTTTGGAAATAAAATTGCATGGTGGTTAAGTGGTAGAGCTTTCGTTTCCGGTTTGAATGATTCTCTTTCTTATCGTAATCTCACAGCAATCTTGAGCTAGACGTTGTAAGGCCGGTACGGTCGCTCAGAAACCGGTATTTCAAATATACAATTGATTATGAAACAACTTACTAGTAGACATGTATAATATCTGTATTTGAATTTATTTCAGCTTTGGAATTAGAATGCATGGTGGTTAAGTAGAGCTTCCGTTTCCGGTATGAATGATTCTCATTCTTATCGTAATGAGCAAAACGTTGTAAGGCCGGTTATTGTCGCTCAGAAGCCGGAGATTCCATTTAGGTATGTTTATGAAATTTGTTAACCGGGAAAGAGTACTTTTTTACAAATCTTGGATGAGCGCAATTTTCTCAAATAAATTGTTTAAAGCGTTTTATCTACGTTTAAGTACCTAGAATTTAATATCTTACAGTTGAGCAGTCAAATGAAATCTCGATTTAGGAGATTGGACATGCATACTTCTTTTTTGAACTGGTTGTTAATTGGCTTAGTACCTGTCTTTTTGAATTGCAATTTTGCATAAGCTTAATAGTTTGATGAATTCTATGAATAAATTATATAGTAACACTTTATCAGTATATGAAATAATAGAAAGTATATTTCTAAGGCTCACAAGCACATTTGAACGTTAATTTTAACATTGATTAAATCAAATAAGTATTTTTTCTTTTCTTTTTTTTCCACTCCTTTTCTTTTCCTTGGCGGACCTTCGGTTTGGTGGGCTTTATTGCCTTTTATTCTTATTCAAAATATTTAAACGTGAATTTGGTTGAGTGAAAATGATATTTTCTATTCCGCCAATAAATTTGCATTTTTAAGCTATTTCTGTATTATTTATTTTTTAAACCCGAACATGCAATAATTTGCAAATTATGTTAACATAACGTTTAATTATTCTTGTGAGGCTTTCATGTATGATCATAAGGCGTGGCTATGATTCTTTAGAATTCATGGGAGGTGGGGCTGGAAGTTTTCTTTCATATGTTTTCATTTGTCTGTCAAGTCATATGATCTTAACGTCAGATTTTCATTTTGTTACAATATTTTCTATTAGTTGCTTTTGATCACATGTAGGCCTAAGTAATCATATGACTACTTAATTCCAGTTTTGGCGCTAAGAATCGCGCTCTGCTCATAACTTTTCTGGCCAGTGAAAAGGTTAGACGTTTTTTGTCTAAAAATGGCATCTGAAAAATTTTGCCAGCCCTCCCTCCCGATTTTCTTGCTATTTTGCTATATATTTACAAGTTTTCATGATGTTCCATATGATTTGATTATTTTCGTAAATTGTGGGCTACTTCGTTGCCCTGTATTTTTAACTTGTTTACTCATGTATCGTTGATTATATATGCATTTAGGTGGGCTTTATTGCCTTTTATTCTAATTCAAAATATTTAAACGTGAATTTGGTTGAGTGAGAATGATATTTTCTATTCCGCCAATAAATTTGCATTTTAAGCTATTTCTGTATTATTTATTTTTTAAACCCGAACATGCAATAATTTCCCTATATTCGGGTGATGATTGGGATATATAATAATAATAATAATAATAAAATAATGAAATAAGCAACTAGAATTTGACATTTTTAACTTGATTTTTTAATGTAAAATAGCAATGACACGATATTAAGTGGCAGGAAAGATATGACAGTACTACAGACTTTACAAGACACGAAGAGGAAGACGACTAGATCCTTCCAAGTGAAATTGCCATCAGGCTGGCATCAACCCAAAACAAAGATGACTGGCATAACAGAGAGACAAAAACACAGACACAATAAGGTAAGTGCACAGCAAAACCGTCTTAAAATCGATTTGACGGGCATCATTTATCGTCCATAATCTGTTGTGATTTTTAAAGACAAACACTTACGTTCCTTACGTATAAATCTGAAGCTTTTCTTTTTCAAACAAAAACCTATTTGCGTTTGTATAAAAATCGAACTGTAGACGTTTCGTTGACCACGTGATTGAGAAATTGTGTACTCTATTCATTGGGCTAAGATGCTATTCGTAGCAATTGTGCTTGAGTTTGCAATACCCAAATAACTGAAAGTCATACTTGTATAGTTCGCGCAATTTTTCCTTGTCGTCTTCGGAGATCTTTGAGTATGCTGTCTCAAGTGCTTTTTTTCTAACTGCTATTGTATTTTCCTTACTTGTGTCCCAATTTGACCGTATGGCTTTTACTAGCTCATGTAGTGATTCGGCCGTAACAGTATCTTTATCTATTGATTTGGGGAATGGTTCATCAGCCGGGATATATGCATTTAATTTATATGCCGTCCAAATACGCTCGGCTAAGTGGCGTTTATCAGTACAATTTTTGAATTTATAGTACATTTTGAAATTGTAGTCGATTTCGTCTTTGATTTCAAATTCTGTTGGATTTTCGGTGACAATCTTTGGTAACATGTCTTGCAGATTAGCTTTTTGTAATGTATATGTAAGATCACCTAAAAACGTTTCTTGTTTATTTATCAACTCGGGCTTGAATACACATGGGTCACAAATATCTGACGCAGGCATCCAATGCCTGTCTTGATCGGCAGTCTGCATGTCATGTCCAGTGGAAACGACATACTTTATAAATTCGCGAAACGTCACATCATGCCCACATCGTAATGACTTCTCTGATGGATCTTTGCGAAACTGTTCGATAATCATTTTGCCCCTCAATGTCCAGAAATCAGGTAAGATAAATTTATCAATATAAGCAGACCATAGACGGGTGTATGGATTCCTAACTGTCATGCCACGAAGTGATCCCATTACCAATTTTGCATCTTTCATGTTAAACTTTGGATATAGTTGGCTATCCACAAAATGTGTTTCGTATTTACCAAAAGACGAAGGCAATTCACTGTGTTTGAAGTACTTAAAGAGTCTCTTGTAAACAGTGCAGCCAGCCTTTTGGACCATGCAGTATGAAAAATTTCTGTCTTTGACCCCAGAAACATCAATAACTCGACCAGAAATAGATTTCACTTTTGCACAGACGTCAATGATACGTTGCTTCCTTATTTCCATGATGTTTTCTTGTTCACCATCTTCCAGATCAATATCCTGAAATCAGATTGAAACAAAAGATAAAATATGTCAACGAAAGTGTGTGCACATGCAATACTGCATAATACTTTAAGGTGGTCGTTCGTCTCTCACTGATGAGAAAGACCATCATTATTTCTTGAAAAGGTTCGTGTGTTGGTGAGTTCTTTGATGGCTGACTAGGTCAATTCTAGCTCTTAACTGTCGGTTGCAAGCAGAGCAAGTCAATGTCACAGAATCAGTTGGCGGCCCATTGGCATTGGCTTTGCGTTCTCTGCGCTTTCTTTCAGCTTCACAGATTCTCTTTTTTTTCATAGAGAGCTGCTCCTTTGTTGATGAGACCTCGCCACTTTGATCGCTCCTGTGCAGTCTGTCCCCAAGACCCCATTGGTATGTCGAAATCCTTCAGAGAGGCTTTGAGGGTGTCTTTGTAACTTCTGGTCGCCTTGAAAGCGCTTTCCCTCCTGTAGTTCTCAATGGAAGACTTTCTTTGGTAGTAGCTCATGAGGCATTCTTATAACATGGCCAGTCCACCGTAGCTGTGCTAGCTTTAGGACAGTATGCATGCTTTGCATCCCCGCTTTCTTAAGGACCTCCGTGTCTGGAGTATCGTCTTGCCACTTGATTTTCACAACTTTCTCAAATAGCTTAAGTGGAAATGGGTAGTAAGTCTCTTTGCATGACGCTGGTATACTGTCTAAGTCTCACATGATACAAGAGGGTTGGCAGTACCACAGCCTTGTAGACTTTCAGCTTGGTGTCAAGCTTGATTCCATTTCGCTCCCAGACATTTACACGGAGTCTTCTGAATGCCACACTTGCTTTTGCAATTCTGGCAGTGACCACATCATCAATGTGTACTGCTCTGGAGAGAGTGCTTCCCAGGTAGGTGAATTTATCAACAACTTTCAGTTTTTGTCAATTCACAGTGATTGTTGGTTCATTGTACGGTTTTCCAGGTGCTGGTTGGTGTACAACCTCTATCTTTTTTGTGCTGATTGTGAGATCATAGTTATCACATGACTGTGAGACTTGATCCATGGCTCTTTGCATTTTTGCCTCTGAGCTGGCATTCTTATCCATATCATCTGCATAGAGGAGCTCGTCTAGCACATCAGTCTGCACCTTAGTTTTGGCTTGAAACCTTCTAAGGTTGAATATATTGCCAACTAAACGGTACCTGATTGGAAAACCAGTGTCAATGTCCTGAAAAGCATCCATTAGCATGGCAAAAAAAAAAACATCATGCTGAACAGTGTTGGTGCCGTAACACAGCTCTGTTTAACCCCATTTGTTACCTCAAAGGGGTCAGAGAACTCTTCATCATTTTGCACACGTGCCTGCATGCCATCATGAAATTGCCGCACCATTGCTATGAATCTGGGTGGACAGCCAAACTTGGCCATGATTTTCCAGAGTCCATCACGACTAAGAGTGTCTAAAGCTTTGATGAGGTCGACAAACGTCATGTATAAATCTACATTCTGTTCTTGGCATTTCTCCAGAAGCTGCCTTGCTGTGGAGATCATGTCTATTGTCACTGTCTTTTCTGAATCCACATTGACTTTCTAGGATAAGTCCCTTCTGATTCACATTAACTTTCTGGGATAAGTCCCTGCTGATCAAGATGAACATTCAGGCGATTCAACTGAATTTTTGCCAGTATCTTCCCAGCAATGGATAGGAGTGATATGCCTCTGTGGTTGTCACAGACTTGAGGATTTCCTTTCCGCTTGTATAGGTGGAATATGGATGCATCCTTAAATTCATGTGACATAGCCTCCTTCCTCCACTTTAAGGTATTAGCATACCATCATCCAAATTAACTCTAGATTGCCTTGTGGATACCTGAGAACTCTTTTGTATATGAAAAATAAAATCATTGGAACAACAAAAAAGACTGCCAAAATTATCTAGAATGTGACGAAGCCTCGATGCACTATACTAGGGCCATATAACCTATATTGTGACAAAGATACCATCTCAGTGCATGCCAAAACCCCTAAAAGTAATTTTAATGTATTAGTATTCATGAGCAGGTGACAATGACGCTTGAAAATGACCAAAACATTTAGCAAACGAAACCTGTTAGCTACGAATCAGTTTTGACATTGAGAAGTCGAATAATGTCCTATGATTCTTCCACAGTGACCGAAAGTAACAATATGACACAGACAAAATGGCAGAGTTTGTCTAGTTAAAGATTCATCGTATGAATGCAGGAGAATTCGCCAAATGTTTACAGACACAGTCGAGGAGTTGTATTTCATGTCACATATACCTGCCTACGACGGAGAAGGCGCTTCGCATGCAGAACATTTGTTTAAATTCAGGTGAAATAAAAATATATAATATTTACCTCAATGTTTTGACCTGAATCTGGATTGTCTTGAAATTGTTCTTGAACACATTCACTATCTTTGAATCGTATGCGAAATATGTTGCCTTGAGTATAAATATTAAGCGTGACAATGTAAACCAGCCCCAAAGCACAGACCAGCCCCAAAACACAGGCTACAACGAAATATTTTTTCCTGCACTTCATGTCCATGGCATAGCACACGCATTGAACAAGGTTTATCGCGCAGTTTTGATGAGTCTGTACAAACGGTCGCATAGCTGTTTTTTTTTTCCTAAGCCAGCATGGGAGATAAGTTATTTATTTTTGCATCATCTTTACGACTATTGCCCTTCTGCATTTTGGCATACTGATAAACATTGAATAAATTTCAATAATAGTTTTATTACGGAAAATACCCCCAACAATTTTCAATTGATGTGTTTTCAAAACTTTGTCCAATTTTCAATTGATGTGTTTTCAAAACTTTGGACTTGAATCAATCGGCGTGAATTCATTTCAAAACCAAGCCTTTTACTTTTACTATACCCTTTCACTGTATTTATTATTAATATTCTTTTTCTGTGAGCTTGATCGATTAAAAGTGATGGTGACATCGTCTCAAGCGCTTAGTTTATTTTCAACTTTCAATTTCAAACCTGAGGAATGCCCCGATATTCCACGAGAAAATATACATAAGGGGAAATGAAATTTTCGCTCTCCTCCCATCAACGGCAGAGGCGTATTTCCAACAGCAATAATTGTAAGAAAGATAAAAGATAATTCCTGTTTAAATCGCACGAGTGTGCATTAAGCTGATGTTTCAAATACCGAAACGTCAATGCTTTATGTTTTGAGCCACTGTAGAAGCTGAGTGTGCGGTAAAGATCCGTAAAAAGGTACAAGTAGGAAAAAGCGCGATCAGATCCAAAAACCGAGGTGGGAAAAACTAAATTGACAATTTGACGTCAACAAAAACGCCCCAGCCAAGTTTTAGTTGGGGAACCGAAATCGCGTATTTTGCAAACTGACAAAAAATTGCACCCGACTTTGATACGGTTGAATTTTTGTATACGGATAGCCTGAACAGTGCTTGATATGGAACCACTGTATAGAAATACGCTGCGAATTGCATTTCGATTAAACAGTGCATTTTCTATGGAACACCGTTAATGTGTCCAAAATAATAATCTTTCATGAACACTCGCTTTTTGAGAACTCGTATAATAGTGTACGCTAATTTTGATTCTAATACAATGCTCTTATCATCTAATAACTAAGCGAGAGCTAAAATTCGTTTAGAAGTATATTTTAAGATAAAACTGTGTTTTAGCTCACAGGAGCCGTCAGCTTCACACGTTGAGCATATAGAACAGGCACATACCCGGCGTCCATCAGTTTTAGCTCACCTGAGCCGAAGACTCAATGGGAGCTTATAGGATGGTACTCGAGCCAGTATGCGCCCGTGCGTCCGTCCACATTTTCTCTAAAGCCGCTTGTCCAATGAAAGCAAAATTTTATATGAAGCATCCATAGCAAGAGGGGGACTAATGTATATATAAATAATCCAGGTCACATGACCAAGATGGCCGCCATGTTCATATATATTAGCAACGCTTCAAAAAGTTTCATCTCTGGAACCGGTGGACCGATTCCAACGATACTTGGCATGAAGCATCAATGACTTATGTACTACAATGTTTATATAAATCACGACCCTGTGATGACCTTGACACACTTTATGGCAAGGTCAACATAGGTCGCCTTTGCATTGTAATGGGTAAAAATGTTAAAATGTCATTTAAATGAAAAAGCTTACAGGAAATGGGCAGTAGGACTAAATATTAATAACTGTGAAATACATGGACGCCTGGGGCTCATCTTTCCACGCCCGGGCAATATTCATGTATATGTGCATTATCATAAAATTCAAATCTGTTCTCTTCTGAAACCGCTTGACCAATCAAAGCCAAATTTTATATGGATCATCTATAAGAAAGTGGAACCAATATAGGGATCAAACATGATTTTCCATTCATTAACATTCGCTAGGTCCCGAGGGGGTGTTGAAAACCGAGGGCGTATTCGCTAGGTCCCGAGGGGGTGTTGAAAACCGAGGGCGTAGCCCGAGGTTTTCAACACTCCCCGAGGGACCTAGCGAATGTTAATGAATGACAAAATCATTTTTGATCGCTATTATTGAATAAATTCTGCATAAACGAAAGAAATAATGGTGCACTATATTTTACAGCCTCGTCACATTTTAATACGCGTAAAAGCGTTCATTTTTATGCTCATTCCGGGCCGACACTCTGTTTCTCATTATTAGCACGTGCTTTGCGTGGCGACCGGTAACGAGCATAAGTAAAAGCCATGTATTAACAGCACGTACGCGCGTGAATTGCAATATTAATAAATGGCTTTCTCTTCATTAATAAATGGCTGTTAATATCGTGTGACACGGGTATTTATGCAATAATATGTGTATAAAATCCAGGTCACATGACCAAGATGGCCACCATGCTCATATATAATGAATTGGCAAGTTTTCGTAAAGGAAAATTAAGTAGACTCCGTGCAGAGTTTATTGTTTCTATCCCGGTGTAAAAAAACACAAACATTATGTGCACTTCAATGCGCCCAAAATAGCGGAAACCAGTTTTGAAAAACGTTTCGTAGTGTTATATATTATAAATTGTTATTGACATCAATCACGTCATTTGAGGTTGATAGAAATTATATATATATATATATATATATATATATATATATATATATATATATATATATATATATATATATATATATATATATATATATATATATATATATATATATATATATATATATATATATATATATATTCACGGACTTTAAAAACGCAACACTTGCATTATCGATTCTTCCTCTCAGAATACATGACCTTTCCGTATTTTTTTTTTTATTTTAAAAGTACAATCAGTCTGCTGAACTTCAATACCAAAAAAAACGAAATGTCAGTGTCCGTGATTAATGTCATACAGTATGCTTTTAAGCGGTGCCCAAAATTAAAAAATAAATAAATGAATAAATAAATTTGAGGACGAACAAATTTCTTCAAGTCGAACATGATTTCTGGAAAGAAACATCAAAATCCGAACGAATGCTGTCGGTTGGCTTTCATTTGCATTAAAACGCGTTAATTACGCCATTTTAACGTTAATCAAGAAAACTTCACTTTTGTAGATCTACGTAAAATATTCAAAATATTTCAAACATTATATTATTTAAACGACATTGAAAGAAAGCGCCGATGTTTATTTTGCTTTTCTTGTGGTTTAGGCTGTTAGCTATCACCGGAGACGTTTCGCTTTGACAAAATCTCTTTTTGTAGCCACTGTTAGGTTTTCTTCAGAAAAGTTACGTCTCGAAGTCGTTGAAGAAAGCAGCTTTAGCGAAGAATTCAGCGAACAAGTTGTTATGGATACATATTGTGTATGGTGTTAAGATTCGTGATATTAAGTTTATTTTAAGCTTCAGTTCAATTTTAAATCAGTTTTAAGCAAATGGTAACCGATGTAGAGTGTTGCGTTATTAAAGTCCGTCAGTATACATAGAAAAAAACAACAAAGCAAAACGTTTTAGAGATTGATACAACTTATTAAATTGTTTTATTTCCTTTCTGTCTTGGCATGTAAACAAACGGCAACAAATGGAAAAGTAATTCACAAACGATATTTTTCCATAAGTTGACTCTCAATTATTACCACAGTTTTGTTTAAAAATGAACGCCATTACTAAATATATAATACTCACAAACTTTGCATATGCGAAAACAAAAGCGCAGATCAGCTTCGCGGTAACCGCGAAGCTGATCAGCGCCTTTGTTTTCGCTACACGGATAGTACAATCCCTCTACTTCCTAAATACAAAATTTCATGCTTCTAGCTGTTTTCTGTTACTGCACAGACCGGTTTGTGTCGGACCTGTTCGGAAACCACATTGTTGGTTTTCCCACGAGGCGGCTCAAATGTTAGATAGAATTGCAAAATTTGGGTTCGCTCAATCAAATGTCTATAAAACAATAACCACTGCATGCAAAGAACCATCCAGGAAAGTTGATATAGATAATAGTCATTAAATCTGCCGAATTTTAGCCGATTTACTTAATTCTGGTAGAAGTTATTCGATAGTTTATCAATCTTATTTTCACAAGTACTTAATGGGCCACCGTAGAAAAACAGCCTGCTGTGTCGTTATGCAAGTCGATCGTGATTTCATATACTCCATATTTTCAACCATGTACTTATTCAGTTGAAACATTTCTGGATGCAAGGGTTAGCCTAAATCACTCAATGGTTCCCCAACGATTTGAAATGTCGTACTGCCTATATATTGATAAGTATAATCGTTTCATGTATTGATCATATGTTTTGATAACATTTTGCGCATACGGAAATGTTGAAATGAAAAATTTAGACAGCTGTTTGAAAAATTGCATGCCTTTGAAAACATACACTCTTTGCAAAAAGGATCGACAGCTGTTTGAAAAATTGCATGCCTTTGAAAACATACACACCTTACAAAAAGAATAATAAAATGAAATGTTTGGATCCTTTTGAAGCAGTAAAAATATTCAAACGGAGACAACATGGACTATATTGCGCAATTTCGGGTAATGAGCCCTCATGAGTAGCCCTATTAAACCGGCAACGAAAGCCAGACTATTGTGCTGCAATTTCGAGAAAATACACGAGATCTAAGTCAAAGACGCTTTCCTCTACGGGGTCAGATAATTAAAACAATGCTTAGAATTATGTTTCTAAACGTAAGTGTTTTGAACACTCTGAAGAACGAAAAATATATTCTGCACTATGGATGATGTACGGGGAGACTTTTTAGGGCCGCCACAAGGCACAACACCAGCTGCAGTAATAGCAAATAAAATAAAATGTTTGGATCCTTTGGAAGCACCAAAAATATTCAAAGGGAAATAACATGGACTATATTGCGCAATTTCGGGTAATGAACCCTGTTTAGGAACTGGTCTATCAGGCATCGCTTCTTTTCATCAGGAAAACATGTCCGTGCAATGAATACCCCCTCATACCCCACATTTGTATAGTAAAACTGGGGTATACAGGGGTATACCTATTTTCTTTATTTTTGCTCGGCGAGGCGGTTCTAACGTGTACCCACAATCTACAGTCAACGGACATAATTATTCGCCACCTTTGGAAAACTCCATAGACTTACATGTATTTTCATGTTTGCAAGAAAAAATATTCTGCCTCTTCTAGTCAACATATATTCACGTTTTTGGTGTCATTTGAAAGTTAAATGATTAAGGCAATAAACAAAGGTTAGTTGGTGAAGTTTCAACATTGCATTTTGTATATACAGCAGTTTAAAATTTTGGGAAATTTTGAAAAAGCCACTTTCCCATTGACGTCAATGGTGACGTTGCCCAAAAAGTGTCCGAAAAAAAATCGCAAGTTTTTAAAAAATTGTAGCTTTAAAACGCAGACATGGAATTAAATGGAAAATATCTTGTTTATTGCTTTATTCATTTACCTTTCAAATGACACCAAAAACATAAAAATGTGTTGACCAGGAGAAGCAGAATATTTTTTTTTGCAAACATGAAAATACATGTAAGTCTATGGAATTTTCCAAAGGTGGCAAATAATTATGTCCACTGACTGTATGTTTTGGGCAAAAATAAGAAAAATATCAAAATTTTTCCAGTGAAAATTTTCATTTTTACAACCAAAAAAATTCCTGTAGATTGCATGGGGCGTGTTTTCGTAATGTGGTTACAGAACGCCTCCTTCACAATACCAATGCATCAGACATAGAGTGAGATATCCATACGTGATCATTTGAGCCGCCTCGTGGGAAAACCAACAATGTGGTTTCCGAACAGGTCCGACACAAACCGACCTGTACAGTCACAGAAAAGAGCTAGAAGCTTGAAATTTCGGATTTATGTAGAAGAGGAACTGTACTATCCGAGTAGCGAAAATAAAGGCGCTGATCAGCTTCGCAGTTACTGCGAAGCTGATCTGCGCCTTTGTTTTCGCCTAGGCAGATTGTTGGTTTTCCCATGGGGCGGCTCATTTGTTGCTGGAACACAGTTCTAGAAAACCACATTTCGTTCTTTGTCGTTATTGATTGACGTCACTGCAGCTAATGTTCTATGCTTAACTAGGTAGGGATTCACCACGAGGACCGAACGGCTGGCTGAATGTTGTGAACCACTGCAACAGATGAGGATGAGGTTAGGGCCCTGTAAAACCGGTTTAAGGCCCCCCCCCATAATTTAATATTACTGGTCGTTCTAATGCGATACTTCTGTTGTGGTTGTAATTGTTTTGTGTTTTTGAGTCGAATTTTTGTGCTGTTTGAACCTTATAAACGTTTTCAATTTTTAGTTAAGTTCGGGTAACTGAGTGTCCGGACTATGGAGTCCACCGCACAATATCAGTTTTTTGTTACGTCAGTTTCTTTTCCTGTGAAAAGTCCGTATGTTCTTTTCAGTATTTCAAATTCATGTTGTCCAGTAATGTTACATTTCAAAATTTTGATGTTTTGGGGTTTGTAAAACGACTTTGCATGGCTTTTACGAATTTTCACGTCAAAACGTCTGTACCTTGACGTCAGAGTGAAATCTTAAAAATTGTGGACCCACATACGGTCTCACATTGTGCAAGGCTGTTCAGATTATATTGTAGACTGCATGTAGTCTATCAGCACTGCTTTATTGCTATATATTTATTGCACAAAAGAAATAAAAGTTTAAACCAAGACATAGTCTTAAAAGACACCAGAAGGACCGGGACTGGATATGAAGCTTGACCACCCAAAACCACATTTTGATAGCGCTCTGAGAGCCATGAAGCTATCCACTTGTGATTAGATTTTATTATCCCGTTATAATGATGTTCGGATGATAGTTGCCTATATGGCAACTTGCTAAAGGTCTTTGTGCAATCCATTATGATCACATGAGTCTGACCATGGTCCTGAGCTCGATCCGGGTTACATAGTGCAGGTTATATTTTCTTTTTGATCCTTTGAGATCAGCGAGGATATTCTGAGAATTCAGAAATAATTGTATTATCGGTTAAGATTCATTTTCTTACCAATATTTAATATATGTGGTCCCATTTATACTAATCTTTGTTATGACTCCCCTGTTGAAAGTTGCAAAATTTCAGTAATTCTGTTTGGCTCCATGTTACCAAATCTATAGGGTCACTGACGAGACTTAAATAGTCGAAACCGCGGTATGGCCCATCCCCTTTCTCGTTGATGTGTTCACTGCTCTAAAAGGATCTCAGCTATATTTTTTACTTGCCATGTCATTAAAATCCAACTGGGTCTCGCAATGACTTTAACTTCGGAAACCATGTTGACAGTAAGCAAGGCTTTTTTAAAGAAATAGATGCTTATTAATGTTGGTGACTATATACTCCGAGATTTTGCAAAACAAAAAATGAAAGTAAGCAACACCGGTCTATCATTAGCCGAGTCTTACCTTAAAAACGGGGCCACATTTGCCTGTCGCCAATCACTTGGTACAGTTCCCTGAGAAAGCGGCTCGTTGCAGACCAGGCTAAGAGGGTATGGTAGATTTTCAAAACTATATGAGAAAACGGGATTATTGCCTATGCGAAAACAAAGGCGCAGAACTGCGAAGCTGATCAGCGCCTTTGTTTTCGCTACTCGGATAGTACAATTCCTCCTCTACCTATTTGTAAAATTTCAAGCTTCTAGCCTGCTTCCGTAGTTGGACAGACCGGTTTATGTCAGACCAGATCGGAAACCCCGAAGACCCGTTTTCTCGCGTTGCGGCTCAATTATAGTTCAAGTCACTTGACAGCAAAGTTTTACAAAAATTCCTGCTATTGTATCGCAGCAGAGCTCTGGTGAGGATTTGGGTCCCAATTAATCGAATCAAACCATCCATTTAGTTAAATACTGACAGCTTCACATGGCGTTACTGCTGTGATTTGTCATTACTTGGGTATCTGTGTTGTCTGTATGTTTCCATGTTGCGCGCACCATCTTTGTTTTAGTTGGTGCTAGCAGGATGGCCACATTGCTAGGTAAGAGCTACATGTACATTTAGTAAATATGGTGATAGGGATTTCTGGAAGGCTAAACTAGATTTTACGAGCACCAATCTTCGCCCATTGTCTGTTGTGATTTAAACAAAAAGGCACAAGTAGGCAAAGATAAGGAAAAGGCGCAATCAGAAAGAGATTCCCACTCCAAAAACCGAGGTGGGAAAAAACCAAACTAACAATCAGGCACTTATACCATGAAA
The DNA here is from genome assembly GCA_964017185.1 of Rugalucina vietnamica. Lineage (NCBI taxonomy): Eukaryota > Metazoa > Mollusca > Bivalvia > Lucinida > Lucinidae > Rugalucina > Rugalucina vietnamica. The sequence goes on along the minus strand of OZ024869.1, from coordinate 86,193,004 downwards.
CATATCGTAAGCCGAATGAGCAGCTATTTTCCCAATAGGTGGCCACTCAGTTACCTTAACTTAATTAAAAATATGAAAACATACATAAGGCGCCAACAGCACAAAAAAATTTTAAACACCAAGACATAAAACAAAAAGAACCACCACAGAAGTATCGCCTTGGAACGATCAGTAACACAAAGTTACTGGCGGGCTTAAACCGGTTTTACAGGATCCTAACCTCACCCTCAGCTTCTGCAGTGGTTCGTAACATTTAGTAAGTTCTTCGGTCCTCGTGGTGAATCTCTAACTAGTCAATGAATCATCAAGAACAAACAAATAAATCATGATAAACATCCTGATGAATCAAAAACAAGGACTCACAGATTGAGTAAGCTGCCCGACGATGGAGATCCCTGGGCGCCGAATAACCTACTAACTCCGGAGCAAAAGAAAAACACCAGTTGGACCCCGGTGGGCCAAGCAACAGACAAGAAGCTCCGGCCCCAACCAACTAAAATGAATAGCTTTAAGTCGGGGCCATCATAGAGTCTGACGCCCGACCCACCGGCGTGCAATTAAAGAAGGCAGCATAGTTATCAACCATGATTGGGTTAAAAACTAAGCATGCAGACTGTCGCATAACATTCAAGTTATAACCTATACGTCTGTAACGTGTTATGATTTTTCTGAACTGAAAAGAAAAATCATTACTTCCTATAAGTTTCTTAAATTTGTAAACTAAGTCACCATAAAATTCAGGTTCCGAAAGGCCCTCACTTAAAAGCGTCTTTAACCCAACATTATATTTGGAAATCAATTCACAGTGTCTACGATAAAATTTAGAAAAGGTTTTTCGAAGTTTATGATACCGATAGCCCTGTTGGAGAAGTTTTGCCGTTAAACATTTATTTCGAGCGTTGAAGTCTGTAACATGATTGCAGACTCTAGCAAACCTAATAAGTTGCGAAATGTAAACACCATAAGAAGCACGACGAGGAACGTCACCATCCAAAAAAGGAAAATTTACCATATCAAAATTAAAGTCATCGCGCTTATCATAAATTTTAGAAGAAACAAATCCATTTGCAACAGAAAGATGTAGATCTAAAAAGGGGGCTTTGGTATCTGAGATATTGGCTTTGTTCAACTGAAGTTCAGGTGGATAAATTTGATTGACCATACCTTCAAAATAAGGGTTGTCAATGTTCAAAAGGTCATCGAGGTACCTAGATGTGGAATTAAAAGCCTCGATAACATCAGCTTGATTATCATGGTTAAGAGAATCCATGAAATCTCTTTCGTAGCAGTATAAAAATAAATCAGCTATGAGAGGTGCGCAATTTGTACCCATCGGAATTCCAACAATTTGTCTGTATAACTTGGTCCCAAATCTAATATAAATATTATCAAGGAGATAGGACAAGGCGTCGCACACATTCTGACATGACCAAAGTGTATACCGACTTTGGTCAGAGGAAGTGAAAAAAGCCTTTCTGTCATTACATGCCAAATAAAGTGAACCATAGTTTTTAATGCCCTTTTGAAGGTCCACTCTATCAAATCCAGAAGTTTTTCTTTTATTAGATTATGTGGTAATGTTGTATACAGAGTAGAAAAATCATACGTGGACAAGCTTGTCGCACGGAACCCTCTACACTTCAATTTACTGAGCACCTCACCAGAATTTTTTTATTGACCAAAACCAGTTTTTATTTGAAGTTTCATACACTGTCTCACAGTATCTTATAACATGAGATTTGATAGCAGTAAGACAGGAAGTTAATAATTTAGAAAGTTCAGTGGTAGTACAAGAGCTAGAATTTGCAATAAATCTAGCTTTGTATGGTCTTTTGTGAAGCTTAGGTAACCAATACATCGTAGGAAGTTTGTCTTGGCCTTCATTGACACAAACAGAAAACTGAACAGGTAGATCGTTTAAGTGGGCATTAACTACAGACACTTCATCAGTATCTGTCTCCAGATAAGCCCTGGTACCATCAAGCTCCTGTTTTAAGGTGTTAACGTAGTGAAGCATACATGTACGCTCCTATTGTTTTTATTTGTGACCCAAAAGATAAGCAAGACGGTCGAAAGGCAATGCAAATTTATAGCTTTTTTCTTCTTTTTTTTTTCAAACGACCAAATTAACAAATAAATATCTGCATTGGTATAACAAGGTAAAAGAAGTCAACGACCAAGAAATAGCGCAATCAGAAAGGAACCCCCACTCCAAAAACCGAGGTTGGAAAAATAAATTAAAAACCAAGTATTTAAATGCTGAGAAAACGTATCGTGAGCTGAGTGAGCAGCGATTATCCCTATAGGCGGTCACTCAGTTACCAAAATTTATCTAAAATGTAAAGTTTGTTGAATTGTGGCTGTTACATTCATCGTGTGATTGAAAAGTTTTGTCCTCTGATGCTATTGGTAGCAACTGTGCTTGAGTTTGCAATACCCAAATAACTGAAAGTCATATTTGTATAGTTCTCGCAATTTTTCCTTGTCCTCTTTTGAGATCTTTGAGTATGCTGTCTCCAGTGCTTCTGCCCTAATTGTTCTTGTGTTTTCCTTACTTGTGTCCCACTTTGATCGAATGAATTTAACTAGCTCATATAGTGTTTCGGCCGTAACAGAATCTTTATCTATTGATTTCGGGAATGGTTCATCAGCCGGAATATATGCATTTAATTTATATGCTGCCCAAATACGCTCGGCTAAGTGTCGTTTATCAGTACAATTTTTGAATTTATAGTACATTTTGAAATTGTAGTCTATTTCGTCTTTGATCTCAAATTCAGTTGGATTTTCGGTGATAAGTTTTGGTAGCATGTCTTGAAGATTAGCTTTTTGTAATGTATATGTTAGGTCATCTAGAAACGTTTCTTGTTTATTGATCAACTCAGGTTTGAATACACATGGGTCACAAATATCTGACGCAGGCATCCAATGCCTGTCTTGATCGGCATTCTTCATGTCATGTCCAGTGGAAACGACATATTTTATAAATTCGCGAAACGTCACATCGTGTCCACATTGCAGTGACATCTCTGATGGATCTTTGCGAAACTTTTCGATAATCATTTTGCCCCTTAGTGTCCAGAAATCAGGAAGGATGAATTTATCAATATAAGCGGACCACAAGCGAGTGTATGGGTTCCTGACAGTCATGCCACGAAGTGATCCCATCACAAATTCTGCCAACTTTGCGTCCTTCGTGTTAAACTTTGGGTATAGGTAGCTGTCCACAAAATGTGTTTCATATTTCCCGAAAGACGAAGGCAGTTCGGAGTTTTTGAAGTACTTGAATAGTCTCTTGTATACCGTGCAGCCTGCCTTTTGGACCATGCAGTATGAAAAATTACTGTCTTTGACGCCAGAAACATCAATAGTCCGACCAGATATAGATTTCACTTTTTCACAGACGTCAATGACACGTTGCTTCCGTATTTCCATTATGTTTTCCTGTTCACCATCCTCCAGTTCAATATCCTGAAAGTACAGTATACGGAAACACAGTATGATAAGACAAGAAAAATATGATTGCTTGTTTGTTTGTTTTGTGGTTATAACCCCATTATGTCATGGCAAAGGTCACTTTGGTTCCTAGTTCCGTTTAATTAGACAGGTAAACGGGACAAAGTGGGTCACAGGGAGGTGACAATCAACAATGCAAGGAATACAATACACCTCAGTCAACGTTATATCATTGATGCCATCGAATTAGGGTAACACAATGATATATAAAAACATCCGATGCAGGTAATAAAACCTGTTGGGTGTATTTCCATGGGCATTGTTACTGTAAGGCTGCAACTTTGAAACGGGGTAGTTGGTTTTAACTGGTTCGGATTGCTTGAGTTCTTGATCATTGCCTACCTTTAATTTCAACAACACTGTAAGCTGAACCTCTGAGTCATCGACGAAATCCTTAACTGGTGGGAGCAAAGCCAGGTGAGGCCACGATTATCGGATAATCATCCAAAAGATCAGAAAAATCATAACCGCACTGAGCCTTGACATGCGACCAGAACCTGTATTTGTCCTCCCAAAGAACCTCAACATACCATCGAGTCAATGACTAGCAGGTTAAAAATTAGGCAAAGATCAGGAAAAGGCGCGACCTGTTTTAAAGTCCGGAAAGTGTGCACAAAGTATCAGGAAAGATTTAAGGCGTTGACGGATATTGTTCATATTTATAGCATGATACTAATTGTGATAGGAGCACAAGGTTACCAGAGAAGAGAGAAGAGAAGCGCAGCAAAGTTAGGCAGTAGAAAAGGGAAGCCAGCTTTATAGTAAAAGAAGTGTAAATTCAGATGGTACAGTCACATCTCAGGCAATAACTTTGACAGGGTCAAGATTATTCTAAAAGGGAAAGTATAAAATCATAAATAGAAGAAACATTTGGAGAAATAGCAGGACAACGCGACATCGTGGTTTGACAAATCAGTCTGAAAATAGATTAGGATGTAGACAAAAAAGACGATAACAAGTCATCCGTTATTCCTGAATGAGCATAAATGTTTGAGGATAAAGGTACATGTATAATCCGAATATGAGCTTTAAATAGCACGTGCGGTGTAAATTGTGATAATGATAGCGAATGTCCTGCGTATAACTTAAAAAGTTAACGTTTAACCCATATTTGACGAATGGATTCTCCCGCCATTATCAATTGGGCGAGTCCACTTTCATTTTTAGCGGCGGCAGGAGTGATTTTTTTTTTTTTTTCAATTTTTCAATTTTTCGATGAAAATTCTCTGTGCAAACAGAATAGCCCCAGATGGGACGCCGCGGACATGTTGGTTATCATGATTTATTTGTTTGTCCATGATGACTCATTGACTAGTTAGAAATTCACCACGAGGACCAAATGACCAACTAAATTTTGTAAACCACTGCAGAGGTTGGGGTTAGGCGCCTGTAAAAATCGATTTAAGCCCGCCCTCCTCCCCCTAGTAATTTTGTTACTGATCGTTTCAAGGCGATGCTTCTGTAATGGTTCCATTTGTTTTATGTTTTAAAGTCGAATTTTGTGCTGTTGGCGCTATATGTATGTTTTCATATTTTTGTTTAAGTTCGGGTAACTGAGTGGCTGCCTATTGGGAAATAGCTGCTCACTCGGCTTACGATACGTTTTCTAAGTATAAGTACACGATTGTCAATTTAGTTTTTCCCAACTCGGTTTTGGAGTGGGAATTCTTTCTGATTGTGCCTTTTCCTGCTCATTGCCTACTTGTACCTTTTTGATCGGAAATGAAAAACATCAAACCTTACACTTCATCCAAGGTAAAAACAATAAATTAGATAATATTTAAGTGAAAGAAGAATATAAATCATTTTACCTCTATATTCTGACTTGAATCTGAACCATCTTGAAATGGATCCTGAACACATTCGCTTTCTTTGAGAAAATCTTTGAGTCGTATTCGAAATTTGTTGCCCTGGGTATAAATATTAAGCGTGACGATGTAAACCAGCCCCAGAACAAAGGCAGCAACTAAATATTTTTTCCTGCACTTCATGTCCATGACACTGATACGCGCGTTGAATAAGGTATATCGCGTAATTTTGATTAGTCTATTCAAACTGTCGCATAGCTATTTTTCAGTATTTTTTGTTAAGCCAGCATGGGAGATAAGTTATTCATTTTTGCATCCTTTTTACGAGCCACTGCCCTTACGATTTTTAACATATTGATGGGCATTGAATAAATTTCAATAATATTTTTTAACTTAAAATGAACCCAACCATTTTCAACTGGGAAATTGTTAATATCGCTTGGAAGTTATTCATGACGATGGGATGTGGTTTAAAAATTTGGTCACTATGTTTTGGAAATCAACCAGCGTGAATTCATTTCAAAACCAAGCATTTTACTTTCACTGTATTGTTAGGCTGTAAATTATTCATTTTCCTTATCTATGCCTTATTTAAGAAATAGATCAGCTCTAGCAGTGAATTGTTGAGTAATAATTCACTGTTTGGAGGTCAGTTGTAAAGAAGATCAAATCACGAGCGCGTAGCGCGAGTGATTTATCTTCTTACAACTGACCGACAAACAGTGAATTATTACTCAACAATTCACGCACTTGAGCTGATCTATTTCGATTCTAACACACAATAAACGGAATAAATGTTGCTGAAACCGTCGATATCGTTCAGCTTTCCGCCATTGCATTGCAGATATCCCGCCAAATATTTGACTGTAATGCTGGTATTTACACACACTTATTACGTTTGTTGTGCGCTAAAACGACGTTTCACCGTCTAACGCTGCTTTGTGGGATAGCTTACGTCACAAATGCCGCAAAGTAACGTCACGCTTATTCGCCCAGTGAAATTGTTGCACAATATAACACGTTTTTTTACCATTGGCTATATAGGCGAGGTGTGTTAGAATCGATTATAATATTTGGCGATATCGGCCCATGACGTCTTGAAAACTGGTCGTCAATAGATCTTTGAGCGTTTTTTTTTTTTTTTTTTTTTTTTTTTTTTTTTTTTTTTTTTTTTTTTTGTCAACAAACCTACACGTTGAAGGAGAAAACAAAACGCTTTTTACTCAAGATGTATGCAAAACCGATGCGACCGATGGATCAAGACAAACATTCTTCAGCTGCATCTAAGAGTATGCTTAACTGATACTCTTATAATTGTTTGTATGTCCCAAAGAGTTCTGAAGCCATCACACTGCCCAGAGTCGATGTCAACTGTTTTGAGCTTATGTTATTCTGGATATGCGGCCAGAACGCTTCGATCTTGTGCTCCGTCACCAACACAGTATCTGAGCCACCTCGTGGGAAAACCAACAATGTGGTTTCCGAATAGGTCCGACACAAACCGACCTGTACAAGCACAGAAAAGAGCTAGAAGCTTGAAATTTTGGATTTAAGTAGAAGAGGAATTGTACTATCCGAGTAGCGAAAACAAAGGCGCTGATCAGCTTCTGCGTCTTTGTTTTCGCCAATGCAAATTGTTGGTTTTCTCACGGGGCGGCTCATCTCTTACAAAGAAAGGGTGGAGTATACTGCTTGGTGAATTCCTATCTGAAATTCAATTCAACAACATGAATCTGGAAAAGCACTAGGTGCAGATGCAAATCCTAAAGATCTTTAAAGACCTACTTCTGAAGAAGCTAAAAGTGGTACCACTGTTTATTCGGTTAATGACCCCTAATGGTGCAACATGGTCCTTAAATCAAAGGACTGTCATAATGAGGTGATTATCACATCTCTGCAGGGGGTCATAAAGATGCCCCTAGAGGATAATACCTGTAGTTCCACTGTTTATTGATTTTATGGTCCCTGATAACCTGTGCAATAAAACTGCCCCCTCTGCAATCAATGTTGACTTTTCCTGTTTCAGACCCTACCTGTATTCTGAGTCATTGTCAGAGCACTAGATTTTCTAATGCCCTGTCCCTTATCTACTGACCCTCAATAGACATGGAAATAGGTCTTTCAGGCTGGTTATCTACCAATAGCAGAGTCCTTGACAGAGGTATTTAACAATATGCTGAGGAAAGAAGCTATTCCACAAGAATTCAGACAAAATCAACCTACACACGCTCAGTCTTGTCTGTACAACGACAGAGGAAATTGCTTGAACAATACTATAGGGATCAACCATGGTTTTCAGTGTTCAAACATTCGATGGATCACGAGGAAGGTGTTTGAATACAAGGCCGCAGGCCGCGTGTTCAAACACCTTCCGAGTGATCCAGCGAATGTTTGAACACTGAAACAAATCATGGTTGATCGCTATTCTTGCATTTTCACTGAAATGCACTTTAAATCGCATGAAAATAATATTAACAACGTCAAAACTCACAGAAAACCGCGGAGCTTCTTCAACGTCGGCCATTTTGTTTCTACGAAAAACATGACGTCATGTCGCATTGACCAATGGCGTCGGCCAAAACCCATGTTCAAACGGCACGTGAATTTCATGATTTGGACATGGGTTTTACTGTTTGAACACGGCTTTCGACCAATCGAAAACGGCTTCAAACAGCTCTGCGCATAGATATCTATGCAAGAATATATATTATTATGGTTTCTGTAGTAAATGTGTGTCTTGGTCTTGCTGCTGTTATACCAAAGCATCCTGAGTGCGTATTCGGGAAACACGGTGGAAGCTCAGACATTATCTAAACATTGAGCAAGGTAACTTCAAGAGAGTGTTCAGAGAAGAAAAGGTGTACCCATTGAGCCGCATCGTGAGAAAACCGGATTTTTGCCTAGGCGAAAACAAAGGCGCAGATCAGCTTCGCGGTAAACGTAACCGTTTGTTTTCGCTACTCGGATAGTACAATTCCTCTTCTACTTAAATCCAAAATTTCAAGCTTCTAGCTCTTTTCTGAGCTTGTACAGGCCGGTTTGTGTCGGACCTGGTCGGAAACCCCGAAGACCGGTTTTCTCGCGTCGAGGCTCCATTAAGACCATGCTTTGTAGCACCGATAACTGTCCATCAACGATAACTGTCCACCATGGACACTTATCGTTGCAGCCGCAACGATAACTGTCCACTGGACAACTATCGTTGATTTTTCAACGATAACTGTCCACCATGGACACTTATCGTTACTGTAGTTGATATGACCTGCAGTGTCAACGATAACTGTCCATTTTTGAAAAGAAACAAAAACACACAAGGAGTCTATATCTTGACAACCAGTTAGCAGACAAGATTTAAACTTGGATCATATGCCCTCTGTACGGTTGGTTTTTAGCTCGACTGCTCGAAGTGCAAAGGGCTGTTGTAGTAACCTCGGTCGTACGCGTTCCCGATCTTGTTCGTGTCCGTGTCCGCGTCACACTGCATACTTATATATTTTAGAAGTCCAGATCTTGGCAACTATTCATCAGAGAAATTTCAAACTTGGCCCATAGGTACCCTGTAGGGTTGGCTTACATTCCATGACATCGGGTCCCTGGGTCCATGCTTGGGAGTGGGGTTAGAGGTTAAAATCTAGGAAACCTTTATAAATTGGTTGTATTGCGGTATAGTTTTCTAGAAGTCCAGATCTTGACAACTAGTTATCAGAGAGGATTCAAACTTGAACCATAGGAATCCTATAGAGGTGGCTTTCATTCCATGACATCCGTCTTATGGGTCCATGCCCAAGGTTAAAATCAAGAACACCTTCAAAGATTGTGGCTGTACTGTGGCATAGTTTTCTAAAAGTCCAGATCTTGGCAATTATTTATCAGACAGGATTCAAACTTGGAGCTGTAGGGTTGGCTTTCATTCCATGACATCCGGCCCCTGGGCCCATGGGTGGGGCCAGAGGCTAAAATCTAGAACACCTTCAAAAATTGGCTGTACTACGATTCCATATCTTGACAACCGCTTTCCAGAAAGCATTCATACTTGGGCCACATATACCCTGTCCTGTTGGTTTCCATGCGCTAGCATCAGACTCCTGGGTTCATGCTTGGTGATGGGGATAGAGGTTAAAATCTAGAACACTTTCATAAATTAGCCAAAGTTTACATTTTAGTCTATATCTTGACAGCTGTTGATCAGAGAGCATTCATACTTGGGCCAATGGTGCACTGTCAACTTAGCTTTTATTGCATGACATCCGATACTCAAGGTCCATGCCTGGGGTGGGGCTAGAGGTTGAAAACTAGAACATCTAAAATGTTTTTCTTTTATACCTTGAAACTCAGTTGATATAAAAACATACTTCTTTCAGATAATGATTGAGTATGACCAGACCTTTGACCCAAAAGTAGCCATAGGTCAAAATGACCTAATTTCATGGTCCAGTGATTTTGCCTTTTATCTTGGCACTCAGTTGGTATATGAACTTGCTTCTTACAGATAATGAGCGAGTATGACTAGAACTTTGACCTGAAAGTAGTTTTAGGTCAGTGTGACCTAATTTTACGGTCCAGTGATTTTGCCTCGTATCTTGACACTCAGTTGGAATAGGAACATGCTTCTTTCAGATAATGAGTGAGTATGGCCAGACCTTTGACCCGAAAGAAGTCATAGGTCACAATGACCTAATTTCATGGTCCAGTGATTTTGCATTATATCCTGACACTCAGTTTGTATATGAAGATGCTTCTTTCAGATGATGAGTCAGTATGACCAAACTTTTGATCGGAAAGAAGTCATAGGTCACAGAGACCTAATTTCATGGTCTATTGATTTTGTATTATAGCTTGATATTCAGATGGTAAAGGAAAATGCTTCTTTCAGATAATGAGTAAGTATGACCAGATATTTAACCCAAAATAGTCATTGCTCACAGCGACCTTATTTCATGGTCCAGTTATTTTGTCATAGCTTTACACACAGTTGGTATATGAACATGCTGCCTTGAGATAGTGAAAGAGTATTACCAGATCTTTGACATGAAAGTAACTAAAGGTCACAGTGACCTAAGTTCATGGTCCAGTGATTTTGCCTTATAGCTTGACACCCAGTTAGTATGTAAGCATGCTTCTTTCAGATAATGAGTGACCAGACCTTTGGCCCCAAAGTCCTAGGTTTTTGTGACCTAATTTCATGGTCCTGTGATATTGCCTTATTACTTGATGCTCAGTTAGTACATGTACATGTATGGCCAGACTTTTGACCCGAAATTAATCATTGGCAATCTATGGTTCAGTGATTTTGCCTTCTATATCTAACAGCAAGAGATGTGTGAACAAGATGCTATTTGATTGTCAATTATTACTTGCCCACATTTGATCCCAAAATAAATATGGGTCACTGTGACCTATATTTCATCGTTCAGTGATTTTGTTTTATATTATCTAGACCAGGAGATGTTTGAACAAGATGTAACTTGATAATGGGTCGATAGCACCCGATTTCTGTAAACGGCTGACCGTGTGGCTCGGTAGCTCAGGGGTTAGAGCACTCGCACGGTAAGCGCGGGATCCTGGGTTCGAGTCCCAGTCGGGCCAAGTTCTTTTTCCTTTCCTTTGACATTTGGTGGCCAGTGTGGGTCCCTCCTCGGGCTGCGAGCAGCAAAGGAACTGTCTCGTCAGTTTCCGACATGGTTCCGAGAAGACTCGGGGACGAATCTAATAAAGCAGGGGCAAAATGTAACGGGCTGACCGTGTGGCTCGACAGCTCAGTAATTAGAGCACTCGCACGGTAAGCGAGGGACCCTGGGTTCGAGTCTCGGTCAGGTCACGTTCATTTTCCACTTATTTGAATGATTTAATCTGTGGTGAACAGTTATCGTTGACAATGCAACCGCTCCTGTTGCACTGTCAACGATAACTGTTCACCAAAGATGAAATCATTCAAAAAGGTGAAATAGTTAAGACAGGAATTGAGAAAAGTTAACAAGTACAGGCATTTTGTGAGGAAAAGGTTTGACACTTGAATTAGGGGTAATTTGGTGTGCTGAATCCAAAAACCAATGTTGGCAAGTTGAGAAATGACGTCTTCATGTCCTTATTTGCATATTTTCAAAATGGCCGCCAAAATATCTAGAATCTGTTATATTGATGAAATATTTCTTTGTTTGTCATGATCTCGGCCTAAAATCACTTCTAATATATTGTTAGATGATTACTTGACTAAATTACATAAATTCAAAAGCAAAGAATTTTTGCCCGCAAAGATAAACTCAGTTGCACTATGAAAATATGCATGGTTTCCATGGCAACTGTTAACGTGATTCTTGACAAGGGGTGCACCTACAAAATTGATCATATCGCCACTTGCTCATCCTAGACCACTGAGCTTGGTCTCCTTGTTAAGCTTAGACATATCCCTTTTATCCTGTGATGAGTAATGCAAATTATGTAATTTGCATATTCATGAATTTTCATGAAAATATTAAAAATGGTTTCAAATCCATAAATAAACATTTTTCAGGACCAAACCATCATAATGACACAATTATTGCACTAGTAATATGTGACAGATATATTGATGTCATGGACCTATTTGAAAATTTTATCTCATTTGTATATTCATGAATATTAATTATAATGTTGAAAACTGGGGCAAAAACCAGGGGGAAAGTATAGCCATTTAAAGGTTTTTGGTGGATTATAAGATCTTTCTTGCATCTAGGACAAATTTTCATGGCTGCCAGTTTGGTCAGAGGGACCACTTAAATGCCCTGAAATATTGTCCTTAACAATGAAGATGATGTAAAAATCATATTGTTTCCGCGCCCATCCATTGTGTGATTCTGAAGAATGTGATGCACGATTTTAAAATGGTTATCCTAATATTCAGATCATTGAATTTGCAAATTCATGAATATTAATGGAAATCGTAAGAAATGGGGGGAAAATCATGGAAAGAAATATGGTGTGTACATACAAAATCACTTGTACCTGGGCTGTAAATAAATCTAGGAGGTTGAAAATGGTATCAAATAAATGCTAAGTTGTGATATAAGAAAAAAAAGTTTTCAATTGCATGTATATTAATGAAAACATGAAATTGGGAGAAAACAATGGAAAAGATCAAACATATACACCTTCAAATACACTTGTATCTTGGCTACCAAAATCCCCATTGTATCTTGGCTACCAAAAGCCCCAAAGTGCTGAAAATGAAATTAAATGGTTGCTAGGGCAATGTTACACCATCAATATACTGTATTAGATAAGTTATCTGAGTGTCATTTTCATGAATATTAATAAAATCTTAAGCAGAACAAATTAGGAGGTTTACATTTAAACACATGTATCTTGACTACTGAAGGACCTAAAGAGCCCAAGTTGAAATCAAATGATTGCTATGAAATGTTCTACCGGTATAACCATATGATCTGATATATAAGGCATCTAGATATTTTTGTTGGATGGATATACATGAGAGAGAAATATCACCGAAAAATAAAGGTGGTATACCAACAAAGTTGCTTATATCTCCACTGCTAATACCCTTTGAGGGATGAAAATGGTACCCATAGAATGCTGTAAGGACAATGTAGGCTGATAGATAAATAGTATCTGATTGAAAAAACATGTAGTCTGATAGATAATCCACATCTTATTAAAAGCCATGAATATTAAGAAAAATTGTAAAAATTACATAAAGTTGAAGGTTGTGCTCAAACAAACATGCTTTATAAATCTGAACATATGGCAGTAATAGATTGTACGTGTACTAGCAATAATTTGGTGCCACCTTGAACTCTCTAAGTCTATTTGCAGTCCAGATATAAGCAATTTTATTGGTAAATCCCCTTCATTTTCCGGTCATTTTTCTCTTATTTATAAAGATTGTATAGACATTCATTCAACAAATATGCCAGACAAAGCAATTAGCAGATTATATGGTTATAGAACAATGTCAGAGCAATCATTTGATATCAATTTCAGATCTTTAGGTCTATCAGTAACCATGATATGTGTGTTTTTACGTGTATACCGCCTTATGCTTTCAGCATTTTACCCCAATTCCTAAAGATGTTATTAATATTCATGAAAATAACAATCAAATGACTTATAAATTGTAATATAAGATGGCATAATATTGCCTTAACAACCATTTGATACATTTTTGAGCACTTTAGGGTTTTGGGTTGCCAAGATACAAGCCATTCATACGTTTACCCCTTTATTTTTTCCATTTTTCTGTCCTGTTTTTTTAAATATTTCATTAATAAACATGAAATTACAAATCTGATTATTCTTATATTATATTTCAGAGTGATAGTACATTGCCACAGCATTCTTTTGATATCCCTTTTGGCATCTTAGGTTCAGTAACAGCCTGGGTACAGGTGTTTTTGTACCTATACCCCCTATTTTTTCCACAATTTTTCTCTCATTATGATTTTATTAATATTCATGAATTTATGTAAATTCAATGATTTCAATAGTAGTTATGAAGATTAAATTGCTATGTCAATGCAATACTATCAGACCAATCAAAGTATTCTAAAGTATGCTTTTGGTGGGACATGGGTATTTTTGTAAGTTCATCCCATTCTTTTATAGAATCACACTAGGGGCGGTTGTGGAAACAATGTGATGTTTACATCCTGGGAATGTGTTCATTGTTGAAGACAACTTTTTTCTGCATTTAACTGGCCCATCTGACTTAACTGGCAGCCATGAAAATTTGTCAAGGACGATCATATAAAGCACCAAAAACTTTTCAATGGCAATAGTTTTCCCTGGTTTTCACCCGTATTATTGACATTTCAATTAATATTCATGAATATGCTAATGAGATGAGTTTCATATTGTCCCACGGCACCAATATATTTGTTATATATGGTGTTACTGGTGCAATTCCAAGTTGTCATAATGATAGCTTCGGCCTGAAATTTATTTATTAATGGATTTTAAAGCCTTTTTTCAGCCATTTTTTTCAGCAATTTTTTATTTTTTCATTAAAATTCATGAATATGTAGATTCGATAATTATCATAACTTACCAAAGGATGAAAATGCTATATCTATGCTTTACAATGAGACCAGCTGCAGTGATCTAGCACTTGCTACAGTGGAAATATGATCACTTTTGTAGGTACAAGTAGAAAAGCCCACACCCCTGCCCCCGTCCGCTCCGCCCACCTCAGCCTTTTAACTTTTGAGATTATTTTATTCATTTAAAACCTTCTAATCATTATAAAATGTTATTTTTATTATTTTGTAGCAGTTTGGAACCCTAAACATAAACCAATTTGCAGCAATTCATGTTTTTCTTAATTTTGGCGGCCATCTTGGAAATATGCAAATTAGATGGTGAAGGAGCCATTTCTCAGCTTGCCAACATTGGTTTTTGGATTCAGCATACCCGAATACCCCTAAAAATGATCTCAAACCCTTTTCCTCACAAAATGCCTGTACCTTCATAACGGAGCGTCTTTTCTCATTTTCTGTCTTAACTAAAAATGTTTAAACAATATCTGTTCCTGATACACTTATCTATCTGAAAAGCCTTGTCTTGGATGTGTGAATCAGTAAATGCAATTTTCAAAAATTATTGTACATGATAGACAGAACCGGTTGAGTTTGCAACGATAACTGTTCATTACAGACAGATATGGTTGCATTGTCAACGATAACTGTTCACGATGGATAAAATGATTCAAAACAGCCAAACATCAAACGATTACTGCACCTGAGACGCTCAACTATTTGAAAAGTGACTGTCTAATTCAGTCATTAAACATTCAAAGATTATTGTACCTGATGGACAGAATCGGTTGGCTTTGCAACGATAAGTGTTCATTACAGACAGAAGCGGTTGCACTGTCAACGATAACTGTTCACCAAAGATGAAATCATTCAAAAAGGTGAAAATGTTTAAACAATATCTCTTCCTGATACACTTATCTATCTGAAAAGCCTTGTCCTGGATGTGTGAATCAGTAAATGCAATTTTCAAATATTATTGTACATGATAGACAGAACCGGTTGAGTATGCAACGATAACTGTTCATTACAGACAGATATGGTTGCATTGTCAACGATAACTGTTCACGACGGGTAAAATGATTCAAAACAGCCAAACTTCAAACAATTACTGCACATGAAACGCTCAACTATTTGAAAAGAGGCTGTCTAATTCAGTCATTAAACATTCAAAGATTTTTGTACATGATGGACAGAATCGGTTGGCTTTGCAACGATAAGTGTTCATTACAGACAGAAGCGGTTGCACTGTGAACGATAACTGTTCATCATAGATGAAATCATTCAAATAGGTGAAAAATGTTTAAACAATATCTGTTCGTGATACACATAACTATCTGAAAAGCCTTGTCCTGGATATGTGAATCACTAAATGCAGTATTCAAAAATTATTGTACATGATAGACAGAACCGGTTGAGTTTGCAACGATAACTGTTCATTACAGACAGATGTGGTTGCATTGTCAACGATAACTGTTCACGACGGGTAAAATAATTCAAAACAGCCAAACTTCAAACAATTACTGCACCTGAGACGCTCAATTATTTGAAAAGTGGCTGTCTACTTCAGTCATTAAACATTCAAAGATTATTGTACATGATGGACAGAATCGGTTGGCTTTGCAACGATAAGTGTTCATTACAGACAGAAGCGGTTGCACTGTCAACGATAACTGTTCACCAAAGATGAAATCATTCAAAAAGGTGAAAATGTTTAAACAATATCTCTTCCTGATACACTTATCTATCTGAAAAGCCTTGTCCTGGATGCGTGAATCAGTAAATGCAATTTTCAAATATTATTGTACATGATAGACAGAACCGGTTGAGTTTGCAACGATAACTGTTCATTACAGACAGATGTGGTTGCATTGTCAACGATAATTGTTCACGACGGGTAAAATGATTCAAAACAGCCAAACATCAAACAATTTCTGCACCTGAGACGCCCAACTATTTGAAAAGAGGCTGTATAATTCAGTCATTAAACATTCAAAGATTATTGTACATGATGGACAGAATCGGGTGGTTTTGCAACGATAAGTGTTCATTACAGACAGAAGCGGTTGCACTGTCAACGATAACTGTTCACCAAAGATGAAATCATTCAAAAAGGTGAAAATGTTTAAACAATATTTGTTCCTGACACACTTAACTATCTGAAAAGCCTTGTCCTGGATGTGTGAATCAGCAAATGCAATTTTTAAATATTATGTACATGATAGACAGAACAGGTTGAGTTTGCAACGATAACTGTTCATTACAGACAGTTATGGTTGCATTGTCAACGATAACTGTTCACGACGGGTAAAATGATTCAAAACAGCCAAACTTCAAACAATTACTGCACCTGAGACGTTCAACTATTTGAAAAGAGGCTGTCTAATTCAGTCATTAAACGTTCAAAGATTATTGTACATGATGGACAGAATCGGTTGGCTTTGCAACGATAAGTGTTCATTACAGACAGAAGCGGTTGCACTGTCAACGATAACTGTTCACCATAGATGAAATCATTCAAATCAGTGAAAAACGTTTAAACAATATCTGTTCGTGATACACTAAACTATCTGGATGTGTGAATCAGTAAATGAAATATTCAAACATTACATGATAGACACACCCGGTTGAGTTTGCAACAATAGCTGTTCATTACAGACACTTATACATGTAGTTGCATTGTAATGTATACCCCTTAAACCCCAGTTTTATATAGCAAACTGATGTCTTTTGTGTCAAAGGTCTGGACCTACTTACTCATTTTCTGAAAGAAGCATGTTCCTGTACCAACAGAGTGTCAAGATATATTACAAAATCACTGGTACAAGTATGAATGCTTTCTGGTAAGCGGTTGTCAAGAAAATGACTTCTAGAAAATTATATCGCAAAACAGCCAAATTTTGAAAATGTTCTAGATTTTAACCTCTTGCCCCACCCCCCGCCATGGACCTAGGAGCCTCGAATGAAAGGCAACCAACCCTACGGGTTATCTATGGTCCAAGTTTAAATTCTCTCTGATAAGTTATTGCCAAGATCTAGACTTCTAGAAAACTATACCACAGAACAGAAGGTGTTCTAGATTTTAACCTCTAGCCCCACCCCCGGGCATAGACATATGGGTTTGATGTCATAGAATGAAAGCCAGCCTAACAGGGTACCTATGGTCCAAGTTTAAATCTTCTCTATTAAGTAGTTGCCAAGATCTGGACTTCTAGAAGGGTACGTATGATATGATCAAAGTATTTATGCTGTCAAGACATAGACACCTGCAAAATTAGACCTCAGAAAAGCCATTTTATGGTGGTCTGTATATTAACCTGAAGCCCCACCCCGGGATTCATTGCCTTAAAATGGAAGCCTGGCATACAGGGTGCCTATGGCCCAAGTATTTTCGGTAAGTGGTTGTCAAGGTATGCACTAACCGAAACGGTTTAACATCATTAAGCAAATATCGTGGTGTTCTACGAAAATGGGCAGATATCGTTGAAAGTAAATTATAAACCTACACGCTCAACGATAACTGTCCATTTAGCTTGTGGACAGTTATCGTTGCGGCTTCAACGATAAGTGTCCATGGTGGACAGTTATCGTTGGACAGTTATCGGTGCTACAATGCTTCCGCACAGATTCAGTGCGATGGAAGACTAAGCAAGATGTTTCTGTCATACTCAGAGATACAGTTCATACTTGCTGTTTTGTTTCCATGTTAGCTATCCATTTTATGGCAACTTATTTAACTTAAGGAACGAAGGTACAAACTAATAGGCATGTAGATAAGAAAGTTTGTTAGATAAACAAATAGTTGACGTAGTAAATGCGAAAGTTTTTAGACCGTTTATAGAACTCAAGGGAGGTATGTTCTCTTTAAATCGGTACATACGTATTTTGCAATTTGGTTGTTTTCCACATAGATTTTAGGCAGAACTTAGAGTTTGGTTGCAAAAGGTCTTCGTCATTGTTTACCGTTTACTTTTCCTGGACAATACACGCATTTAGAAGTTGCTCGACAAAATTGCTGAAAAGAAAAAGAAAAAAAAAAAGAAAGAAAAAATACAAGATTCAAAATCTCGAGGCCATTGAGAAGGCGTCCATACTTGCTTAAAGCAAACGTCTTTACATGTAAGGATTCGGAAGAATGTTTCTCTAGAGAATGACGAGGAGGGAAAACAAACTGCTGTTCAATGTGTAGTAATAAGCCATTTAATCATGCTACTGTTTTGAAATAAAATGTAAAGTTGTCCGTTAATTATCAACAAAATCTGTCATAAGTCCTCAGGTTTATAGCACTTCTGTTGTGTCATGACCCATTTAAAAGCGTCCTCATACACAGACTGGTAGTGATGTTTATTGTTTAACCGTTGACATATTTCACAAACAGCAGAGTCAAATAAGTCTATAAAAGGCACGACCTGATATGTATCCTTTGCTTCCAACATGGCAGCGTACTTTGAAGTGTTACTGCTCAACGTCTTTAAATATTTCCCAAGTTCATGAGCATTTTCGAAATCACTTGTACTGACATATGCATCTTTGCTGATATTCAAAGTTCTAAATTTCGGATGACCTCCCCTCACTACTTGAATAATATCATATTTGAAATTGTCGTAGAATTTCTCGGTAAAATAATCATCACAAAGAGCGTTCTCAAACGCCAGATAATAGCGATAGGTAGTGTTTAGAATGTCAAAGCAATCGTCATGTTGCCACCTCTTCCCACACTCCCACTTCTTACCACAGGCACCTAGAATATCAACATTAATATATCGTTTCAAAATACTAACATACTTTTCTCTCTCGGACTGTGATTGGCACCGCGAAACAATCCACACCGCGTCTTTTGTTTTGTTCTCAGCAATTTGTTTATAGTTCTTCTGAATTATGTCTTCTTTTTGTTTGTCCCTTGTCTTACCATAAGGCAAAATAATATCTGCTTTACTTGTATAGGAGACTGTCCAGTTAAACTGGTTTTTGAATTTGGGTAATTTAAGTTTTTCATATTCAGGAGGAGCTTCATGTTGATTCATAATCCAAACCTGCCCCCGCGGTCGCTTGAATTTAGGGACCTGACGGGTGATCCATAAATGAAATATGACAGCATCACTATGATTAGCTTCGTGTTTATTGTACACCATTTGACAATTCTTAACTGGGCAGGTTTGGAAAAACTTGTGATTGTATATGCCTCTTGATTCCAAATAAATGGTCGGATTGTATAGAAGTATGCGCTTCATTTTTTCATCAGACACTTTCATCGAAGCAAGGCGTGGTTTGGGGGAGTTCTCCATTTCTTGTCCGTCTTGAAGGGTGACGTCGAATGCTTGTTGGTTTTTAACGATTATGGTGAGAAACACTATGAAGAGAATGCCCAGAATTCCTGAAAAAAAAATGTATAGAAAGTGCACATAATGGTACCAGTCTTATTGTATTTAAAATCCTTATAAAAATAGTCTAAGATTACTTTAAATGTATATCGTAAGCCCAATTTTATCACGGATGTAACACCAAACGTCTTGTTATTTTATTAGGTAAATTTTCGAGGCACCTTGCTTAAAAAGGACATTGTTGTACGTTAATCGGTTAACACCAGGTTCGAGAGAGAGAGAGAGAGAGAGAGAGAGAGAGAGAGAGAGAGGAGGGGGCTTAGCTATGAATTTTCTGCAGTATTTTCAATAATCATATAAGGTGTTACGCCATCATATTGTTTCAGGCGCCCTCTCTTACCTAGCAAAATTTTCTTTATTCTTAGCTTGACCATCTTATGGAGTCCACTGACACTGTTTCAACCTGGCTGAGGAAATCTGGAAAAAGATTATATAAAATATCATCAATTCAACATGCATTAATATTTTCTTTGCCTCTCGTTTTTTCCCACTTTGTTTTCTTTTTCATTTCTCACGCCCATATGATGAATATAACAAAAAAAAAGTTACCGCGAAGCTGATCTGCGCCTTTGTTTTCGCTACTCGGATAGTACAATTCCTCTTCTACTTAAATCCAAAATTTCAAGATTCTAGCTCTTTTCTGTGCTTGTACAGGCCGGCTTGTGTCGGACATGTTCCGAAACCACATTGTTGGTTTTCCCACGAGGCGGCTCAAATATGTTAATTTTGTGTCGCTGTCGCCCTAAATAAATTTAATAAACGTGGGCTAGCTGTGAGGTTATCGTACGTGAAGACGTTTTGACGTTATTTCTTTGTCAAAAATACACCTATAAATAGAAAATTACAACTCAGTGAATAGGTGCTTAGGTGGTTGGTATTGGGCTTGGTATTGGTTTCATTTGATTGATCTTAAGTCATTTATAGATCACCATAGGTGTGCTATTCATGCTTTCAAATTTTATATGATATTTTTCGGTTTTTAGAAAAAAAAAAGTAATATTCGATGTTTTTGCCCATAATATAAAGCAAAAGTGTAGTCATTTAGCATCACGTGTTATACACTTTGGGCATTTCGGCGTCTACTACCTACAGAGCACTTACAGCTGCCAGTCTGAACATTGTCAATGTTTACAAGGAGTTATGAAATTTATTTCGAAATGCATCGTATTTAGTCAATGTGCAGCTAACTTGTTTATCGTAAATTGACATATTGCTTAATCATCTCGCAAACGCATGACATTGATGTCCTTGGTGGTCTACATCATTGTATATGGTTCTGGGTGAGAAGGGGGGCAAAAAGCTATCATTTTCTGTTTGTCTTTGGCGGACTGAACCTAAAGGCCCAACCCCATTGTTCATAAAAGGCATAGATAAAAATATATGTTAAAAGTGCAGAACATTTCCTTACAAATTAAAAAAAAAAGGTATTTTTATCGTGCATGTATTTTTTTTTTCTTTTCTTTTCTTTCTTCTTCTTCTTTTTCCGAAGTCATGTGAAATTCGGTAGATTTAATATTCAATAATTTTCATCAAATATTATGAAAAACACATATTACATGATTTTCTGCAACACTCTGTGCATCATTATCAAAATATTCATATAAACATCAATAAGCATTGATACTAAAATGCAACTTACTCTTTTGAACAAACTAAATACTCCGCATATTTTTTCAATACTTAAAATTTATGTTAATGTTTTGGGCATACTATTTGGAATGACGTGCGAGGGGTGTCACATAAGTTGTAAAAACACTAGTAGATCTATATGTTCGTAACTGATTTCGTTAATTTGAATTTTAGATGTAAAAATACATATATATTTTGTATCATCAATTTTTATCAACACAGTTACATGTTTGGAAAACTATGACAATGCGACTGAACCTGGTTGAATAAAACTGAAGATCTGTCAGTAAAAATAGTTCTACAGAACCTATTCTATTCATTTGATCTTCATCTTCAAAGTTTAAAGGTGTATGAAAACATACCAAAATAGATAAAAACAATCATTTTACATCTGGAACTCAGGAGAAACACAGCAGACTTTTTATTATCTGTATTCCACAACGACTTTTGATTTACAAGTAATTTGTGATTGAAATAATAAATGGTTTGACAATTTGTGGTTTCATCAGGGTGTTTATCATGATTATTTGTTTGTTCTTGGTGATTCATTGACTAGTTAGAGATTCACCACGAGGACCGAAGAACTTACTAAATGTTATGAACCACTGCAGAAGCTGAGGGTGAGGTTATGGCCATGTAGGATCGATTTAAGCCTGCCAGTAAATTTATATTACTGATCGTTCCAGGTCGATGCTTCTGTGGTGGTTCTTTTTGTTTTATGTCTTGGTGTTTAGAATTTTTGTGCTGTTGGCGCTGTATGTATGTTTTCATATTTTTATTTAAGTTTAGGTAACTGAGTGGCCACCTATTGGGAAAATAGCTGCTAATTCGGCTTACGATATGTTTGCACGGTATAAGTACCTGAGTGTTAATTTATTTTTTTCCCATCTCGGTTTTTGGAGTGGGAATTTTTTTCTGATTGCGCCTTTTCCTGATCTTTGCCTACTTGTTCCTTTTCTTATTGATGAGCTTTAAGCATGCTAACCTCATTCTTTCTGAATATGGCAGCATGGCAAGGTTGCTAGTCAAACCCTTTATCCGTGTGTGGGTTCTGATATTTGGCTGCCCAAGAGGAGACTCGTCTTCTTCGTCAACTACTTCAGCTTTGAACAAATCTATATAGTTTCGCCCTTTTGAAATGTTACACCCTTTCGGCTGTTTGCCTTTGTTATTGGAAAAGGTCCCTCAGGACCTTTTCCACAGTGTTTACTTTGAATATGAAGAAAATTGTACCCATGATCGACTGCTCTCCCTCAATTACGCGTTTTGTCACATAAAGCGCTTACTAAAAACTAGTGAACCCGTCTATAGGGACTAGACAGCTCACCACAATCAATTTAATTTATCAATTATTGACACTCCCCGTCAAATAGCGGTAAATATCTAGCAAGCAATCTCGGTCGTGGTGACTGCTTATCATAGCGCATCTAGGATTACATCGTATACACCCTGACGAGGGGTACAGAAACTACAGAAACTCTATATGGCTGACTTTTAGTCCATCACATCGCACTATGGGTCTGTTTCTGGTAGTGTGGCACAGGTCAAAATTCAGAACTCTGTCACAAATTGACTGCACTGCAAAATGGTTTTCTACAAATCGACATATTAATTGTAATCGTGCTCCCTTTAGTATCGGCTTTGATTCCATAACATCAAAAAAATTTGTCATTGCCTTGAGCAAGTCGGTTAATAGCTATACATAGCTAATGTTTATTATTTGTTTAAATGTCCGACTATACTAGTAAATAAAATTTGTATTCTGCATTGTATTCAGCAACAGATACACACACTGGTCAAGCTTCATTACAAGAAACGACATTCATGTATAGGAAACGAAACTGAAATGTATGAGAATCGAAATTAATGACGAACCAGAGAATCAACAACACTGAAATTTAGAGCAAAAGGGAATATCTCTTATAACAAACGACTGCTGACCTTTTCATTGGTTTCTTTTTAAAGAAGCCAACTTGTTAGTCACTGTCTTATAATGCTAAGTGCCAAGCAAAGTACTTGTTCGGCTACTTATTCCCATTCCAAACAGCTTCATTATACATGTGCCAATAAACGGCTGTCGTGGTGCTTTTGGTAGTCCATGCTGCCGTGAATGCCAGTGTGGCGTGTTGATGTATCGCGGCGTCCACCGGTAGCGTGCCGTTGCAAATGTTTATTGCTGGGTCAGATGTTTTGTATCTATCTGAAAATGACAGTGATTTTAAAAGCAATATATATTTTAAGGTTTCAGGACATTTTTATTCCTGTGACACGTAAGATAAGTTTACACGAAGATATGCTATATTAGATACTGCATTATTTTTGAATGGCCCCCGTACATATACAAGTTATTGTAGAAAACAGGGTGTGCCTGGGAATCTATGCAAAGATTAGACCGCCCGTTGATGTTACTTCTATGCACTTCTGAAGCACCCAAAGATAAACACCAGCATTTTCCACAGTGAAGGTGGACATTAGTGTATTGTTAGCTTGCTGTAGCTTATGTTAGTTATGTAGCTTAATCTTCGACTCAAGTTTTTGTTTGTTTGTTTGAGTTGTGGTTTAGCGTTCCAGTCAACAGCTATGGTCATGTCGGGACGTTGCCTCCATTTTATGGGACTTGTAGCCAAAATTAGGACGTCATAACATCCAAAAAAGGCTTCAAATATAACCACCCAACTAAGCCAACATGGCTTATATGTATAGATGGTTTGACGAACCACTTTACCTGGGCAGGCTCAGATCTGAGCGGTTAGTCCGTAATCAGATGGACAGTTAGTAGCGAAGAAGCTTTGCCTGGAGCAGTCTATGTATTTCTTGGGTGGGGGCCCTCGACTCAATTTTACCCAACGAGACACACAGATGCAAACAGAATGAAGTCAGGAAGCATAAAAAAGAACTTACACACTGTATCAAAATTACTCATAACTGCATATTTGGGCACAAGTTCAATCGGGCGTTATGCTTTTACAAGAAAATATCATTGAGAAGAACAATCAGGATTTATAATAAAAATGTAATTTTCTGTTATACAGGTAAATATTGGGTTATGAACTTGGTGGATTTCCATTACCTCAAAAATACCACGTGAACTGCCAAAGCGGACCTCATCAAGCCTGAACTCATAGTAAATGTGAGACTTTATAGGATATAGAAATAAATCAGTATAGAGGGTCATTATTTAAGCATTTCAAAAACAAACATGTATGATATTTATCATTTTATGGTCAGGAAACTTAGTTAAATCAGCATGCACTGTTATGTCAATGGTTTCCTGCTACAGAGATATGATATCTTTTAAGCAAACACCATACTAACTTTTTGGATGTGTGTCAGTGAAAGTTTACATTCTCTGCTCTGCTGGAAAAGTGGAAAACAACTTTGCTCAGAACAAGACTGGACTGTAAATGAGCCACCGCATGGGAAAACCAACAATCTGCATAGGCGAAAACAAAGGCGCAGATCAGCTTCGCAGTAACTGCGAAGCTGATCAGCGCCTGTGTTTTCGCTACGCGGATAGTACAATTCCTCTACTTTCTAAATCAAAAATTTCCAGCCTCTTACCATCTTCTGTGACTATACAGCCCGGTTTGTGTCGGACCTGGTCGGAACCCAAATTGTTGGTTTTTCTCACGCACAGATTCAAATGATATTTGAGCCGCCCCATGGGAAAACCAACAATCTGCATAGGCGAAAACAAAGACGCAGATCAGCTTCGCGGTAACCGCGAAGCTGATCAGCGCCTTTGTTTTCGCTACTCGGATAGTACAGTTCCTCTTCTACTTAAATTCGAAATTTCAAGCTTCTAGCTCTTTTCTGTGCTTGTACAGGCCGGTTTGTGTCGGACCTGTTCGGAAACCACATTGTTGGTTTTCCCACGAGGTGGCTCATATTTTACATCAACGACTATGACGGATTATGCTAATGAAGCATCCACCGAAATGAACACTTTTTTCGATCATACAACCGTAAAGTATGAGAAATATGATCATGATGAAGCGAAATCAAATTTTTATTGCACTAATCTTTTTATTTGAATTCAATGCTTTGCTAACAGCGGGAGATAACCCAAAGGAGCGTTCACCGACAAACCTTGACATTCATAAGTCAAAGAACTGGATTATTATGTTGACAATTAACACAGGATATTTTGACTTTTTCCTAAACTGGTTGTGGCATTTTCAACAACTTCAGTTGGATATCCCAGTGGTTGCGATAGCAGAGGATTACACGGCATTTCAAAAACTCAAGTTGCTCCACAGTAAGCAGATAATCGTTGAATATGACTGTGATACCGCGGCTGACGAAGGAGCGGCTGATATGGGTACAGAAGCGTTTAAGAGGCTTGTGAGCGCAAGACCATCACACATCTTAAGACATTTACGACTCGGTAGACATGTTATGTATAGTGATACCGATAGTGTATGGCTGCGTAGCCCCTTTCGACATATTCATGGGGATTATGATATTTGGGTTCAAACAGATGAAGACAAGTACTGTACAGGGTTTCTTGCTATCAAAACAAACAATGCCACGATAAAGTTGACGCAGAAATGGAAACTTTATATAGAGCGGAAGTCACCTACACACGACCAGGTTGCATTCAATAAGTTAAAAATGACTGGGGTTAGAATTAAGAGTCTTGACACTGACTACTTCCCGGCAGGATTCCAGTATTTTTCTCCTGATGAATTTAGCGACGCCAAGCGTGCTGAAGTTGTTATTGCACACAATAATTATATTGTTGGCCACGAAAGGAAGCTACAGCGGTTCAAGGACTATAATCTATGGCACGAATAAGCAGAACAAAGTTGGGAAAACCATGGAGGTACATGTACAATCAAACCTCCATGGGGAAACAGATCTGGGCGCTGAGCTTTTGATAAGAGCCGCGACGCGAGAAGACCGGTATTCGGGGTTTCCGACCAGGTCCGACACAAACTGGTCTGTACACTCACAGAAAGAGACTATAAAAGCTTGAAATTCTGTATACTGCATGTAGTGGAGGTGGAGGTATTGTACTAGCCGTGTATCGAAAACAGTTGTGCAGTTACTGCAAAGATGATCTGCGCCTTTGTTTTCGCATGAGCAAAACATTTTTCTCATAACGCGGCTAGTAATGTTGCTGTTATGCTGACATTTTCAATGTGCAAGGCTGACGTGTGATTCTTTCTATCTATGACTTCATTATTGCAGTTCATTATTATATTTACGCGTTGATTAATTTATGACTTTCTGTTTTACTTGTAACTAGAATATCGAAGAGTAAAAATCAAACATAAAATGACTTGTCTGACTTACTCTCTGTTTCTGTTACTGATAATGTATTCTATTAGATATGTTTCATTAATTCAGAACAAAGAGTTTTGTTGTTCAATCTCAACAGACTAAGGGCGAGGACTGGGCCCAAATAAAATCAGTATAAGCCCTCTAGTTATTTCTTTACTGTCCATTCCAAGACGGTACTGCTGTAATTCGCCTTAATTAATGTTTGTTTTTTCTTTTCGTATATTCTGCCTGCCTCTCTGTTGTACACGTCACCTTTGGTTGATGCTAGTCTGATATAACTTTTACGGAAGAGCTAGTCATTTTGTTCTTTATGCATACTTTGTAAGCTGTAATTATTGTTCTTTATGCATACTTTGTAAGCTGCAATTATGGTATGTTTTGTGATGTCATTTCTTTCCCGCCTGGCAGACACCAGGCAGATTAATTTATGTCCACCTGAACATACAGTTTAAGTGCCCAGCGGCAGGCTTGTTTCCTTGTTTGATTCTGTTTGCTTGCATGTTGCACTCAGACATTTACTTGCAACAAAAACATTAACACGGACTTTAGTTGATTGACTGCAGTGTATGAAAGTATTTCCACCCACCTGAATATTTCTGGAAATTGAAATCTCATGTTTCTAAATTGTACTTTCTGAGCAAAATTTATAACATGAGCCGCCTCATGGGAAAACTAACAATTTGCATATGCGAAAACAAAGGCGCAGATCAGCTTCGCGGTAACCGCGAAGCTGATCAGCGCCTTTGTTTTCGCTACTCGGATAGTACATTACTCTTCTACTTAAATCCGAAATTTCAAGCTTCTAGCTCTTTTCTGTGCTTGTACAGGTCGGTTTGTGTCAGACCTGGTCGGAAACCACATTGTTCGTTTTTCCACGAGATGGCTCACATAATAAGAATAGAAGGCACATGGACGTCCAAAAAGGTAGCCATCCGGCTAATATCAGCCAAATACACTGGTGACGAGTACAACCGAGAGGAAAACAGGTCACAGGAAGTTGTAGAGCTTAAAACGATTTTAACCCATATTTGACGAATGAATTTTCCCATCAATATCATTTGGTGAGTCCACTGTCATTATTAGGGACATCAGGAGTGATTTTGAATTTTTAGCTCACCTGAGCCGAAGGCTCATAGGTGAGCTTATAGTATACCCATGCTCCGGCGTCCGTCCGTCGTCCACAATTTCAAAGATCTTCTTCTCTGAAACCGCTGGGCCGATCTCATATTACACATACACCATCTACAGGTAGGGGGAAAGAATAATTGTGTTTTTGTTTTGATCGGATAAGAGGCAACTTATGCTTCCCATAGACTTATAATGGAAAAAAGTGAAAATTGCCAGTTTTTTGCTGTCTTGTTGGAGATATTTGAATTTTGTTTTTGCAGAAATGTTTATTGAGTAGTCCTCTA
This sequence comes from Rugalucina vietnamica, assembly GCA_964017185.1. Lineage (NCBI taxonomy): Eukaryota > Metazoa > Mollusca > Bivalvia > Lucinida > Lucinidae > Rugalucina > Rugalucina vietnamica. Next base: position 86,164,949 of record OZ024869.1, on the reverse strand, counting down.
CGTTTCGTGTGACTTTTGTCCTAATCCTTTATTTTGATTGGTTGCAGGGGCCCCATATAGGGCAAAATTTCGAAAAACATTCAAAAATCTACTTCTCAGAAACTGTCAAGGGGATTAAACCTGTTCTTTGTATACATCTTCCTTACAATGGCCTCTACATAATTTGTGTTTTTTATTCCAGGCGGATAAGAACTCTGGTTGCTATAGCAACTTAAAGTTTCCATAGACTTATAATGGGAAAAGTGGAAATCAGCTATTTTTCCGCTAAAATTGTAGACATTTGAATTTTGTTTTTGCAGAAATGTTTATTGAGTAGTGTTTGACGTTTCTTGTGAGTTTTGTCCTAATCCTTTATTTTGATTGGTTGCTGGGGCCCCATAAAGGGCAAAATTTTGAAGAAAAAAAAAAATTCAAAAATCTTCTCCTCAGAAACTGTCAAGTGGATGAATCCTGTACTTTGTATACATGTTCCTGACAGCCTGAAGCCTCTACATAATTTGTGTTTTTATTCCAGTCGGATAAGAATTCTGGTTGCTATGGTTTCCATACTTATAATAGGAAAAGTGGAAATTAACTATTTTTTTCTGGACCAATTGTAGGTATTTGAATTTTATCTTTGCAGAAATATCTATTGAGTATATCTCTATGTTTCATGTGACTTTTTTCCTAATCCTTTATTTTGATTGGTTGCTGGGGCCACATAAAGGGTAAAATGTCGAAAAACATTTTAAAATCTTCTCAGAAATTGTCTACGGCATGAAGCCTGTACTTTGTATACATGTTCCTGACAATAGTCTCTACATAATTTGTGTTTTTTATTTCAGTCGGATAACAAATCTGGTTGCTACGGCAACTTAAAGTTTCGATTGACTTAAAACGGGAAAAGTGGAAATTGGCTATTTTTTCTGGTCCAATCGCAGATATCTGAATTCTATTTTTGCAGAAATGTTTATAGAGTAGTCCTCTACAGTTTGGTTTACTTTTGTCCTAATCCTTTATTTTGATTGGTTGGTGGGGCCACATAAAGGGCAAATTTTTTAAATAAATGTTTGGTTAATATAGCAGATCTCAGGTGAGCGTTTACAGGAACGTTGGTCCTCTGGTATATTATAGGACCCTGACCTTGTATGATGATTTTTTCACGTGATCCAAAATGGTGGACAAGAGGATACACAATCTAGACAAGAGCTCTTCTGCTGATGTTAGTAGGGTTTCAATGTCACATGACCAAGATGGCCACCATACCCATATATGGTAAAAAACCCAACTTCTTTGTCAAGTGACTGTATTTGTTGACTCTCAGGTGAGCAATCGTTGCCCTTGGGCTACTTGTTATTCATTTTTTCGATGAAATTCCTCTAAGCAAACAGAATAGCCCCAGATGGGACGCCGCGTTTTGCGGCGTCACATCTGTGGCTATTCTGTTTGCCTTTGTCCCATAAAAGGGACGCCAGGCTTAAATGAGCTAAGGGACCCAAATCCAAATCCTTGTGATTCAACACCAAGAATGCTTTCGGTTCTATAATAGAAGCTCCATATCTCCTTTATGAACATCTAATAATAAAACACATGTAAGCGCTGTCGAATCGAGGACACAACAATAAAGCTGACTCTGAAGATGGTGAAAGTAGGCAATTATCGGAAAATGGCGGAATCAAAGAAAAATTCCAACTCCAAAAACCGAGGTGAGAAAATTAAATTGACAATCAGGCGTTGGTAACTCAAAGCCATCTTAAGCTTAAGATCAACTTACGAACAACTTAAGTATATCTTAGGGATTATGGTGAAAAACTGAAAAGGACCTTATAAGTAACGGTGACAACTTAACAGCATCGTAACTTTGGCGACGTCTTATCTTACAAAGTGGCACCTTTCATTTGAAAAAAATTCTGACAGCTTAGTGTAACTGGAATAGCAATGGCTTAAATTTTAAGGTGGTCATCTTAAGTTTGTCGTAAGTTGGGAAACTTACGATGCCTTCGAGTTACTGGGCCCTGGTACTTATACTAAGAGAGCATATCGTTAGCAGTTTCCCAATAGGCGGCCACTCAGGTACACGAACTTAACTAGATCAGCTGGCTAACCTGCACTCCGATACACTTCGTGACCTCGCTCCACTTCCGGAGAGACCCAACGAAACACTGATGGAAATATTCCATCTAGAACTTAACTAAATATGTCTAAACGTACATAAGGTGCAAGCAGCACAAAAATTCAACACCAAAATGTAAAAATATTAGAACCACAACAGAGGTATTGCATTGGAACGACCAGTAATATAGAATTACTGGGGGCGGGGGCGGGGGGCTTAAACCGGTTTTACATGGCCATAACCGTACCCTCAGCTTCTGCAGTGGTTCACAACATTTGGTATGTACATATATACATATAGATCTGCAAGAACAGAAGCGAGAAACAAAACAGACGTACCGCCATGTTTATTAGAGTTCTTAGTAGTTAAAGGTACAAGTAGGTAATGATCAGGAAATGGCACAATCAGAAAGAAATGCCCACTCCAAAATCTAAGGTTGGAAAAAACTAAATTGACAAACAGGTACTTATTATAAAAAAAAAAAAAAAAAAAAAAAAAAAAAAAAAAAACATCGTAAGCCGAGTGAGCAGCTATTTTCCAACAGGTGGCCACCCAGTTACCCAAACTTAACTACAAATATGAAAACGTACATAAGGTACTAACAGCACAAAAAACAACACCAAGACATAAAACAATAAGAACCACCACAGAAGAATCGCCTTGAAACGATCAGTAATATGAAATTACTGGCGGGCTTAAACTAGTTTTACAGATACCTAACCTCATTCTCAGCTTCTGCAGTCGTCCACAACATCGGTCCTCGTGGTGAATGGTTTAATGGACCTCGCCTTCAACTTCTGCAGTGGTTCAAAACATTTAGTTGGTTGTTCGGTCCGTATAGCACACCGTTCATCCAGATACAACAAACGCGGAATGGTCTGCCAAACGCGGATATAAACAATAGTATTTTGAACGGCGGGGAAAAAGAGTGAGTATTTATTATCGTTGATTATAATGAATATCGGCTGAGTTGATTTTTGTTTGACATACAATGAAAAAGTACATAACTTTGCAAATGTTTACCTAAAATAATGTCTCGTAAATTCTTTTTGTTCGAGAAATGTAGGCTTCTAAATCTGACTAGGATGCACGAAAAGAGAAAATTCTTGGTAAGAATGTCTGTAAATCATTATTAAAGCACGATAATATGACCAAATTTGTGTTTTTCGGAGGATCGGGGATCGCTTCATGTGTTGCCATTACAAGAACCCACACAAAATTATAGAAAGAGAATAAGAACTATTTGAAATTGGGTACTCTCATTTAATATGGTGCAACATACCACGGTTCAAATTCTCAAGCAGGTGAAACAAACTCGGACCAATCGGTGCAACGAACACGGATAATAAAAAACCAATCCTCGCCTAATTTAAGGAAAACTGGATGCAATCATTGTTAAAGCCAATTTTGTATGGTTTAGAGTCTATAGATGTTTTTTTTTTTTTTTTTTTTTTTTTTTTTTTTTTTTTTTGATTCAGTTTTACGTCCCTTTCAAGCTTTTTCACTCATATCGAGACGAATCAATCGGTAGGTGGGGCGAAAACCGGAGTACCCGGGGAAAAACCACCTGACACCCGCAAGCAGAACTTGGCTTGTCCCACATGTGACTCGTGCCCCGAGCAAGGCGCGAACCCACAGCGGTGAGATGATCGAATGATTAAGAGCACTGAAGTCAGCGACCTTAACCACTCGGCCACGGGGGCCGCCGATGGTTGGTTGAAGACCAATTATGGCTTATTATGGCGTGATAAAACCACAAGGAACGTGGGTTCATGAGCACTTTCACTACGCATTGGCCACGACATTAGGAAACCTTGTTAACATGTTTTATAGAGCGAAAGGTCCATATCAGGTGCATGTTGACCGAGAAACTGTTCGTGCCTTTGTTTCCGTTCTTTAAAGGATCACGTGCGAAATAGCATTCAGTTTGCCTATATTTTGAAAGCCTGTAGCTTGAAAAATACGAAAGTTATGACTGCAAGCGTGTGTTTTTATGAAAGTTTGATGTCTTGTGCACTAAACAACATGAAATTTGTTTGAACATTTTTCACACACTTGCCATGGCTTCAGTTTTTTGAGGGTAGGGGTAATTTTTTGGACAAAAAAAAATTTGGTTCAGAAAATCAAGATTTCCGGCTATATCCGTCTAATACGTGCATCCTTTAGGTTGCACGTTATACGTTGTACTTAGGCTCCAAGAAAGTGTCTGTCAAAAGGATAAGGAAAAGAACCGAAGGACTCGGACTGATTCATTAAATGGCCGCGCCCTGTATAATTTGGTGCAACCCTGTCGCGGCATATTGAAAATATATGCGGAGTACTTTGCTATCTTCCCACTCATCGTATGTCTAAATTCCCATAATCCATTGCGTGCAAAGTGTGGTTTAGATCACGAGACTGCGTCGCGCACGGACCGCGGAAACACCCTCGCGCATGCTCCCAATCGTCCAATCAAAGCTGATCTTTTGAATGAACTCGCCAGAAAAGCGGACTAATCTTTCGACTGCGCAATGCGCATTGGCATGCTCCGCCCACTGACAGAGGTCGTTTGTCAGCTGTTTACAACCGCCATTTTTGAAGCTTTAAAAGCCACAGAAAGAGCACTTTTTCAGGTGTTTATTTGATAACTGAACGGACTTGTCACTCAAAACGATTTGTCATAGGTAACGTGACAGAGGGGGTCGCGCGTTAGCGCGACACCCGACCAGCGTAATCTTTAGTCTTGCCAACAAAACCCGATTTGTGCGATCCCAAATCTGTATAATACTCATACAACAAGGACCTTTGGCTACAGTTTTAGATGTTGGCTATGGTCAATTAAAGCGGACACGTGTGGCGTCTTGTTTATGTAATAATCATTTTTTGTTTGTTTTCCTGTTACTCCCATCAATCAATTTCTGATTATTCTTGGGAGGTGTACATTGTACACTCCGGTGTGTTTTGCAGGATGAGCCTACATGCATGAGGATAGAAAAAGGTACAAGTAGGCAAAGATCAGGAAAAGGCGCAATCAGAAAAAGATTCCCACTCCAAAAACCGAGGTGGGAAAAAACCAAACTAACAATCAGGTACTTATACCATGAAACATATCGTAAGCCGAATGAGCAGCTATTTTCCCAATAGGTGGCCACTCAGTTACCTTAACTTAACTAAAAATATGAAAACATACATAAGGCGCCAACAGCACAAAAAAATTTTATACACCAAGACATAAAACAAAAAGAACCACCACAGAAGTATCGACTTGGAACGATCAGTAACACAAAGTTACTGGCGGGCTTAAACCGGTTTTACATGGCCATAACCTCACCCTCAGCTTCTGCAGTGGTTCATAACATTTAGTTAGTTATTAATTAGAACCTGTTAGTTATTAGTTAGAACCTGTGTAGGGATCTTAAACCTGCATAGGGGATGACTGTCCCTGCAAGGGGGCCTCTAGTTAACGTCCCGAAACGAAGGACGGCGCACTGTATCATGTCATTCCTGCAAATGACACGAAGGGAAGCAAGTTCGGACCAACAAATTTTCATCGCCGCCAGCGGTAACTGGTCAACTCGTACCCGAGTCAACTCGTACCCGAGTCAACTCGTACCCAAGTCAACTCGTACCCATTTTGGTCAACTCGTACCCGAGTTAACTCGTACCCGAGTCAACTCGTACCCATTTTAGTCAACTCGTACCCACTTCGGTCAACTCGTACCCAGATTGGTCAACTCGTACTCTTTTATTTTTACAGGTTCATATGCTGAATGAAGGTCTTTGGGGTGAATTCTTTGGTTTGGGATGTTTGTGATACTTTTATACGATAGAGCAAGTTTAAGAAACAAATGCTATATAACTGGTATAGTAAAGAAACAAAAGCCATATAAATTATACATTTGTTTTCCTTTATTTCCCTCTGTTTTACAATTGATGCTTATCATTTCAACAAATAAAAATAACAATATAAACATTAACAGACTAGATAGTACATTTGTATAATCCCTCTATTTCATAAACATGTAATTCCACCGTCTAGGTAACGTTTGCTGAACGGCCTGGTTTGTGTTGAACCTGTTTGGAAACTCAAATTGTTGGTTTGAGAAATTAAGAAAGCATTAATGCGTTAGGTGGGAGGAACGGGAGGCAGAGGAGCTTCCGGACGCAGGAGTATGTCTCTCTCTTCGTGGTATACTCGGTAGCGAGACCCTTCGCCTAAAATATATAAAATAAAATTAAAGGTAATAAAACTGAAATTAATTAATGCATGAATACTATGATATTAATACACCATGACTTTAGATATACCAACTATAAGCATTGTTACACTATTTGGACACTATTGGGACAGCGAACATTAAAAGCACTGAACAGCGTGATTGAATGAAGACAGCAACAAGGATCTCGGAAGATTTCTTTAGTGAGAATGCCCAAGAAATAATTCAAAATCTCAAGTTCCAGGCACTTAAATGAAATTTATTGCAGTCGAAAAATAAGTTTCTGCTGTATTTAGACATGTAATGATGTGGGTAAGTCAAAAAGTGACTTCTTCAAAAATTGGACAAAATCTTTGAATTTAATATAGGATCATATAGGAAATCGGAAACTTTTTATAAGTCTGTGTTCCCCCCCATTGCCCAATCAAAATATTTTGAACACAACTGTATTTTTGTAAATGACATATTATATCAAAATGCCATGTTTGGGCAAGGGAGGGAAGGCTGTCAAAAAGCCCCAAAACCGATAAATGGGCTCAGCTCTATTATTTGTAATGTAACAAAGCTATGGAAATATACTGTATATGTATGTTCTACCTGAATGAACAGACTATCTGTCCTATTTTAACAGGTATACACAAAGTGTACATACTACAATGCATATAAATATACTGTCCATAGTAAGTTAATCAATTATTGATGGTTTATGTTTAATTTGAGATATGACTCAGTGGACTTTAAATCCAACACCACATCAGCATCACACAACGATTGGTTTTACCCTTCAGAAGAACTTCCCTAATGTCTGAAAATGTATGGAGTCACTGTTCAGAGAAAAAGTTGCTTAATTTATTTGGCATAGCATTTTTAAGGTACAGGTATTTGCATAAGTGACGGACAGTCTTATTTATAGTGATAATTCTGATAAAGATGATGCACCTGTTATTCATGCATAAATCATTTCTGGCCCAAAATTTAGGTTGCAATAAGCATATTGTTGTATTGTCTTGATTATCTGAGGCAAAAAATGTGTTTTCTGACAAAATATTTTTTTGAAAAAATATGACCCCCTCCCCCTTTGACACTGATTTATGCTGAGGGTATGTAACATCAAGAGGTTCCCACCATAATGTTGCATCTTACAAATGTTAAATTTTACAGAGAATGCAACAGATAGTGTATACAAATTAATACAGAAGCTGCTAGAAACACTCAAACTTTGGGCGGGAAACCTATGAATTCTTCCGAGATCCTTTATGAAAACGCGTACGTAAATAAAATAGTACATTTGGAAAACATAATACCTGCACTTGGCGCCAAACTGCCTGACCCCAGTGGAAGGCACAGCCGTGGATCTGGACGTCGTTGCCAAACACATGTCGAATTGCCTTCCACATAGCTGCTTCGAAGTCGACGACAAAGTCTTCTACCTCCAGCTCACGATCTAGCAAACGGCCGACTTTCTGGAAGAGAAACATGACTTATTGACACTGTCATGAATAAAGAAAAGTAAAAATCAAAAACGGTAACGAATAATGAAATAGAATTATTATGTTATATAAATCGTAGCATGCTGTGGATAAAATGAACTTATTCACCATTCAAGATTTGAAGTCATTCGAATGTTTCATATGGTATGAACAAATAAAATAAGAAATTACCTTCAGGACCTTCACATAGTCTGATGTGCGCCGACCAGACATCAACACGAACATGAGAGGGATCTGTTTCGCGCAGTCACCCCGCCTAACAAACGCATGGATCGTCATAAGGTTGTCAAATGGCTCACGAACTACCTGAAATGATACAAACATATACTTGTGTGGGGTTTATAAGAAAATGCAAGCAATTTAATTTCTTAATAAATTTCTAATAATTGACACTTTTTGAAAAGTAACACCTCGTATGTGATAGGCCCATCTTCAGTGAAGGACTCTCCTGGAGCAGCATCTTCAAGGGATCTGAAAACAATATGATAAGAATTTAATGTCACACACCCACACACACACACACACACACACACACACACAACACACACACACACACACACACACACAAATAAATAAATAAATAAATAAATAAATAAATAAATAAATAAATAAATATTTTTCAATTACGAAAACTTGGCCATGCCCATGCAATATACAGGAATGTTTTTAGAAGAAAATAAAAATTTGGAAATGACTGTAATTTGCTAACAGGGACGTAGTGTTCCATTAAACACAATTTCATTGTTCGCAAACATCACGTATAGATCAGCGAGATACCAGAAATTATAGTTTTAAAGATATTTCAAACTAAATTAAGTAAAATGGAATAAAATAACACTTACTTGTCCCACAAACCCGATGTTGCCACCGATCACACCGATCGCAGGTAACTCCGTGCTGGCGTATCCCCACACCCTTACCACATGCAATACATAAATCAGACATGTTCAAGGCAAGAATTCAAAAGTGAATGACGCTAAAAAAATGAAACAACTTACATGTATATACCTAGTAGTCGGCAACTAAAAAAGAAAATTCCACAAAAGATAATTACCTTTAAAATTCCTGCATGTCATTAAACTATGTTCCCAAAGAAAAAGACTGCCGCTCACCGACAATTAAACGAATTAATTAATCATTGATTAAATCATCTATTTTTCACACCAAAACTAATCGCGTATGAGTGCCAATCATTATTTGTATCTGTTTTACACACAAGTTCTTTAAAGTAACTTTAAAACATCTATCTATCTATCTATCTATCTATCTATCTATCTATCTATCTATCTATCTATCTATCTATCTATCTATCTATTCGTCCGTCCGTCCGTCCATCTATCTATCTATCTATCTATCTATCTATCTATCTATCTATCTATCTATTCGTCCGTCCGTCCGTCCGTCCGACAGTCCGTCCGTCTATCTATCTATCTATCTATCTATCTATCTATCTATCTATCTATCTATCTATCTATCTATCTATCTATCTATCTATCTATCTATCACACCAGGTACGAGTTGACCAAACTGGGTACGAGTTGACCAAAAAGGGTACGAGTTGACCAAAATAGGTACGAGTTGACTTGGGCCGTACGAGTTGACCAAAAAGTAGGTACGAGTTGACCAAAATGGGTACGAGTTGACTTGGGTACGAGTTGACTCGGGTACGAGTTGACTAGAAAGCCCGCCAGCGGGGATCGAACCCGGGACCTCTAGCACAAGAAACACTCTGCATGATGAAATTGCCCTCTCTTTCCTTGAAGTTGGCTTCTTTCTATATATACTGCAGCACCCTCTCGCGAGGATTATGTTTCGTTTCATTATAGACTTGTTTCTTTCTTTTCTTTCTTCAGATACTGAGTCTATCAATTTCTGATCATCACCTCAGAATATTGAATTGCATAACATAAGACAAAACTTTCTAGCAGACAGCTAAATATTGCATTGATTTCGCTGAGTACAAGCTATTCCCATCTCATAAACTTGTGCATTGCAGTCCGATATAAAGAATGTCAATGGAATGACAGAAGAACAAAAAATAAAAGTATAATCTGTTAATCGCATTGTCGCCCTTGGCTCTGCGTGCGCAGATGTCAATTATAGACCGACTTCGATCGGAGACTATAGACTTTATGCTTCGATACACATCAATTTGTCTGATGTCATTTCCCTGATATCATAGTTCTGAATGCTTTCGCCGGACCATGTATGACCAGGGACTGTTAACCTGGCAGTTCCCTGGTATGACCAACAATGTTGAAAATATTTCCTGGTCCTTTATAATAATACATTTGATTAATCGAAAAACGATGATCGAGGGGGGGGGGGATTTTGTTACTTTTTCTTGTTTCTTTGATGCATTTTCTCATGTTTTTCAATCCTCTGAAATATTCTCTCTTCTTTATTTTGAAATTACAAATACAAGACGGTTGACCATGGGCGCCGCCATATTAGCTTCCATATATACCAACCAAACATAGTTCGACCTTCCGGGACTAGTCTATGGTCTGAAATCGAAGTCCCTCATTCTGTCAGCTAAATAAAAATTTGAGGGGTTGAGAAGTTTTCCATACGCTATATTAACATTGGTAATCTTTAACCAATAGATCTAGCCCTACTGTTCTCTTCTAGATGTTGGCTTTGGTCAATTAAAGTGGCCGCATGCAGACTTATAAGGGGGGGGGGGGCGTCTTCTCAAGTCAACGTAATAGTTGAGTATATCAATATATTCCACCTTAATTTCTGCTGTATATACCCTGCATACTCTTTGTTTCGTTTCAAAAATTTCAATACTGATTGCATAACATAAGACAAAACTATCAGATATTTAAAGCACAGGCGCTCGACGACTGGACTCATTTTTTTTTTTTTTTTTTTTTTTTTTTTTTTTTTTTTTTTTTTTGCATTTTCACCCGTTTGGAGACCCTTACGATATGTTCATGCAATTATTTTACCTTTAAAACCTTTTCTATCAATCCTCAATCAACCCTCGTCTATGGGCTACTATATAGACAAGTGTCTATATAGTAGCCCATAGACGAGGGTTGATTGAGGATTGATAGAAAAGGTTTTAAAGGTAAAATAATTGCATGAACATATCGTAAGGGTCTCCAAACGGGTGAAAATGCAAAAAAAAAAAAAAAAAAAAAAAAAAAAAAAAAAAAAAGAGTCCAGTCGTCGAGCGCCTGTGTTTAAAGCTAGTATCTCACTGGCATGCGAATTTCTGGCGACTGTTTTGCGAATTTTGTCGCGGACTTTCACACAACAGTCGTACCAGTGTTGCACGAGTGTCACAAGTATTTCATGTGTCGCGAACTGGTCACGAAATTTTTAAACTTGTTTAAAAATTTTATGCGAGTTTTTTCACCAAAATATTTTGCAAGACTGTCACGCTACTCGTGGGAAGTTTGTTGCCGCAAAACTTTGGCAAATTTACAATGCAAAATTTTTGCGACGCTCGTATGAATGTCGTGCGAGTGTGGTATGAAGTTCGCGCAACAGTCTTGGGGAAAAAATGCGAACACCTCGCGACTATCTGGCGAGAAAATAAAACTAAGCGACATTCATTCCAATGTCACGCAACTGTTATACGAATGAAAATGAAAATAAGCTACATTCGTTGGAAAGTCGGGAGACACTCTCATGAATGTCTTGTGACTGTCGTGCGACAGTCGCGAGATATATTTTCAAAATTAGATTGAAACTCCCGAATCTGTTTCATAAACGTCCATTCAGTGAGACTGCAACGTGAATGTTGTGTTTGTATCTTTAAATTTTGTCGAAAAATAGTGGCAAACTATTCACGAACAAGTCTCCAGTTGTCGCATTCCAGTGAGATAGGGGCTTAAGCGGATATATCTTTTTTTACGGTTTACAGAGTCGATCAATTTCTGACCATTACCTCAGGAGCTGTGGAATACCAGCTGTTTGACTGCTGAATGCTGATCACTCTTGGATCAGCTCTAGCAGTGAATTGTTGAGTAATAATTTACTGTTTGGAGATCAGTAAAGAGGATCAAATCACGAGCGCATATTCTAACAACTGACCAAAAAACTGAATAATTACTCAACAATTCACATGTACTTAAGCTGATCTATTACGATTCTAACAGACAATAAGCGGAATAAGTCACTGAAAACGTCAGTATCATTCAGCTTTCCGCAATTGCATTGTAGATATCTCCGCCAAATATTTGACTGTTAAGCAGGTATTTACACATTTATTGCGTTTTTTATGCTCTAAAACCACGTTACCCCGCCTAATGCTGCTTGATGGAATAGCTGATATCACAGAAGGCGCAAAGTAATTACGCTTATTGGCCCAGTGAAATTATTGCACAACATTATAACACGTGTAATATAGGTGAGGTGTGTTAGAATTATCATATGATGTTGTTATTTTCCAGTGTAAGATTCTCTATTTGTTTTTCTATTTTGTAGTGATTCACAGAGGTTAAAAGTACTATAGTTTGACTGGTGAAACAGTTACAGAGTAATTTGGGTAAGTTTTGTTTACTATCCTTTTAACCTTGGAATGAAACATTGAAACATACAGCTATGGTCTGAAAACTTTACCATGGATACAATATACATCTCTAGATTCTTTTCAGCCATAAAAATTGAAAATTTCATTGGAAAAATATTGATATTTTTTCTCAAAACATAGGTTGTGGGTACATGTTAGAACCGCCTTGGCTAGGCATTTCTAACACCCACAATCTATGTTTTGTATCAAAAATAAGAAAAATAGGTATACCGCCTGCAAACTCCAGTTTCTCTATACATGTATATGGAAGTGGGGTTTATGGGGGTATACATATCATTGATATGTTATTTCTGATGTTATGCAAGATATTTAAGTTTTTCAGTGATAGTAATGTTACATTGATCACGAAGCATTAATCCCACCCCAGCATCTTGCATTAATTTAATAAATTTTATAGGGAGATATAGGGAGTACAATCATGACAATGGCATTACGAAAACTTGCCCATGATGCAATATACAGATTTTTTGAGCTTTAAAAATTGAACATTTTCAGCTGAAAAATTGATATTTTTCTTATTGTTGCTCAAAACTTAGATTATGGGTACACGTTAGAATCGCCTCGGCGAGGCGTTTCTAACGAGTACCCACAATCTATGATTTGAAGCAAAAATAAGAAAAATAGGTATATCCCTGCATACCCCAGTTTTGCTATATGAAAGAGGGGTTCAAGGGGGTATACATTACACGGACATGTTTTCGTGGTGGCGTAGTGGTAGAGTGTGGAACTCCGAATAGAGAGGTCCTGGTTTCAATCCCCACATGCGTCGCCTTGTTGTGTCCTTGAGCAAGACACATTAACTCCCTACAGTACTGTTTAAACCCAGGAAGAGTTGGGTCCATCCTGACATGACTGAAAAATTGTACGCCTCTATACAAAGCAACTATAAGTTTCATACAGATATATATGGAAATAACCATGAGTGTAAATTGTAATATTCATATTTTCAATGAAAATTTACATTGTTTTTACATACGTCATCAATTTCATATTCCCATAAAAGTGATAATACATGTCATGTGTGTTCATAACACTTTTTATGACAGGAAATTATCCACTAGCATGTGTGAGACAAGCCAAGTTCTGCTTGCGGGTGTGCCAGGTGGTTTTTCTCGGGGTTCTCTTGTTTCTGCCCACATAAAGTACTGATTGGTCATAGATCTAGGGTACACGCTAGAACCGCCAAATATAAGGAAAAATAGATATACGGTCCAAGATGTAACAGCGGTTTTATAAGCTGTAACAATTTAAAATTTCGGTTAACACCTTTTGATAAAACGAAAATCTTTGATATTTATATTTTTGTTTTAGCGATGCCACTGTTGCTGAAACGGGTGCTGAAACCGCCACATCCCGATTTGTGCCGACAGTGTCCGATTATGAGATCCGTCAGCTCATAGAGAAACATAAGAACAGAAACACAAAGAAAAACACAAACTGGGCTGCAGGGGTCTTTTCCTCTTGGAGAAATGCTGCTGGACCTGAATTCGTGCTGGAAATACAGTTAATGACAGTGGAGCAGATGAACCATTATTTGAGCAGATTTGTGGTGGAAGCGCGGAAGAAAGAAGTCGAACCCTATCGCCCATGGAAAGTATGTCGAGTTCAGTAGACAAAGCTCCAAAACGTACAAAGGGAGCTAAAAAGACTTGGAACTCTCTAACAAACGGATAAGGCATTACAGCCTAAATGGTATGTATCTTCTTGTTATATTTTGTCATTGAATGTCATGCCAACATGGCTCGTATTTCAGAAACTGCATTTGTAAATTCACCCTTTTGTGGAGCTCCTGAAGGAAAATTTGTCATTCTGTCACGTTCAAAAAGTTGTCACATAAATAGAATGAAAACCTGTATTGAAATAAAAAAAAATCCAAGAATTTCCCGTGGAGAAAATAAATTTGAGAAAATGTTTATAGCAAGGGAAGTAATTATTTTGAAAAAAAGATTCTGAAAGATCGTGTTTTGCATGCGCGGATCCAGAAAATTTTCCCAGGGGGGGGGGGGGGTCCAAATTCCCAGAAGGGGTCTGACGGAATATTTCAACATGGCAAAAACAAATAATCTGGCAATTCCAGGGGGGACCCTTGTCCCCCCCTCTGGATCCGCCCATGTTTGGACAGTAAATATTATAGAAATAATTTGTGTAAACAAGTGGAACTGATGTCTGAATTAAATTGTACCAAATAGTCCAATTCTTAGCATTTATACGAAAAATTGAAATTGAGATCATTGCAGCTCTGTAAAAATTGAAATCTCATTAGAAAAATTATGATATGTTTATTTTATGTGCTCAAAACATTAATTGTAGGCACACATGAGAACCGCTGAGGCGTTTTTAACGAGTACCCACAATCTATGCTAAAATGGATAGGCACATCCCTGTAAACTCCTGTTTTACTGTATAAAATAGGGGTTCAAGGGGGTATTTATTTCACGGGCATGTCTTCTTGATGGTGTTTTTTTTTTTCAGATGAGAAACCAATTGCAGATCTTTTAAGAAATATTTTGTGGCGTTAAATAGAGGCGCTTTCTACCAAAGACCACTAGCTGGACTCCCTATACGCTATGGCAATCAAGTCATTGGAGTAAATAAACATAAAAACATGATAAAAGTAATAAGGGCACATGCTGAACTTTCTGGGAATTATACCAATCATAGCGGTAAAAGTACGTGTGTGACACAACTATACATGGCAGGGGTGGATGAGCAAGAAATAATGCAAAGGACTGGACATAGATCTGAGAAAAGTGTACAGAAGTATATGTTTGCTTCAAGTGAAATTCAGAAGCGAGTAGCTGCTGTATTAGATCCTCCAAAGGAAAATCTAGTGCCCAATGAAACCTAAGCTGGAACTAGCTGAACACAATTGCTGCACTCCGCCTGAGCAGTCTGATACAGAGTCTGGTAGGGCAGTGCTTGGCGAGAGACGGCCTTATTTCGCCAACTGTAATGTTTATTTGAGATATTAAATATTTGCTGTTCAAAGCCCACAGTTGTTGATATAGGCGATTCTTAAGTTTATGATATTTTTGATGAAAAATCAAGGCACACAAATTTGATTGGATATAAACAAAATTATCAATTTTGACCAAAAAATCGCTGTTTGTTATCATAATTGTTGGTTGATTTTATTTTGGTGACTTTGTTTACCTTTAGACTTTAATGAGGGTGACAAGAGACTTTAATGAGGATTACAAAATGTTGCCTATTTCTGATTGTATTGAGGGTTGATGAATAAATTGTTCAAATTCATGATTCTAATGAATACCCACAAAGTACATGTATGTTCTATTTGCCTTTTTTTAGCTCACCTGAGCCGAAGGCTCACATGCTCTGGCGTCCGTCCGTCCGTCACCTGTCGTCGTCGTCCGTCCACAATTTCAAAGATCTCCTCTGAAACCACTTGGCCAATCAAAGCCAAATTTTACATGAAGCATCTATAGGAAGGGGGAACCAATGTGTATATAAGAAATCCAGGTCACGTGACCAAGATGGCCACTACGCCTATTTATAGTAAAAACCCTTCAAAAATCTTCTCCAGAACCGGTGGACCGATTTCAAAGAAACTTGACATGAAGCATTGATGGCCTTGATCTATTTTACGGCAAGGGCAACATAGGTCGCCAATGCATTTGAATGAGGAAAACTTTGAAAATGTCATTTAAAGTGAAAGTCTTGCAAGAAATGGGCAGTAGGACTGAATATTAATGATTCTGAAAAAAATTGGACCACAGAGGCTCATGTGCCCCACCCGGTGGCAATATACATGTATATCTCCATAATATTCAAACATCTCCTCTGAAACCGCTTGGCCAAACAAAGCCAAATGTTATGTGAAGCATCAACAGGAAGGGGTAACCAATGTGTTTTTAAATATAATCCAGGTCACATGACCAAGATGGCCGCCATGCCCATGTATGGTAAAAACCCTTCAAAAATCTTCTTCTCCAGAACCAGTAAAACGATGCCAATGAAACCTGGCCTAAAGTATCGATGGCTCAAGTACTACAAAGTATATATGAATCATGACCCAGGGATGACCTTGGCCTATTTTACGGCAAGGTCAACATAGGTCACCAATGCATTTGAATGGAGAAAACTTTTAAAAAGTCATTTAAAGTGAAAGTCTTGCAGGAAATGGGCAGTAGGACTGAATATTAATGATTCTGAAAACAAAATTGGACCCAAGGGCCTCATCTGCCCCCACCCCGGGGTATTGTATATGTATATTACCATAATATTCACACATCTTCTCCTGTGAAACTGCTTGACCAATCAAAGCCAAATTTTATGTGAAGCATCTATAGAATGGGGGAATCAATGTGCATATAAATAATCTAGGTCACATTACCAAGATGGCCGCCATGCCCATATACGGTAAAAACTCTTCAAAAATCTTCTCCAGAACTGGTGGACCGATTTCAAAGTTTGCTTTGGTCATAGTTTGATGTCTTTTTTTTTTCTCTTTATTTATTTTTTTTTTTAATTTTATGACTACCCAATATAAATGAGAATTGTTACGTTACCATCTAGTTTATCACACTGTAAATGCATCATGAGCAGTACATTGTTCTTAGAAAGTATATATGTATGAGCTGTGTTATGAGAAAATTGGTATTTGGTTGTTCTGACCAGGTGCTGGGTGTTTTGACCAGATCCGAAAGCTACTATACAACCACAGAAAATAGCTCTAGATTTGGAAATTTGGGTAAACAAACGTTATAGGGATTGACCGGCTATGCAAAAATCCAGTTTTTCAGATGACGCAGGTCAGTCAATACCAGGGAAGCTCTCACTCACACATACATGTACTATTAGGGCCTTTGATTTGATTTAATTATGCAATGAAAAGTAATCAGGCTGATTTGTTTTGTATGTGATTAAGCTGATCTGTGATTGTGTTTGATAGTTGGATGTTTGTATCAAATAATCAGGGTGTCAGGTGTCGTATATGAGCCTTTGCACGAGAAAACTAACAATGTGGGTTTCTTACCAGGCCTGACAAATATCTGTCTGTACAGTCCTAGATTTAAGAAGCTTGAAAATTTAACAGGAAGAGGGATTTTACTATTCCTGTACTGAAAAGAAAGGCGCTGATCAGCTGTACAGTTACTGCACACCTGACCTGTGCCTTTGGTTTCGCATATGCAGATTGTTGGTTTTCTGATGCGTCGGCTCATATTTGAAAATTAATTGTTCTTTAATGTTTATCACATGATTATTTTAATAAAGAATGAAACTTTCATTTTTGTTTGACTAAATCGAAAATGCAAAAGTGGGGAATGGCAGAAACTTACCAGGGAGTAATTAGTCAAATTATCCCTTGTATAGTTTCACAATAGACAGTATTTATTTTGCATTTTCTGTTGCAAAATTCAACGATTTTAGCTGACCTGAGCCGAATGCTCATGGATAGCTTACAGGATGGTACTCGAGTCGGTGTGCGTCCTTACAGTCACATTTTCAAAAATCTTCTTCTCTGAAATCCCTTGGCCAACCAAAGCCATTTTTTTTATCTACACAAGCTCTAAGGGAGTGGTTATCGTTCGTACACACGGACGAACCATATAATAAGTTGCTTATTGCACTTTTAGCACCCTGCACCTTGTGCATCTCCGGGTTTCTGACGTTGAACACTTAAAGGGTGCAATATTTTTCTACATTATTATGGTAAGGTATTTTGGTATTTCAGATATCTAACACTCATGGTCATATCATATGAAACTTATTAGCTCACCTGAGCCGAAGGCTCACAAGGTGAGCTTATAGTACAGTAGTCGAGCCGGCGTCCGTCCGTCCGTCTGTCCGTTCACATTTTCAAACTCAAATATCTCTAAGACAACATGGCCGATCGTAATCAAATTTTATCTAAAGCATCATTGAGGAGGGGGAAAGGTTGTGTTAGGTTTTGGGCCAGGTCGGATCAGAACTCTGGTTTCCATGGCAACGGATAGCTCCCATAGACTTACAATGGGAAAAACATATAAAAATCTTCTTCTCTGAAACCACAAGGCCAAGAGCGTTCATATTTTGTGTGTAGCAACGTCTATTGGTCCTCTTCATAAATCCTGCCATACGTGCCCCTGGGGTCCATACGGGCCCCGCCCCGGGGGCGTCATGATGAAAATATAAAAAAATCTTCTTCTCTGAAACCACAAGGCCCAGAGCTTTCATATTTTGTGTGTAGCAATGTTTAGTGGTCCTATATATAAATCATGCCCCGGGGGTCAGAAATGGCCCCGCCCCGGGGGTCATTAGCTCCCAAAGACTTACAATGGGAAAAACATAAAAAAAATCTTCTTCTCCGAAACCACAAGGCCCAGAGCTTTCATATTTTGTCAGTAGCAATGTATAGTGGTCCTCTTTATAAATCCTGCCAACCATGCCCCTGGGGTCCATACGGGCCCCGCCCCGGGGGGTTCATGGGTAAAACATAAAAAATCTTCTTCTCCGAAACCACAAGGCCCAGAGCTTTCATATTTTGTTTGTAGCAATATATTGTGTTCCTCTTCATAAATCCTGCCAACCGTGCCCCTGTGTTCCACACGGGCCCTGCCCCGGGGGCGTCATGATGAAAATATAAAAAAATCTTCTTCTCTGAAACCACAAGGCCCAGAGCTTTCATATTTTGTGTGTAGCAATGTTTAGTGGTCCTATATATAAATCATGCCCCGGGGGTCAGAAATGGCCCCGCCCCGGGGGTCATTAGCTCCCAAAGACTTACAATGGGAAAAACATAAAAAAAATCTTCTTCTCCGAAACCACAAGGCCCAGAGCTTTCATATTTTGTCAGTAGCAATGTATAGTGGTCCTCTTTATAAATCCTGCCAACCATGCCCCTGGGGTCCATACGGGCCCCGCCCCGGGGGGTTCATGGGTAAAACATAAAAAATCTTCTTCTCCGAAACCACAAGGCCCAGAGCTTTCATATTTTGTTTGTAGCAATATATTGTGTTCCTCTTCATAAATCCTGCCAACCGTGCCCCTGTGTTCCACACGGGCCCTGCCCCGGGGGCGTCATGATGAAAATATAAAAAAATCTTCTTCTCTGAAACCACAAGGCCCAGAGCTTTCATATTTTGTGTGTAGCAATGTTAAGTGGTCCTCTATATAAATCCTGCCAATCATGCCCCTGGGGTCAAAAATGGCCCCGCCCCGGGGGTCATTAGCTCCCATAGACTTACACTGGGAAAAACATAAAAAAAATCTTCTTCTCCTAAACCACAAGGCCCAGAGCTTTCATATTTTGTGTGTAGCAATGTATAATGGTCCTCTTTATAAATCCTGCCTACCGTGCCCCTGGGGTCTATAAGGGCCCCGCCCCGGGGGTGTCATGGGAAAAACATAAAAAAAATCTTCTTCTCCAAAACCACAAGGCCCAAAGCTTTCATATTTTGTATGAAGCAATGTTTAGTGGTCCTCTATATAAATCCTGCCAATCATGCCCCCGGGGTCAAAAATGGTCCCGCCCCCGGGGTCATTAGCTCCCAGACTTACAATGGGAAAAACAAAAAATCTTCTTCTCCAAAACCACAAAGCCCAGAGCTTTCATATTTTGTCAGTAGCAATGTATAGTGGTCCTCTTTATAAATCCTGCCAACCGTGCCCCTGTGGTCCACACGGGCCCCGCCCCGGGGGCGTCATGGGAAAAACATAAAAAATCTTCTTCTCCGAAACCACAAGGCCCAGAGCTTTCATATTTTGTTTGTAGCAATGTATAGTGTTCCTCTTTATAAATCCTGCCAACGGTGCCTCTGGGGTCCATACAGGCCACACCCCAGGCATGTCATTATCTACCATAGACTTATAATGGAAATATGTGAAATAATCTTCTCTGCAACAGCATGACACAAAGCTTGTATATTTGATATACAACATTGTCATGTGTTGCTCTACATAAATCCTGCCAATCTTGCCCCTGGGGTCAAATATGGCCCAACCTTCGGGGTCATTATAGGACCCTGACCTTGTTAGATGATTTTTTCAAGTGAACCAAAATGGCAGAAAAGAGGATACACAATCCAGACAAGAGCTCTCCTGCTGATTTAAGTAGGGTTTCAAGGTCACATGACCAAGATGGCTATCATACCCATATATGGTAAAAACCCCAACTACTTTGTCCAGTGACTTTACTTGTTGGCTCTCAGGTGAGCGATCGTTGCCCCTGGGCTACTTGTTTAAGAATACTTTGGTGAGTTGTGAAATAAGTACTCGTGTAAGATCATTTATTGCATAGCATTTATATTATTTTATTTTAAAGTTTTCATGGTTGTGTGTTTAGGATGCACGGCAATAGGTAAAACCTATTTATTTCATATTACATGCCAATGTAACATTTGGGACATAATAAGATGTTGCAGGTGGCCCCGTTTTCATAAAAAGGAAATAGAAAATATTGCATTCCGTTGGTCAATAATTATATTGTCCATAACTTTTGAGCATAGCCTGTATTACCCTGAGGAAAATCATAAATACACACCTTATACAATATACATGCAATACCAAGATTTTTAGTAGTGTGTCTGATAAATGTACCTTGTACATGGGTGCTACATCAAAACTTAATTGTTTGTGCTTTATGGCAATAAAACTGACCCAGAGAACATTTTCATGTTTATCAAAGAATAAAATCTGTCCAAGCAGATCTTGACTTGTCTCAAATATGCTTCGTTATGATAAACTTCTATTTAGTCTTCACAATGCAAAGCTAAGATAGAGGCACGAATTGGGTGCAGAGAAACATTAATTAAAATGCATCCATACAGAGACGTAAATTTCTAAAACGAAGAATGTCCGTATTACATATCTAATGGATTATTTGGGTGATAATCTTAAGAGAGACTTTTTCCTGACATGGCTCAACCAAGTTCAGCCATGTAGAAAGTGAATATAATTAAGCTACAGGCTTGCACAAAATTATTGAAATCAGGTATTTGATGAGCTAGTATCATAATTTAGTTTTTGAGCATTCAAGTTGACAGCCCGCTCCCCCCCCCCCCCCACCCCTTGAGATCAAGAATGTCATTTGTATACGATGTGTATATTGGTAAAATACAAGTGCATGCAAAAGTATTTTGTTGATCTCGGGGTGTGGGGGGACACATCTTTAAAAAACTATTTCTGTTTCCTGTATGTTTAATAGGGGAAATTATATTTTCAACCCAAATTTTCAAAAAGGAACTTCATCAACCAAGAAAACAAATTTTGGGATAATTCGCGAACCAGACCAGCTATTGTTTAGAAGAGATTTTTTTTCATTTCCGCTATATTTTTTTTTTTAAATTTCAATAGGCAGATTTCTATTTAAAAGAGACGTTCTCCTTCGACAATCAAAAGCCTGAGCTACATGTAGCTTATATGAAGTTTGATAGTGTCAGACACTCCAAATGAGCTCCAAATGATTACAGGTATAAATGATTACAGGTATATTATTGCCCATCATATGTACTCTTACAGTACTTGTAGTGGTTCAAACACCCTCAGATCTAAAGGAGATCACCTACAGACTAGCTAGGCCATGTATTAGACCAAATAACTTGGAACCCACCTGGATTTCTTGCCAAGCTAGCCTTATGAAATCTACCAAGTGGCACATCCCCTTGAAGAAGCAAAGGGACTCATCCCTATCCTACTTATGCTTCATACTTATTTCACTTTCAGCAGACATAGAGACCAACCCAGGTCCTATTGATTTCCCATGTGGAACATGTGCCCTTGAAGTTTGTGATACTGATCCTGCTATTAGCTGTGATGGGTGTGGTCAGTGGTTTCATATATACTGTCAGTCCTTTGGAAAAGACATGTATGATGATTTGGTTAACACAGACCGCTCTTTTTCCTGGATTTGCTCAAACTGTGATGGCTTAAATTTTTCAACATCAGCACAGTCTGCATTTAGCTCATTTTCTTCTGTAAATAGTTTTAGCATCCTGTCGGAGGAACCGGTTACACCCTCCAATCCTAGATCACCTTCGCCAATCCGGGCCACGTCAAGCAAGCAAGCTTTAACAGTACTAAACATAAATTGTCGTTCAATAATAAACAAAAAAGCAGAGTTCCAAACTATTATTGACGAACACAGACCGGACATAGTAGTAGGCACAGAGTCTTGGCTCACCAAAAACCATCTGAGCAGTGAAATCTTCCCAAACTCTCTAGGTTATACCTCATTTAGACAAGATAGGGTGACTGATACTTGCGGTGGCGGTGTTTTTATCCTTGTAAAAGATAACCTCATTGCAACTGAGCAGAAGCAGCTCAAAACAAATTGTGAGATTATCTGGGTCAAGGTAGATACTGTCACAACAAAACCTATATATGTAGCAGCATATTACAGGCCAGATGAGGGAGACTCTGAGAGTTTATTAGAACTTAACCGTTCTCTTGATATGGCTGCACAGTTGAAGGGTACTTTATGGTTGCTTGGAGACTTTAATTTTCCAAAGTTTACATGGGACCATGAGCATGTACCCTCAATGAAATCTGGGTCAGACTTTCCCTCAAACTATGAAACCTTTGTCAATCTTTTGGATGACTTCAGCCTGGTGCAAATGGTAAATGAGCCAACCAGAGGTGAAAACGTCCTTGACCTTTTCCTAACATCCAACCATACCCTGGTAAATGAAGTTAAAGTTTCACCTGGCATTGCTGACCATGACATTGTGGTCGCTTCCATAAATATCAAACCAAATATCAGTAAACAAGTACCCCGCAAAGTCCCTTTATTCAAAAAAGCAAACTGGACAGACTTCCGGACCTACATGAATGAAAAGAAGGACGAAATATTAAAAAATCTCCATCAGGAGTGTGTAGAAGTCATTTGGTCTGCTTTTAAGAATGCTCTACAAAGCGGCATTTCTAAGTATATCCCAGTCAAGAAATTTGGCACTAAAAGAAGCCTACCTTGGATTACCCAAGAAATTAAACGCCTTGTCAGGAAAAGAGACAGCCTCTATCAAAAACAGAAGAGAGGCAGACCAAAGGACAGACACCACTTCAAACAGGTTAAGCATCTTGTGCAAAGTAAAATTAAGACAGCCTACAACAATTACCTTCAAAACATACTTGGACTGACTGAAGACGGAAGTGACACCACTGGAAATGACTCAGGATTTGTACCTAAAAAGCTCTTTTCACTTATTAAAAATGCAAGACAGGATGCACAGGGTGTCTCCCCTCTGAATGACCCTCGTACAAACCAAACCTCCTCCATAAATAAGGAAAAGGCAAACATTTTAAACAGACAGTTTCAATCAGTTTTTTCACAGCTATCCCCACTAAAACTTGGCCAGATCTGCACTGATAAGCTTCAGCAGTATTTCAATAGAAATATCCCCGATAAATTCAAATGTAGCTACCCTCAAATGCCAGACATCAACATTAACCTGAATGGAATCATCAAATTACTCTATAACTTGCGACCAGACAAAGCAGCCGGCCCTGATGAAATTAGACCCATTGTACTAAGGGAATTGAGAGTGGAGATTGCCCCTGTCATCCAACTGATCTTTGAAAAATCTCTTGCCACTGGTACACTTCCTTCTGACTGGACTAAAGCCAATGTAAGCCCCATTTTCAAGAAAGGTGAGAAAAGTGATCCCTCCAATTATAGGCCCATCTCCTTGACTTGTATATTGTGCAAGGTGATGGAGCATATAATTGCTTCGAATATTACTGCTCACTTCAATAAGCATAACATCTTATATGATCTTCAACATGGTTTTAGGCAGAAAAGATCTTGTGAGACACAGTTACTCCAATTAGTTGAAGACCTAGGAAGACAGCTCATGAAAGGTAACCAAACAGATTTAGTGCTGCTAGACTTCAGCAAAGCCTTTGACAAGGTAAATCACTTAAAATTACTCTTTAAACTTTCTCAGCATGGTGTCAAAGGCAATACACTTAACTGGATCCGAGCTTTTCTCTTGGGACGAACCCAGGCAGTAGTGTTGGAGGGGGAGAGGTCAGCGGAGGTCCCTGTGACATCAGGTGTGCCACAGGGTTCTGTGCTCGGCCCTCTCCTCTTCCTGCTCTACATCAATGATTTGCCTCAAAATATACAGTCTCAGGTAAGGTTGTTCGCCGACGATACGGCAGTCTACTTAACAGTAACCTCACTTGAAGATGCAAATATATTACAGTCTGACCTAGATACCTTGGAGGAATGGGAACGGACCTGGGACATGGAATTTAACCCAGGAAAATGCCAAGTTCTCCACATAACAAGATCCCGGCAACCACTCCAGTCTCAATACACTCTCCATGGTCAGGTATTAGAATCAGTAGACAGTGCTAAATATCTCGGCGTCAACATCTCTCAAGATCTAAGTTGGAATCATCACATAAATGAAATTACAGGTAAAGCAAACAGAACACTCGGCTTCATCAAGAGAAATGTAAAAACTAAAAATGAACAGGTTAAGGAATTAGCATATAAGACCCTAGTTAGACCGCAGGTCGAGTACGCCTCCTCAGTTTGGACCCCCCATACAAAAGAAAACATCTTAAAAATTGAAATGACACAAAGACGAGCTGCCAGATGGGTCAAAAACAACTATTCTACTTATGACAGTGTCTCACACATGCTTGACAGCCTAGGTTGGCGATCACTTGAAAATCGACGCATTGACTCTAGGCTAATCATGTTTTATAAAATTGTATATGGCCATGTGGCAATACAGATGCCAACATATTTTGAGCAACCCCAGAGATTCACCCGACACATGCACCCTCTCTCGTATAGACAAATCCATACTCAAACAAAGTATTATCAGCAGTCTTTTTGTCCAGCCACAATTGTTCTTTGGAACAGGCTCCCCTCGGAACTTGTGCTTAGGACTGATCTTGACGCCTTCAAAGAAGGGGTCTGCCAGATCAAACATAGGTCCCCATAAATTTTAACACTGTTTTTAACCTGCTTTTAAATATCACTCTGCACTAACACTATCAAACTTTTTATCATTCTCACTGTTTTTACTTTCACATCTGCTAGAATCTAGCTTTTATTCTTGCACTGACAGCGCGACTGCACATAATACTCGTGAGAGGGTGCTGCAGTATGAAAAGATAGATAGAATGCTTTCGTCTTTCATATTCAAACACCAACTAAATTACGCATGTTTGTAGATTATTACATGTAAGACTTATGGTGTATAGTACGGATGCATTTCTTTCATGAATATATGGCCAAGAATATATTTATCATGATTGTCTCTCTCACTTTCAAGTGTGGCGAAGTGAAATCCTTTATGTCCTTGGCTGTTGATCCTGTAGTTTTAATTTAAACATTTTTATTCAGATTCACAAATAACTGAGTCTATTTTGCTAATATTTTCCGCTGAATTATCAATTTTTCGCTATTCTTAATGGCACACAATTCCACTTCAAGATGGTTTCTTAGTATATCGTCATCATTTGATTTTATTCCACTGTTAAAACATGAGAGTCATTTGTACATAAACACTGAACTTCGTTATTCATAGTTTTCCAAGTTGTTTGACCATTTTAAGTGTTTCTGTGGGTGTTTTGTGAAGAAAGCGTATAATTTCTTAATCCTTCGCAACGCAACGACATTGTTTGACGTCATAGTTTTCCATACAACCCTCGTAATAATGGACCATTACTTTTTTGTGGAACATCAAATTGATTTAAAATTATCAGGAAATAATGTTATGTTGTAGAAATATTACATGACGGTTCCATGCTCTTCTGGTGATGAGCAAACAGTCAGAAATTATGTTTATTTCTTTAAGACTTCGTTTTAGAAAGTGACATTTTTCGGACTGCTCCGGGTACCGATGATGACGTTGCCACGGCAACCTGTATTTTTGGTTTCACCGGTCACTTTTCTTTCATTTTTCTATCAACAATTAAGAATACGTGGAAGCTCACGCACACCAACTTTCCAGTACAAAGTATGAAAATTAAGAAAGTAATAACACAATTACATGAACTTTCCGAACAACCTACGATGATGTAAAATTACGTAAAATTACTGGCGGGCTTAAATCGATTTTACAGGTACCTAACCTCATCCTCAGCTTCTGCTGTGGTACACAAAATTAATTAGTTAGTTGTTCGGTCCTTGTGGTAAATCTCTAGCTGGTCAAAGAATAACCATGGACAAACAAATAAATCATGATAAATACCATAATGAATCAAAAACGAGGGCTCACAGATTGAGTAAGCTGCCCGACGATGGAGATCCCTGGGCGCATGGATCCCTGGAGGGAGTGCTCCCTTTGTATGTGTTTTGACCAGCTTTCATATTTTGTTCATGCACAGTAATGGTTGGTACGTTGTTTGGTGCACAGCCTCTATCTTTTTATGTTGAATGTTAGGTCATAGATGTCACATGACTGGGTAACTTGATCCATCGTCCCTTACATCCATGTGATCTACAATCTACATAGAGTATCTCACCTGGCACATTTGTTTTTACTTTAGGTTTGGCTTGTAACCTGCTTTAATAGATTGATTAAGTTGCCATCAAGGAAACCAGTATAAGGACCTTGGATAGCATGTAAGCGCATGGCTGAAAATATCAAGGTGAACATAGTTGTTGTCATACCACAGCCCAGGCCCCGAGGTTATAAAACTTTTTTCAAGCTCAGCTCAGCTGAGCATGAAATTTCAACTGATCATAAATACTGAAATAGTCAAAATTAGTGGAAAATTGAGGTTCATACCTCAAAATCTGGTAATTTATCCTGCTTATAAATGTTAAAATGCCAACAGTTGTTGGCATTTTAACATTTATGAGCAGGATAAATTTTAGTCTCATGTGTGATTAGAAAAGGTTCATAATAAAGGGCATGTGTGATTAGAAAAGGTTCAGAGAGCTCTCACATACTCACATGCCTTTGAAATTGACACGTGTATGTTAGGAGGTTATCAGCGTATGTGGACAGCAGCTAGATACCGAATGGCTAAGCATGCGTGGAAGAAGTGAGAATGGCGTAAGCCGGCGAGAATGAAATAGGAGAGAGATAGCTGTCAGTCTGAAAGCGGATACATCTAGTTTGAAATAAATAAGAACCAGAGTCGTTGTTGTTGTAAAATGAACCATGTAGAAAAGGACAGTGGTTTTGTTATACTTTCCATGCCATGGGGTTGCATTGCCAGATGACAGTACTGTTGTTGAAGTCTTGGACTTTGTACCTGACTACACAAATTCCTAATCATTGCTCACTTCCATCTCTTTTGTTCCATGGCGGTTTGAAAAATCATCAAGCAGAACATTGCAGTCTCTGTGTGGGAGTCTGTCGATATCATCGTCAGTGATACTTGTTGTGCGATTGAGCACACAATTGAAAGGGTCTGTCCATCTTTCCAAGATATCTGTAAGAAGAGTGCTTTAATGTGCACCAAGTAATGTGATGGCCCCCATGACTGTTTGGACCATAAATCTGAGCCGCCTCGTGGGAAAACCAACAATGTGGTTTCCGAATAGGTCTGACACAAACCGGCCTGTACAAGCACAGAAAAGAGCTAGAATCTTGAAATTTCGGATTTAGGTAGAAGAGGAATTGTACTATCCGAGTAGCGAAAACAAAGGCGCTGATCAGCTTCGCAGTTACTGAGAAGCTGAACTGCGACTTTGTTTTCGCCTATGCAGATTGTTGGTTTTCCCATGAGGCGGCTCATATTTTTCAGTCCATTTTGAAAATTCTTTATGTATTTTCCGCCAGTTAATGACAGAACATTGTCTGCTTTCTTTCCCAGCCAGTCTTGCACTTGGTCTTGATAGATTGTTAGATACAATTTTTTCTGTTGGCTGCTTTCTTAATTACTGAGCTAGTACATGTATATGTGTCTTGTGCTACATCCACTGCAGTCGATGCTGTACCGTACTGTGGACATAAATGTCTTTTTTAGCAGATTATTGCATTTTCGGGTCATCATTTTTTTTCTTTTTCTTTTATTTTACGATTTCAAAAGAATGATGTTTTATTTAAGGCCATGAATAAGCATACTGATTAATCAAACCGGTGCATGGTAAGTGTAACACAATGTAGTCCTGGTCACGCGCAGACTCAGTTAAACCGTTTTCATAAGCTTTTCATTGCTTCCAAAGGACCTGGTCATTCGGAACTTATTAATCATCTTTAAAGCGTTCTATCCGTTCAAAAGATAACTTCAAAAGGGATTTGAATATGAATGCCGTACATACAAATAAAATGCTAAATATTTCCATTGATAATGACGGTATAATTATAGTGGCTACTTTTGTGTTCTAAAAACAGCAGATCGTACATATTTCTACGATGAAAATCGAAATTAATGTTGCCATATTCTCTTCAAAAATAAGAAATATTCGGTATTTTAACAAAACCCACCAATCCAGATTTATTTCGCATTTAAGTTATTATGCAAAAAAGTGATTTTTTTTTTCATGGTAATAGACCGCCGACCTGGAATACGATATGGCCTATATATGGACCCTTTAATGGTACAAATATTCAAATTAGAATGTATTGAAGTAAACAAAATTGGTAGCATCCAGTCGCGTTGCTGAAGCAATTTGTACATACTTTTGGGCGAATGGTCCGTCGATTGAATTTAATTTATATTTTGGCCAAGTGATATTTAAAGGTACGTTTTTTTCCTATTATAAAACAGAAATTTGATCAAGACGACGACGGCAGAAATTAAGAAAATGATAGTACCTTGAGACACTTTAAATGGAATCGCAAAACGTGAAATTAATTAAATTAAATATAAGACTGTTTCTGTTTAATATGCTAGACACTATCAGCATGTTAATTATATATAAAGACATGCTAGATACTAATAACCAATTGCATTACAGAATAATAACGGTAATACATGTATTTAAGTTTAAATGAAAAGTTGCGCTAGCTAGCGATCTCATTTTGATGTACCAGCCAAATGTTTTAACCTGCCACTTACATTTTATTATTTTTCTTCAAAACTAAAAATAATCTGAAAATTCGTTACCATATTGACACACCATCCATCAACAAAGAGCAGTGAAAAAATTTACAAAACTTTCTCATAACATGCAGAGTGTCCCACTGGTCCCGTTGGCGTAATGTCTAGAGCGTCCGCTACGGGAGCGGGAATTCGTGAGTTCGATCCCGGGCTGCGTCATAACAAATACGTTAAAAAGGTACTAGTGACTACCTTGCTTGGTGCTCAGCATTATTTCTCCCAGCATAAATAACATCACATGTCTAGCACAACAAAGTTTGCAAGAATAAAAATATTGTCTGATAATAATCAATGGCTGTATTCAATGGAGGACCGTATGGAAGACTGGCACTTGTGATAAATACGTTATCCTCCTAAAATAAAGCGATTATTATTATTGCTATTATTATTGTTATCATTATTGTTGTTGTTGTTCTTGTTGTTGTTGTTTTTGTTGTCGGTACCCCCATTTTTTTTTAAATTCGCAAAATTTTTTGTGAGATGCGGCTTTTTGAAACGCCCGTTTTCCATCTTCAAACCTTCTAATTTCTAATGACAAACTCATCATTAAAATCTTTTGGACTCCCGAACAATATTTTGTCGTTTATGAACAAAATGTGAAAAATACCCCACCACCTAATTCAGCATTGATGGTACCGTTGTTTGGCAAGGAATGATTGATGCTTGTTTCTGAATCGTGCAACGATGCTAACTTGTGTAACCTTTACGGATATGTTGGTGCATAAAATGAGAAAAAAAAATAATTTTCATAGTGCACTTGGCTTTGTAGAAAAATCGATATTATGGTGTGGTATTACAAAAGGCACGCATCGTTCTATACAAATTTCTTTTCAATTCCAAAATGGACACATGAAATAAACGGTTTTCAGAATTGATAAGGCCTACATGTGATATTTTTGGTATTTTCGCAGGGAAAGGCCTGGGTTGCTAACATTCATAATGCGTTTAAAGGCGCGACACTTGATTACTGGTCTCACTTCTGGACTCATTGTGTTTGTAATGGTATTTCTGAGACAAGGTAAGAATTGAATAAAATGAAATAAAACGTGAGTTCCTTAAGGAACAGTGAAAAATATCAAAGTGAATGGATCATACCTTGGTTTCGGTTACCAAATCCTTGTCAGTGGCCCTATAAACTCGGCAACATACAGCCAGATACAATTGATATAGCAGGATATGCGATACAAAAACCTGCAATATCCAAATTGAGCCAAAAAGTTAAAAGGCTGTCTAGAAAATGAATCTAAAGGTAAAAGTAAGAAAAGTAAGCAGTGATCAGTAAGTGGTATTAAATTTCTAATTGCATAGAATATCCTAATTGATCTCGAGTTACATGAAGGGAAATTATAATCTAGTCCGTCATTAAAAGTTGAGTATGAGAAAACCAACAATTTGGGATTCCAACCAGGTCCGACACAAACCGGCCTATACAGTCACAGAAGGCTAGAAGCTTGAAAATTCGGATGTAAGAAGAAGAGGGTTTGTACTATCAGTTACTGCACAGCTGATCTGTGCCTTCATATTCAAAAGTGTGATTCAGTTTTTCATTGTCATGCATGTATGATTATTGGTAAAATGTATCATTTATATTTCTTTTTCTTATTTCATTATTTCAGATGTTCGATTGACTGACAAAGACCAATTTAAAAAGGTCCGAATACTCTGCTGGATCATGACAGGGCCGCAAAATTTGGACAAAAAAGCTGTACATGTCAAACGTACGTGGGGAAGGCGCTGCAATGTTCTTTTATTTATGAGCTCAGTTAAAAACAATACATTCCCAACTGTGGGTTTAAACACTACAGAAGGCAGAGACCATCTCCTAGCCAAGACGATTCAGGCTTTTCGCTATGTATATAAACATCATTTCAATGATGCTGATTGGTTCATGAAAGCTGACGATGATACATACGTCATTATGGAAAACTTACGTCAATTTCTTTTCCATAAAGACACTAGGCTTCCTGTATTTTTCGGGCGCAGATTTAGGGACCCATCAACGAATCAGGGATATTTTACAGGTGGTGCAGGCTATGTTTTAAGCAAAGAATCTTTAAAAAGATTCGCAGAGAATGGTCACAACAAGACATTGTGTGAACAAGACGGTAGAAGTGAAGATATCAGATTTGCAAAATGTCTACAAAATCTTGGAATACGTTCGGGAAACACGACTGATTCCCATGGGAGAAACAGATTTCACCAGGAATCTTTTGAAACGAATATTATGACGCGGTATCCTACATGGTTTAATAAAAGACACTTCGAGAAACCTAAGAGGGTGAGTAAGCTTTATGCACATAGTTAATTGCGTCGAATATTATTTTAGCGAAAAAAAATATAAAAAAAGAAATTTACGTTCACTTATATACCGGCTCATTTGTTTCGAGCAGGTCTTTAAAGACCCCCGAAACCCCCGGAAAGACCCCCGGGACAAAGAGAATTTCGGCAGCAGGTCTCATAAGTTTCCATCCGTTAATTAGAGACGTCTCCCGAAGATGTACGCTGTGTCTTTGATATTAGACTGAGTAAACAAAAACCAAGTATGTGTATGTCAATCTAACTGTTCAGATGCGCCGCAAAAATGATTTTTTTCTCTGTGCTTAAGAACATTGAATATTGTCCAAAATGTTCAGGCTGACTGAAAACATTCTTGGTAAATCTTTCTAACTTGAAGTTAATACAATTTGTTCCTACAGAGTATCCGAAATCATTTCACCGCGATGTATCTGGTTTCTTGGTTACTTACATCACACATACCGTCCCATATATCTGTGTGAAAATGTCCTCATTGTAATTCTGGGCCCTGGTCTTGTATTTATTTGTATTTGCTTGTATTCAGGCTTAACGTCCCAGTCAATAATTTTTCAGTCATGTGGGGACGGAGACAACGCTTCCTGGGCTTAACCAG
The DNA here is from genome assembly GCA_964017185.1 of Rugalucina vietnamica. Taxonomy (NCBI): domain Eukaryota; kingdom Metazoa; phylum Mollusca; class Bivalvia; order Lucinida; family Lucinidae; genus Rugalucina; species Rugalucina vietnamica. Next base: position 86,132,761 of record OZ024869.1, on the reverse strand, counting down.
TACTCTAGGGAGTTATTGTGTCTTGCTCAAGGACACAACACTGTGCCGCCTGTGGGGATCGAACCCAGAACCTCTCGATTCGGAGTCCGATGCTCTACCACTACGCCACCGCGCTCTAATCAGGCCGATAAAAACCTAAGAGGAATGGTGTTTATTTACCCAAATGACACGAGCTACTAGACGAGTATTTATGTATTATTTCCCTTTCAAAACATTTCTATCTTTTTCAAAGGATCAAACCATTATATTCTTTTTCAGGGCGTCAATAGTGTGAGTAATTTTGCAATTTCCTTCCACCAAATACAACCGGAGAGTATGTACGCTATGGAATATTTCCTATATCATCTACATGTGTTTGGCAAGAGCACTGCTGTTCCGGATTGATTGAAATGAAAAAGATTGACGTTGACGTGTATAGTAGCAATGCTAGGCCGAGTGGGAAGTCAATTCGGGATTGATCCAAGGAACCAAAGCTACGTTTTAAAATCAGTGTATTGCTTGGTCCAAATGGAAGAGGGGTAGCACAGATACATACAGAGTCATCTGACACTTGCATTTTGTTCAATGCCCCAATGTCCCAAAGTCAAACTACTTATACCGTTTTGAATGATATTGCTTTCTATGATATTTTTGTTATTTCTCTTTTCACACTTTTTTCAAAGCAGAATATGTACTTTTGAATTATTTTGGTTTATTCAAATTTTTATAACATCAAACAAAATCCTTACCGATCACACTGGATCCAAACTTTCTCCCTCTACCACTGATGTATCCTTTTCATGTCATCTTTAAATTTATGACAATGACTTCCGTTTAATCGACGGTAGAAGTTGTTTCTAGCATACTCATGAATAGTTGGCATATCAATGAGCCATTTTAGTACCCATGGCCGTCCATTGACGTTGCAGATAGTGTTTGCCGACTGCTGTTGACCTTAAAATTGTTACATTAGAGAACCAAAGTGACAAATTACATTGTAGTTCAGATTAAGCGCTGGCGGATCTTTGACCGCCCTCTTCTCTAGCATACTCTGACATGAATGTTGGCGTATCAAGGAGCCATTGTTGTACCCATGGCCGTCATTTGACTTTGCAGACAGTGTCTACAGACTGCCGTTGACCTCAAATTTTTTTACATTTGAAATTCAACGTGAGAAATTAGTTCAGAATTAGCGTTGGTGGATCTTTGACTGCCCGCTTTTCTAGCATGTTCATGAATATGTTGGCGTATCAAGGAGCCATTTTTGTACCCATGGCCGTTCTTTGAATTTGCAGACAGCGTCTACCGACTGCCTTTGACCTCACAATCGTTACATTTGAGAACCAATATGAACACTTAGTTCTGAATAAGCGTTGGCGGATCTTTGACTGCCCGCTTTTCCCAAACCTAAACACATGCTAGCGTACCGTCTCGATTGAATATATTTGTGTAGAGGAATGTTACACCCTTCGACACAAACATAATTTCAGATGGGAGTGGACCATCTGTATCATGTTTTCTCAAGAAGTCTGTGGAATCTTGCTAGCAGGACGGTAAGTTCTGCACATGGGGTTTGACAGGCTTCTACAGTATGTTAACTGGGCTCATATTAATATGGGCATAGACATGATGTGGATATTTGGCAGAGAGACACTGGAAGAACTCGCGGCTGCAAACAACTTCCACCTAACAATTAAGATTATTACAGAGCTACCTTACGGCAAACATGTCCTCCTCCTAGACACCACGTCTCATCTTGAGAGAGACAGAGTTTACAATATCGTTGACCCAGAAGCTGCCATCCATTCCACTGCGGCAAGAATATCTCTTACAGTCAGGGCTAGATTGAAACCTGATCCAACTAATGACGAGCAAGCTATGTCGCAGGGCCAGCTGTCAATCCTTATAAAATAATATCATCTCCCAGACAGTCACGTCGTCTATTGGGGCAAAAGTAAGAATGAAGAACAATACTGACAGCAGAACATAAAATGTGGTCTACCATTGCGAAAACTTTCCTATGCAATAAACAGAGATTTTAGAAGAAAAAAATATTTCATTGGACCTTTTTTTTTTAATATTCTCGCTCAAAACATACATTGTGGGTACACATTAGAACGAGTACCCACAATTCATTATTTGGATCAAAACTAAGAAAATTAGGTCTACCCCTGCAAACCCCAGTTTTTATGTAAAAGTGGGGTTTAAAGGGGTATACATTTCACGGACATGTTGATACCTATACAGAATATTTCCATCGGTATTCCGTTAGACCTCTGTATACCGACGGAAATGACATGTATTGAGCCCTTGGTCGAAAATAAAAAAAATCATCGAATAAAATATAAGTTTGATCCTTTGGAAGCAGTAAAAACATTCACAGGGAGAAAGTATGGACTATATTGCGCAATTTCGGGCAATGAACCCTCATCAGTAGCCCTATTAAATCCGGCAACGAAAGCCAGACTTTTATACTTTAATTTCCAAAAATTTACACGAGAAGTCTAAATCAAAGATACATTCCAAAATGGGGTCAAATATTTTAAACATTGCTTAGAAGTATGTTTCTAAACGTGAGTGTTTTGAACACTCTGAATATCTTTACTGATCTCAAAGGACCTAAATAGAAATATAATCTGCACTATGGATGATGTACGGGGAGACTTTTTAGGGCCGCCACACGGCACAACACCAGCTGCAGTAATAGCAAATAAAATATAAGTTTGATCCTTTGGAAGCAGTAAAAACATTCAAAGGGAGAAAGTATGGACTATATTGCGCAATTTCGAAGACGCCAAATACATTAAAAATTATGTTATATCTCTTCTGACTGATAGGACTTAGTTTTTACATATTCTAGATGTAAAGATACGCAGATTCAAAAAATACTCCATGTTTTCTGTGGAAAATATCACATGCGTCTATAAATAGATAAGGGAAGACTACTGAAGAATATGGGACACAAAGTAGAAAATCGATTGCTTTTCGCAAATTTATTGAAATTCTGCAGGCTAACCAGATGTTTACAAAAAGATTTTTGCATTTTCTAACAAAACATAAGAAAAATTGTAAAAATTCTCACCAAATAAAGCAATAATAAGCTTCTTACGAAATCCATAATCTGTTCGACCATAGTTTAAAGGCAACTAATGCTAAGCTGTCACGAGAGAGGAGCGAGGTCACGAAGTGTATCGGAGTGCAGGTTAGCCAGCTGATCTAGTTGATATCGTTTGAAAAGTATGGAAGGCCAGATATACACCGGCGGGTTGAAAGAAATCAAACAATAACTGTGTTTAATTTCGGGATATTCTGTTCAGAAAAAGCCTTGTGCTGCAGAAGCTGATATCTTTACTGGTAGGATAGCGAATTTGATATGGACCAGTAAGCACATAAGATTATAAATAGAACAGATTTTTTCACGTTCGGTTGAACTGATCTGATTTTTACGAGTGCGAAATTACCATCTAAAGGACTAACTCGCGGATTTAAAATACATCAAACTGTCTTTTTAAATTAATTTTTAAACAGGGCCAGTCGTCCAAAATGTCAAATCAATTTGACTCACTGCACAAACTTTTATGCTTCGGATAGTGCACGGTTGGAAGTTATTCAGATTGGGCACATACATGTACAAAGTCGTCCATCTTATTCAATAGATTACTTTATAATGAAATTATTTTATACAGCGCCAACTTCAAAAAGTCTTTTGAGGTTTAGTATTTAACTAAAGAGAGGATAGAATGTATTAAGATATAAAATCAGCCGTGTTAGTGAGCTTAGTTGCTTTGAACTAGTGAAAACATAGATATATTCTGGACATATAGATATATATACTGAACAAAAAAGAAACGCAACAATTATATTCCACTAAATTTTGAGCAAACTATGATATAATCAGAAACCATTGCATTTTCTACATCTGCATTAGATATCAGGCTGGCAAATGCACGAAACCAATTTTCATTTAATTTTAATGAGTATTTCCGGAGTTATTCAATGCCGGCCACAGGCATGGCATACAGTGCGCATGCGTAATCATTAAAATCATAGCACAATTTAAATTGGCCATAAACCCTCATTCAGAATCACAATGTACCGCTCACACGTTAAAGAAATAAAATGAATAAAATTTAAATTACCGCCCCCCCCCTTTCAATTAAACATATAGGGATTTTGATGATTTAATAACGATCTTGGTTGTTGTGGAACTTTATTTCTTTTTCATGAATTATAGAGAGGGAACACCTAACATTGTTTAAAAGTGATCTAGAGGTTAAAAAGTATGCGCAAAGCAAATTAAGAAAACTTGCCCGTGCAATATACAGATATTTTTAAAATTCAAAAAATGAAAATTTTTAGTAGAAAAAATTTGATATTTTTCTTGTTCCGAGGCGGTTCTAACGAGTACCCACAATCTATGTTTTGGAGCAAAAATAAGAAAAATAGGTGTACCCTTGCATACCCCAGTTTTACTATATAAAAGTGGGGATTGAGGGGGTATGCTTTACACGGACATATTTTATGACGACAAAAAATTCTCATTCAAATGTAATCGAAATGAAAATCAGTTTTGTACTAATATCCCTTGAATAGGAACAAATCTGAGTCTCAGTTTAAGTTTTTTATTATCGTTATACCCTTAAACTCGAAAATCCTCGACAAACATACATGTATTGTTGCATTTCTTTTTGTGTGTGTGTGTGTGTTCAGTATATTATAGCGCGTCAGCTTCAAAACAGCACATCAGCTACTGTAAAGATAAACCGTAAAAGTGGTTTACCGAAGCCCCCTTTTTGATTTATATCTTTCTATTGCAAATGGATTTGTTTCTTCTAAGATTTATGATAAACGCAATGACTTTGATTTTGATATAGTAAATTTTCCGTTTTTGGATGGTTACGTTCCTCACCGTGCTTCTATGGTGTTTACATTTAGCAACTTATTAGGTTTGCTAGAGATTGCAATCATGTAGCGGACTTCAACGCGCGAAATAAATGTTCAACAGCCAAATTTCTCCAGCAGGGCTATCGGTATCACAAACTTCGAAAAACATTTTCTAAATTTTATCGTAGACACTATGAGTTGATTTCCAAATTTAATGTTGGGCTAAAGACGCTTTTACGTGAAGGCCTTTCGGTACCAGAATTTTATGGTGACTTGGTTTACAAATTTAAGAAACTTATAGGAAGGAATGATTTTTCTTTTCAGTTCAGAAAAATTATAAATTACACGTTACAGGCGTATAGGTTATAACTTAAATGTTATGCGACAGTCTGCATGCTTAGTTTTTAACCCAATCATGATTGATAACTACATGTATGCTGACTTCTTTAATTGCACGCCGATGGGCCGATGACTCTATGATGGCCCCGACATAAAGCTATTATATTACTGATCATTCCAAGGCGATACTTCTGTGGTGGTTCTTATTGTTTTATGTCTTGGTGTTTAATTTTTGTGCTGTTGGCGCTTTATGTATGTTATCATATTTTTTTGTTAAGTCTAGGTAACTGAGTGGCCACCTATTGGGAAAATAGCTGCTCATTCGGATCACGATATGTTTTCATGGTATAAGTACCTGATTTAGTTTTTTCCCACCTCGGTTTTTGGAGTGGGAATCTTTTTCTGATTTCGCCTTTTCCTGATCGTTGCCTTTTTGTACGTTCTCATTTTAGTTGGTTGGGACCGGAGCTTCTTGTCTGTTGCTTGGCCCACCGGGGTTGAACTGGTGTTTTTCTTTTGCTCCGGGTTTCAGTAAGTTATTCGGCGCCCAGGGATCTCCATCGTCAGGCAGCTTACTGAATCTGTTGAGTCCGCGCTTTTGATTCATCAAGGTGATTATCATGATTTATTCGTTTGTCCATGATGATTCATTGACTAGTTAGAGGACCGAACAACTAACTAAATGTTGTGAACCACTGCAGAACTTGGATGAGGGTGAGGTAAGGCGCCTGTAAAACCGGTTTAAGCCCCCCCCCCCCCCCAGTATTTTTATATTACTGATCGTTCCAAGGCGATACTTATGTTGTGGTTCTAATTGTTTTGTGTTTTGGAGTCGAAATTTTGTGCTGTTTGAGCCTTTTGTAAGTTTTCATATTTTTAGTTCAGTTCGGTTAACTGAGTAGCCGCCTATTGGGGAATAGCTGCTCACTCGGCTTACGATAAGTTTCTAAGTGTCATTTTAAAATTTTCCCATCCCTCGGTTTATGGAGTAGGAATGTTTCTGATTGCGCCATTTCCTGATCATTGCCTACTTGTACCTTTTATGAAGTCTTTGAATAAAAATAAAACTGAGATCCTTTAAGAGCAATTAACATATTAATGAGAAAGGGAATGGGTCGGCTACTTAAGGCTCTTCAGTGACCCTATGTATTTGGTAACATGGAGCCAAAGAATTACTGTTAATTTTGCAACTTTCAACAGGGTAGTCCATATAAGACTGGTATAATCCAAATGGGGCCAACTATATAAAATGTTGGTTAGAAAATGAATCGTAATAATGATATAATCGAATAATAATTTTCTGATGTCTCAGAATACCCTCCCTGATCATTAAGGACCAAAAGGAAAATTTAATCTGCACTATGGATAATGTACGGGGAGACATTTTAGGGCCACCACACGGCACACCAGCTGCAGTAATAGCAAATATAAATAAAACTGAGATCCTTTAAGAGCAGTGAAGATATTAATGAGAAATGGGATGGGCCATACCGCGGTTTCGGCAACTTTCACCATTTCAGTGACCCTATAGATTTGGCAACATGGAGCTAAAGAGAATTACTGTAATTGAAGTAGCGTAAGATTGTAGAAATGAACAGAACCATTATTAGTTTTACCTCCCGGCGAAATAAACACCGTTAAGAGATCCAGAATATTTGCTCCCTCATGAAAAGGATATTTGCCCGTTTGGTGCTCGATACACTTACATTCACAATTGCAAGCAGCATACATGTCTGCTTAAAGACAGGGTTTTCATGCCGGGGAGTCTGGTCCCCAGCATCAAAGAGAACAGGTAGCCAGACAGTAGCAGTGGGCGTGGCTTACACCAGGTAAGCTGGCTACCTATAGGGATCATAAAACTGATAAGGATCACAGGTCATAATTGATTGTAATAAACAGCCACAATTCATTTACCAATAATACCATTATAGCTGCATAAGACAGGATTAGGAAACAAATTTGATAATAATCTAAAACATTTTTCTTTCTTTCTTTTTTTATTTATTGTATCTATTTATTTATTTATTTATTTATTTTTTTTTTTTTTTATTTTTATTTTTTTTTTTTTTGAGTTAGTTATTTATAAGCATTTAATAGTATATATAGTAAAAACTCAGTTTTGTGCATGTTAAACAGAATCCCATATTTGTATTTATTTATCATTAAAATGTAAATTTATGATGATTTTTAATGCTTATTATGCATTTCAAGAATATAAGTTCCTATATTTTTTTCTATTTTGCTTCGCATAACCTTTATACACTACTGAAGTAAAATCTAGTTTTGTACATGGGGTAAACAGAATCACTATTTTGTATTTCAATGTTTATTTATGATTTTTTAATAACCTTCCCTTTCAAGCATATAAGTTCATATTTCCACTTTAATTTTAATGTCTGACAGATAGAAACCACACTATTTATTTATTCATGTATTTAATTATTTATTTATTTATTTATTTATTTATTTATTTATTTATTTATTTATTTATTTATTTATTTATTTATTCAAACAATGCTAGTAATTATTTGAAGAAAACCAAGAAATAAATTCTTCATGGCAAGACAGTTTTGATTGTCTATTGTAACCAATTATGAAGTGTGCCTTCTGTTACACAATAAGAGATAATAAGGCTAGTTGCAGACAGGTAAGACCTGTCAATCATTGTGTGATGTCAAAGTGGCCCTCAGTTGAAAACCAATCAGAATCACAGAATTGATGTTTACCCTTCAGCAGTCAGAGAAAGAATGGCTAAGGTATACCTGTGAGGCCTTTTATACCCCAGCCCTGTCTTTAATAAGCTATACAGAACCGTTTTGCGCGTGACAAGAAGACGAATTGTCCGTAATTGCTTCTGAGAAGGTTCTACATAACCCATACACATATAAAGTATTGGGGCAGCGAAAACGCTATTGATGTGCTGTACAAAAGATATGCAATCACATAGTAAAAGAGAAATCTAGTATCAATGATACAGTTGTTATTGGAAGCATTTGGTGCTATTACGAATCACCAAAACACTAAACACTGTCCTAGCAGCTACTGTGCACATTTGACTTACCCCACCTCCATACACAATTCACGGATAATACCATAATTAGCATTGCGTCAAATATAGCCTGATAAAATTACATTGTTTTTTCTAGAATGTGTTACATGTAGACATGTGTCTACATGTAACATAAAAAATACCGAGTCTAATCATACTTTCCGAGATATGGATCTACTGTCACTAATTCTTGAATAACCCTCGTACATAACATATTACTACCTTCAAGCAGACTTTTATAGTACTCAGGTGTATAAAAAAGTACAAGTAGGCAAAGATCAGGAAAAGGCGCAATCAGAAAAAGACTCCCACTCCAAAAACCAAGGTGGGAAAAAACCAAACTAACAATCAGGTACTTATACCATGAAAACATTTCGTTAGCCGAATGAGCAGCTATTTTCCCAATAGGTGGCCACTCAGTTACCTTTAACTTAACTAAAAATATGCAAACATACATAAGGCGCCAACAGCACTAAAATATTTTAAACACCAAGACATAAAACAAAAAGAACCACCACAGAAGTATCGACTTGGAACGATCAGTAACACAAAGTTACTGGCGGGTTTAAATCGATTTTACACGGCCGTAACCTCACCCTCAGCTTCTGCAGTGGTTCATAACATTTAGTTAGTTCTTCGATCCTCGTGGTGAATCTCTAACTAGTAAATGAATCATCAAGAACAAACAAATAAATCATGATAAACATCCTGATGAATCAAAAACCAGGACTCACAGATTCAGTAAGCTGCCCGACGATGGAGATCCCTGGGCGCCAAATAACTTACTAACTCCGGAGCTAAAGAAAAACATCAGTTGGACCCCGGTGGGCCAAGCAACAGACAAGAAGCTCCGGCCCCAACCAACTAAAATGAATAGCTTTAAGTCGGGGCCATCATAGAGTCTGACGCCCGACCCACCGGCGTGCAATTAAAGAAGGCAGCATAGTTATCAGCCGTGATTGGGTTAAAAACTAAAAAGGTACAAGTAGGCAAAGATCAGGAAAAGGCGCAATCAGAAAAAGATTCCCACTCCAAAAACCGAGGTGGGAAAAAAACCAAACTAACAGTCAGGTACTTATATCATGAAACATATCGTAATCCGAATGAGCAGCTATTTTCCCAATAGGTGGCATGCAGACTGTCGCATAACATTCAAGTTATAACCTATACGTCTGTAACGTGTTATGATTTTTCTAAACTGAAAAGAAAAATCATTACTTCCTATAAGTTTCTTAAATTTGTAAACCAAGTCACCATAAAATTCTGGTTCAGAAAGACCCTCACTTAAAAGTGTCTTTAAATAACCCAACATTATATTTGGAAATCAATTCATAGTGTCTACGATAAAATTTAGAAAAGGTTTTTCTAAGTTTATGATACCGATAGCCCTGTTGGAGAAGTTTGGCCGTTAAACATTTATTTCGAGCGTTGAAGTCTGTAACATGATTGCAGACTCTAGCAAACCTAATAAGTTGCGAAATGTATACACCATAAGAAGCACGACGAGGAACGTCACCATCCAAAAACGGAAAATTTACTATATCAAAATCAAAGTCATCGCGCTTATCATAAATTTTGGAAGAAACAAATCCATTTGCAACAGAAAGATGTAGATCTAAAAAGGGGGCTTCGGTATCCGAGATATTGGCTTTGTTCAACTGTAGTTCAGATGGATAAATTTGATTGACCATACCTTCAAAATAAGGGTTGTCAATGTTCAAAAGGTCATCGAGGTACCTAGAAGTGGAATTAAAAGCCTCGATAACATCAGCTTGATTATAATGGTTAAGAGAATCCATGAAATCTCTTTCGTAGCAGTATAAAAATAAATCAGCTACGAGAGGTGCGCAATTTGTACCCATCGGAATTCCAACAATTTGTCTGTATAACTTGGTCCCAAATCTAATATAAATATTATCCAGGAGATAGGATAAGGCGTCGCACACATTCTGACATGACCAAAGTGTATACCGACTTTGGTCAGAGGAAGTGAAAAAAGCCTTTCTGTCATTACATGCCAAATAAAGTGAACCATAGTTTTTTAATGCCCTTTTGAAGGTCCACTCTATCAAATCCAGAAGTTTTTCTTTAATTAGATTATGTGGTAAAGTTGTATACAGAGTAGAAAAATCATATGTGGACAAGCTCGTCGCACGGAACCCTCTACACTTCAATTTATTGAGCACCTCACCAGAATTTTTTATTGACCAAAACCAATTTTTATTTGAAGTTTCATACACTGTCTCACAGTATCTTATAACATGCGATTTGATAGCAGTAAGACAGGAAGTTAATAATTTAGAAAGTTCAATAGTAGTACAAGAGCTAGAATTTGCAATAAATCTTGCTTTGTATGGTCTTTTGTGAAGCTTAGGTAACCAATACATCGTAGGAAGTTTGTCTTGGCCTTCATTGACACAAACAGAAAACTTAACAGCTAAATCGTTTAAGTGGGCATTTACTACAGACACCTCTTCAGTATCTGTCTCCAGATAAGCCCTGGTACCATCCAGCTCCTGTTTTAAGGTGTTAACGTAGTGAAGCCTACAAACAACAACAACATTGTTTGCGGCTTTGTCTGCCGGAACCAAGACATACTTTCTGTGAATTTCTTGGATACCCTGCTTCAAATGCCTAAATGACGATTTAGGTTTAGGAGGTAAAAGATTAGTATTTTGTGAATAAAACTGTATACGTTTATCCACGATAGTGAAGATACTTCTTTTCCATTCTTTAAGAGCATTATCCTCAACACCCTCTCGTTTACACCATCGATTACCGAAATCATTCAATGCAGATGCAATCTCCTCTCTACATTAATCGAAATTGATGTAGGAGGGGAATCTATATTTCGGACCTTTAGAAACAATTTTGCGAATTCTAGAATCCGAAATTATTTTTAAATTTCCAGTAACTATATGTCCGGCTGGTTGATAAACAAATTTTGAATCTTTACAATCTCAAGACTTAGGAGTATTAGCATGGATATCAAGATCAGAAACAAGTTTATTGAAATTAAAAATAGTATTTCTGATTGGTTTATTATATTTGTAACAAATAATACCCAGGGAGCCAAGCCCCGTTTTGGGGAGAGTAGGTGACATCACCTGCTATAGTTGGTTTGAATACAATTTTAGTTAGGCTTTGCCATCCTATTGAAGGCCTTGGTGGACTGCTCACAAAATTTTTTTGGCACGATGGTTAAATTACACATTGTTTCTTGCTATTTGAGCTGCCTATGTATTCAAACGTTTTCAAGATATATGAACATATCCTTTGTGCTTCAGATCATAAACTGCTTAATTTTCTAGTCTAGAACAATGCTAGGAATCATAGATTAAGAAGTAATCTTATTATATTGTTTAATTCATACTTTTGCAGCTGTGTTTTAGTATTTATGATGTTGAATTACCCCACCCACTTACATAATAATATGGATCATGAAATTTAGATAAATGCATATTGATTCGCGAGATGTTGAAAAACAAATGAATATGTGATGTGCTTATAAATATTATACATGTATTTGTGTTTATTTTAGTCATTCAGTTTCTGTATAAATTAACATCATGACCAAGTCAATGGTCAGAAAACCGTTCCCTATAAAAAGACAGATGTATGTTCTCATTGTTCCATAGGCTGGATCATGCGTACCTTTAAGCAAGTGGCTATGAAATACTACAATTGTATCTAGTTAGTTATTCATTATTGTCATATCAATCATTTGATACCAATTTCAGCTCTCTAGGGATTTTGGTTGCTGAGATATAAACGTTTCCGTTGGTATACCCCCTCTATATTTCTGTGATATGTATATAATATTTTAAGGCTTCATCAATATTTGAACAAAAAGATAGTTATCATATTCATTTATCTTATCATATGATTATGAAACATTATCATGGGAATCATTTGATGCCAATTTCAGCTCTCTATGTCTTTTGGTTGCTGAGATAAATATGTTTCTATTGGTATACCCCCTCTATTTTTCTGAGATTTTTATCTAATATTTAAAGTTTTCATTTAAAGAACCACTGCAGAAGCTGAGGGTGAGGTTAGGTACCTGTAAAACCGGTTTAAGCCCGCCAGTAACTTTGTGTTACTGATCGTTCCAAGTCGATACTTCTGTGGTGGTTCTTTTTGTTTTATGTCTCGGTGTTTAAATTTTTTGTGCTGTTGGCGCCTTATGTATGTTTTCATATTTTTAGTTAAGTTAAGGTAACTGAGTGGCCACCTATTGGGAAAATAGCTGCTCATTCGGCTTACGATATGTTTCATGGTATAAGTACTTGATTGTTAGTTTGGTTTTTTCCCACCTCGGTTTTTGGAGTGGGAATCTTTTTCTGATTGCGCCTTTTCCTGATCTTTGCCTACTTGTACCTTTTCATCAATATTACAACAACAAGAAAGGAATAATATTTATGTGTCTTATCACATGATTATAGAACATTATTATAGCAATCATTTGAAACCAATTTCAGCTCTTAAGAGCTTTTGGTCACTAAGATATTTTGAATTTCATTGGTATACCTCTCGTTTTCCACTGATTTTTCTCTTATATCTTAAGTTTTCTTAAATATTTGAGCCACAAGAAAGTCAGCTTATTTATACATCTTATTACATGGTTATAGAATGTTGTCATAGCAACTATTTGATACCAATTTCAGCTCACTATGGCTTTTGGTTGCTGAGATATATACTTTTCCATTGGTATATCCCCTCTATTTTTTTAGATTTTTATCAAATATTTAAAGTTCTCATCAATATTCCAACGACAAGAAAGTAGTGTTATTTATGTGTCTTATCACATGATTATAGAACATTATTATAGCAAATATTTGAAACCAATTTCAATTCTCTAGAGCTTTAGGTCACTAAGATATTTTCAATTTTATTGGTATACCCCTTAGAATTCCAATGATTTTTCTCTTATATCTTAAGTTTTCTTAAATATTGAAGCAACAAGGAATTCAGCTTATTTATGTTTCTTAATACATGGTTAAAGGATATAGTCATAGTAATCTTTTGATACCAATTTGTGCTCTCTGTGGCTTTTGGTTGCTGAGATATAAACATTTTCGTAGGTATATACTCCCTCCATTTTTGTGATTTTTCTCTAATATTTTAAATTTTCAATACTACTCGAACAGCACGAAAGGCTGATTATTTATGTATCATATTTTGTGGTTGTCATAGCAATTATTTGTTACCAATTTCAGCTCTCTGTGGCTTTTGGTTGCTGAGTAATAAACATTTCTGCAGGTATACCCCCTCCATTGTTCTGTGATTTTTCTCTTATACTGAAAGTTCTCATAAATATTTGAACACCAAGAAAGTCAAATTATGTTTGTATTTTATCACATTATTAAAGAAAATTAGCATAACAATCATTTGATATAAATTTCAGATCTCTAGAATTTTTGGTTGCTGAGATATCAGCAATGTTGTTGGTATACCCCCTTCATTTATCTCTTATTTTTCTCCAAAATCTGAAGTTCTCTTTAATACTTGAGCATTAAGTCAGCCAGCTTGTTTATATATCTTATTACATGGTCATAGAACATTGTCATAGCAATCATTTGATACCAATTTAAGCTCTCTAGAACTTTTGACTGCTGAGATATAATCAGTTGTGCTGGTATACTCCATTTTTATGTGATTTTTTCTAATATATAAAGTTCTCATCGATATTCAAACACCAGGAAGTCAGTTTGATTTTTTATATCTTATTATATGGTTATAGAACATTGTCAAAACAATCATTTGATACCTATTTCTACTCTCTATGTCTATCGGTAGCCAAGATACATGTGGTAATATAGGGGTACCACATTACTTCCTCTGTTTATTAGGGGTGGGGGTGAACACTCTGTGATTTAATGTGACACAAATGGGCATTAAAGTGATCCTCTGACCAAACTGGCACCCATGAGCATTTGTTCTAAGCGTGCAGGGTACGTCCTAAAGATAGCCCATCCCAAACACTTCAAAATTAATGGTAATAGATTTTCCCTTTGTAAATCTTGATTTTCATCATTTTCATTATTATTCATGAAACTGCAAATGAGAATTTTTATTTAGGCCCATGGCATCAACAAAGGCCTTTGGCAAATAGTACTATTGGTACAATAACAATGAGCCACAATGATAGTTTAGGCCTGAAATTAGTTTTTATGGGATAATTGATTTTTAATTGTTTCTGTTTATTCATTTTAATGTTTTAATAAAAATTCATGAATATGCAAAAAGGAATAAAGAGCAATAATAATCGTTATAAAAATAATGATTGCATCACCATTTATTGATAAAAATGTACTGATAAAAATATATTGATTCTCATAATTGCACATAAATTTTACATATATACATTAAGTGGGTGGGGTAATTCAATGCCTTAAGATGACACATAGTATACACAAATGACACATTTACACATTTATACATGGCTAAGACATACTCAGCTGCAATCAGACAAGATAAAATGACATCAGGATAGTATATGATATTGAAGAAACATATAAATATGACTGTTCGTAAGATATTTAAGATATTTGTGTACTGCATTTCAGCTGTATATAACAAATAGTATGTCTAAATACCGTCTGATTAAAGCATCACGCCAAAAAAACTCCAGAGCAGTCCACTTAGACCTTCTTTTGGAAGGTCAGAGCTATCCAAAAAAGCATTCAAAACAACTATAGCAGGAGATGTCACCTCCAACCTTTTTTTTTTTGCGAGATAGAGACTTTTGGCTCTCTGGGTATAATAGGAGGTTCTGAATTTTGGAAGTACGTAGGGATAGACTGTATCACTGATTTATCCTGGAATATGCTTGGTAAATCAATAAAGTCAATTCCTTTATTAATGAAAGGAATTTTAATAAAACTTCTAATGTGATTAGATTCGGAATCGATAAATGGACGAAGAGCATGCTGAGTATAACATCTTGTTAACAGTGCAGCGTCATACATTTGATTTCTATCGTAAAATCTATTAGCCTCTGTGTCCAAGGAACGTAATACAGCAATAGGTAGAGAACTAAGATAAGACAGCATTGGATGTCGACCGTGAATCCTTAGTTTAACAGCTAAATCATTAAGGGAAGTGTTCAATTTCATTGTAGCGCACCGTTTACGTTTGTCATTACCCTTTTTTCGTATACCATGAGATCTAGATTTACGTTTACGAGACTCTGAAAGTGTAAGTACATCAAAATCGGGCATTTTGGAAATATTTCCTTCATGGTAAATGTTGTCGTTAAATCCCTGGCCAGTGGAAAGGGAGTTTGCAATAATTTTATCCATTTAAGTTCAGTTTCAAATCGTTTGATGTTTTTGAATCTAACAGAAGAATTTTCATCAAATGAGATTTTTTCCACTGGTTGAACTATAACATTATTGGGAGAATGACCAGTGCGCTTAAAAGGCTGGTACAGAAAGGTATCATTATTTTTGGGCTTTCTGATTCTACGATAGTGCTCACCAAATCGTTTTTGCAAAGTTCGACAAGTTTGTCCAACATACTGCATCTTATAAGTTTTCTATTTATGTTGAGGAAAAAAATAACTTCACACATTGTGTAGATTATATTTTCCTTTTGGTCCTTTGGGATCAGCGAGGGTACTTTGAGAAACTATTACCGGCTTAGATTCATTTTCTAACCAACGTTATATATATATATTTATATTGATTATAATAGTCTTTTATCGACTATCCCGATGAAAGTTGCAAAATCTATAGTCATTGAAGAGGCTTTAGTAGTCGAAACCGCCGTATGGTCCATCCCCTTTCTCATTAATGCGTTCACTGCTCTTAAAGGATCTCGGTTTTCATTTTATTTTGCCATTACTGCAGCTGGTGTTGTGCCGTGTGGCGGCCCTAAAAAGTCTCCCCGTACATCATCCATTGTGCAGATTATATTTTCCTTTTGGTTCTTTGAGATCAGCGAGGGTATTTTGTGAATCAGAAAATTATTACCGGCTTAGATTCATATTCTAATACCGCTCTCACATATACCGAATTTCCCTTGCGAATGCCCTTCCGAATGCAATTTTGCGCAAATTCGCATTGATCGCTAGAAATTCGGTAGCATTCGGTAGTATTTGTAAGCATTCGTAAGCATTCGGTGAAAATTTCAAGTTGTTGCGAAAATTAGGAGCATGCTCCTAAAATTCGAAAGGAAATCAGATTCGGAACGTATTCGTAAAATAATCGTAAGCAATTCGGATTGATTGCAAGACATTTGTAACGATGGCAAGGCATTCTTAAGGTTTCGGTAGCATTAAAATCTATGGAGTTTCGATGTCCGTAAAGAATCGCTAGAGAATCGCAATATTTTCACATTCAAGACTCAATTTTAAGCATAGTTTATTTATTCTGGCACATTCCTTCAAGTAAAAGCCATTATTTATGGTGTTCAGCATTAAGCTATCCATAAATGTATGGCAGGCAAATTAAAGCCCTGTGAAATTTAGGTTTATTAAGTAAAATTGTCTTTTTAATTATGAAAATCGCAATTTGAGATAAACAACAAAGTGGTGTGTGTTTCAAGAGAAGACTGGGGTCAGTAATGACATATTTTCCATGTCCCTTGGTATTTGTAGATTATTTCGATTTACATTGATATTATTTGCTACAATGTTTGCGAATAAGTGACAAATGAAAACAATTCGGCAAGCATTCGCGACACATTCGCTTCGTTCGCACTTGGCGTTTGCAAGACGTTCGCATTATTTGTAGCGGAATTTGTAAGCGTTCGTAATATTCGTAAGGCATTTTCAAGAATTCAGCGGTGTGGATTCACAGTTGCTTCGTTTTTTGAAATATCTAACAAAATATTACTAGGTTCGTTGGGAATTTGATTAAGTATATATACTCTTCGTCAAAAGTTTAGCATAATTATTAGTGTAAAATGAGGTAAAACTATCTGGTTAGAACTTATCCAAGTGAATAAATGTTTCGACACCATTGTCCCTATTCGATGTCGTGGTTACGGTGGAAACGATCAGGACTTTTAAGAATTCAAAGTCGGCAGTAAGCTAGATACTGTATGACAAAAGATAAGGTCACTAGTTTGAAAAAGTTATTTTCGACACTTTTTTAAAATCTTGTCAAAAAAGTACTCAGTTTCGGAAGTTTCTAGCAAAAGTTATTAAAATCCTTAGGCGATAGATAGAATAATAATCTGGTATAACATTATTATCATGTCATTTGAGATGTAGGCATTAGACATCTTTAAAGACAAACTTGTCTTCAAAATGTTGAACATTGAAATTTTGCTATACTTTCTTAACATTTTGGTTCTTCCAGAAATGTCAGTGTTTGATGTCAGGACTCCACTTTTCGTCTGTAATAAATTGCTCTGGGATAGCATACACTTCCTTGACATGGGGTCAATTTTGTTCTGACGTAGTGTATAGTTTGTGAACTTTCAGCATTCAGAAACACGGCTTATCATTAAAATAATGCATTATCAACATATCCAAAAATTTACAAAATCTGATAGGCCGAGACAAAACTGTCATTTGGTCTTTGCTACGACATGCTTCCTTTCCAAACCAATGAATGCTAAAGTCACAATATGATTTGGGAATATTTTTCAGGCCATTTTACTTTAGCACTATAAAACTAGAATATGCTAAACTTTTGGCGAGGTGTATATATCATGCTGACGGTAAGAGCAAGTTTATGTATCCTAAACGAGTATAGGTTGCTTCTGCTTGCACATCCTTGGCATCTGCAGTAGTGATAAAAACAAGCAAATTCAAAGAATTTATGTCCCCCGCCTGTGTTTTTGTTTATATAATAGTGCCAATAAAAATGTAATTGCAGGATGTACGTGAAAATAAATTGTTTATTGAATCGTAGTCTTATTTTGTTTTAAATCCATCTCAACTGATTGTATGAGAGGCCTATTGATTATACCGTAAATTAATCTGAGGATTATATCCAAATCACATGCACATCTTCAAAGCATGGTCAAGACATCTGTAAAGTTTCAAAAGAATCGGAATAAAACTGTAGGAGGAGTTGCGCCCACAAGGTAGCCACCATCCATTCACTTGCATTGTCAAAATGTCCGAAAAATTGACTAAGTTAAATTTGCGAAAAAAGTGTCAAAAATTAATCTGAGGATTATATCCAAATCACATGCACATCTTCAAAGCATGGTCAAGACATCTGTAAAGTTTCAAAAGAATCGGAATAAAACTGTAGGAGGAGTTGCGCCCACAAGGTAGCCACCATCCATTCACTTGCATTGTCAAAATGTCCGAAAAATTGACTAAGTTAAATTTGCGAAAAAGTGTCAAAATTAATCTGAGGATTATATCCAAATTACATGCACATCTTCAAAGCATGGTCAAGACATCTGTAAAGTTTCAAAAGAATCGGAATAAAACTGTAGGAGGAGTTGCGACCACAAGGTACATACTCCTATAGGGGGACGGAAGGACGGAAGGACGGACGGAATGACGGAAAGCCAAAAACTATGTCCCTCCGCTTTTCTTCGAAAAGGCGGGGGACAATAAAACTGAGATCCTTTAAGAGCATTGAACATATTAGGGCCATACCGCATACATTTTCATGTAAGAAACATCATTGCCACTCGCACCATGTAACACTGGTTATGCATATTCTCAACACACAAAATACAATAGTGACACCAGCAGCTAGCAATACAGGCACACCTTTGCCTACCAGACATTTTACGCTGACTAAATTTAAAGGTGGAATGAGACTCGATCAACTACCATCGCACTGGCTCATTGTACTGTTAATTTAGATCAACATTATTCCAAAATCCTTTTGTGGCATTTTGCTTCTTCATTATCCAATTACAGATGTCGAGGATGCGCTTGCAGAATTTAGAAGAGTTAAACGTTCCTTCATAAATTTTACAGTCGACATAATATTACATAATATTAAGCACCTGGTGCGTGTACGTTGCTAGCTGACGTATGAGTTCTCAACAGAACTTACTAGGCCCACTAGTCATGCCCCTTGGCACGTATTTAGAATAATAATTATTATGTTTGCAAGGTAGCTTGACGCCTTCTCTTCATAGGCGATACATTTGGACAGTCAGTCATATTCTGCCTTACATTTGAGCCGCCTCATGAGAAACCAACAACTTTGTGTGTTTTTGAACAGGTCCAACCAAGCTGTACAAGCATAGAATACAGCTAGAAGCTTATAATTTCAGATTTAAGAAGAAGAGATGATCAAAGCTTGCAGGTCTGCTTAAAGTGGGAAACCAAAATCATGCTTATGCGACTGTTTAGTCATCAAAACAAAGAAAAACATTTAAAACGTTTGGAAACAAAATTTTAGTGCCGGGAAATAAAGATGGTAAGTTTTTTAAATCGACGTTTTTTCTTTTCCTCCTACATAATCAATTTACAGTTACGTTTCTAACTGGAATTTCCCAAATATAATCGGCGATGAGTTTAAACGTCTGATGCATACCGATATGTAAAAATAAAGAGAGTTTGCAAAATTCCTTATCTTGGCTTCATAACGTGAACTTAAATAATGAGTTTAACGTCAGCGTTATCTCCCTAGCATGACGCGTTATGAATTTGAAACTTTCAAGTGTTACTGACCACGGTATCGGCTACATTGTGCTTTGTTTGTCTTGTTTTGTTTTTATGTAAATCAATGGAAACCAAGTAAACCGAAATTAAGGCAATTTCGACCACTTGATGGCACGTTGACGTCGTTTTTGGCAGGTAAAGTGTGTACCGAAAAGGCCCAATCTCACTTGTCACATAATCAACAACGTTCATAAAGAAGGGATGAAAACGATGGGCCTAATGGACTTAACAAAAGTCAGCTGTTTGCATTGTGTTCAATGGTTGAGAATTTCACATCCTTTCTGTATTTCTTGGTTGTTCCAGAAGCCTCTTTAACATGTTTAAAGGATGGTGTAGCATGTGCCTTAGACAATGTTCTTGTCATTTGAATCAAAGAAATGTCCAAAATTGCTCCAAAGTGATCAAAAATATATGTAACATCAAAAATTGCTAAATTCATTTTGCATAGTATAGTTTATCATTGTATAGTCTCCCACGATTTAGTATGGTTTGAACTCTGTATCCATTTTCCCAGTTCTGTGGTTTCACTAAACACCATCATTTGTCAGTCTGGGGAAGGTAACACTGCATGCTTAACACTTAAACCAGAAATCATATGCAAAACATGTATGTTTTTAAGCAAATGGTTTGGTTAATGGTTCAATCAATATCCTTTGGCAAAAAGCAAGTTTCTAAATATGTTGGAACACTTTCATAAGTTTTCTTATTCGTCTCCATAGAATTTATTTTGTCGCACAATCTACAATATGGTAAGTGTGTATCTTTAATATTCCCTATCGACTTATATTGATCTTTTTTTCGCAAAAGGTCTGTATAAAGCGTCTCATTGCTACCGATATGCTCGAGATGACTGACCAAATCACTAATGTTTTTGAAACTAGCTGTGTTAATGTATGTCCCTTTAGGCAAAATGTTTTCATAGTCAGCACCTCCGCGAACAACCAAAATTGTGTCCTGATTGTAATATTTGAAAAACTTTTCTGTGATGTAATCGGAGCACAACGAATTTTCAAAACTGAAATAAAATTTGTATTTATTCACTATAAGTCCATGAGGATCATCTTTTAATGGTGTACCGCAGCGGCCAAATATATCAACATCAAGACCATGCTTTCTTAGTTTCTCAACGAACTCTTCCCTACGACTAGCAGAAGCACATCTACTGACTATCCATGCTGCCATTTTTGTCTTCTGTTTGTATATCTGTGAGTAGTTCCGTTTCACGCTCTCTGTTCTAGCCTCTAAATAACCGTAGGGCATGGTGATATCGTCATCACGACGGTAGCTCATCGACCAGTTGAAACTACTGTGCCATGTCGGGGTGTAGCTGCCATACTGTATCGTCTGGATGACAGGTGATTCTAAACCGAACAGAACCCATACTTGATTGCGTGGTCGCGCGGATGGCTGTAAAGGTGGGTCCCCAGAGAGTCCCGGCATTGTCGTACAAAACACCACCGCAGAGCTTTCCTTTATCAAACTTCGGTTGGTTGTATGTTGACAGTTGCTATAGGAACAGCGTCCCCACAACTTGTTCAGCTTGTCCAGGTGTATCCAGTTAGGAACATTGTACCAGAGAATATTATGCAGGATCCTGGAAGAGTTCCGTAGTAGCGTCGAGCTGGTGTTAGGTGGTATCGCACTGGGTGTAGCATCAGTTGGTTTGGTTTTAAATTTAACATTGGGGATTCTTTCCGCATTTTGAGTGAGCTTGTATTTTGGCACTTTCAGATCTGCAAGCACATAAAATAGCAAAGTGATTGACTTTATTTGTGTCACAATAAGCAGTCTTCGGGGTTTGTATCAGGTTCCGACAAAAAGCCATTCCCAAGAAAGGTACAAGTAGGCAAAGATCAGGAAAAGGCGCAATCAGAAAAAGATTCCCACTCCAAAAACCGAGGAGGAAAAAAACAAACCAACAATCAGGTACTTATACCATGAAAACATTTCGTAAGCCGAATGAGCAGCTATTTTCCCAATAGGTGGCCACTCAGTTACCTTAACTTAACTAAAATATGAAAACATACATAAGGCGCCAAAGCACAAAAAATATTTTAAACACCAAGACATAAAACAAAAAGAACCACCACAGAAGTATCGACTTGGAACGATCAGTAACACAAAGTTACTGGCGGGTTTAAATCGATTTTACATGGCCATAACCTCACCCTCAGCTTCTGCAGTGGTTCATAACATTTAGTTAGTTCTTCGGTCCTCGTGGTGAATCTCTAACTAGTCAATGAATCATCAAGAACAAACAAATAAATCATGATAAACATCCTGATGAATCAAAAACCAGGACTCACAGATTCAGTAAGCTGCCCGACGATGGAGATCCCTGGGCGCCGAATAACTTACTAACTCCGGAGCAAAAGAAAAACATCAGTTGGACCCCGGTGGGCCAAGCAACAGACAAGAAGCTCCGGTCCCAACCAACTAAAATGAATAGCTTCAAGTCGGGGCCATCATAGAGTCTGACGCCCGACCCACCGGCGTGCAATTAAAGAAGGCAGCATAGTTATCAACCGTGATTGGGTTAAAAACTAAGCATGCAGACTGTCGCATAACATTCAAGTTATAACCTATACGTTTGTAACGTGTTATGATTTTTCTAAACTGAAAAGAAAAATCATTACTTCCTATAAGTTTCTTAAATTTGTAAACCAAGTCACCATAAAATTCTGGTTCCGAAATGGCCTCACTTAAAAGCGTCTTTAACCTAATAGCATTATATTTGGAAATCAATTCATAGTGTCTACGATAAAATTTAGAAAAGGTTTTTCGAAGTTTATGATACCGATAGCCCTGTTGGAGAAGTTTGGCCGTTAAACATTTATTTCGAGCGTTGAAGTCTGTATTATGATTGCAGACTCTAGCAAACCTAATAAGTTGCGAAATGTATACACCATAAGAAGCACGACGAGGAACGTCACCATCCAAAAACGGAAAATTTACTATATCAAAATCAAAGTCATCGCGCTTATCATAAATTTTAGAAGAAACAAATCCATTTTCAACAGAAAGATGCAGATCTAAAAAGGGGGCTTCGGTATCCGAGTTATTGGCTTTGTTCAACTGTAGTTCAGATGGATAAATTTGATTGACCATACCTTCAAAATAAGGGTTGTCAATGTTCAAAATGTCATCGAGGTACCTAGAAGTGGAATTAAAAGCCTCGATAACATCACCTTGATTTTCATGGTTAAGAGAATCCATGAAATCTCTTTCGTAGCAGTATAAAAATAAATCAGCTACGAGAGGTGCGCAATTTGTACCCATCGGAATTCCAACAATTTGTCTGTATAACTTGGTCCCAAATCTAATATAAATATTATCCAGGAGATAGGATAAGGCGTCGCATACATTCTGACATGACCAAAGTGTATACCGACTTTGGTCAGAGGAAGTGAAAAAAGCCTTTCTGTCATTACATGTCAAATAGAGTGAACCGTAGTTTTCTAATGCCCTTTTGAAGGTCCACTCTATCAAATCCAGAAGTTTTTCTTTAGATTATGTGGTAAAGTTGTATACAGAGTAGAAAAATCATATGTGGACAAGCTCGTCGCACGGAACCCTCTACACTTCAATTTATTGAGCACCTTTATTGACCAAAACCAATTTTTATTTGAAGTTTCATACACTGTCTCACAGTATCTTATAACATGAGATTTGATAGCAGTAAGACAGGAAGTTAATAATTTAGAAAGTTCAGTAGTAGTACAAGAGCTGGAATTTGCAATAAATCTAGCTTTGTAAAGTTCGCCAGGTAGTTGTCTAGCGCTATAAGATTAACAGGGCGGTATTAAAATTTTAATAAATATATTTTGCAAAGTCAAAATTATCTTTAAGGTGCAACTAGATTCAATTACACAAATTATTCAGCTTTAATATGATGTTGTTTTCTCGTACCTTATCTAAGTACACATAAAATTTAAACAAACAGAAAAATGCTGAAATTAGGAAAGGGTACACTTTTTCAAGCTGCCCTTTTTAACGTAATTCACACACAAAAAAAATATCGCTAATGTGCAAACGGATACATTTTCAAGAGGTCAACTGGCATTGACAGCGATATTTCTAATATAATTTTCATAAGTGTGACATAAATAGAAATTAGTCTTTATGCCTAAGAGATAAAAAAAAAAAAGTTCAAAAAATTATTTTGCTTCGTTTGTGTTCGGGCGTTTCCGCCGTAGATTTTACGAAAAAACCTCGGCGTCATTACCTGTGACGAGTCAGTTAAAATACCTGATATTGTAACTGTAGTCACGACGGCTCAAGTATTGAACATTGGTGCTAATTCTTACCAGTCGGGTTTGCGTCTTGGTTTAATACATATATAGTCTGAGCTGCGTCATGGGGAAGGCTGCTGTTCGTTTATGTTCAAAACAAAGATGCAGATGGGCTGCACGGAACGCCCTTTATTTTCGCAAAATCCCTCTACTTTCTCAAATTTTAAATTTGAATTTTCAAGTTTAGCACAGCAGTGGTCAAAATCACAGAAAAAAAAAAACATGCGTTCTTGTGAGCCGGCTTAAAATTGAAAAGTAATAAAAATATTTTACCTTTGCATAGCCTGAATATTGGTGTCCCATTCTGTAGACTCCACCAAACTCCAATCCGGAGCAATATTATGAAACATACACAAATGAAGAAAACTCGCGCGACGGCAGATTTTATCGTACCCATTGAAGACTCTGTATTAACTTTTTATCCGTTTCCTATTTCTTGTTAGCTACCACCCTTACATGTATGCATCATTTACGTAAATTTATGTAAATTGAATAAACCATTGAAAATATTTTGAGCGTTTGAAAAACTCCAACTGGGATGTCGATATAAGCCTCTAAAGTATGGAAAATGTGTTACATTAATATTCTGTCCTCAAAACGCAAGACAAAAAGTAAAACATTGGTACATAAAAGTGTGAATTAATGAAAATTACACCTCATTAGCCACATATTGTACTTGGATTAAATTACAAGTCACGAAACTTTGACGTCTTAGAAATATGTGTCGAGTGCA
Source organism: Rugalucina vietnamica (assembly GCA_964017185.1). NCBI lineage: Eukaryota > Metazoa > Mollusca > Bivalvia > Lucinida > Lucinidae > Rugalucina > Rugalucina vietnamica. The sequence continues at coordinate 86,107,892 of OZ024869.1, read as the reverse complement.
AACATTTATTTATTTATTTATTTATTTATTTATTTATTTATTTATTTATTTATTTTCAATGGTTTGGTCCGAATCTGAAAGCAATCGGCATTTTATTAGTTCTTCATATATATTATTTTCTCTTGTAAATGGTTTTCACGAGTAAAGCAGTAATAATTATTAAATAGTAAAAAACGGAAACACTTGACCTTTTTCCAGTGACTATGTGTTTTAATCGTCTCAGCGACGTACGATGAAAAGTATCTTTTTAATAAATGAAAACAATGCATTCTCATCATAATACCTTTGAGGGAGCGCGGTGGCGTAATGGTAGAGCGTCGGACTCCGAATCGAGAGGTCATGGGTTCCATCTCCACAGGCGTCACCGTGTTGTGTCCTTGAGCAAGAAACATTAACCCCCTACAGTACTGGTTAAACCCAGAAAGCGTTGGTTCCGTCTCGACATGACTGAAAAATTGTTTACTGGGACGTTAAGCCTCAACACAAACAAAATAATACCTTTTAATGTCCGAGAGACGTTTGGGAAATTTATGTCACATGGTTTAAACGGTTAATATGGTTAAATGGTTAATAGGCATGTTTTAACAGTGCGAAACCCGTGAAAATCGGATAATTCCGACGCTTCTTGAGAAAAAAGCGTGACGTTTTGTCACGTTTCCGTAAAGTCGAGTAATGACTCTGTCGAATCGTTTGGATAGCTCTTCTTTATTCACATTTTTCGGAATTGAATAATTGTATCATTCTTCAAGTTATATTTCCAGAAAATAAACATTATATGGATCAGAAGCAAAACACTAAACCATCCAAATGAGCGTTCCTAAATAGTTGATGTTTCGGTCGCCTTATGGGTTTCTTCTTCTTCAATTAAGTGCTCTCTCTCTCTCTCTCTCTCTCTCTCTCTCTCTCTCTCTCTCTCTGGGTCATTTTCGAACTGAGAAATATTCACAAGGTACATCCGAAGTGCGAGTGCGGTTAAAACACGTTCAAGCACTCCTCAATATCTAGTGATGACCGGGCGGTCCTCCTTTGGCGGTCCTAAATGTTGGCGCTGTGATGACACGCTCCGGAGGCTGGTTCAAAGCGCATGAAGATGCATCTTGTATTGAGAGTGGCTGGGTGAAGGACAGTTGTCCCTGTGATGTCTGTATGGCCAAAAGTATTCCTGTATATTATTACAAGGCTTGCCTCTGTGGATTTTTGTCGCAGCCTTTCCCGTCCCAGGTTACAGGTCATGTCAGACACAATCCTTGGGTGCGATAGTCCCCAATCACAAATCTTTCAGTGCTTCGTTGTTGCTGCTTCCGACTTGTTGATGTTGCGGTCGCTCTATGGCTTCCGACTTGTTGAAGTTTCGGTCGCCTTATGGCTTCCAACTTGTTGATGTTTCGGTCGCCTTATGGCTTCCGACTTGTTGATGTATCGGTTGCCTTATGGCATCCAACTTGTTGATGTTTCGGTCCCCTTATGGCTTACAACTTGTTGATGTTTCGGTCGCCTTCTGGCTTCCAGCTTGGACTTATGGCTTCAAACTTGTTGATGGCATCGAGGTTTTACGGAGGGCACATGGTCAGCATTCCAGCATAACTGTGGATACTTAAAATTTCCAAGGTTTCAAGTATCACCTTGAATCCAAGAAACCAGCATAGTAAGTTTTGCTGCATAATGTATATGTAGGCAATGATCAGGAAAAAGCGCAATCAGAGAGAAATTCCCACTCCAAAAACCGAGATGGAAAAAAACAAATTGACAATTAGGTACTTATACTTAGAGAACATATCGTAAGCCGAATGAGCAGAGCTCTATTTCCCAATAGGCGGCCACTCATGCAGTTACCCGAACTAAAACTATGTAAGCGTACATACTTGGTTCAAACAGCACAAAAATTCGACTCCAAAACATAAACCAAATAGAACCACAACAGAAGTATCGCCTTGTAGCACTCCGGTAGATATATAAAGATCAGTACTGCCCAGGGCACGTAGCATCACGGGCAACTGACGTCAGCAAATGGCTAAAATCATCTCGTATATACAGGTTAAAAACATAAAAAGTGCTGTGACGTCTAGGCTGTGAGGGTCTGTAGACGCGAAGTAAAGACGTCTACAGATTCGGCATGCACCAGGTCAGGAGGTAGGGAATTCCATTCTCTGATGGTCCGTGGGATGAAGCTGTTCTTATAATGTTCGTAGTTTGTCTGGGTCTGGAGATGTAGCTCCGATCATGAGATCTTGTACGGCTGATGGAGGGTTTGACGTAGTCAGGTAGCGTGACAGAGCTTGAGTTATTGCAGATTTTGTAGAAGGTTGTCAGTCTTTTAATTTTACGTCGTTTTTCCAAAGGTGGCCAGTTTAAGTCATCAAGCATAGAGGTAACACTGTGTTGGTAGGAGTAGTTTCCAGTTACAAAACGGGCACCCTTACGTTGAATCTTTTCCTCTCCAGAGTCTTGTTTCTTCTTTGTAATAAGGGTCCCAGACTGTTGAAGAATATTCTAGATGAGGGCGGACGAGTGTGGTAAATGCCCTGGACTTTACTTCTTGACTGGCATCCATAGAGGTGTCTTCTCAGGAGATTAAGAATTATGTTGGCTCTTCCCGAAATATTAGCAATGTGTGTTTTCCAGGTAAGGAGGTCAGTTCTACTCCTAGGTAGGGGTAATGCTGTACCTCTTCAAGAATACTGTTGTCTGTGATGTATCGCGTTTGGAGAGGATTCTGTTTTTGTTACTTTCAGGAGGTGACATTTCTTTGCATTAAAAAGCATTAGCCAGGTTTTTGACCACTCTATCATGGTATCAAGGTCATGCTGCAGCTGTGTTCCATCTGAGGAGTTATTAATAGTTCTGTAGAGTAAAGCATCGTCTGCAAACAGCTTGATTGTGCTTATCCCCGATGTCATTGACGTAGATCAGGAATAGCAAAGGCCCCAACACTGTGCCCTGAGGAACCCCGGAGAGGACTTGATCTCGAGTGTGTTGAGGATGCCCCATCTAGAACCACTTTCTTTTGTCGATGACACAACCAAGACGCAATCCATTTGTTGGTCTTCCCGTCGATTCCATAATGTTCCATTGGTTTCAGTTTCAATAGGAGACGTCTGTGGGGCACAGTGTCAAAGGCATTGCTAAAGTCCAGAATCAGGAGGTCAGTTGTCTTCCTCTTGTCAAGTCTGTGAGCGAGATCCTCTGCTGTGTTTAGCAATTGTGTTTCAAAGGAGTGATTTGGTCGAAATCCATGTTGAAAGTGGACAAGTATGTCGTGGTTGTCTAGGCGAAACAAATGATGAAATCTCCTCCAAAGGCACAAGTCCCTTCACCGCCATGGGTGAAATTACAGTTGACCCCAAGGGGTCACTAAACTGTTGAATAATTTGAATATACATAAGGCGCCTGGGCCAGATGGCCTTAGTGCTAGGGTGTTGAAAGAATGTAGTTCTGAAATTGCTCCTATCCTGGCCTGTATCTACAATGAGTCGCTTGCTCAGGGTGCTGTTCCAGATGATTGGCGACAGGCAAATGTAGCCCCGGTATTTAAGAAAGGTGAGAAATATGATGCAGCTAACTACCAACCGGTGTCGCTTACTTGCATCTGTTGCAAAACTCTAGATCATATAATAGTCAGCAGTATAAATAAGCACCTGGCCCTTGAAAGCATCCTTGCTGGTTGTCAACATGGGTTCCGAAGTCAAAGGTCTTGCGAAACCCAGTTATTTCAGTTTTATCATGACTTAGTTAGTAATCTGGATCGAGCTGTGAACAGTGGGCATAAGCAAACAGACGAGATTGTCATGGATTTCGCTAAGGCCTTTGACAAGGTCCCACACAAAAGGTTATTATACAAACTTGACTTTTACGGGATTAGAGGATCTACACATAAGTGGATCGACTCGTGGCTCTCTGAGCGCTCTCAAAAAGTGGTATTAGATGGCCGAGCCTCAGATCCAGTCCCGGTTCTATCTGGTGTCCCGCAAGGATCGGTCTTGGGACCGGTCCTATTTCTATTTTCATCAATGATCTTCCGGATAATATCAGGTCATCTGTTCGGCTATTTGCTGATGATTGTGTTTTGTACAAGAATATCAAGTCTCCATTGGATTGTCACATTTTGCAAGATGACCTGAAGAGCTTGGCCAAATGGGAAATGGACACTGGCAAATGAAATTCAATGTTAGCAAATGCCATTCAATGAGGGTGACTCGGCTACACCCAAGCAATCATATACAGTTCAGTTACACACTGCACCAGCAAACATTAGAACAGGTTCAGTCCGCAAAATACCTAGGTTTAACTATCACAGACAACCTTGATTGGGGTCAACATATTTCGGAAATTACATGTAAGGCAACTAAGACTTTGGGCTTTCTTCGGCGCAATTTGGCATTGGCACCTAGGCATACAAAAGAAGTTGCATACAAAACATTGGTTCGTCCTCAACTTGAGTATGCAGCTCCTATTTGGCATCCCTATAATGAAACCCAGACTGCTAAGGTGGAGAAGGTGCAGAAGACTGCAGCCAGGTGGACCTGCAGGAGATGGAGGAACTCCAGTAGCGTCGGTGATATGCTTGACGAGCTTGAGTGGCCATCCCTGCAGTCCTGCAGAGAGCGGTCCTCCTTAACCTTCTTCTACAAGATACACTCCGGTACGGTGTCTCTTGATATAAATCACAGTATCATGAATCACAGTATACAAGACAATTTGCCTATAGTGATGCCCTGAAAAACTCATTTTTCCCCCAGAATTATTTCGGTTTGGAATAGTCTCCCTTCTTCAGTGGTCTCATCTAAGACCATTGAGGAATTTAAGGCTTCTATTTAATCATAGGCCCAGAGGCATGCGTTTTAGTATGCCTCTATCTATATCTTGTAAATAGTTTTAATGACCCATCCCAAATGTTTTTCTCCCTTGACTAAATTCTAAATTTAGCCACCCACCCCACACCTGAGGTGATGATCAGAAATTGATCGACTCAGTATCAGAAGATAGATAGGTGACCCATGGTTTGGCTGAAAATGATATGTTCCATGGTCTTGCAGAGAATGCATGTAAGAGATACAGGTCTGTAGTTGGCGGAATTAGTCTCCTTTTTTGTAGACAGCTGTAGCATTAGCTTGTTGCCAGACTAGGGGCACTTGTCCAGTGTTGTACGACTGTTGATAGATAATGCAGAGTACAGGGGCTATTTCCATTGATACCATCTTGAGTATTCTTGTTGGTAGTAGGTCAGGTCCGGCGAGGTCCGGGAGCCTTTGATGGGTTCAGATTATTCAGCAATTTATTTTTTCCCATCAATTTTGGCTGCAGCAATATATTTTTGTAAAAATGATCAAGTGGGGATAAAACGAGGCAGCGAAGTGGAAGGACGCAATTTGTAGAGAAGAAAAATAACAGGGCTTAAAAACTTGTAAAGGGCAAAAGTTCTGGTGTGAAATAGCATAGAGTCACCGGGCAGTGAATGTTTTATGTGAAAGTAGCGACGGTTGATGGCTAGCATTCGCCATTCCGGACTTTTCAGCTAAAGTCCACCGATGTCATATGTTTTCGTGACATTTGACCTTGACGCCATGTTGCTTTTTGTAAAAAACAAACTTTGAAACCTCCAAACACGTCCTGTCCTGCGCTGATACCCCGTTTCTGAATAGTTTACTGGTGACACGCCAAATGACATTATTTCACCAGGGGGTTCGGATGGGGTAGAAATTAGTCCCTTGAACGCACGAGTGAAGCGAACTTGGACACACAGTCATCAAACATTTCAGCAGAGGAGACAAGTGAATCAGGGAGGTCATTCCAGTCCCTGATAGTCTGTGGAAAGAAACTACTTTTGTACGCTTCTTTGCTAGCTGAAGGTATCTGAAAAGCCAAAGAGTGTTGATTTCTACAACGCCTATTCTTTGGGATAAGGTCATCCCAAAGGTTTCTCCTGTGTAAATATCATTTTAAACACACTTTTTACCTAGCCAGAGAAGGAAACGACATTTTTATTCTGATTTTACCTGTGAACTGGGACTCAAGGTGAAGGTCATCTGTGGTGGTCACTGCATTCCTTGCTGTGTTACAGACTTTCCTCAGTGGTTAACAGACTTGTGGTGTAAGGTTACCCTCATGGACTTTAATGGTTTAAACAATTAAATCATTGTACTTTTGCAGCAAGACAGTGCATATTGTGATAGAATGAAACTCTGTAAGGCCTTTACCTAAAGCTAGTACATGATTTCAAGGTTAAATCTACAAATATAGTTTGTTTTTACCCTCTGCTAGGATTTGTATTTTGTGTGAAACGTAAGTTTTTTACATGTGAACTTTTTTATTGGATGATTTTAAATTGTTTTCTCCTGAATACATTTTCAGTGTTGATTGTGATAGTATTTTGATTCAGAGATTAAATGCAGAATTCAAGGTGAATTAGAATTATTTGTAATAAATTTATTTTTAAAGCCTTCTTCATCTGAATACATTTTCAATGTTATAAGTGATTCAGAGATTAAATACAGAGTTCGAGGTGAATTTTTAAAGTTAATTTTAATCAATCCACTTCTTAATAATAATTTGATTGTAGTGATTAGTATCTCGTAAATACACACTTTTTTATAAATAAGTTTTAAGCCATGAGCGGGTGTTAATTAGTTTTAGCTGGTGGTGGTGCTATTAAACAGTGCCAAAGATTAAGGCTTGTTCACTCAATAACTGGAGCTATTCTATGGGGTAATTTTGAGGGAGAAAGAAGGTCTTCACTGTATTGCTAGGGTTCTCCCCAACGGGTTTACAAATTTTATTTTATTCTTTTATACTTTGACTAGGGTGATAGTGATAGTTGCCTTATGGGTGACATCGAGAAAGAGCTGGTGGCCCGCAGAAGCGTTAGGCAGAGGCAAATGTATAGACGCGTTTCTCGCGAAAGCGATGGTACTGAGCGCGAATGCGAAAGTCGTGACTATACGCTGAATACAAAGAGAGCGCTTGAAAAGAAAGCGCTGGGGTGCTTGAAGGATATACACATTAAGCATGTGGATAAGTCCAATAATCATCTGTATGAGATGAGTACAGGGATCTATGAAGTTTATAGATACAGTGCCCTGCAGTACTTTGAAAATGTATGTGAGCATAGCAAAATAAATGTTAAGCACATTTCGGACAAGGGTGGTAGTCTGGTTGAAACTCAAATTAGGGTATCCCATAAAGGGTCAGGTAAACATACAGAGCAATTGAAATATTGTGTCAATATGTATCATACTAAGAGTAAGTTGATGGTAAATGGGAATGGGGTAAAGGAGTATGTTAAAGATCATAAAGAAATTGTTAAAGCACCTTTCAGTTGTGATAACTTGAATGACCTAGATAGGGCGTTGTACACAAAAATCCATGATGAACTGTTAAAGATCGGACACACTGAACACTCCAAGAGACAGCGGACCAATGCGCCAGCAGGGGCAGGCAAGCGCTTGGTTCCACACTCTCTAAGTATCCTAGGTTGTCTGCACCGGGGTCTAATCAGATTGGCCCTCAGTAAGATACTGTGGTCTCGAATGACGGGCCCATAGGGATAGCTCAGCCCTGTTGTGCCTTCACTGCAATGAGCTCATGGAAGAGGATCTTATTGAGTGTGGAACTTGCTCATCTTGGTATCATTATGGGTGCGAAAATTTATCGCGTGCAGAATTTACCTATCACATTGACAATCCGGATGTTACGTTTGAGTGCACGGTTTGTACTAGCCTGCGTCGTGATGACCTTGTCGAGGGGCTGATTCCGCCTGGGGGGTGTAGTGGAAGCCTGCGCGATGTCCTACTTGATGCTGGGGAATGCAGTTTGAGTGATGGGGGTGCTAGTCCGGCTGACAGGGGTAGGCAGGGAGCAGGGGGACTCAGTGTTGACAGGGATGATTCCCATACTTTAGGTCTTCATGATGCAACCCGGGGGGCTCAAGGAGCCAGTTATGCACGCGGGATAAATGCGACCGATAGGGGTCTGGTACTGGGGGCACCAACGAGCACAGGGAGAGACACTATGGGGGCGAATGCTCCTTTTTGTCCTACCTCTGGCCTAATAAATAGGGTCCCCGTGTCAAGTGACCATGTCAGAATCAGAATCAGAATAGTTTACTGGTGAAACGTCAAACTGACAATACTACACCAGGGGGGGATGGGGCTTGACCGGAGGGGATTAGTCCCGAGCTCTCACAAGAGAAGTAAATTTAGACACACAATCATCTGACAATTCAGCAGAGGAGATCAGAGAATCAGGGAGTTCATTCCAATCTCTAATGGTCTGGGGGAAGAAACTGTGTAAATAGGCATTTGTACTTGCTGAAGGTATCTGAAATGCCAAGGAGTGTTGATTCCTACAACGCCTATTTTTGGGGATAAGGTCATCCGTGGGTATTTTGCTCTCCCTTTTAGACCTTTGTAAAGTAATATAATTCTATTATCCTTCCTTCTTTTCTGCAGGGATTCCCATTTTAGTTTTTTAAGGATGTCAGTCATACTACCTTTTTCATATGTATAGTTCCTAGTTACAAACCTAGCCGCACGCTTTTGCACCTTCTCCAAATCATCTATCAAACCTTCATAATGAGGGTCCCAAACTGAGCTACCATATTCAAGAATAGGTCTCACCAGACCTTTATAGGCAGCTTCTCTCACATCTTGGGGGCAAGAAAACAGATTTCGTCTCAAAAAACCAAGGGTCCTATTGACTTTGGTACACACATTGCTGATGTGAGTATTCCATTTTAAATCCTTAGTTATTGTTACACCAAGATATTTGATACTCTCAACATTTTCCAACACAGTACCCTCAAGCTTGTAAGAAGCCTGAATTTTACTAGTACGTTTATTTGTCAGCTGCATCATGTTGCACTTGACAGGTTGAAATCTCATACCCCATTTCCTGGCCCAACTACCTAATCGATCAATATCCTTCTGAAGTTTCACTGTATCCTCCACATTCTTAATTTCACGATAACAAACACAATCATCAGCAAAGAGTCTGATTTCCGATTCAATATCTGAGGTGATATCATTTATATGCAACGAAAACAACAAGGGGCCAAGAACGGTGCCCTGTGGGACACCAGATACAACAGGAGCCCAGTCTGATTTAACGCCATTAACCACAACTCTTTGTTGTCTATAGCAAAGGAAGGCATCAATCCATTTAATTGTCTTCCCACCAATTCCATAACTGAACAATTTGCTTTTAAGGAGTTCATGCGGAGGAGTGTCAAAAGCTTTTTCGAAATCCAAGATAAATGTGTCAACCTGACCTTGATTGTCTAAGATTTTTGCCCAGTCATCAATCACTGTAGCTAACTGGGTTTCACAACTGTGGGATTTCCTGAATGCATGTTGCCTGTCTGACAAAAGTTTATGATGATCCAAATGGGACATGATATTAGAACACACTATATGTTCCAGAAATTTGCAGGGTACGCAGGTCAAGGAAACTGGACGATAGTTGCAAGCAAGAGACCTGTCAGCCTTTTTGAACAGGGGACAAATGTTTGCTAAAGACCATTCTTTGGGGATTTCACCCGAGTCTATTGACTGTTGAAAAAGATGTGCAAAAACAGGACCTAGCTCAGATGCCAATTCCTTAAGGACTCTAAGGACCATGTACCTTGTGACCATGTACCTTGTCACATAGGTGTATTGGGACCTGTCATGGTGAGCGGGGGGTATCTTGCAGGGGTCTCTGGAGTGGCAGTTTGCCTACCATGTCAACTATGTCATCAACATCGGTGATAACTAGTACTGCGGGAGCAAAAAGGAAAATGTCCACTACGCGTTCTAGGTCTGCAGTCACACTTAGTGCATCTGAGGGGGGCTGAGTAGTTCGGATACTACTATGGCAATTAGGTCACCTGTCCTGGCTGTGGGGCCCGTATCTGGCACTTCTACTCAGGGTAGCAAAGGGGGGCATGCTGGGGGCCTGGGTATTGAGCCTGAGGATGGGGGTTCCTTGCAGGAGCGGGTTCTTAAGAGTAAAGAGAAGATGTTAGTCAGTAAAGAGAAGAGACTTAAGGAACTTGAAAAGAAAATATCAAATAGAGAAATCTCACTTGGTGATAAGCTAGAACAAAAATGAATTTTCTAAAGCTTACATAACATCTATGGAAAATAAGCTTAAGGAATTGGAGGCGTCAAATCGCCTACTGAGGCTCAAACTTCTAGCTGTACCAGATGTGCATGATTCTAATTCTAACCATGATAGTGGTTCAGGTAGTACTACTTTTTGTGAACAGAATGTGCCGGTGCACCGCAAATCTGGAGATAATTGTCACAGTCTAGACAGAGCAGCCTTCCAGGAGTTACAACAAAGAGTTCTTTCCCTTGAAATGAAAATGATGGAACAACGTTTGTCAACACTGGAACATCAAAGGAGTGTATATTGTCATACCGGCTATGAAGGTGTAAATCAAACTTATCATGCTGATCCTAAGACACACAGAATGAACATTAGCTCAAATAGTGTGAATTTTGATTTGAGCTCTAACTCAAATATACCTGGATATTATACGAATCGGGACAATATGAATTATAATGTTCTGTATGAACCTCAGGGACTTGCAGATGCTCACTATCAACGGGCAAGTAGTAATGCACACTCTCACTCTCAGTGGGCATGTAGTAATGTACACAACTATGGGCCACATGACCGGCATCCTTCTAATCAACCAGGTATGGATGGTCTACAACCGAGGACTACAACAATCCAGGACACTATGCAGACTGGAGCTGTGACCCAGAGCTGTGAAAGTCAAAGTATCCCTGTTCATTTTTCCCGGAGAGGCAGGCGACCCAGAGAACGCCAAAAGAATCGAAATGTACAATCAAATCAGGACACAGGCGGGGAAAAGGAGGAAACTCAGCTGAAGGAAAGATCCAGCACAACGGCAAGCCCAACGAATGTGAAAGCGGGGGAGGACGGGACATGTCCCCAGTAGCTCTGACCAGGGCCCGGATGAATGAAGTACCCTCAATCAGTGTAGCCTCTATTAATATCAAAAATATAATGACAAATTCTAATTTTTTACATGCGCTTCTAAAAGATAATCTCTTCGTTTTTGTGCAAGAGCATTGGCTGTACAACTATCAATGTATTTACGCTGATCAGAACTTTGATTATTCTGCTTTTTTGAAATGTGTGGATGACGACGATCCCATCCCACCAGGACATCATTCGCGTGGATATGGGGGTACCGGTATCTTCTGGAATCATGCCGTGGATCATTGTGTTAAAATTGTGCGAGGTGGTGGGCACCGTGTTGCTGTAGTAGAAGTGTCGACTGATAATAGGCCTGTCTGCCTTATAAATGTATACTTACCAAGCAGAGGCTCGGCCAGTAGTGAAAATGAATTTATGGGAGACACTGGATGAGCTGCATGAGGTTCTCCAGACTTTCTCCTCAACACATGATATTATCATTGGAGGAGACTTTAATGCTTCTCTCCACCGGACTAAGACTTGTGGTCGTGACCAGAGCCTTCGATGTTTTGTGAATGAGCATGGTTTATTCTTGCCGTCTGAGTATCCTGAGGCTTCTACATTTTTCCATACTGCCGGTGACTTTTCATCGCAGATCGACTACTTTTTTGTCACGGAGATGTTAGTCGCAAAATCAAAGGTTGTTACTCATGACATGCACCATCTGAATCTTTCTGATCACACACATATTAGTATCGAATTACCGGGAAGGACTTTAATGGCGCAAGTAATATAAGTGTAAAGGAGGAGATTCCACAGAGTACCAAACAACGAATTGACTGGCGTAAATGTGATCGGCAGGAATATAGAAGTATCATCGAAGAAAAGTTGCAGGACCCAGTCGGTGTACCTGGCAGTCGATTAGAAGCTGATCTAATGCTGATGCAAATAAACAGTGTCTTGTATAGCAGTTCTTGTTTGGTGTCAAAACAGGCTTCCAAGAAGAAAAAGTCTAAGGCTGGCTTGCCCATCTGGAACGAAGCAGTGAGGGATGCAGTCCAGGAAAGTAAAGTTGCACACGCTGTCTGGAAGGGTGCGGGATCTCCTACAGATGAATTCCATCCTGCTTCTCTGGATAGGAAAGTTGCGAGGAGGAAGCTTAACAAGTGTATTCGTAGAGAGGTCACCAGAAAGCGTGAGGAATTTATTACAACTCTCATGGAGGCCAACGAATACGATTCTAGAACTTTCTTCAAGACCATCAAGGGGCAGCGCTCATCTAAATCAACTAGTACTCAGCTGCTGCATTATAAGGATGTGGTACTCAAAGGACCAGAAGAAGTGGCGGATGGGTTTGCTTCTCATTTTGAGGTCCTGGCGACACCTTCCGAGGATGTGATGTTTGATGATAGCTATCGTGATCAAGTTATGTTGGACAAGCTCCTTATAGAGGGCATTTGTAGAGGGCAAAGCCGCATTTTTACCCCAACTACTACAGAGGAAATTTCCAAAATAGTACAGACATTCAAGAATAATAAGGCGCAGGACATGCAAGGACTGGCGGCTGAGCATTTGAAGTTTGCTCCCAGGGTTGTCCACTCGTCCCTTTCAAACTTGATGAACTACATTATACAAAATGGCTACATTCCACAGCAAATGAAGCAAGGTGTAATTACTCCAGTCCTTAAGAAGGATAAAGACCCCTTACTACCAACAAATTACAGAGGAATAACAGTCCTGTCAATTATCGGCAAAGTCCTGGAGAAGGTGTTGCTCCAACGAACAGAGAGCACGCTATGCCGAGAACAGTCAAGATTCCAGAGAGGCTTCACGAAAAATTCTTCGTCTATGAATGCAGCCCTCATCGTGTCTGAAGTCCAGAACGAGGCAAAGTGTACTAGTCAAAACCTGATAACTTTGGATGCCTGTAAGGCCTTTGATGTGGTGTGGCAGGAGTCCTTGCTTCGTAAAATCTACCTAGCCGGAGTGGATGGTTCCTTGTGGACGACTCTATGTAGTCTTTACAGTGATGCAACTTCCTCATTTAAGTAGATGGGAAGACTCTCGAGCCCATTTGTGATAAAACAGGGCGTCAGACAAGGTGGTGTTCTATCTACTCTTCACTATAAGCTATTTAACAATGATCTACTCCACATGCTTGAGAGCTTGGGACTAGGAGCTTTTATTGGACATATAAATTGCTGTGCCCCTACATGTGCAGATGATGTAGCACTCCTTGGACTCTGTAAGAAGCATTTATGGGAACTGCTGTACATGGTGTGGTTCTATAAAGGAAGGGAGCGCTATCTTATAAATGCACAAAAGTCTGTTGAGGTCCTGCTGAGCCTATTTAAGAAGCTGATGGATATGGAACAAGTGACACTTGATGATATTCCGATCCCTCAGGAGAGAGATACAGTGCATCTGGAAGTGGATAGAAATCTGAAGGACAATGGAAATACAGAGAAGAAGGCGCAAATTGGACGGCGAACGATGTATGCTTTGATGGGTGCAGGCGCGTATGGGAACTCAGGTCTGGATCCCTTGGTGTCATCCAAGATGTGGAAAACTTTTGCACTACCAAGGATGTTGTATGGACTAGAGGTGTGTAATCTGCGCCAGGCTGACATTGAGGAGTTGGAATCGGTCCAAAGAGGCATTCTGAGGAGGATTCAGTGTCTTCCTGATAGAGTGGCTATTGCTGTTGTTTATGGACTGTTAGGTATATGCCCTATTGAACAAGAACTGGACATTAGGAAGCTGAACTTGTTTGCTATCGTGATGTTCGATGAAGCCTCACTTGAACATGAAATTGCACAACGGCAGTTTGCAGTGAAAGATATTAACTCAAATAGTTGGTTCATGCAATGTAACCTGCTCCTGCATAAATATGGGCTGTCAAATGCATATCTTATCAAGGATAGCTTTCAGACAAAGGGGGCTTTAAAGGAAGCAATTTCAAGGGGGGTGGATAAGTATGTTCAGCAACAATGGCATGAGCATGCCCAGTCTAAATCAACCTTGAAGTACCTCAACATTGACCACTGTAAGGTTGGCAGTGTTCATAATGTCTGGAAGTTGACAAGTCACAGTACTAGAGATGTCCGTAGAGCTCAGATTAAGGTTAAGCTCCTAACAGGGTCATACATCCTACAATCAAGTCGTTCCAAGTTTAGTAAGAGCGCGATTTCGGATACATGCTTGCTCTGTAGATTTGAAGCATTTTTTGCTCGACTGTTCCCGGTTGCAGTCTGTTAGATCGACTTATATTCACGACATTGAGCAAATCCTTTTGCGTGTAGTCCCTGATCACGCGGCACAGTTGCTGACAGATAAGGAACGGCTGTGCTGCGTCATCATGGACTGTACGATTCTGGCAGATGCGGTCAGTGGTGACCTTTGGGAGGGGCTTATTAATGATATGGAAGTTGTGAGCAGAAACCTTTGTTTTGCTCTTCATTTGAAGAGAACCACATTATTGAGTGAACATAATTAGGGAGTACCATGTTTCTAGTAGCAAGCATTAATTATCTTAAGGGCCTTTTATATTAAAGATCTAAATTGCATTCATAGGTTAAAGTAATGTAAGCATTAATTAAGTTTTCTATAAAATAGGTTTTTATGTACATTTTTTATGCTGTAGTTGAGCAATGTCTCCTTAGTTGACATGGTTTACTGTGCATATTGTAAATATGTTAAGACTTAGGTGGAGGGTAACCCGTCTTCTGAGAGGCCATTGTCCAAGTCGGCATACTGCATGGTGGAAATAGAGTATTCTCGACCGAGGACCCAGCGATTAACATTAATTGTGTCCCCGCGTCCTAGAGTGTATACGCGGATGTCACTGAGAGGAAAACAGAACTAGGGATTGTTGGTTTATGAAGATTCCTTAGCCTACTCTGTGAAATAGCGGGGTTGGACTTGAAGAAGTTATTTAAACATTAGTTTTGAAAGGCACCTGTAAACAGGATATTATTCTGTAACCGCTAGGTCTTGCCCTTAGTTGTTGCCCTGAGAGAAACCTAATGCGTCTCAAGTGCGGAACTATAAACGCTGCCTCGTAAATGTACTGTTAAAATAGTATACATGTAGAAAAAAACTCAAGAAGATACGTATATACTACGGTGACCCTATCAAGGGTGGAACCCCTTTATACAGATACAGTTTGCACAGTTTGTTTTCAGAACTAGAAGTGAGAAGACCAGTCCGCAGACAACGGGGCGTTTGCGCCGTACCGTTACTGCCTATCTATGGAATGCCGGTCCGCCATGCTAATTGTAAATTGTTAATTGTTAATTTTATGGTACTACTGCACTCGAGGGTGGTTTGGAAGTTATAATTAGTAACATAATAGATAAATAGTACTTGCTAAATGATAATTGGTAAATTAAAATTTGAAAAAAAAATGTAGATGCAAAAACTTAATTGCAGATTGCTAAATGTCCCGTCATGCAAATTGTTAAATGTATTGTTAATTGATAATTGCATTGCATTTTTCTCCAGTCCGTCATGCTAATTGTACGGGGGATGATCCAAAATAACGTCGACTTTTGCCGTAGCTTCTATACAGATAAATCTAATGTTAATAAAATAATATGAACATAAATCGGAATATCTCTAGCATATTTTGTCAAAATATTAGGGAAAAATAACGACCCGTTTAAATTCTACAGTCAAAACAAAAAGGTGACTATGGTCTACCCGGCGCACGTCATCGTTAATTTCGTTACGTCGTTAACGTTTTTATTCACTTTAAGAAAATTCCCTCTCAGCAAATATGGCCATCTATTCAACATGTACATTATACAAAATAAGTTTTAGTATTTTGTGCTTTGGCCTTAGTAAATTTTCCATCAGTATCCACTATTCGAAATCAATCCAAATTTCATGTTGCTTTAATAATCGCCTGAAGTCAGCCGTCTGCATGCGGTCGACGCATTACGCATTAACGTCAACAGCGTCGCACTTTATTTTTGTTTCTTTTCCTTTTTCTGTTATGCTATTTTATCGTCAGAATCACAACGAGACTCTTTATTCTCAAATGATTGATTTATTGAATATTCCTGTTTCGTCCACATTTAGTCATTTTAGCGATATGATTAGACGTTTTCAAAGATCCCAGCAATTTTAGAAGTCCAACAGATTTAAGCCTGGTCTGCCGACGACGTTTTTGACGTTAAATGCAGTGGAAAGCCCACAAATTGTATTGATATTTTAAAAACGCACACTCCGAATCATTTTAAACTTCTGCTTAATATTCTCGTAACGTTATGCTGCTACGAGGCTTATTTTGGCGCGATTCGCGTGCACATTTCGCATTTTATCGGGGCATATATAAAAGAGTACATTTTCGAAAATTCGCGTGCGCCGCCTATGCGTCACCATGGTTTTAAAATAGCACGGCGTATTTACGATACTTGCAAAATGTGTAATTGGTTAACCTTATCTTGATAAGCGAATGTTCGGATTTATCGTGATATACATTTTTCTAAAATTGAACTACGCATGTTGAAGTGACAGCAAAAGTCAACGTTATTTTGGATCTTCCCTCGTAAAATGTTAAATGTTAATTGTTTATGGCATTTTTCACCGTCATGCAAATTGTAAATGTTAAATGTCAATTGTTAGTTGTATTTTTCGCCAGTCTGTCATGCTAATTGTAAAATGTTAAATATAAAATGTTAATTATTATTGCATTTTTGGCCGGTCTGTCATGCTAATTGTAAAATGTTAAAAGTAAAGTATTAAATGTTAATTGTTATTAGCCAAATGCATTAACGAATTATTGAATGACAACCTGAACTGAAATTATCATTTATATTAACATTTAACAATTAGTATGACGGACCGGCTTAAAATGCAATTAACATTTCACACTTAGCACGACGGATCGGCGAAAAATGCAATTAACAATTAACAAGTAGCTTTTACAAAATAAAAGAAATACATTTTACATTTAACATTTTACAGTTAGCATGACGGACCGGTGTAAAATACAAATAACAATTAACATTTAACACTTTACTTTTAACATTTTACAATTAGCATGACGGACCAGCGAAAAATGCAATTAACAATTATTGTTATATACCTAATGTATCTCTACAATAGAAACTTGTCGTGTTGTAACGGACAGCACTTTCTGCTGTTTTAGGTGTCGTAGGGCATTAATACCATTAATGCCCTGAGATGACGTCATAGCAGGGCAATAATGCTGTTAATGCCCTGAGATGACACCGTAGTAGGGCAATAATGCTGTTAATGCCCTGAGATGACACGTACCGTAGCAGGGCAATAATGCTGTTATTGCCCTAGGGCAATAATGGTGTTATTGCCCTGAGACTATGACATACACCTGTTTACATGTTATGGACACTGGCATGTGTTCATATAATCTAAATTTAACATGGCAGGTGGGTGTACATTTCATAGGTACATTTCATCTTAATTTAACGTCACTTTGCGGCTTATCACTTACCAATCAACGGCTATGGGCTCGTCATTATGCGCTATTTCAAGACAGCATTCACAATAAATAAATAAATAAATAAATAAATGAATAAATAAATAAATAAATAAATAAATAAATAAATAAATAAATAAATAAATAAAATGTACGTGTGCTGGAGGAAAGGTATATAACAATGACGATATAACATTCTTTCCCAAGTGCATTAACGTTTGCCAAGCCCTCGGGCAATAATGTGTTGCAGCCCTCACCGCTACGCGGTTCGGGCTGCAACACATTATTGCCCTTGGGCTTGGCAAACGTTAATGCACGACAAAGAATGTTTTATCCTCTTAATATTTAACTCTTTATTTTTAACATTTTACAATTAGCATGACGGATCGGCGAAAAATGCAATAAACAATTAACATTTAACATTTTACATTTAACATTTTACAATTAGCATGATGGACCGGCGAAAAATGCAATTAACAATTAACAATTGACTTTAAACATTTTACAATTTGCATGACGGACCGGCGTTCCATAGATTGGATTCCGGCTTTTAGTTTGGCAGCCATCCTCAAGATGAAAACTTCGTACTAACACCAAACAACTTCATCAATTTGTTTACATTTTTTTTTTCGGTAACCAAAAATTAAAATGGCAAGTTCTGTAAATAAGGAGCTGGACTCAAAAGTTTCTGAGTGGCTTGCATGGGACAAGGTAACTTTTCTTTCCCGCATTTAATTCAACATCTATGCATTCGTTCTAATCTAGATCTACACCTAAAAATGATTTTATGACGCAACACAAGTATGAGCTTTCCCGAAATGGACCGAAATAATATGAATTTAGTGCTTGATATTATTTTTGAAGAATTAGTGTATAAAGTTAATTCTAACACACCTTGCCTATATAGCCAATGGTAAAAAAACGTGTTATATTGTGCAACAATTTCACAGGGCGAATAAGCGTGACGTTACTTTGCGGCATTTGTGACGTCAGCTATCCCACAAAGCAGCGCACAACAAACGTAATAAGTGTGTGTAAATACCAGCATTACAGTCAAATATTTGGCGGGATATCTGCAATGCAATGTCGGAAAGCTGAACGATATCGACAGTTTCAGCAACATTTATTCCGTTTATTGTGTGTTAGAATCGAAATAGATCAGCTCAAGTGCGTGAATTGTTGAGTAATAATTCACTGTTTGTCGGTCAGTTGTAAGAAGATAAATCACTCGCGCTACGCGCTCGTGATTTGATCTTCTTTACAACTGACCTCCAAACAGTGAATTATTACTCAACAATTCACTGCTAGAGCTGATCTATTTCTTAATTCTTCGGATCCAGGCTACCATTGATTAGAAATGGATAGTAAGAAGGAAACTTTTGAATATAATAAATTGTGTTGAGTTCTAACAAAATGCATTTTTCCTGCTAATGCATAGACTTTCTACAGTATTAATAAATTTTTTACTAAACGAGAACAAACAAGTTAAGTGTTTGGAAGGAGAACCGGAAAACGGAAAACAGTGTTTTAAAAGAAGAAAGGATCGGGGGATAAATATAAGCTGAAAGAGCTTCAAATTATCAGAAATTTGAAGTAAGCCTTGAAGTAAGTAAGCCTTGAAAGGCTGTCGCTATTTTTCAGATACTGGCTGTTAGTCTTCAAAAACAAGATGAATAATAATTTGGATATGTAGTCTGACTGGTCCCTGGTGTGGTATTGTCCCTGGTGTCATATTGCCAATTTGACATTTCACTAGACTAGTGAAATGTCAAATTGGCAATATGACACCAGGGACAATACCTACTAAGTAAACTCTTCTGATTCTGATGGCTGAGGCTATCCGCACGACGGTCGTGCCGATAACGCCGCTTATCTGCACGACGGTCGTGCCGATAAGCGGCATTTTGGGCCCGACCGTCGTGCGGATAGCCAATGCTACAGGTATTGGCTATCGGCACGATGGGAGAATGATATTTTCTAACAAGCTTATGTATGCATTAAACTATTAATGTGTCATTAAATAAATTAATTATGTGTTTAGCTATTGAAATACATTCGAAATTAACATTTTTGTTAATTATGAATAAGAAAACTAGTTTGATTTGATTATCTATCTATCTTCAAATACTGCCTACGCCCTCGTGAGCATTTTTGGCAGGCACTGCGCGTCAGGGTTATGAAAAAGAATAAAGGTAAAAGAATGATAGTGAGTCTATGTCAAGATGAAATGTTAAAATCTAGATCGATGATGAAGGGGAGATAAAAACAACTGTCTAGGATTGATCAACACCTTATTCCAGCTGATGTAAACTAAATCACAGTAGATTTCTAACAGAAAAATATAACCATTGAAAATGCTTTTTAATTGTGTTACTGAAATGTTTCAATACTCCATTCTTAAAATCAAAGGCTGTTTATTCTTTTGAATTACCATATTCTTTTATCATTTACTAGGTTACGATAATTACTTTCTCGTTTACGCATACGCATGGCTGATTTTTACAGGTAAAACCACTGGAAAGCCAATTTCAGCAAAATGGTAATTTTGTTAATTAAAAAGTAAAAAGTTCCTGCATGGGTAATATTCTGTTTCAGTTTTGAAGCCAGTTTATAATATTCATCAATGTATCCATTTCAAAACATTTTTAACATTTGGATATCGATTTCCCTGTCGTGCGGATAACGCCGCTTATCCGCACGACGGTCGTGCCGATAAGCGGTGTTACAGGCACGACCGTCGTGCAGATAGCCAGTGTCGATTCTGATGCCAAAGATGTTTTCAGCTGTAAAAATTGAAAATTTCATTTGTTTTTTTTTTTTAATTCTTTTGCTCAAAACATTGATTGCTGGTAAATGTCAGAACCGCCTCGCCGAGGTGGTTCTAACGAGTACCCACAATCTATGTTTTTGAACAAAAATAAGACAAAGAGGTATACCCCTGCCTACACGTGATATCTCCCTATTTCGGAGGGATCTCCTTATTTAAGAACAAGTCTCCCTATTTGGAATTTCAGAATTTCCCTATATAACCTATACATCTCCCTATTTGGAATTTCAGATATCCCTACCAAATTTCAAGAATTTCCTTCTATGTTTAATCATCACCTGACTTCACCATCTGAAGTCCTCTCCAGAGGCTATTCTGTTTGCTCAGAGAATTTTCATGGAAATATTGAATAAAATTTAAAAATCACTCCCAAAGCCCCTAAAAATGAAAGTGGACTCTCCCAAATGATAATGATGGGAGAATCCATTCGTCAAATATGGGTTAATTACTTTCAGAATGTAAATTCTAGCTGCACTGGACTACTGGCTGAAGATACTTGCTTGTCATTACGAAAACTTGCCCATGCAATATACAGAAAATATTTTGGTTGTGAAAAAATGAAATTTTCACTAGAAAAAAGTTGATATTTTTCTTATTTTGCTCAAAACATAGATTCTGGGTACACGTTAGAACCGCCTCGCCGAGGCGGTTCTAACAAGTACCCACAATTTATGTTTTGGAAAAATAGGTATACCCCTGCATACCCCAGCTTTTCTATATAAAAGTGGGGTTTAAGGGGGTATACATGACACGGGCATGTTTTCGTGATGTTTTAATAGCATTTTAAAAAATCCCCATAGACTGTACTGTAATTTTGGAAATGATAGTATTGCAAGAACTTAATTTTCCCTAATATTCGTGAATTCATTGCCTCGCGAGTCGCGAAAATAAAGTTCTCTCTAATAAACAATTATTATAAGCTTTGTACACAGCATTAGCACTTGCCTGGGAATTCAAGAAATCGCTAATAATTTGTAAATGGAAATTTCGCAAAATAAAAGTCACAGGAATATTTCCAAATCTTACAGTATCAATGGCCCTCAGGTAAGTAAGTGTTGCCCCTTTTGCTTGTAATGGCTACTTGTTTTAATATCTAAAACTTGGTTTATATTCAACAGAATGAGACAACTCGAGCAGAGATAGAATCTATGAAGAAGAATGGTAAATGGGATGAACTAAAAGACAGGCTGTTGAAGAGGATGGAGTTTGGAACTGCTGGTAAGCTTCATTACAGTCCAACTAGTCATCTGGACCCAGTTGTTCAAAGCATCGTTAGCTTAACGATATTGTTAAGACATAAATTTGTTAAGCAAATATCAGCTAAAGTAACAAATACACTGTTATTTTTTGTTGAAAAAATGTGAGAATCCTTTGTAGTGCAAAGGATTCTCACATTTTTTCAACAAAAAATAACAGTGGGCAAAGGATTCTTACATTTTTTCAACAAAAAATAACAGTGGATTTGTAATATTAATGTTTGAAATTTTAAGTTAAATAACGTTAATAACGAATCGTTAACTAACTAATTAACTGTCGTTAGTTTTGAACAACTGGGCCCTGGTAATCCTGGGGCTAGTCAGTTGAAAAAATGTTATGAAAACTTGCCTGTAAAAATGATATTTTTCAGAAGAAAATTTTGAAATTTTTCTTATTTATGTTCAGACTATGGATTGTTCGCACATTTTGGAACTGCCTCATTAAAGTGGCTCTAAGGAGTACACAGTGACTCTATATTTTGGAGTGAAAATAGAAAAATTGTTTATTATCCTGATTACATCACAGTAAGTATTACCATATGAGCCGCTGCATAAGAAAACCAACAGTTTGTATGCGCGAAAACAAAGACGCAGATCAGCTTCGTGGTAACCGCGAAGCTGATCATCGGCGATGATCAGCTTCGCGGTTACCGCGAAGCTGATCTGCGTCTTTGTTTTCATGACATCGCCTTTGTTTTCGCTACACAGATAGTACAATCCCTCTTCTACTTAAATCCAAAATTTCAAGCTTCTAGGCTGCTTCTGTGATTGTACAGGCCGATTTGGGGTGGATCTAATTACCACAGACCACCACAGACTACCACAGACCACCACAGACTACCACAGACCACCACAGACCATTACAGACTACCACAGACCATACCATAGACAACTTTAAAAATGTTTTTGACTCTTTTTTCACAAGAAAAAAATAAAGTACTATACAACTTGTGACAATTTTTCTTCTCTTTGGTATAGGCTTTTGAAAAGCAGTGGTTATAATAAATGTTTGTTGTTGTTGTTTTTTCTCAAAGGTTTTGGAAAAGAAAACTTGAATTTTTTTTAGAGTTTTATAATACCAAAGCAAAAAACTATATAAAAAGTAAGTAGAAATAACATTTTTCAATTTAAAATTATGAAGAAATATTTATTTTTCAAATTTTTAACCCTTCCTCTTCTTTAGGGAAGCAACTTTCAATCAATGTTTTTTTGTTGTTTTTTTTTTTTTCAGACAAGACGCATCTGATCAGTTGTATGGAAAATGTCAGTCAAATTGAAATGTGATGTCTGTTTGAAATTTGAGGGCTGATTCTGTTGTTATAACTGCATGTGCTTTAATCTTGATTTTTTTTCTTTTGCTTTTGAAGTTCAAAGTTCAACAAAGAAATAATTTGATTTTTTAGATTGTTGCTAAGATTGATTTTAGAATTTGGTGACATGTTGACCTTTATTACTTTTATCATTATTTTGATTAGAATAAAGTCTCAAAGGAGAATATATTATATGTTTATGTTAGATAAGATGAGTTACAAGACAAGACAAGATTTATTTTGAGTGGGCAAGACATATGAACATCCACTCTGAGATGCTTAATTTGAACCAAGTTGGTCTGTCGATTTTTTTGTTCAAAAAGTTTGAAATGTTGGAGTTATAAGTTTAACTCCCACCCTGGTTACCTTTATGTTTTTTTCTTTTCTTTTTTACCCATTCAAGGATATATGTATCTGTAATAAAGTGGCTGCTGTGAAAATATTTATTTTTGAAAAAGGATAAACATTATAAATAATTATTTATGTTGAATTTAAATATATTAAAATGTTGAAATTGGCATAGTTGTGTCTTTGGGCAAGACACATTAACTCTCCTCAGTACATTATACTGGTTAAACAACTTTTATACTGTAGCTTTCTATGGTAATCTTACTAGTAAAGGTCTCTTGAAAATGTTAAAATAAATCGATTTTCAAATTAAACTGCTTTGGAAAGAATTAACACATTTCGATTGATAATTTACTTCATTTAAATATACATGTATCTGGTTTACTGATTGTTCATTTTCAGTACTTGTAATAAATGAGAGAAAAAAATAATTGTTGTGAGGTTACATATTTCACAGAAAGTTAAATTCAAAGTTCACGTGGAACTGGCCAAATAAAAAAGTCTGATTTTATTTTATTATCAGATATGTGCTTGCATGCAGTAATTAATCTCATGGTATTATCAGCTAGGTTGTTGGTACATTTATGATGTGCTAATTAGAAGATAATTATTGGAAACATTGGATGATGATCTCTATGGCTAATTTGCATATCAGCATCATAAACTCATGAACCATTTCACATTTCCATCCTATGTAAAAACTTACATATCTTGAAAAAGAAAAAAAAAATATGGAAAAAAAAGATAATTAAGATATCTTGTTGGTTTCTGTTCTTAACATGTGCCCTGATAATTTCACAAAAAATCTGATTCTGCTATAATGTCTACATGCACTTAAATTTTTTATAGGGATTGTTCTGGTTTAAATCAATACAAAATGGTCCTTCGAACGCTTACCTGAAATTTGGTCTTTGAAAGATGACCTTGGCCAAGGTCAAAAATAATCTTGATCTTGAATCTACCAATTTTCAAGTCACAAGCAAAAACCTTTCTGAAAAATCCATTGCTTACACTGTCTTTCCCGTTGAAAAGCTTATATGAACAAATTTGTCCATATCAGAAAACAGGTCGAGGTCAACTCAAGGCTATTTTTTTTTCGTTCCCCCTACCAATGGAGGCTCCACATAAAATTTCAACTTGGTCGGCCAAGCGGTTTCAGTGAAGAAGATCTTTGAAAATGTGGACGTAAGACCGACGGCAACGGATGACAGACGGACAACGGATCATGGCTATACTATAAGCTCACCTTAAAAAAAGGTTATGACTTATACAAACTATTATGGGCCAGAGTCCCCAATGCTACATACTGACTTTCATTGAAATTGTTCAGTCTGTTCCTAAGATGTTTTACAGGTTTCTACCATATATGGGCATGGCCACCATCTCGGTCATGTGACCAGGGCCTGGAGTTATGAGACTCCTGTCTTCAGATGTACTCTATCAATCTTGAGAAATTCTATACACCAATACGCGTCCAGAAAATATTTATTAGAATTTGAGAAATATGCTTCATGAAATTTTAAAATTCAGCTTTTGGTCACCTCTTTTGTGAAATTTTTACCTATTTGATAAGGCCAATATTTTTTTATTAATTGATTTACGGGAATTTTTTTACAGATTTTTTTTTTTGGGGGGGGGGGGGGTGTAGGGGGGCTGACGAAATAAAAATAAAATCTCTCAAAATTGCCAGTCAATGAAAAATAAAAAATAAAATTAGAAATTTCAAGATTTTTAGCTCACCTGAGCCGTCAGGCTCACAAGGTGAGCTTATAGTATACCCATGCTCCGTCGTCCGTCCGTCCGTCGTCCGTCGTCCGTCCGTCCGTCCGTCGTCCACCATTTTCAAAGATCTTCTCCTCTGAAACCGCTTGGCTAATCAAAGCCAAATTTTACATGAAGCATCTATGGGAAGGGGGAACCAATGTGTATATAAATAATCCAGGTCACATGACCAAGATGGCCGCCATGCCCATATATGGTAAAAACCCTTCAAAAATCTTCTTCTCCGGAACCACTGGACCAATTTCAACCAAACTTGGCATGAAGCATTAATGGCTCAAGCACTACAATGTATATATAAATCATGACCCTATGATGACCTTGACCTATTTTACGGCAAGGTCAACATAGGTCGCGAATGCATTTGAAAGGGAAAAATTGTTAAATTGTCATTTAAAGGAATAATCTTGCAGAAAATGAGCAGTAGGACTGAATATTAATGATTCTGAAAAAAATTGGGCACCAGGGGCTCATCCGCCCCCACCCCGGGGCAATATACATGTATATCTCCATAATATTCAAACATCTTCTCCTCTGAAACCGCTTGGCCAATCAAAGCGAAATTTTATGTGAAGCATCAATAGGAAGGGGTAACAAATATGTGTATAAAAAATCCAGGTCACATGACCAAGATGGCCGCCATGCCCATATATGGTAAAAACCGTTCAAAAATCTTCTTCTCCAGAACCGGTTGACCGATTTCAACGAAACTTGGCACGAAGCATCGATGGCTCAAGCACTACAATGTGTATATAAATCATGACCCTGTGATGACCTTGACCTATTTTACGGGAAGGTCAACATAGGTCACCAATGCATTTGAATGGGGAAAACTTTTAAAATGACATTTAAAGTGAAAGTCTTGCAGGAAATGGGCAATAGGACTGGATATTAATGATTCTGAAAAAAATTGGACCCCAGGGGCTCATGTGCCCCCACCCCGGGGCAATATACATGTATATTTCCATAATATTCAAACGTCTTCTCCTCTGAAACCGCTTGGCCAAACAAAGCCAAATTTTAAGTGAAGCATCTATAGAATGGGGGAATCAATGTGTATATAAATAATCTAGGTCACATGACCAAGATGGCCGCCATGCCCATATATGGTAAAAACCCATCAAAGATCATCTTCTCTGAAACCAATAGACTGATTTCAAGGAAACTTGGCGTGAGGCATCGATGGCTAAAGTACTCCAATGTATATATAAATCATGACCCTGTGATGACCTTGACCAAGTTTATGGCAAGGTCAACATGGGTTGCCTGTGCATCTGAATTGGGAAAACTGTTAAAATGTCATTTGAAGGAAAAAGCCAACAGGAAATTGGCAAATGGACAGAATATTGAAGATTCTGAAAAAAGAAAATGGCCCAAGGGCTTATCTGCCCCTGCACTGGAGTTAAATACCATAATATTCAAACATGTTTATTGGTATATGCAGCTGATCTCAGGTGAGCGTTTACAGGACCATTGGTCCTCTGGTTTTTTTTACTTTGAATACAAACTGAAAGGCATGTCTAAACCAATGAGATGATAAGTGTTAATGTTTTTTGTTTTTTTGTTTCCTTTTTAATTACTGCAGAGTCAAGACATCAGTACCCGTAACTATAGAAATTGTAACTGTAGAAAACATTGTAACTATAGAAATTAAAAATTATAAACATATCTACAAGGCTTCAGCTTAAACTCCATTATGGTTTTTATGGTGATTCTTGGGGGTGGTGCCATTTTCAGCACCATTGCCACAAATCAAACATTAATATTCATACTTTTAGGTATTGACAATTCCAAATCATTGTTACTAATATAAGCAGTATTATAAGATATCAAAATTTACACATACTGATATGTCACCATCAAACACCCCTTTCTTTGGGTGTAATAAGAAGTAATTTGCTGTTCAGAGGTCTTTGACTGTCCATGTTTACTCAGGAAAGCAACAAAATGCACCCATATTGGTCAAAATTTAAAACAAAGTTGGTATGGGAAGTATTTTTTTTTTCATTTTTATAAAGTTATTAGGGTAGGAGGAAAAAATAAAAATAAAATTCCAGAGCATCACTTTTATTTTTTTTTCCACTTTTCAGAAAATTAGAGTAGGCTCAGTTCGTAAATCAATAAATAAAAAAATTCTGGCCTAAAATATCTGAGTCCATGTCACTATGCCTCTTATAATATATTTCTACAGTTAAAATTTCAGACCATGATTCAGGGCTTCTGGACATAGCAAAAAAAAAAATGACAATAAAATCAAGATTAAAGAATACATTTAGAATTTTATAGCAAGAAGCTAACATGAATGTATTGTCATTTGCAATTCACCATTCTCTCAACTGAATTTTTGAAAGCTCATAAAGTCTTGCCAATTTTGTCAAAATTTGAGATGTGGTACACATTGTTCAGTCTGTACACATGTAGTTGGCAGTCATTACACTGGCGTGGCTGTCTTGTCTTTGAGTATGCTGCTTCATGGAGAAACTAAAAGCTGAGGTTACAAAAGCTCAGCTGTCAAGTTTGACATTACTTCTAGATTATGATCTCTTTCAGCTCATATGGATTTCAATGAACTAGTCATTTTTGTACCCCAACCACCCACTATACCCTTTGAATACACTATATGAAATATTCACATCTATATTTTAAATTTTTAATGGTATTTTTCATTTTTAATTGATGTACCTTTTCATTTTCTAATTTTCAGATGGAAAACAATAACATAGCAAAAAAGTTTATGTTGTCAATCTGATCAATATTTGCCCTGAAATCCCCCCCCCCCCCCCCCCCAAAAATAAAACGAAAATAGTTAAGCCTGGAATTTATTTTATTTCATCTTTTTTTTCTGTCATAATTATGTCCTTATTTTTATTTTTTATGAATTTATTTTTTTTCTATTTTGTTTTATACAAAACAGTCTTCTGAACATGATGCCTAACATTTGACCTTAATTAATATAACTTTTATGGCTACCAGACACCAACTAGATAACAAATTAAGTGGTATTAACATATAGGTGTTAATTACAGTCACACTAGAAATATTGCTGAAGCTGATTATTCAACTTATTCTCATTTGCATGGTCTGCTAAATTTTCATATCCTCTTTTTAAAAAGAAACTGTCATGATTTTGCATTTTATGGGTAAAATTTAACCCATGTTCATAAGATTCTACAGTTAAATTTATTACCGCCGTTGATAAATATCGATCAAAGGAATACTTAAAAATGAGATTGAAAAAAAGGCATTTGAAAAAAAAAAATGACAAACCAAAAATATACATTTTCCCCTCTCTCTGTCTCTCTCTCTCTCTTTCATGGAATAAGTGTCTACCAAACAGTATACACATATACAATATTTAAGTTCTGATACACCACTCAGTAAGAATTTATCCAATATTTGAAAATGAGACTGAATAGACGATTAGTTTATATTTGCATTTCTTCTTTTTTTTTTATTTCAAACTGTGTATATGCATCGGTACTCAAGTAACTGTTTTATTAAAGCATGTTTTGCCTCATATATATTATTTCCTTTCTAAAATTCCATATAAAAACTTTTTTTTTTTTCAAGTTCAGTTATAATATAATAGGATTTTCAAGTACAAGGTGCATTTTTATAACCAAAGAATTAATTCAAAGAGTTGAAAGCATTTTTCAAAGTGTCTATGGTATGGTCTGTGGTAGTCTGTAATGGTCTGTGGTAGTCTGTAATGGTCTGTGGTAGTCTGTGGTGGTCTGTGGTAGTCTGTGGTAGTCTGTGGTAATTAGATCCACCCCCGATTTGTGTCAGATCTGGTCGGAACCCAAATTTTTGGTTTTCTCACGCACAGGCTCATATAAAAGTGGGGTGTAGGGGACAGATTTCTTAACCTGGTGTTATCAGCCAGAAAAGTTGTAAAGCTAAAGACCAAATGCAATCTTTGTATTTGGCGTCCCCTCAGAATCTAGTGAATGTTAATGAATGGAAAATCATATTTAATCCCTCTTGTGATAACAAAGCTAGAGTTGATGTACTTCTAGGTTTGCGGGCCAGGATGGGAGCTGGATATAGCATGATGAATGATCTCACAATTATACAAGCTACTCAGGTACGTTTCATGATGGCTTGAATCGATAAAAATATAAACGTATAAATGTAACAAAATAGTTCTTTACTTCTATTAAGACATTTTAAGGCATTTGAAAGAGGGTGAGCCAGACAAAAATTAAATTTCAGAATTTCAAAAAATCCTAACATATCTTGCACATGCTTTTTTTTTTTTTTTTAGTCAGTTTTACGTCCCTTTCAAGATTATTTTAGCTCATATGAGACGGGCCAATCAGTAGGTGGGGCAAAAACGGGAGAACCCCGTGAAAAACCACCTGGCACACCCACAAGCAGAACTTGGCTTGTCTCACATGTGGCCATAGCGGGGCTGGAATCCACTCCAGACACAGCGGTGAGAGGATCAGGTGATTAAGAAACTTCGCTCTTAACTGCTCGGCCAAGGGGGGGCGCCTTGCACATGCTTTGCCTGAAACGCTATTTAGAGCAGTTATAAAAAGCTGTCTACAGGATTTCAAACCAAGTCTGACATATGAGCCACCTCATGGGAAAACCAACAATCTGCATATGCGAAAACAAAGACGCAGATTAGCTTCGCGGTGACTGCGAAGCTGATCAGCGTCTTTGTTTTTGCTACTGGATAGTACAATTCCTCTTCTACTTAAATCCGAAAGTTCAGGCTTCTAGCTCTTTCCTGTGCTTGTACAGGCTGGTTTGTGTCAGACCTGTTCGGAAACCACATTGTTGGTTTTTCCACGAGGTGGCTCATAAACCTGCCTGCAATGCAAAAGAGCCCTTATACTCACACTGTTTTAGGTCCGTCACAGTGTGAGTGATTATGATATCAGCTACTGATTCTTGATGATATCAGGTAACGGATTCTTGACAAATGCTACGGATTCTTGACAAGGATTGATACTCCCAATTGCAAACAGCTAAAAATGGTAATTTAGATAGTTGTAGATCTAAATTTTGTCAGGAGACGTATTAGAAGCATGGTTCATGATAATCTATGTATATATTCTACATGTTAGAGTTTCAAAATAAAACCAATTACGTAGATAAATTGAGCAAATATGAAAAACATGGCAATTCGGTATAATTATGTGAATTCCTAAGCAAACATGTTTGGAAACATTGAAACAGTTAATAAAAGTGATATGTGGACCTTCAAATTCTACATTACCCTGCGTTATAATCCATTTTCATTTTTTTGCATGCTACGGATTCTTGATGTTACGTTACAGATTCTGTATGATATCAAAATGTGGGTAACGGATTCTTTATGATATATGTTACTGATTCTTTATGATAAATGTTACAGATTCTTTATGATTTAAAGCAAGTTTATGATGTTCTACAACTTGGAATGCAGATTTGGACCCATGGTCCACCAATGAACTGTGTTTTTATCAACTCCATACTGCAAGAAATATGATGTGCAGTGTAAAATTCGATCAGATTTATCACAAACCAATTAATAATTGTGATTAATGTAGAACCTTGTTGTATATTTGTGTATATCACAAAACACCATTATTTATTTATTTATTTATTTTTTTAACTTTTTGTTAAATCAATTCAATTTTTTTTTCAATCAGTGAGACCGAAAATCTTATAAGTAGTATTCATGTGTGTACAATTTTACATTTTTTTTCTGTTTTCGGTCTCACAAGGATGGGCATTGATCCCATTTCTAACCACCTTACCGCTTCGCTATGTCACCTTATGTATGTTTTCATGTTTGGGTAACTGAGTGACTGCCTAGTGGGAAAAAGCTACTCACTCAGATTACAAAATGTTCCCTAAGTATACCAAGTACCTTATTGTCAATGTAGTTTTTTCACATTGGTTTTCGGAGTGGGAATTTCTGATTGCACCATTTCCTCTAATCATCATCATTGCATACTTTTTTCCTTTTCGGTGCCACTTGAGAGAGGTAACATTTACTGCCAGACTGGAATTCAGGAAATACAAATATTCAAGGCCACTAACGAGTATTGATTATTTGAAACAGATCCACATTCCTTTCACTGCTGTTTCAGGATCTCATTTCTATGGCAAGCCAATTTACTGTTTATTCAAGAAAGCAGATATCTGTTATGGAATATTAGATATCTTGTTTAATAAATATGATATTTACTTTAATTTATTAGATATCTATTATAAAGAAGATATCTTATATAGCAAATACGATATCCATTTAATTATATTAGATATACAAAATTTTAATATTAGATATCCGCAATGTTAATTTAGATGTCTTATATAGTATATTTAGATATCATTCAGGCTTAATAAGATATCTTATTTGTAAAAAATGATATCTAAATTGACAAATAAGATATCTTAAAAATTATATTAGATATCTTATTTGTAAAAAGTATATAACATATCTTAATTCATAATTTGTCATAAAGATATCTGATATAGCAATTATGATATAGGATATTAGATTTTTTTTCTTAATACGACATCTTAATCAGCATTTGAGAATATGACATCTTAATCAGCATTTGAGATATCTAAAATAGTTGTATAGATATCTATGTTTTATATTTGTCAAATAAGATATCTTCTTGAGTATATAAGATATCTTTATTACATAAGATATCTAATATGCTTAAGTAGATATGGTTTTAGACAAATAAGATATCTTATTTACAAAAAAAGTTATCTTATATCCTTTATTAGCTATCTTAATGAGCTAAACAAATAAGAAACCTTTAGTTTATAATATATCTTATTTATTTCGCCCAATCACAACCTATTTCTTTTACTTAAATAAGATATCTACTATGTCAATACAGATATCTAATTTATAGCCTTAATTAAGATATATTGTATTAATTCATATATCTGAATTATAAATTAAGATATCGTTTTTCTAATTAAGATATCAAATTTACCGTAAAAGATGTCTTATTGACCACTGTATATAAGATATTTGTTTTACCAATTTAGATATCTTATTTGCTAATTAAGAAACCTAGTTTAGCAATAAAGATGTCTTATAAACCAAAGTAGATATCTTGATTAATCTTGTTAGGAAGATATCTTGATTTATCTTGTGAAGAAGACATATTATTTAGGTATAGCAGATCTCTTATTTAGTATATAAGATATCTAAATTATATTAGTTTCATAATCACTCAATCATCTCAGCGCTGTGTTTGGTGTTGGTTCAAGTCCCGCACTGGGTAATTGTGAGACAAGCCAAGTTCTGCTTGCAGGTATGACAGGTGTGTTTAGGGAGTCAGGGGTTTGAATGAATCACAGGTTGAATGAACCAGGGCTAGGGATGTTAACCTTTGCTGGAGCGTGATACATCAACTGCCTCCTGCAATGTTAAAAGGACATCTTGTAGATCTATCGTAGAATGTAATACTAACAGCTGTTTTTTTAGCTCACCTGAGCCGAAGGCTCATAGGTGAGCTTATAGTATACCCATGCTCCAGCGTCCGTCCGTCGTCCGTCCGTCCGTCCGTCATCCACAATTTCAAAGATCTTCTTCTCTGAAACCACTGGGCCGATTGTTCTCATATTACACATACACCATCTACAGGTAGGGGGAAAGAATAATTGTGTTTTTTGTTTTGATCGGATAAGGACTCTGGTTGCTATGGCAACTTATGCTTCCCATAGACTTATAATGGAAAAAAGTGAAAATTGCCAGTTTTTGCTGTCTTGTTGGAGATATTTGAATTTTGTTTTTGCAGAAATGTTTATTGAGTAGTCCTCTACGTTTCATGTGACTTTTGTCCTAATCCTTCATTTTGATTGGTTGCAGGGGCCCCATATAGGGCAAAGCAGGGGCCCCATATACAGTGGTGTTATGGCTAAAAACCCACTTTTGCACAGTTCGCGCTGATCACTTGTGATTTTTGGCGGCGAAACCACCGCGAAATTTCGTAATCGGTTATTTTTTCGCCGCGAAAATCGGATTTTCGCGGTGAAATTCCGCAGTGTTTCGCGGCGAAATTCGTGTTTTAACATTTACAACAGGTAAGTTAAAATTTCCTATTTCGCCGCAAAACACGGCGAAATACCTGGAAATGTTTACATAAAATTAGTTATTTTTAATTTAATGACCACACTATGATTCATCTGTTCCATGTATAGATCGTTATTTGCGTGCACATAATAATATGTACGATTATGCATGTATAGAAATGAAAAACGTGCATAAAGCGACTTTTCCATTGGTATTGCGTACGTGGTACGATAACGAAATCACGGATAGACGAAAATATTTATAACCTAATGCGCCAGCTCGTTGAATCAAACGTTGTTTGTTTGTTTGAATAGATGCTTTACGTCCTAATCAACAGCAATGGTCATGTCGGGATGCTGCACCCATTTTATGGGACGTCATGATATGTAACAAGTGTTTGAAATATAACGATCCCTCTAAGCCAATACTGCTTATACATATGAATTTACTTAAAACCCTTTTTCCTGGGCAGGCACAGACCTGAGCGGTAAACCAGTAATCAGATGATCAGTCAATAGCGTATAAGTTTTGCCTGGGGACACAAGCAGCCTATATATTTCTTTAGGTCCCAATGGGCAGGGGTCATCTAACTTTGTGCCTTGTTTTGTAGCACATTGTCCAAAGCGTAATGCTAAATAAACAATTAGATTCCTTTCTTTCTTTTTTGTAAATTTTCCTCACTTGTTTCACTTTATAGCGTTTAAGGTGTGAACTATGATAACTTAATTTGAGCTCAACCATGTAAAACGACAAAACAAAAAAGAGGCATATTGACATTTGGGCTTGCTGGTTACCACTCTGATCACCCTCTATGAATGCCAGCACAAGACCAATCGCAATCATATCGATTTATACATTATACTTGCCTTGTAGAAGTACAACTAGCTAAGATCAGTTTAACAGTCAACAGTCCCATGGTTACAACGCTTTCAGGGAAATACACGTATACCGGTTTTGCTCAAGTACGAAACCCAACGAATATAGGAATCGAACACAGGACATTTTGATTCCGGTCAATTCCTTTAATCCACCCTAGGCTTCTGCGCTCAACTTTGTTCTAATTAATGTAATGCGGCATGCGCTCATATTGCCATGGTGCGTACACGGCCCGTACTGTAAATATGTGTTCCAAAATAAACTGAAAACTTTATATACTGGCGTCAGTACTTTGTTTTAAACACAGTACCCTCCCTAGTGTATTGTTCCTTGTATACAATGAGGTTTTGTCTTTCGATATGCATGCACGTGTTCCAAGCCATCCGTAAATGTGTATTTTGGAAGGAACACAACACGCTATTCAACTAAAATCGGTTAGCAAAAATCGACAATTTCGACACAATTTTATACATGTGCGTTGTTGTATTGCTTGTATTCGACAGAATATCGTATCGACCTGGTGAAGGTCGTATGCGACCAAATGTCGTTTCGACTAAATTGATTTCAACGAAACGGCATCCACTTGACACAATCGAAAATCATTGATGCTTTTAGCAGTGTCATTAACCACAGGCGATTAAATGTCTAAAACAGAGTTGAAGCCGATTGCTTCATCATGTGGAATCCAAAGACTTGTATTAATATGTTGTTGGGATCGCGGTGGCATAGTTGTAGTGCATCAGACTCCGAATCGAGAGGTCCTGAGTTCGATCCGCACTGGCGACATCGTGTTGTGTCCTTGAGCAAGGCACATTGACAACCCACAGTACTACTTAATACCCAGGAAACGGAAGCTCCGTCCAGACAGGACTAAAATATTGGTGACTGGGACGTTCAGCCTCAATACAAACAAACAAATCTGTGGGCAATCATACCATGAAAATTGCTTACGCCGCTATGAGCGTCTTTCTGTTAATTAAGCTAGATAATAGGATCTAATACATATTATCGGGTAAGTCTGATAAATCTGAAAAAGACGCATGAAAATTAACACAAAGCCGATAATCAGGGTCTTAGAAACTTCAAAGTAGTTAAGACACGAATAAAATACGATAATTATACAAAATTTGAAAGAAAACAAAACATTTATACGACTGAAAAGTAATAGATGCATACAAATTATAATGAAATTTAAACAATAAAACTGTTGTGACTGTCGAGACTAAAACGATAATTATACAAGATTGAGACGTAAACAAAATATTGATACAACTTGAAATGAAATAAAAAAAAAACATCCAATTTAAAATTATATTTAAACAACAAAAAATAAAATTGCGACTGTCGTCTTTTTCGCCGCGAAACACCGCGAAACGCCGGTCAATTGATTTTTATGCGTAATGTCAGGTATACTTTTTTCGCCGTGTTCCGCCGCGAAATTCCGCCACGAAATTCCAGATTTCGCGGCGGAATTTCGCGGCGAAATTCCACGCTGACTTTTATTTTAAACACAATTTCGCCGCCAAATTCTACAATTAGCCGTTAACAAATTAGCCGTTAAAACGGCTAATTTGGGACCACTGTAGGGCAAAATTTCGAAAAACATTAAAAAATCTTCTTCTCAGAAACTGTCAAGGGGATGAAGCCTGTACTTTGTATACATGTTCCTGACAGTGTCCTCTACATAATTTGTGTTTTTTATTCCAGGCAGATAAGAACTCTGGTTGCTATGGCAACTTAAAGTTTCCATAGACTTATAATGGGAAAAGTGGAAATCGGCTATTTTTCCGCTAAAATTGCAGACATTCGAATTTTGTTTTTGCAGAAATGTTTATTGAGTAGTGTTTGACGTTTCTTGCGACTTTTGTCCTAATCCTTTATTTTGATTGGTTGCTGGGGCCCCATAAAGGGCAAAATTTTGAGAAAAAAAAACATTCAAAACTCTTCTCCTCAGAAACTGTCGAGTGGATGAATCCTGTACTTTGTATACATGTTTCTGACAGTAGCCTCTACATAATTTGTGTTTTTTATTCCAGTAGGATAAGAACTCTGGTTGCTATGGTAACTTTAAGTTTCCATAGACTTATAATGGGAAAAGTGGAAATTAGCTATTTTTTGAAAACTATTGCAGCCTGAGATCTGAAAAGTGGTAGATGCAAACAACTAATGGATTAGATGAAGGTATATGATTAATTTCGGTCAAGGTCATCTCTTGACCTTGGCCGGACTGTCGTCCATACACACTTTTCAAAGATTTTTTTCTCTGAAACCACTGGGCCAATCAAAGCTAAATTTTATATGAAGCATCTATAGGAAGTGGGAACCAATGTGTATATAAATAATCCAGGTCACATTACCAAGATGGCCGCCATGCCCATGTATGGTAAAAACCCTTAAAATATCTTCTTTTCCAGAACCGGTGTAACGATTTCAACGAAACTTTGCATGAAGAATGGATGACTCAAGTACTACAATGTATATATAAATCATGACCCTGTGGTGACCTTGACCTATTTTATGGCAAGGTCAACATAGGTCGTCAATGCATTTGAATGGGGAAAACTTTTAAAATGTCATTTTAAGTGAAAGTCTTGCAGGAAATGGGCTGTAGGACAGAATTTTAATGATTCTGAAAAAAATGGACTCCAGGGGCTCATCTGCTTTTAAAATGTTATTTGAAGGGGAAAATCAGTAGGAAATTGGCAAATGGACGGAATATTGATTATTCTGAAAAAAAGAAAATGGCCCAAGGGCTTCACCTGCCCCTGCACTGGGGTTAAATACCATAATATTCAAATATGTTTATTGGTGTATGAAGCAGATCTCAGGTGAGCGTTTACAGGACCATTGGTCCTCTGGTTTTTTAGCTCACCTGAGCCGTCAGGCTCACAAGGTGAGCTTATAGGATGGCCATGATCCGGCGTCCGTCCGTCCGTCCGTCGTCCGTCGTCCGTCCGTCGTCCGTCGTCCGTCCGTCCGTCCGTCGTCCACCATTTTCAAAGATCTTCTTCTCTGAAACCGCTTGGCCAATCAAAGCCAAATTTTACATGAAGCATCTATGGGAAGGGGGAACCAATGTGTATATAAATAATCCAGGTCACATGACCAAGATGGCCGCCATGCCCATATATGGTAAAAACCCTTCAAAAATCTTCTTCTCCGGAACCACTGGACCGATTTCAACCAAACTTGGCATGAAGCATCGATGACTCAAGTACTACAATGTGTATATAAATCATGACCTTGCGGTGACCTTGACCTATTTTACGGCAAGGTCAACATAGGTCGCCTTTGCATTTGAATGGGAAAAATTGTTAAATTGTCATTTAAAGGAAAAATCTTGCAGAAAATGAGCAGTAGGACTGAATATTAATGATTCTGGAAAAAATTGGGCACCAGGGGCTCATCCGCCCCCACCCCGGGGCAATATACATGTATATTATCATAATATTCAAACATCTTCTTCTCTGAAACCGCTTGGCCAATCAAAGCCAAATTTTACATGAAGCATCTATGGGAAGGGGGAACCAATGTGTATATAAATAATCCAGGTCACATGACCAAGATGGCCGCCATGCCCATATATGGTAAAAACCCTTCAAAAATCTTCTTCTCCGGAACCACTGGACCGATTTCAACCAAACTTGGCATGAAGCATTAATGGCTCAAGCACTACAATGTATATATAAATCATGACCCTATGATGACCTTGATCTATTTTACGGCAAGGTCAACATAGGTCGCGAATGCATTTGAATGGGAAAAATTGTTAAATTGTCATTTAAAGGAAAACTCTTGCAGAAAATGAGTAGTAGGACTGAATATTAATGATTCTGAAAACAATTGGGCACCAGGGGCTCATCCGCCCCCACCCCGGGGCAATATACATGTATATCTCCATAATATTCAAACATCTTCTCCTCTGAAACCGCTTTGCCAATCAAAGCCAAATTTTACATGAAGCATCTATGGGAAGGGGGAACCAATGTGTATATAAATAATCCAGGTCACATGACCAAGATGGCCGCCATGCCCATATATGGTAAAAACCGTTCAAAAATCTTCTTCTCCAGAACCGGTTGACCAATTTCAACGAAACTTGGCACGAAGCATCGATGGCTCAAGCACTACAATGTGTATATAAATCATGACCCTGTGATGACCTTGACCTATTTTACGGCAAGGTCAACATAGGTCACCAATGCTTTTGAATGGGGAAAACTTTTAAAATGTCATTTAAAGTGAAAGTCTTGCAGGAAATGGGCAGTAGGACTGGATATTAATGATTCTGAAAAAATTGGACCCCAGGGGCTCATGTGCCCCCACCCCGGGGCAATATACATGTATATTTCCATAATATTCAAACGTCTTCTCCTCTGAAACCGCTTGGCCAAACAAAGCCAAATTTTAAGTGAAGCATCTATAGAATGGGGGAATCAATGTGTATATAAATAATCTAGGTCACATGACCAAGATGGCCGCCATGCCCATATATGGTAAAAACCCTTCAAAAATCTTCTTCTCCGGAACCACTGGACCGATTTCAACCAAACTTGGCATGAAGCATCGATGACTCAAGTACTACAATGTATATATAAATCATGACCCTGTGATGACCTTGACCAAGTTTATGGCAAGGTCAACATGGGTTGCCTGTGCATCTGAATTGGGAAAACTGTTAAAATGTCATTTGAAGGAAAAGCCAACAGGAAATTGGCAAATGGACAGAATATTGAAGATTCTGAAAAAAGAAAATGGCCCAAGGGCTTATCTGCCCCTGCACTGGAGTTAAATACCATAATATTCAAACATGTTTATTGGTATATGCAGCTGATCTCAGGTGAGCGTTTACAGGACCATTGGTCCTCTGGTTTTTGTATTCCTTTTTTAGCTCACCTGAGCCGAAGGCTCATAGGTGAGCTGATAGTATACCTATGCTCCGTCGTCCGTCCGTCGTCCGTCCGTCCGTCCGTCGTCCACAATTTCAAAGATCTTCTTCTCTGAAACCGCTGGGCCGATTGTTCTCATATTACAAATACACCATCTACAGGTAGGGGGAAAGAATAATTGTGTTTTTTATATTGATCGGATAAGGACTCTGGTTGCTATGGCAACTTATGCTTCCCATAGACTTATAATGGAAAAAAGTGAAAATTGCCAGTTTTTGCTGTCTTGTTGGAGATATTTGAATTTTGTTTTTGCAGAAATGTTTATTGAGTAGTCCTCTACGTTTCATGTGACTTTTGTCCTAATCCTTCATTTTGATTGGTTGCAGGGGCCCCATATAGGGCAAAATTTCGAAAAACATTCAAAAATCTTCTTCTCAAAAACTGTCAAGGGGATGAAGCCTATACTTTGTATACATGTTCCTGACAGTGGCCTCTACATAATTTGTGTTTTTTATTCCAGGCAGATAAGAACTCTGGTTGCTATGGCAACTTAAAGTTTCCATAGACTTATAATGGGAAAAGTGGAAATCGGCTATTTTTCCGCTAAAATTGCAGACATTTGAATTTTGTTTTTGCAGAAATGTTTATTGAGTAGTGTTTGACGTTTCATGCGAGTTTTGTCCTAATCCTTTATTTTGATTGGTTGCTGGGGCCCCATAAAGGGCAAAATTTAGAAAAAAACATTCAAAAATCTTCTCC
This sequence comes from Rugalucina vietnamica, assembly GCA_964017185.1. Classification (NCBI taxonomy): domain Eukaryota; kingdom Metazoa; phylum Mollusca; class Bivalvia; order Lucinida; family Lucinidae; genus Rugalucina; species Rugalucina vietnamica. The sequence continues at coordinate 86,068,424 of OZ024869.1, read as the reverse complement.
TCAGAAACTGTCAAGTGGATGAATCCTGTACTTTGTATGCATGTTCCTGACAGTAGACTCTACATAATTTGTGTTTTTTATTCCAGTCGGATAAGAACTCTGGTTGCTATGATAACTTTAAGTTTCCATAGACTTATAATGGGAAAAGTGGAAATTAGCTATTTTTTGAAAACTATTGCAGCCTGAGATATGAAAAGTGGTAGATGCAAACAACTAATGGATTAGATGAAGGTATATGATTAATTTAGGTCAAGGTCATCTCTTCACCTTGGCCAGTCTGTCGTCCATACACACTTTTCAAAGATTTTTTTTCTCTGAAACCACTGGGCCAATCAAAGCCAAATTTTATATGAAGCATTTATAGGAAATGGGAACCAATGTGTATATAAATAATCCAGGTCACATGACCAAGATGGCCGCCATGCCCATATATGGTAAAAACCCTTAAAATATCTTCTTATCCAGAACCGGTGAACCGATTTCAACGAAACTTTGCATGAAGTATGGATGACTCAAGTACTACAATGTATATAAACCACGCCAATAAGCCACTACATCACACAGCAGGTAGGCCTACGTATAACTAAATTTCTGCACCACTAAAAAGACGATAGTTACAAAACATGACCCTGTGGTGACCTTGACCTATTTTATGGCAAGGTCAACATAGGTTGTCAATGCATTTGAATGGGGAAAACTTTTAAAATGTCATTTTAAGTGAAAGTCTTGCAGGAAAAGGGCAGTAGGACTGAAATTTAATGATTCTGAAAAAAAAAATGGACCCCAGGGGCTCATCTGTTTTTAAAATGTTATTTGAAGGGGAAAATCAGCAAGAAATTGGCAAATGGACAGAATATTGATTAATCTGAAAAAAAAAGAAAATGGCCCAAGGGCTTCATCTGTCCCTGCTCTGGGGTTAAATACCATAATATTCAAATATGTTTATTGGTATATGAAGCAGATCTCAGGTGAGCGTTTACAGGACCATTGGTCCTCTGGTTTTAAATGTTCTCCTACAAGTGTTAAGTAGAAGCAAGTTCTTATTTGTATTGGAATGAAAACAATAATATGCCGTGTTTACAGAATTCTTATTGACTTAATATAACAACCAGGGGTGTGTGATGTGCCGGGGTTAAATAAACCACGCCAATAAGCCACTACATCACACAGCAGGTAGGCCTACGTATAACTAAATTTCTGCACCACTAAAAAGACGATAGTTACAAACGAATGAAACATGTGCTCTATCATCACTAGAAAAAGTTGCTGCTTTTCACTGAAAATACCATTTTCAAATGAATATTATTTAAGTGATTAAAGGGAAGGGCAAGGTTGTAATACAATGCATCTTAAATGAAAGAGCTTGTCTTGCTTAACAATATGGTACAAGTTTTATTAAAATCGGATGCAAAATAAGAGAGTTAGGTTGGTTTGAATATTCATCAATGTTTGTTTATGGAAGCGGCCATCTTGGATAGTCATGAGGCTTTATGACGTCATAAAGCCCTAATTAAATATGCATGATCAATATAAATAAAACACTATTAATTTTGTTCTGTTAAAGTTTGTTTGAATGTTTTCTTCTATTGATTTACTTATCACTTCTAGCCATATTTCACCATGTAAGTTTTGAAATATGAATTTTATTCAAAGTTTAAGATTTTACAATTTTCTAATTAAATATTCAAAATGGCTGCCAAAAATCACTTCGTTCCAAAATTTCAAAAGTCAATATCTCATATATTCCCTGACCGATTTGAACAAAATTTGTGCCAAAATGTTTGCTTTGACTAGTTCTTAAGTTTAAAAAGTATTGTTCTTGAATATTGCGTTCTCCTTTAATTCAACTCCACATGACCCAGTCCAGTCTGTTTCAGTATTCAGACTTCACTTCAGAGCCCGGTGGCATAGTGGTAGAGTGTCAGACTCCAAATAGAGAGGTCCTGGGTTCGATCCCCACAGGCGTCACCGTGTCGTGTCCTTGAGCAAAACACATTAACTCCTTACAGTACTGGTCAAACCCAAGAAGAATTGGCTCTGTACCGACATGACTGAAACAATGTTGACTGGGACATTAAGCCTCAATACAATTTGACTTCATTTCATTTAAAAAAGGAAGTGCAGTGCCGTAGGGGTAGACTACAGGACTCCGATGCGGGAGGCCCTGGGTTCTAGACATAACTCTACCATGCAAGCTGTGTTCATGAATCTATAGTATTGTTTAAAACACAAGAAGTGGTGGCCCTTTGCCCCAACATGACTCAAAACGTTTACTGGGACGTCTAATCATAACTTAACCAAACCATATCATAATAAATGCTCAAATCTCAGTTTGCCTGATAAAATAATGACTTGTTTACCAAACCGCATAGTACAAACCTGCTTTGTAGATCAGAGACATTAATAATTGCCCCCCTCCACTGGGGGGGGGGGGGGGGGTCTTTGCTCCCTGCTCCCTGAAAGAAAAATGACCTTTCTCCCCAGCTCATAAAGTGTTTTCCTCAGCCCCCTGTTCCCTAAAACTCCAAAAAGTTATGCTTTCTCCCCAAATCCCTTAAAATAAATGACCCTTCTCCCCAAATCTCTGAAAATAGATAGCCCTTCTCCCTGAATCCCCCAAAACCTTGGGAGGGCCTCATAATTGGTAGTTTATCTCGATAAAAGAGTGTCATAAAGAATCTGTAACATATCATAAAGAATCCGTTACCCATCATTTTGTATCATACGGAATCCGTGACAAAATTTTGTCACAGATTCTTTATGATACTTTTGATGCTTTAAAACACAAAAGTCTGCAAAACAATTCCTTTGAAGATTTACATGCATTGAAAAGTGTTAGTTCATAGATAATTAGTTAAATTTCTAAACTGTTGATAAAATGTTTTGATGTGTTATGTATTTTAATATTCATTTTCGATTTTCCTTGCTTAATTAACCATTTTAAGGATTTAATCACCCATTAACTTTCAACCTGTATACCAACATTGCTAAAATTGATGGAGAACAATTTCCAGCTCATATATACTATGTATGTGTGCCAAAAAGGTCATTTCAGGCATCAAAAACCTTAGAAACACCGGTTTCTCATCACAAACCAATAGATGAGTTAAGAGAATCATAAAGAATCTGTAATGCTATCATAAAGAATCAGTAGCTGATATCATAAAGAATCATCTCGCACTGTGACAGACCTAAACCCCTGTGATACTGTCCATGAAGCAAAAAGAAAGGCCCTTGTCCACTGTGCAGTTTTTACACAGCTGATGTGCGGCTTTGTTTTGGCATATGCAAAAATTTGGTGATGTGACTCATTTAGACCATAGCTGCACATAATTTCTGAAAGCTAAGCAACCCCAGCCTATAGACAGGTTATGTTTGTTAGTAAAAATACATATCATTTGAGCTGTGAAGCGAGAAAACCGGTCTTCGGGATTTCCGACCAGATCCAACACAAACCGGTGTCCCAGTTTATCTTACCCCCTGGACAGCTTACCCCCCGGGGGGTAAGCTGACCGCGGTTGGCTTACCCCCCGGGGGGTAAGCTGTCCCGGGAAATCTTGCCCCCACCCTGGATATCTTCACCCCCAGGGGGCAAGCTGTCCAGGCCGGTTTATCTTGCCCCCCACCCAGTTTAAAGTATTGGTTGTGATTGATTTTTATACACATTTTTTTAACTATCCAAAAATGAAAATGTTGGATTAAGATCACAAGACAAGTCCTAAAAAGTTGTTTTCAGAGTGGCAAAAGTGGAAACTTATTGGGGGGGTAACCTGTCCAGGGCAGGTTATCTTGCCCCCCACCCAATTATAACTATATTTTCTATACAAAGCATCTGCATATAAAAGAATATTGAATATTGAATTAAAATAACAAACAGATCCTATAAACTTGTTTTCAGTGTCGGAAAAGTAGAAACTAATTGGTAAAAGGAATGGGGGGGGGGGGGGGGGGGATAACCTGTCCAGGGCGGTTTATCTTAGCCCCCACCCAGACTTTGATGTTGATATTCTTTGTCTTGATCATCATTTGTACAACCTTAATATGAAATAATATTGGATTTCAATCAAAAGACAAGTAGGTCCTATAAACTAGTTTTGAATGTCGGAGAAGAAGAAACTACATGTAACTGGTACAAGGGTGGGGGGTAACCTGTCCAGGTCGGTTTATCTTGCCCCCCACCAGGTTTTTGATGTTGATTTTTTTTTCTTCACTATCACTTGAACAACCTTAATATAAAATAATATTGGATTTTAATCACATGACAAGCCCTATAAACTTGTTTTCAATGTCCAAAAAGAAGAAACTAATTGTTATAAGGGTGGGGGGTAACCTGTCCAGGGCAGTTTGAACTGACCCCCACCCAGGTTTTTGATAGTGATATTTTTTTCGTCACCATCATTTGAACCACGTAGATTTAAAATAAAAGTGGATTTAAAATCACAAGACAAGTCCTATAAACTTTTTTTTCAATGTCGGAAAAGAAGAAACTACATGTAATTGGTACAAGGGTGGGGGGTAACCTGTCCAGGGCGGTTTATCTTGCCCCCCACCTAGGTTTTTGATGTTGATTTTTTTTTTCTTCACCATCATTTGAACAACCTTAATATAAAATAATATTGGATTTAAATCACAAGATAAGCCCTATAAACTTGTTTTCAGTGTCAGAAAAGAAGAAACTTATTGGTACAGGGGTGGGGGGTAACCTGTCCAGGGTGGTTTGAACTGACCCCCACCCAGGTTTTTGATGTTGATATTTTTTTCTTCACCATCACTTGAACAACCTTAATATAAATAGTAGTGGCTTTAAAATCACAAGACAAGCCCTATAAACTTGTTTCAATGTCAGAAAAATAGAAAAAAAAGGTACCTGGGTGGGGTGGGGGGCAACCTGTCCAGGGCGGTTTATCTCGCCCCCCACCCAGGTTTTTTGATGTTGATGTGTTTTTCTTAACCATCATTTGAACCACCTTGATATAAAATAAAAGTGGATTTAAAATCACAAGACGAGTCCTATAAACCTTTTTCAATGTCGGAAAAGAAGAAACTACATGTAATTGGTACAAGGGTGGGGGGTAACCTGTCCAGGGCGGTTTATCTTGCCCCCCACCTAGGTTTTTGATGTTGATTTTTTTTTCTTCACCATCATTTGAACAACCTTAATATAAAATAATATTGGATTTAAATCACAAGATAAGCCCTATAAACTTGTTTTCAGTGTCAGAAAAGAAGAAACTTATTGGTACAGGGGTGGGGGGTAACCTGTCCAGGGTGGTTTGAACTGACCCCCACCCAGGTTTTTGATGTTGATATTTTTTTCTTCACCATCATTTGTACAACCTAAATATAAAATAAAAATGGATTTAAAATCACAAGACAAGTCCTATAAACTTGTTTTCAATGTCAGAAAAATTGAAAAAAATTGGTACCTGGGTGGGGGGCAACCTGTCCAGGGCTGTTTATCTCGCCCCCCACCCAGGTTTTTTGATGTCGATTTTTTTTTTTCTTAACCATCATTTGAACCACCTTGATATAAAATAAAAGTGGATTTAAATCACAAGACAAGTCCTATAAACTTTTTTTCAATGTCGGAAAAGAAGAAACTACATGTAATTGGTACAAGGGTGGGGGGTAACATGTCCAGGGCGGTTTATCTTGCCCCCCACCTAGGTTTTTGATGTTGATTTTTTGTTCTTCACCATCATTTGAACAACCTTAATATAAAATAATATTGGATTTAAATCACAAGATAAGCCCTATAAACTTGTTTTCAGTGTCAGAAAAGAAGAAACTTATTGGTACAGGGGTGGGGGGTAACCTGTCCAGGGTGGTTTGAACTGACCCCCACCCAGATTTTTGATGTTGATATGTGGCTTTAAAATCACAAGACAAGCCCTATAAACTTGTTTTCAATGTTCTAACTGTAATAAGCCTAGAAAATTTTATCATCCAATACAGAGGCGGGGAGCAAGATAAACCGCCCTGGACAGCTTCACCCCCGCCTATGTAACTGAGGGTATAAAACTGAATGACGAGGAAAATGGGCTTTTTAATCAAGTAAATTGCATTTCTAAAAGGGAGACCTTCTTATGGTATTAATTTTGAAACAGTGTAACATGCTTTGAAAAATTGATCCTCCAATACCTAGGCGGGGGGCAAGATAAACCGCCCTGGACAGTTTCACCCCCGCCTGAGAAAGTGAAGATAGGAACTGAATGAGGAGGAAAAGGGTTATGTATTCAAACTAAATGCACTTCTAACTGATAATTCTTCCTACCGCATTAATTTTTAATCAGTGAAATAAGCCTAGAAAATTTTATCATCCAATACCTAGGCGGGGGGCGAGTTAAACCGCCCTGGACAGCTTCACCCCCACCTGAGAAAGTGGAGATAGGAACTGAATGAGGAGGAAAAGAGATATGTATTCAAACTAAATACTCTTCTAACTGATAATTCTTCCTACTGCATTAATTTTTAATCAGTTTAATAAGCCTAGAAAATTTTATCATCCAATACATAGGTGGGGGGCAAGATAAACCGCCCTGGACAGCTTCATCCCCGCCTATGTAACTGAGGGTATAAAACTGAATGACGAGGAAAAAAGCTTTTAAATCAAATAAATTGCATTTCTAAAAGGGAGACCTTCTTATGGTATTAATTTTGAAACAGTGTAACATGCTTTGAAAAACTGATCCTCCAATACCTAGGCGGGGGGCAAGATAAACCACCCTGGACAGCTTCACCCCCCGCCTGAGAAAGTGAAGATAGGAACTGAATGAGGAGGAAAAGGTTTATGTATTCAAACTAAATGCACTTCTAACTGATAATTCTTCCTACTGCATTAATATTTAATCAGTGAAATAAGCCTAGAAAATTTTATCATCCAATACCTAGGCAGGGGGCGAGTTAAACCGCCCTGGACAGCTTCACCCTCACCTGAGAAAGTGAAGATAGGAACTGAATGAGGAGGAAAAGAGATATGTATTCAAACTAAATACTCTTCTAACTGATAATTCTTCCTACTGCATTAATTTTTAATCAGTGTAATAAGCCTAGAAAATTTTATCATCCAATACATAGGCGGGGGGCAAGATAAACCGCCCTGGACAGTTTCATCCCCGCCTATGTAACTGAGGGTATAAAACTGAATGACGAGGAAAAAAGCTTTTAAATCAAATAAATTGCATTTCTAAAAGGGAGACCTTCTTATGGTATTAATTTTGAAACAGTGTAACATGCTTTGAAAAACTGATCCTCCAATACCTAGGCGGGGGGCAAGATAAACCACCCTGAACAGCTTCACCCCCGCCTGAGAAAGTGAAGATAGGAACTGAATGAGGAGGAAAAGGGTTATGTATTCAAACTAAATGCACTTCTAACTGATAATTCTTCCTACTGCATTAATATTTAATCAGTGAAATAAGCCTAGAAAATTTTATCATCCAATACCTAGGCGGGGGGCGAGTTAAACCGCCCTGGACAGCTTCACCCTCACCTGAGAAAGTGAAGATAGGAACTGAATGAGGAGGAAAAGAGATATGTATTCAAACTAAATGCACTTCTAGCTGATAATTCTTCCTACTGCATTAATTTTTAATCAGTGTAATAAGCCTAGAAAATTTTATCATCCAATACATAGGCAGGGGGCAAGATAAACCGCCCTGGACAGCTTCACCCCCGCCTATGTAACTGAGGGTATAAAACTGAATGACGAGGAAAATGGGCTTTTTAATCAGGTAAATTGCATTTCTAAAAGGTAGACCTTCTTATGGTATTGCTTTTGAAACAGTGTAACATGCTTTGAAAAACTGATCCTCCAATACCTAGGCGGGGGGCAAGATAAACCGCCCTGGACAGCTTCACCCCCGCCTGAGAAAGTGAAGATAGGAACTGAATGAGGAGGAAAAGAGATATGTATTCAAACTAAATGCACTTCTAACTGATAATTCTTCCTACTGCATTAATTTTCAATCAGTGTAATAAGCCTAGAAAATTTTATCATCCAATACATAGGCGGGGGGCAAGATAAACCACCCTGGACATCTTCACCCCCGCCTATGTAACTGAGGGTATAAAACTGAATGACGAGGAAAATGGGCTTTTTAATCAAGTAAATTGCATTTCTAAAAGGGAGACCTTCTTATGGTATTAATTTTGAAACAGTGTAACATGCTTTGAAAAATTGATCCTCCAATACCTAGGCGGGGGGCAAGATAAACCGCCCTGGACAGCTTCACCCCCGCCTGAGAAAGTGAAGATAGGAACTGAATGAGGAGGAAAAGGGTTATGTATTCAAACTAAATGCACTTCTAACTGATAATTCTTCCTACTGCATTAATTTTTAATCTGTGAATAAGCCTAGAAAATTTTATCATCCAATACCTAGGCGGGGGGCGAGTTAAACCGCCCTGGACAGCTTCACCCCCACCTGAGAAAGTGAAGATAGGAACTGAATGAGGAGGAAAAGAGATATGTATTCAAACTAAATGCACTTCTAACTGATAATTCTTCCTACTGCATTAATTTTTAATCAGTGTAATAAGCCTAGAAAATTTTATCATCCAATACATAGGGGGGGGGGCAAGATAAACCGCCCTGGACAGCTTCACCCCCGCCTATGTAACTGAGGGTATAAAACTGAATGACGAGGAAAAGGGCTTTTTAATCAAATAAATTGCATTTCTAAAAGGGAGACCTTCTTATGGTATTAATTTTGAAACAGTGTAACATGCTTTGAAAAATTGATCCTCCAATACCTAGGCGGGGGGCAAGATAAACTGCCCTGGACAGCTTCACCCCCACCTGTATAACTGAGGGTATAGAATGGAAAGACGAGGAAAATGTCTTGATAATAAAATGGATTGCAGTTAAAACTGATAAAGATTCTAAAGTATTAATTGGAAACAGTTGTAATAAGCCTAGAAAATTTTATCATCCAATACATAGGCAGGGGGCGAGATAAACCGCCCTGGGCAGCTTCACCCCCGCCTATGTAACTGAGGGTATAAAACTGAATGATAAGGAAAAGGGCTTTTTAATCAAATAAATTGCATTTCTAAAAGGTAGGTATTCTTATGGTATTAATTTTGAAACAGTGTAATAAGCTTAGAAAAATTGATCCTCCAATACCTAGGCGGGGGGCAAGATAAACCGCCCTGGACAGCTTCACCCCCACCTAGGTAAATAATTTTTTTTTTTTTAAAAAAAAGGGCGGATTAGACAACATGTCACTAAATAATGGTAAAAGGACATGATATTATTTCATTGGTGCAGGAAAATAAACATATGTATATATTCTAAAAACACTTTCTTTCCGAGTGGGTGGGGGGCAAGATAAACTGGCCTGGACAGCTTACCCCCCGGGGGTGGAGATAATCAGGGTGGGGGGTAAGATTTCCCAGGAAATTTTGCCCCCCGGGGGGCAAGCTGTCCAGGGGGGCAAGATAAACTGTTACACCGGCCTAAACACCCACAGAAGAAAGCTTGAACGATGAAATTTTGGATATAAGTAGAAGAGGAATTGTACTATCTGTAGTGAAAACAAAGGCGCTGATCAGCTGTGCAGTTACTGCACAGCTGATCTGCGCTTTTTTTCACATAGGCAAGAATCTGGTTTTCTCATGTTGCGGCTCATAAAAAAAAAAATTTTGAGTTCACTCCGTCCAAATAAATTTTCAGGGACTATGTAACTTCCTCAAGTCATCAGAACCACAAGCCAAGGCAATGGGAGTTGTAGTGGGATATGATGGCAGATACAATAGTGAAAGGTAAGATGTGCCCTGTCTTTAGCAAATGAGCCACCTCGTGGGAAAACCAACAATGTGGTTTCCGAACACGTCCGACAAAAACCGGCCTGTACAAGCACAGAAAAGAGCTAGAAGCTTGAAATTTCAGATTTAAGTAGAAGAGGAATTGTACTATCCGAGTGGCGAAAACAAAGACGCTGATCAGCTTTGCGGTTACCGCGAAGCTGATCTGCATCTTTGTTTTCGCCTATACAGAATGTTGGTTTTCCCATGAGGCGGCTCAAATCTCTCTACATTGTTCATACTTGTCTACACTATTCACCATTTTTGCATTATCGGCTGGTTTCCAGCTTACAAAAATCAATATTCGAAATACAGGTAACCAAAACCACCCTGACCTCAAGGTCAGGGAGGGTTAATGGTTACCTGTGTTTCTATTATCGATTATTTCTAAGCTGGAAACCAGCGGATAATGCAAAAATGGTGAATGGAAAAAACAATTATGGCAGCTCAGGGACAGATTTGGGAGTGTGCTGACTTCATGGTTAGTGTGGCATACAGTGAATCAAAAGATGGGGAGGGGTTTAAACCCCACTGATGCTGGTTTGTGTCCATGAGCAAGACAAATTAGATTCCCATAATACCCTCCATCCCAGATGACTAAAATTTTAAACCACGAAACAAAAAAATCAGGGACCAGTCCAGGATTTTTGCAGGAGGTGGTGGGGGGTACAATGGAAAACATATTAACCAACTTTTGACACAGTTTGTCACTCTATGCATATGTTTCTCTTCCAGTTTTAAGATAGTTTTAGATCTTTTTTCACTTGTGTTTGTGAAATCTATGATATACTCTCTTTCTTTTTTTCTTAGGTTTGCCGCTTTAACAGCCAACATATTTTTAAGAAAAGGCATCAAGGTGTATCTTTTCTCTAAAATGGTTCCAACACCTTATGTGGTAAGTTAATATACTCATCAAAAGAAGTTTTGCACCAGTTAATATTTTTCTCATTTTAAAATAATGTCTAGTATAGATATTTTTCAAATGAACTTTTAAAACGTAATACCATCTTAAAGTTCTGGACTTCCTGAATAACAAGTCAATATTTTTTCTTAAAAAGATTAAATAAAAATATGCACAAATGCATGTTTTTGAAAACACCAAAATTTGGGATGCAGTAAAAAGCCCACATCTTTATTTCTGGGCTTCCAAACCCAAATTCGTTTCACATCCTCATTCGAGATACTGAAAGCAATCATTTAAAGCAAAAAACTAAAAATTGAATTTTTTGGACAAGAACACTATTTTTGAACAAAAATAATGATTTTTGAGATTTTGTTTAAATTGTAAGATAATGCTTAGTAACTCATCTCTCCAATAAAATGGGTTGGTTTTCTTTCAAACACAGCATGCAGCACCCATTAATGTTTAAATGGAGATACTGGTTTTCAATCCATCCATATTCAGAATTTTTAAAAAGCTGCATATCAAAAAAGTACTCATGCAGCATCTTTGACATGAAATTGCCTTTAACAGAAAGAACACAGGCGGCAGGTTTTGGTGTCAAAACATCTCATAGTGATCCAAAATTGAAAAGAATTTCGATTTTACTCATTTTTTCCAATATTTATCATTTTTTCTCAAAAATTGCAATTTTGTCAAAAAATGAATTTTTACTAAAATTTTGAGATTTTTAAAATTGTTTTTAGGCTTAATCATTAGCTTTGGAGCTCTTGTGTGTAAATTTGGAAACAAAAATGTGTTCTTAATGCTGTGGCATTTTTTGTGGAATTTTTTCCATTTTCCAATTTTCAGCATTTACAGAAAATGGGAATTTTCAATATTTCCTAAAATTGTTTCTGCAACGATTTTTGGTCTTATCAAACACTTTATCAAACTCTTTTAGACTGTGCAAATTCAAAAACCTAGGTTATAAATTTGTTAGTTAAAATGTCACTTAAAAATATGAAAAAATCTAAATGGTGCAAAACTTCTTTTGATGAGTATAATTGTATTAGCATGCACATGGGGAGTCTGGTGGCCTCTTGGTTAGATTGTCACTCTCTGATTTGAGAGGTCATTGGTTTGATGCCCACTAGAGGCACTAGCATCGGGTTGTGTCTTAGAGCAAGATACAGTAACTCCCCATTACCAAACAGGAAATGGTGGCTTTGTCCTGACATACTGTAACCACAAAACAGACAAATGAGCCATCTCGTGGGAAAACCAACAATGTGGTTTCCGAACAGGTCCGACACAAACCGGGCTGTACAAGCACAGAAGCAGGCTAGAAGCTTGAAATTTTGTAGTTAAGTAGAGGAGGAATTGGACTATCCGTGTAGCGAAAACAAAGGCGCTGATCAGCTTCGCGGTTACCGCGAAGCTGATCTGCGTCTTTGTTTTCGCATATGCAGATTGTTGGTTTTCCCATGAGGTGGCTCAAATAACTATCATTGTGATACAGTATTCTGTGATTCGGTTTCTCATTGCCTGAATGAGCAGAAGCTTTCAGACAGTGCAAACCGGAGAGAATTGGGTTTTAAGTGCCCATTTAATTTCAAAATGAAATATGATAGACAGAAAAAGAAAGACAAAACCTAAAAAAAAAATGTGTGATCATTGTCTGTCTGCCATTTGTAATAAATGTATTTGACATTACCAACTAAAGTGTGTTTCCTTGTGTTTGATCATGTTTTTTTCGCAGATATTTTGCAATTTTTTAAATTTAGATTAAATATTTTCTTGTCACAATGGAGCAGTTAGTTTGTCGCAAAATGTGCAGCAAAAAATTTGAAAATCGGCTGACAGAATTTAATAAAAAAGTTCTGGTCAAAAATATTTTTGAATAGGGATTTTCTGTGCAAAAATCTCTCGTAAGGGAGGTAAATATTTTCCCGCAAAAATTTGAAATTCTTGGTATTTCATTATGATTGCTCAAAATCAATTCTTAATGATATAACTGACTTACCTGAGACAAAATCTTCATGATCAAGTAAAAATTTTCAAAACATAGCCATTTTCACGATCATGGATTATCTCCCTTGCCAATACAATATCCCTATTCAAAATTCATTTTGGCCATTAAAACTTTATCTGTTGACCGATTTTCAAAATGTTTGCAGGTCCTAATGGACATTTAAAGATTTAGTCTAAACTGAACTAGGAATTGGAAACTGAAGTTTACCTGAGGGATCATCTCAAGTGAAATTAATTCCACTTGTGTCCGGTGACTTTACATGTAGCTGCTACGTATAAAATATTTTATAGATACCGGTCATTATGTACCTCCATGGTCGTATGATTAGCGTGCTCGCTTTCCAAACAGAAGAGTGGGGGTTCAATCCTAGGACGGTGCATTACTTGTTTTTTTTTTTTTTTTTTTTTTTTTATTTTTTGTTTTGTTTTGTTTTGTTTGCGAAACATTTATTATCATACAAGAGCGTTAAATCTCCTATCAATGCAACATCGAACTTATTTTGTTTGTTTGCATTGAGGTTTAGCGTCCCAGTCAACAACTTTATGTCATGTGTGGCGGAACCACCACATCCTGGGCATAAAGCAATACTATGGGAAGTTAATATGTCTTACAAGGTCACAACCTGGAGTGTGAATCGAACCCAGGACCTTTCTTTTCGGAGTCCAATGTTCTACCACCTACCCATCGCACTCTCCTGCAAAATCCAACTGTCCGGTCTAGGCCGGGTCCGCCAATACATGTGCGTTTATATGTCGGCCAGTGCTACCTATACTTAAGGAAACCTCCAACACAAAACAGAAAATATTTCCCTAAAAACTTAATTACTTTCTGAAGATAAAATTTTCAGCCTTTAAGCATTTTAGTCTGTTTAGTTGAATTGACGTCCCAATCAATGGTCATGTCGGGAGGTTGCCTCAAATTTTGTGAGACTTCTACCAAACACCAGGATTTCATTAACTTGAAAGGGTCAAAATTCACGAAAAACGGAAAACGGAGTTTGCGTTACGTTTCAGTGCGGAAGTTGTCATTTCATTTATCATGCTGAATATATTTTTAAAGAAATGAGACATTTGTGTGGGTTGGCTCCTTTGAAATCGTGATGTCCATCAATTAGAAGTCACGTCTAAAATGTACACTCTGTTTGAAGGGCAAGCTTTTAGATATTGCGTATTGCACATGTTTCGTATTCCAAAAAAGCGTGCATTTGGCCAGTTGACCAAACTGGAGTCGTACTATTATACAAAGATTAAGCACCATTCACTTTACATGCGAGTTACTGTAGTGCTATGTAACAACAATCACCCTTGTACATTTGTTAGTCCTAGGTTTTGTCACAAGTTTACTGGTCAATGAATATTTTGATTGACAGTTGGCGTTTTGTCAATTTAAGAAATCTTTTATAAGTTTCTCTTTGTTAGACTATCATTGCAAGACCGTGAAAGACGCACTTGATTTGTGCCGCCATGTGCGTATAATGTGTGTCAGAAGGGGGTGTTCGTAAGAGGTTTTTCGATTTCATCCTATTTCTGATGAAAATCAGTTTTATTTTCAACTAATATTTTACAAAAATACATATATAATTATTGTTTCGTAGAATGTAATAAAATGGAATACATTGATAGTTGCCTACTTACTTTATTATGTTTGGAAGGTTTGCTAGCCAGCAAGTCTGCACTGTTCAGTATTTTGAAAACAAAACATGAGAAAGCTACATGCACTCACTTGACATCACAAGAATATGACTTGGTCGAATTCAATACATTTTATACATGTAGCCGACGTGGAATGGACCAAACTTACAGGGATGAAAAATATGCAAGCGGTCATATGAAATCTGACTCGATCGCATTGTAACTGAATCCAAGATCGATTCCAAAACGTGGGTAGGGCATGCATCAAGACTTCATATCGATTTCCTAGATTATGTTGAATGAAAATTTTGACAGGCGCGTCTTTTAAGTAGGCCCCTGCCCCCCTTTGAGTAAAATGCATGGGTCAGTTTAGCCACGGAGTCCGTACGATTCATGACCCGGTGTGTGTCCCGGATTTATTGTGTGTTTAGACCCGGTCAGTTGTCCAAGGCTATGTCCCGGTTACAGTCAACCCTGCCATGGTTATGCGCAAATGTGCTCTGTGTTATTCGGTACTAGTGTTGCTAACACCATCGGTGGGAACCGTGGTCATACAGGGATACATCGGTAAAAACATGGCCAACAGATGTTAGACAAAAACGGTTCGCCCCGGTCGTTCAGTGTCGACTTCTAATGGCCAAACGTCGGTCCATTATAACATACATATTATAACGTACATATTATTAACTTAAAATCTTGTCATCATACAAGCATGAGATGACCCCTCTATAAATCTTCAATTTCAGATTCCGCTCCCCGCTTAGATTAATCCTTTAAATGTCCATTAGGACAAACTAAGATCAAGATTTTGACATGAAAATAACTTTCCTGTCGTCATCCACACAAAACTTTTCTGAGAAAAACCATTATCAGAGGCAAGTTTTTAGACTTTTTAGCTCACCTGAGCCGAAGGCTCACAAGGTGAGCTAATAGGATAGACATGATCCGGCGTCCGTCGTCCGTCGTCGTCCACAATTTCAAAGATCTTCTCTGAAACCGCTTGGCCAATCTAGTTGAAATTTTATGTGGAGCCTCCTTGGATAGTGGCATTTCAAGTTTGATCGCGAAATCCAGGTCACATGACCAAGATGGCCGCCACGCCCATATATGGTAAAAACCACTCAAAAATCTTCTTCTCCAGAACCGGTGGGCCGATTTCCACGAAACTTTGTATGTAGCATCAAGGACCTCAGCCCATCATAGGTTGATAAAATGATGACCCTTGGATGACCTTGACCTATTTTACGGCAAGGTCAAATTTGGAAACATAGGCTTTTACATGGGAAAAAGTGAAAACTATGGATTTTTTGAAAACTATTGCAGCCTGAGGCCTGAAAAGTGGTAGATGCAAACAAATTATGGAGTAGATGAAGGTATGTGATTAATGTAGGTCAAGGTCATCTCTTGACCTTGGCCAGTCTGTCGTCCATACACACTTTTCAAAGATCTTCTTCTCTGAAACTGCTTGGCCAATCAAAGTGAAATTTTATGTGGAGCATCCATGGGTAGGGGAGACGAAAGTTTGATCGCGAAATCCATGTCACATGACCAAGATGGCTGCCACGCCCATATATGGTAAAAACCACTCAAAAATCTTCTTCTCCAGAACCGGTGGGCCGATTTCCACTAAACTTGGTATGTAGCATCAAGGACCTCAGCCCATCATAGTTTGATAAAATGATGACCCTTGGATGACCTTGACCTATTTTACGGCGAGGTCAAATTTGGAAACATAGGCTTTTACATAGGAAAAAGTGAAAACTATGGAATTTTTTGAAAACTATTGCAGCCTGAGGCCTGAAAAGTGGTACATGCAAACAACTAATGCAGTAGATGAAAGTATGTGATTAGTATAGGTCAAGGTCATCTCTTTACCTTGGCCAGTCTGTTGTCCATACACAGTTTTCAAAGATCTTCTTCTCTGAAACTGCGCGGCCAATCAAAGTGAAATTTTATGTGGAGCATCTATGGGTAGGGGAGACGAAAGTTTGATTGCGAAATCCAGGTCACATGACCAAGATAGCCACCACACCCATATATGGTTAAAACTAGGGATGTCAACAAATATTCGAATGTTCGAATATTCGCATTTCATACGAATATTCGAATGCGATTTCTGGATTCGAATATTCACATAAATTTCTAATCTGCAATATTGTCATGAATCAGTTTAAAGGAGGACTAAAATTAAGGCCAAAGGTCGAAAAATAATATGACCAGTAATCCTGCTTCTCTCAAGATTAATTCAAGATGGTCAACATTTTGACACACTTGCAAATTGAGATTGCTCAATTAACAGTTTGACACTTTGTTGATTCAAGTGACACTTTGTATATTCAAGTTGAGAAGAAAGTATTGCTTGCTTTCAATAAATGTTTTTAAGGTGTGAAAGTCCTACAACTTGAGCTGTGTCATGTGAAAACTTAAGATGGCATGCTAGATTGACAACTCAATTCTTTAAGAACAACACAGTCACAACAGACGTTTCACAAAGTACATGTAGGCCACACGATTACAATAGACCCTAAGCATTCTTGGTGGTGGATATCAACGACATGCATGCAGAACTTAATCTTGGCTTGACAATAATGGTGTGTCGTTGCTTTCTCAGACAGAACCCCAGAAGTTTGTTATTATTAAACACCTTCAGATTGTCTAGTTTTCTGTCAGTGCAAAATTTGTTGATTTTCGTACATGGTGCCATTGGTATAGCCCAGATAGGATACCATGCATATACATGTACCTCATATTTTCAATACATGTACCACCAAGTAAGTCATTGTAATGGGTCTATTGGGCATAGATGTGTATCTCATTCGAATATTCGAATATATTCGAATATCCTATGCGAATATTCGAATACCAATTTCGGCATTCGTTGACATCCCTAGTTAAAACCACTCAAAAATCTTCTTCTCCAGAACCGGTGGGCCGATTTCCACGAAACTTTGTATGTAGCATCGGGTACCTCAGCCCATCATAGTTTGATAAAATGATGACCCTTGGATGACCTTGAATTATTTTACGGCAAGGTCAAATTTGGAAACATAGGCTTTTACATAGGAAGAAGTGAAAACTATGGATTTTTTGAAAACTTTTGCAGCCTGAGGCCTGAAAAGTGGTAGATGCAAACAACTAATGGAGTAGATGAAGGTATGTGATTAGTATAGGTCAAGGTCATCTCTTGACCTTGGCCAGTCTGTTGTTCATACACACTTTTCAAAGATCTTCTTCTCTGAAACTGCTTGGCAAATTAAAGTGAAATTTTATGTGGAGCATCCATGGGTAGGGGAGACGAAAGTTTGATCGCGCAATTCAGGTCACATGACCAAGATGGCCGCCACGCCCATATATGGTAAAAACCTTTCAAAAATCTTCTTCTCCAGAACCGGCAGGCCAATTTTCATGAAACTTGGTATGTAGCATTTGGGACTCCAGCCCATCATAATTTGTTGAAATGATGACCCTATGATGACCATGACCTATTTTACGGCAAGGTCAATTTTGGAAACATAGGCTTTCACATGGGAAAAGGCGAAAACAAACTGTTGCAGCCTTAGACCTGAAAGTTGCTAGATGCAGACAACTAATGGAGTCAATGAAGGTAAGTAATTAATGAAGGCCAAGGTCATGTCTTGACCTTGGCCCAAGGTAATTTAAATATCAAAATTAAAATTATGGTTTTCTCAGAAATCACTGGGTTTGGAAACTATTGCAGCCTGAGACCTGAAACTTTGCAGATGCAGACAACTTATGAAGTCAATAAAGGTGTGTGAGTATTCAAGGTCAAGGTCATTTCATTATGACTTAATACTCCAAGATCAGGCTTCAGGTGAGCGTTCTCAGGACCAATGGTCCTCTGGTTAAAATTCACGTTATAAGCAATACAGTGATATGTTTGGTAGTTTCATAGATTTGAGCCGCATCATGAGAAAACCAACACTTAGCGCATGCATAAACAAAGACGCAGATCAGCTTTGCATAGCAGTAACTGCGACTGATCAGCCCCTTTGTTTTCGCTAAACTGATAGTACAATTCCTCTTCTTTCTAAATAAAAAAAAATCCTACCTCTAGCCATCTGTGACTGCACAGACTGGTTTGTGTCGGACCTGTTTGGAGACCACATTGCTGGTTTTCTCATGACGTGCTCATCTATGTTTTCTAGGCGTACTGTACCAGGCACAAGAAGGCTGCCTGTGGAATAATGGTGACTGCCTCTCACAATCCTAAGGAGGATAATGGGTACAAGGTAAAATGTGTAATGATTTTTTTTTAATTCAGTTTTGCATCCCTTTCAAGATCATTTCAGCTCATATGAGACAGGCCAATCAGTAGGTGGGCAAAAATGGGAGATCCCCGAGAAAAAACACTACTGTCTGAACACCATCTTCCGGAAACTGCATTTTTCAAAATCTCACTTTTCTGAAAGACCTAAAGAAAAAAATGAGCATGTCATTAGTTTGCATTTCAAAAGTCTTAAAAAGTGCCACAAAAATTTTGAAAATCGGTTAACAAATAAAATTTTATGCAAGAAAATATTTTTGAATAGGGCTTTTTCCATTGTAAAATTGCCAGCAAGGGAAGTAACTAGTCCCCCGGAAAAAATCTAAATTGATTATTTTTCATCATAAATGCACCAAACCAACACAAAATTGTTTTGTATGCATAGGTCAGCGCCGAACTCTTAAAATCATTCCACAGATTTGTTTGATTTTCAGTTTTAAGGTGTTCAGATTACCTCCCTTGCACATGCAAAATGCCTATTCAAAATGATTTTTTGGGCATAATTATTAGCTCACCTGAGCCGAAGGCTCACAGGTGAGCTTATAGGATAGGCAGGCATCCGTCGTCCGTCGTCGTCGTCATCCACCGTCGTCCGTCCACAATTTCAAAGAAGAATATTTCTGAAGCTAGTAGGCCGATCTTGATCAAATTTAATGTGAACCATAATTGGGTTGGGGGATTGATGGCATTAGGTTTTGGAGCAGATTGTATCAAAATTGTGGTTTCCATGGCAACAGATAGGTCCCATAGACTTACAATGGGAAAAACTAAAAAAATCTTCTTCTCTGAAACCACTAGGCCCACAGCTTTGATATTTGGTATGTAGCAATGGCTAATGGTCCTCTACATAAATTGTGCCATTCATGCCCCTGGGGTCAAATTTGGCCACGCCCCGGGGGTCGATAGTCTCCATAGACTTACTATGGGAAAAAAATTAAAAAATCTTCTTCTCTGAAACCACAAGGCCCACAGCTTTGATATTTGGTATGTGGCAATTGCTAATGGTCCTCTACATAAATTGTGCCAGCCATGCCCCTGGGGTCAAATTTGGCCACGCCCCGGGGGTGGATAGTTTCCATAGACTTACAATTGGAAAAACTAAAAAAATCTTCTTCTCTGAAACCACTAGGCCCACAGCTTTGATATTTGGTATGTAGCAATGGCTAATGGTCCTCTACATAAATTATGCCATTCATGCCCCTGGGGTCAAATTTGGCCACACCCCGGGGGTCGATAGTCTCCATAGACCTACAATAGGAAAAAACTAAAAAAATCTTCTTCTCTGAAACCACTAGTCCAACAGCTTTGATATTTGGTATGTAGCAATGGCTAATGGTCCTCTACATAAATTGTGCCATTCATGCCCCTGGGGTCAAATTTGGCCACACCCCGGGGGTTGATAGTCTCCATAGACTTACTAAAATTAAAAAATCTTCTTCTCTGAAACCACAGGGCCCACAGCTTTGATATTTTGTATGTGGCAATGGCTAATGGTCCTCTACATAAATTGTGCCAATCATGTCCCCGGGGTCAAAATTGGCCATGCCCCGGGGGTCGATAGTCTCCATAGACCTACAATAGGAAAAACTAAAAAAATCTTCTTCTCTGAAACCACTAGGCCCACAGCTTTGTTATTTGGTATGTAGCAATGGCTAATGGTCCTCTACATAAATTGTGCCATTCATGCCCCTGGGGTCAAATTTGGCCAGGCCCCGGAGGTTGATAGTCTCAATAGACTTGCTATGGGAAAAAAAAAATCAAAAATCTTCTTCTCTGAAACCACAGGGCACACAGCTTTGATATTTTGTATGTGGCAATGGCTAATGGTCCTCTACATAAATTGTGCCAGCCATGCCCCTGGGGTCAAATTTGGCCACGCCCAGGGGGTAGATAGTCTCCATAGACTTACAATGGGAAAAACTAAAAAAATCTTCTTCTCTGAAACCAAAAGGCCCAGAGCTTCTATATTTTGTATGTAGCAATGTTTGGTAGTCCCCATTATAAATTGTGCCAGTCATGCCCCTGGGTCAAATTTGGCCATGCCCCGGGGGTCAATAGTGTCCATGCATAGACTTTCATTGGTCGATTCTCAATTAATTTAAATCTCATGAGCTTACAATGTGATAATCTCTCAGGTGAGCTACAGGACCAATGGTCCTCTAGTTTTATTAGTGATCCGATTTTCAAACTTTTTGTGGCACTTTTTAGGACTCATGAGTTGCAAAAAGATGGCATGGTCATAATTATCTTATGGTGTTTCAGAAAAGTGAGATTTTGAAAAATGCAGTTTCTGAAAGATGGTGTTCAGACAGTAGGCACACCCTCAAGCAGAATTTGGCTTGTCTCACATGTGCCCAGTGTGGGGCTCGAACTCACACCAGACACAGCGGTGAGACAATGAGTGATAAGAAACAGCGCTCTTAACCACTCCGCCACTGGGGCTGCCATGTAATGATTTTGAATTTTTAACAGACATTAGCTTGTACTCACATTGAAATGTAAAGAGAATTTCTTTTATTACTTTTTGATCATTAAGTGGGGGTTGTTCCCAAAGTATGTGGAAAGGTTGCAGAGAAGATTTGCCTTGAGATATCATTAAGAATTCTATGTATATGATTTTAAGAAGAGAATGATAATTTAGAAATCTGACCCAGCAATTCCACAGAAACAGTTGCTTAGCTAAGGATGTTGGTCCAGCTTGGTGCTATGTTTGAGACTATCTGAATGAAAAAAAAAGTTTGAAATCCAGTTTGATAGTTACGGCAAAGTTTACCTACACCGCCATAATCATGGGTTGATGTATACTCAATACCTACTGTATCGCGCTAGCTACTGTATCGTGGCATTTGAATATCACGTGAAATTTAGAGCCTAGCGCCCCCCTACGTTCTACATCTTACACAGCAAACGTCTTACTCCCAATTACAGGGAAAAATGTGCTTATTGTCGTGAATAGTTGAAAGTAAATGTATACTTTTACAAAAAATATGCAGAATATGTATTTTGCACATGCTGGTTACCCCCTTCCCATAAAATGTCCCCTCAGTACCTCAAACACCCATTGTTTTTATTTTCTTCGAGTCCGGATCTGTCGTCTCGACATCAGAGATCACGCGCCATTACTAGGTCACATTATCTCCCTATGTTGAAACTTTTGCATTTGTATTTTAGGTGAACCCCGCAATACAGAAGTCACTTTTGCCTCATGGGTATATAAAAACATGGCCACACAAATGCGGAAGTCACAAAATATTGACAAATGTCTTGTAATTTTCATCATAACAGGCTTATAGGGGAAGGATTTTGGAAATTGTTAAGGTAGAATAAATTTCAATCATTGATCATGTGTGTTTGATTTTTCCTGTTTATACCCTAGAATCCAGCCAGGGTAATTTTTGAAGGAGGTGACATCTTCTGCTATAGTTGGTTTGAATGCATTTTTGAATAGTTTTAACCTTCCCATAAATGGTTTAGGTGGGCTGCTCTGGAAATTTTTTTGGCAGATAGGTTTACTCACACCTTGTTCTGAGGTACCATGGGAATAGACGCATTCCATACAAAGCAGATTTTTACATCATTTATGGGGTCATTGTGCTTTTTTGATAAATAAAACAATGCACATTTATGCAAATACTTTGAATATGAATAACCTCACACAATTCAAAATGTATTTAAAGATCATAAAGTGCTATAAATCCTTTATAATGTAGGGTTTTGTCATGTCAAGTTACCCCACCCACTTTCAAGCAATGTTCGTGTTCGAAATTTATCTATAGCTTTGCGTTTTAGATACTTTTATTTGAAACATTATCATTGATCGAGATTACACTCTGTCTTTGTGCCTATCTGGGAATTTGTATATACAGCTGACCGTTTTCGGTCTGTTCAAAGTTATTGTACTTCAGCTTCTCACGGTAAAGGCTGGAAATGGTATCGAAAAAAATGTTGAAACAATGTAAAGTCGGTCACTGTCAGATATATAATCATGAGGCTTAAAGTGTCAAGAAAAAGTTATGAAACAAACAATCAAACAAACAAACAAACAAACACTTACGCAAAATAATGGAAAAAATAAAGAGGTATACCTACAAAAGTTCTGGTATCTCTGCCTCTGACAGCTCTAAATGGCTGAAATGGTGTTTTATGATTACTTAGACTTGGTTCTATAGGCTGGTTTTCAGATAAATTAATCTTATGGCTTAAAATATTAATGTTTTTGATGAATGCATTGAAAATAGAGGAACAATGCGAACAAATAAAAGGTGTATACACAGAAAAGTTCTTGTTTCTAGGCATTCAATGCTCATTTAGAGCTGAAAATAGTGTAAAATAATTGCTGAGATAATTATTTTTAGATAATTAAAGAAAAAATGAGGAAAAATAAAAGGGGTATACTTATGAATAGCTGAAAATGGTGTCAAATGATTGTTTTGATTTTGATATATAAGCTTGTATTCATATACATAAATCATGTGACTCTTTAGAGCCTCCATTGTCAAAGTGTTTTACATTACCTCATATTGCCATTTATATGATGGATTGAGTGAAATAAAGTTTGAATTGAATTGAATTGACTCAAAGTTGTAATATTTTTATGAAGGCATAGAAGATATGGGGAAAATGTGGAAATAGTAATGGGATATACGCACAAAAAGCTTGTATCTTGGTCCCTTACGAGCCTGAATTGCTGAAAATGGTAACAAATGATTGCTTTGTTCTTTAAGCTTGTATTCATATAATATTATATAAATCACATGACTCTAAGTGGTGATAATTTTTATGAAGGCATAGAAGATGGATGAAAAATGTCAGAAAAATAAAGGGGTATTCGTACAAAAGTTCCTGTTTCTAGTCAAACAAAGATTATAAAGAGCAGAAAATGGCATCAAACAATTGTGTAGACAACTATTTATTGGTTTGTTATCAGATAAGTTAATCATATGATTTCAAGTTTCAAAAATATTATTGAAATCATAAATAGTTAAAGAAAAATTGAGGAAAAAATAAAGGGGTACACTTACTTAAGTTCTTGCATCTTGGCCTCTGGGGGCACAAAATGGCTGAAAATTGTGTTAAATGATTGCTTTGACCAAGGGACGTTGGTTGGTATTCAGATATATAAACCATATGATTAAATGTATTAATGATGTTTATGAATACGTAAAAGATATAGAAGAAAAATGTGGAAACGATGGCAGAGTATACATACAAAAGTCCTTGTATCATGGCATCAGATGACCATAAAAAGCTGAAAATGGTGTTAAATAATTGCTATGACAATTAGCTTTTGGTATGAAATCGTTTGAATTAATAAAATGATTTCAAGTTTAAAAATATTATTGAAAACACAGATAATTAAAGAAAAAGTGAGGGAAATAAAATGGGGTATACCTACAAAAAATCTTATATCTTGGCCTCTAATGGGCCAGAATAGCTGAAAGTGGTGTCAAAAGATTGCTTTAACGTTGTTCTATAAGTTTGTATTCATATATATAAATCAAAGTGACTCTGAGTGCTAATAATTTTTGTGAAGGCATAGAAGATGAAGGAAAAATGCGGTAAAAATAAAGGGGTATACTTACATAAGTTCTTGTTTCTAGTCAACCAATGATTATAAAGAGCTGAAAATGGCATCAAATAATTGTTTAGACAATTATCTATTTGAATGTAATAATATAAATTATTCATATGGTTTCAAGTTTCAGAAATATTATTGAAAACAGAAATACTTAAACAAAAATTGAGAAAAAAATGAAGGGGTATACTAACATAAGTCCTTGTATGTCGGCCTCTGGTGGCCCCAAATAGCTGAAAATGGTGTTGAATGATTGCTTTGACCAAGGCTCATTAGCTGGTATTCAGATATATTAACCATACGATTAAATGTTTTTATAATTTTATGCATGCGTAAATTTTATTGGAAAAAAATGCGGAAACAATAATGGGGTGTACATACAAAAGTCCTTCTATCATGGCCTCAAATGGTCATAAAGAGCTAAAAATGGTGCAAAATGATATCCAAGACAACTGTCTTTTTGTATATGTTCAAATAAATTAATTATGTGATTTCAATGTTCAAATTTTTTTATGAAAACTTAAATAATTAGAGAAAAAATGAGGAAAAATTGAAGGGGTATACTTACAAAAGTTACTGCGTCTTGGCTTTTTATGGCTTTATCGAGATGTAGATGGCATCATAGGAATGCTAAGACAATGCTCTATTGGTCCATATTCAGATATATAAATCGTGCGACTTTATCTTTCAATATTTTTAAGAAATAAGAGCAAAATGCAGACAAATAAGACATTGACTCACACAATTACCTGTAAATTGGCTGCTTATTGACCTGTAAGGCTTCAAATGGCATCCAATTACATGTGTTGCTAAGACACTGCACAGTTGCCTGTGATATATAATAACATAATATAATTTATAGTTTCATTTAAATGGGAGTAATACTTCGGAAATTTTTAGACAGAGTATCAATAATATGTAGAGTTTTAAAGTTGGTGGGGTAATTCTGTGTGAAATAATGCCATACTTTCAAAAGATCATGAGATTTTTAGTGTAAAATGAGACTGTACTTTATACTTTTGCTTACAAACAATATACAATGCATTGGAAAGTAACTAATAAATAAGAAAAAAAGAACCAATTTATATACTACATCAATAGCAGACTTTTCATAGGATATATAGCTTTTTGTCATAGCACTACCTCCATACATCAATGAATTGAGCAGTATGCCAAATAAAATTCAAGAGTAGCCCACTTGATCCTTCATCGGGAAGGTGAGGACTACTTAAAACATTCAAACCAACTATAGCAGATCTCACCTCAAACTCAAAATATGAGAGATACAGGTTTTTGTGTTCTAGGATAAGAGACAATATTTGATTTCAGTGTATAGTAAGCATGGTAAGGTAAGTATCAATAAATATTCCAAAATAATGCCTAAGCGTCCATACAATTGGTATCTTGTGTTTGTACTGAGCTTGACCATTACCAAATATACCTAAACTGATTTAATATGCATCATTCAGCTCTAAGAAAATGCCACAAACTTCACTTTTAATTATATCCTGGATTGTTTTAATGCATTACACCCTCGATAATCAGGGCCGTCGCCGCGTCCTAAAAAGTGGTCCGGCGGAAGACATGATCGAGTGGCGAAGGCACGAGAGGGGGAGAGCGCGAGAGGGGGCTAGCCCCCTATCGTAAGGGGGGTTCGGCTGATCTCCCCCGAGAAAATTTTGATAAATTGGTGCCTCTAAACGCGTTCTGCGTGCGTTTTGGGGTCGGAATTTCGATCGTTTTTGTTAACAGAAATGACCGAAATTCCTAAAGTTTAAATTGGAAGATTTATCAGAAAAACAGTTTCTTTTTAATAACTTTTTCGACCCCTTTGCGAGTCTCATCATGCGGTGGCTTACAGTCGATCGCGAACCAAGACGGATTAAAACTTTTCACACCGAATGTACCGGCGTTGTGGGAACCGAAAAGTTCCGGGCTGATTTTCAAACGGGCGGCACTTGCATATCCCGTGATAGTGGAATTACATTTCAACACATTACTATTAACGCAGTCTCTTAGAAGTTAAAATATACATGCAAGCAAATTCAAAATGTTTTGTATATTAATATTTGCCAGCTGAGATTTTCTTTGATAAACTACATTTCGAGATTAATAGTGTTATCCCATGTTCCGTCTTTATCATGTCATTGTGGCATACAAAATAGTTATAAAAAAACGAAGATTGGATTAAAAGGCAACAATTGAGTCCTCCGTCAAATGATTAGCATTCATTTTTATATTGACCATTCAAATCAGCACATTAGCTAACGGTCAATGACGGTTAGACAACAAGGGGGTTAGACAAACAAACCAACACATGCTTTTTACAGGTAAATATAGGTGCAAAACAATGTTTGTCTAAGGAAATAGGGGTGGGCGGGGTTATACCTTCTGGCGGAGGTGTCAATTTAGTTACAACTCTAATCTATTAATCCTAAAATCCAATCAAATAGGTGCCATTTTAATGACCGCAATGTTTTGACACGCCTCGTGATTCCTGTGATGTTTGTTTTCACACCTTTGCCTCGATGACACCAGTTTCAGGTGTTGATGATAATTTCATCAATAAGCCGCGACTCGTTCAAGATGAGACGATTAGAAGAACAAAGACTAAGCACTGCTGCGGCGATCGAAAAAAGTGGTACGGCGGATACCATGGTCGGCCAAAAAAGTGGTCCGGCGCTCGCCGGACCTGCCGCACCGGCGACGACGGCCTTGATAATAAGTTATGGTCTTGTCGGACTGTCAGTCGTGTAGCAGCCACTGCTCCTGTGCATAGAGGCAAGTTATCAGTTCTTAGTTCACATTTATTTTGCCATTAACTTGAATCAGTCATTGAAAAGGAAGAATGTCTAATTTAGAAAAAATTTCAAACCAAGACTTCGTGAAAATATTTATAGTACAAATGCCCATGTAGTTGATTTTACGCTGTTTGATATCATTGATGCATTACCACATTTAGGTATAACCTTAAGTATAGGTCCATACAGTTTAGTAAACAGTTTTTATTGTTTTTCAGGCTATTGTTTAAGCATGTTAAAGAGGATAGATTGTTAAAAACAAACTAACCACAAGACGATTAACATTAAAATCGCATACATGCATATTATTAAGGTGGGTGGGGTAATTTTACATGTTAAGTGGTAAAAAAATTAATACAGAAATATGTTTTAGCAATACAGGTGTTTCATAATCAAATCAATAGTTTCTAAAATTGTTTAAAATACAAAAGTAACTCAAACAGACAGGGAAAATGACTGGATAATGGAAAGGTATGTAGTTGTCTGTTTATTAGATTTAAAGCTTATTTCATAGCAGTAGCATACAACATCGCCTGATTAGACTATTGTGCCAAAAAAAATTCCAGAGCAGCCCACCCAATCCTTCTTAGGGAAGGTTAGGACTAGCCAAAAATGCATTCAAACCAACTATAGCAGGAGATGTCACCTCCAACGCTAAATATGCGAGATACAGGATTTCGGGTTCTAGGGTATTACAAATAAGGGCAGCGATACAGTAGGAAGCCAGTATACAGAAGAATCACTGCTGATGTTGTTAAGAATATATATGTAACAAGTTTAATGTCAAGATTGAAATAAAGTTTTTTCATGAACTGTGTTTCAGGTCTATTGGTCCAATGGTGCACAGGTATGTGGGAATCTAGGGTTTAAAACGAATTGGTCATAGTATTGAAATATTTATCTTCTTTGAAATAACTTTATGCAGCCAAAATAACAAAAAAGTATATCTTGATCAAAGTACCACAAGTGCAGTTTGATTAACAAGTTTATGTGTACTGTTTGCGAAGATGGTGGGAAAAAATACAAAGTGAGGCTAGCTCTTTATATAATCTTATGGCCTCTTGTCCCCTGATTTTAAAGGTTTGGTACATTAAATTATGATAGAGGCTTTGCCATGACAGAGGTATCAGCATGCAGTACTGTGTGAAAAGGCTGTTCCTAAAGTTGTTGGCGACTGATCTATTCCTGGGACTATAAGAACCTTACATGAGGTATGGATAGACAAATCTGTCCCGAGGGTCACATTTTGGCATCACGAGGCTCGCCGAGTGATGCCAAATTGTGACCCGAGGGACAGATTTGTCTATCCATACCTGACACGAATGATGGATTCTTTTTCTTGCTCACCTTAATGCAGCGAAGATTGATTTGTATACTATTTGCCTAGAAAAATGCTAAAGTCGCGCCATTTTGATTTAAAACGTTTTGACGTCATTGTGACATGTGCGCTTAGCGACGAAATTACGTGACGTCCTATACAACCAGTGTTAAAAAAGAACATTTGAACGCAGGGTGTGACTGGGGTGAGATAACGAGGGTGAGATAAGAATTTCTCACATGGGGTAAAATGTAGGATTTCTCTTTCTGGTGTGCAAGAAATTGGAATATATTGTTTCCAACTGAGACGTAAAACTTATGACAGCTGGAGTGAAGGTTTTTCATGTATTACATGCTGTCAGCAGTATGAGTAATCTTGATATTCAAAGAGACACAATTCTTTAGTATAATTTCCATTACTAACCTCCTGTATGTATGTACATGTAAGCCGCTCCATGAGAAAACCAACATATTCCAAATGCGAAAACAAAGACGCAGATAGCCTCGCGGTAACCACGAAGCTGATCAGCGCCTTTGTTTTCGCTACATGGATAGTACACTTCCTCCTCTTCTTAAATCTGAAATTTCAAGCTTCTAGCCTGCTTCTGTGACTGTACAGCCTCATTTGTGTCAGACCTGTTTAGAAACCACATTGTTGGTTTTCTCACGATACGGCTCATGTATTTAGATTATTTCACCAGTGGATAAAGGGATATCACAGAGTATCAGTGAGAACCTGGAACCCTGGCCTGGGTCCTGGGACATTGAAGGGCTAGAATCTCACCCACTACGTGTAGACCCCTACGAGGATGTGTTCACACGTTACAACGAGGATGTCAATAAACTTTGTTACTTCAGGTGAGATGGAGTGCATCTTAAATTTTGAAAACATGTCCATGCAATATTTAGATTTTCTTATGATTGTAAAAATTAAAAATTTTGTGTTGAAAAAATTTGATATTTACATGTATACTCAAAACATACGTAGATTGTAGGTACACGTTAGAATGGCCTCACCGAGGACGTTCTAAGGAGTATCAATAATCTATGTTTTGGATCAAACATAAGAACTGTAAATTATGTATATGCCTGTATGCCAAGTTTTTCTATAAAAAAGTGGGCTATGGTGGTTTATTCATTGCTTAGACATGTTATTTTGATAAAAAAGACACTGGTTTCCAAGAAGTTCTGGCTTTATTAGAGAATGCACATGGAAAGTCAAATTGAAGAATTTGAAACTTGCTGAGTCCTTAGATAATTTTATATGGGTCTTTTTCAGGGAAGCAAATGCGACCTCCCCATTGAAGTTTACCTACACTGCTATGCACGGGGTGGGGTACCCGTTCACTGCTGAGTCTGTCAAACAGTTTGGTTTCTTGCCTATCATTCCAGTAACAGAACAGGTAGGGAATACATTACGAAAACACGCCCATGGTATATAGAAGTTGTAAAAATTGAAAAATTTTTGATATTTTTCTTATTTTTGCGCAAAACATAGATTGTGGGTACATGTTAGAACTGCCTCGCCAAGGCGGTTCTAACGAGTACCCACAATCTATGTTTTGGAGCAAAAATAAGAAAAATATGTATACTGCTGTATCCCAGTTTTGCTTTATAAAAGTGGGGTATAAGGGGGTATATATTACACGGAAATGTTATCCTGATGTTTTACCCAAATACTGTGTGTGAGATCTAATTTTTGCCTATACCATATTTATTCTAATTAGGGCACAGTGCGCTTAACTTTTCAAAATAACTTAAAGTTCAGGTAACAAACCACTGTTCTAATAAGGATACACTAGGAATGAAAACAACACATAAACTGTTGAAATTAACATGTCAAAAATACCAATGGTGATGTCATTTAAGTGTTGTGATCGTTGCAAAATAGTGTTTAAATGTGATTAATACAGTATGTATGTGTAAAATTGGTATAAAATACCAATATGCTAGTCAAGCAGTGTGCGCTTATGCACATGATTTTCAGAAATGACCAGGGTGTGCGCTTATTGGAACATGTGTGCTATTTAAAATGATTACTGTATTTGCAAATCTGTTGTCTTGCAGTTCAAAGTTTTCATCTATAATGATTTTCTATATGTAATACAAGTATATAAAGGCTCTTGAATTCAGAAACTTGCTAACAGTTTGAAAAAAAAACAACAACTTACAAAGTAATGATCATGCGAAAATAATGGAACTTTCAGTTAACAAAATCGACTCTTGCCATTGTTTTCGTTTAAGAGATAAAAGTCTTAAAGTCAGGGAAAGCAGAATTCATTATTGTTATAGTTACATGTCATGTATTTCATTTTATACATTTTTGGGACATAGGCAACAGTAAAGCCTCAGAAACTTTTCATATTTGGTGCTATGCTATTTATCTATGTCCCAAAAATGGAAGGAGCCCCCCTTCCATTGGGGCTCATGAGAAATAGATGGCCTGTTTGTGCATCCAGGCAAAGCTTATAAACTACTGACTGACCATCCAAATACAGATAAAATGCCCTAAAGTTCTGAACCTGCCCAGGAAAAGTGGTTTATGTCAAACCATCCACACTTATAAACCTTAGTTTACTTGGGCTACATGACCTTAAAATACTATTGTTAGTGTTTGATTGCTTGAAAATAATGCTCTCAAATTTTAAATTGGTCACAAACTTCTTCAGATGCATCCAGATCCAGAGTTTCCTACTGTGAAATACCCCAACCCTGAGGAAGGTAAAGGGGCGCTGGTATGTATGAGTTGTTTTAAAACTGTGAAGTAAAACACAGACTATAACTAGGCATACCCACAGTGGCAGGCTTGAAGAGTCTTCTTCAAGTAGAGCATTTGTCAGGTATTGGTGATATAAATATGTACTATGTGCAGGTAATCTGGCCTTTGTAGGCTTATCCAGTAACAGCATCTGGAAAACATGTCCGTGTAATATATACCCCTTTAAACCCCACTTTTACACAGTAAAACTGGGGTATGCAGGGGTATACCTATTTTTCTTATTTTTGCTCCAAAACATAGATTGTGGGTACTCATTAGAACCGCCTCACCGAGGCGGTTCTAACATGTACCCACAATCTATGTTTTGAGCAAAAATAAGAAAAATATTGATTTTTTTCTACTGAAAATTTTCATTTTTTACAATTTTAAAAATCTCTGTATATTGCATGGGCAAGTTTTCGTAATGCACTAGTCATTTGCAACCACGGCCCCTATGGGGCCGGGGATAGTGGGGGCATAGCGGGGCTAAAGTACGGGGATTTTACCTTCGAGGTGTCCCGGCAGTGCCGTGGTATGGCCGGGCTTTTGATTCCCGCCAAAACAGCGGGGGAAATAGCGGGGCGTTTTGACCGGAGTTTACTGGTCTACAGTACCGTGTTTTATCCGAATTTTGGCCGTGTTTGACTCTATCTGTCAGTCATCATTTTAAGGTTTCATACACCGTTTACTGGCTTTCTGATATGTGTAACCTGCAAAACATTTTAGTGCAACTCTAAACTGGAGTTTGTCATGCCGACATGCATCTTGGGATGTCCCTGGGGGCAGGAACTTTTTGCAGGGATTTTACCGAAAAGAAGTCACGGCAGTGCAGGGGCTTTTTGCAGGGATTTTACCGAAAAGAAGTCCCCGCAGTGCAGGGCTTATACCGGGGCTTTGCAAATGGAAAAGTCAATATCCCCGCTATTTCCCGGCCCCGAGGGGGCCGTGGTTGCAAATGACTGGTGCATTAACAGTATGTCAGGATTATCACCTAGGCATGACCTCAGCTGTTGATCATGGACGTAATAGCACTTATCTCAAATAAAAACACTGACTAATATTTGATGGTTTTGTTTGCTTAAGCTTAACATGTAATAATTTGTGTAGACTTTGAGCAGATATTGCCAAAATTGCTAGTTAAATCCCCACAAAATTGGTAGGTTAAAAGTGACCATCTGGACATGAAAACCAGAGGACCAATTGTCCTGCAAACGCTCACCTGAAACCTGAGATATATACCAATAAACTTGTTTGACTAGAATGATAAAATACATGTATATAATTCAAGGGCCAGGTCAGAGCAACCCCTGGAGTCAATTTCTTTTTCAAATCATAAAACTTCAGTCCCTTTGCCAATTTCCTGCAAGTTTTGCCCTTCAAATGACATTTTAACACTTTTCTCCATTCAAATGCATGGCTGACCTATGTTGACCTTGTAGTAAAATAGGTCAAGGTCATCCCAGGGTCATCTTTATAGAACTCCTTGCCCCCATCCTTCATGTCAAGTTTCAAAATCATAGGCCCTCTGGTTCTAAAGAAGAGGATTGTTGGAGGTTTTTGGTATTTATAGCCA
The DNA here is from genome assembly GCA_964017185.1 of Rugalucina vietnamica. Classification (NCBI taxonomy): domain Eukaryota; kingdom Metazoa; phylum Mollusca; class Bivalvia; order Lucinida; family Lucinidae; genus Rugalucina; species Rugalucina vietnamica. The sequence goes on along the minus strand of OZ024869.1, from coordinate 86,035,763 downwards.
TGGCGGCCATTTTGGTCATGTGACCTTGACCATTTATATATGCTTTCATTCCCACTTCCTAACAATGCTCCTCACAAAGTTTGGCTTTGATTGGCCAAGCAGTTTCAGAGAAGAAGATCTTTGAATATCACTGTAATATACATGTATATTGCCCCGGGGTGGGGGCAGACAGACCCCTGGGGTCCAAATTTTTTCAGAATCATCAATCTTAAGTCCATTTGCCCATTTCCTGCAAGTTTTTACCTACAAATGATATTTTAACACTTTTCCACATTCAAATGCATGAGGGCCCTATGTTGACCTTGCGGTAAAATAGGTCAAGGTCATCCCAGGGTCATGATTTATATAAACTTTGTAGAGCTCCAGTCACTAATGCTACACACCAAGTTTCAAAATCATTGGCCTTCTGGTTCTGGAGAAGAAGATTTTTAAATTTTTTTTCTATTTATAGCCATGGCAGCCGTCTTGGTCACTTGACCTTGACCATTTATATAAACTTTCATTCCCCCTTCCCAAGGATGCTCCATATGAAGTTTGGCTTTGATTGGCCAAGCGGTTTCAGGGAAGAAGATGTTTCATTATTATGGATATATACATGTATATAGCCCCGGGGCAGGGGCAGACAACCCCCCAGGTGCTAAAATTTTCCATTAACATTAATCTTCTGTCCATTTGCCTATTCCCAGTAAGTTTTACCCATTAAATAGCATTTTACCATTTTTTCCCATTCAAATGCATTGGCGACCTAAGTTGACCTTGCCATAAAATAGGTCAAGGTCATTCTAGGGTCATGATTTATATAAACTATGATGAGCCCGCATCCCCGATGCTACATACCAAGTATCGTGGAAATCGGCCCACTGGTTCTGGAGAAGAAGATTTTTAAAGGTTTTTGCTATTTATAGCCCTGGTGGCCATCTTGATCATGTGACCTGCACCATTTATATAAACTTTCGTTCCCCCTTCCTAAGGATGCTCCACATGAAGTTTGGCTTTGATTGGCCAAGCGGTTACAGAGGAGAAGATCTTTGAAATTGTGAACGACGGACGGACGACGGACGGACGCCGGAGCATGGGTATACTATAAGCTCACCTGTGAGCCTTTGGCTCAGGTGAGCTAAAAAGCAGCTGCAGTGGCCTGTGATGTTATGCATAACAAGGCCTAAACAAAACTTGAAAGTCAGATCTGACCACCCCATGAATACCCCTATTCTTGGAGAATGATGATATGTGCTCTTTGTTTCAGACCTTATCCTTTGCCACAGCAGATGCCCACAACAGTAAGGTGATCTTGGCTAATGATCCTGATGCTGACAGACTAGCATTGGCTGAGAAAACAGGGTAAGTATTCATTGATGTAGGCAAACCAGGGCCCGAAGTTATAAAACTTTTTTCAAGCTCAGCTCAGCTGAGCATGAAATTTCAAGTGCTCATAAATATTGAAATAGTCAGAATCAGTGGAAAATTCAGGTTCAATACTCAACAACTAGTAATTTATCCTGCTCATAAATATCAAAATGCCAACAATTGTTGGCATTTTAACATTTATGAGCAGGATAAATTTTTGTCTCAGCTGAGCTGAGCATGAAAAAAGTTTTATAACCTCGAGGCCAGAATCCACAAATGGAATGTTGCACACTTAAGTAATGCTCTATTATTCTACCACTAGACATCAGCCTAGCCAAATTGTGAGCAATACAAATAACCAGTCCAAAATGTCAACAAAATTTGATGTCCAAAAAATTGGAAATTGCTGATATTTTTGCATTACAATGTTAGTTGAGGAAACAACAATGGATATTCGTTTTAAACCTACGGTATTTCATATTTTTAGCTCACCTGAGCCATTAGGCACACGAGAAGAGCTTGTAGGATGGCCATGATCCGGCATCTGTCTGTCCGTCCACAATTTCAAAGATCTTCTCCTCTGAAACCGCTTGGCCAATCAAAGCCAAATTTTATATGAAGCATCTATAGGAAGGGGGAACCAATGTGTATATAAATAATCCAGGTCACATGACCAAGATGGCCGCCACGCCCATGTATGATAAAAACCTTTAAAAATCTTGTTCTCCAGAACCAGTGAACCGACGAAACTTGGCATGAAGTATGGATGACTCAAGTACTACAATGTATATATAAATCATGACCCTGTGATGACCTTGACCTATTTTACGGCAAGGTCAACATAGGTCGCCAATGCATTTGAATGGGGAAAACTTTTAAAATGTCATTTAAAGTAAAAGTATTGCAGGAAATTGGCAGTAGGACTGAATATTAATGATTTTGAAAAAAATGGACCCCAGGGGCTCATATGCCCCCACCCCGGGGCATTATACATGTATGTTACCATAATATTCAAAAATCTTCTCCTCTGAAACCACTTGGCCAATCAAAGCCAAATTTTATGTGAAGCATCTATAGGAAGGGGGACCAAGATGGCTGCCATGCCCATATATGGTAAAAACCCTTCAAAAATTTTCTTCTCCGGAACCCTTGGACCGATTTCAACGAAACTTGGCATGGAGTATCAATGACTCAAGTACTACAATGTAAATCATGACCCTGTGATGACCATGACCTATTTTACGGCAAGGTCAACATAGGTCGCCAATGCATTTGAATAGGAAAACTTTTGAAATGTCATTTAAGGTGAAAGTCTTGCTAAAAATTGGCAGTAGGACTGAATATTAATGATTCTGAAAAAAAAATTGGACCCCAGTGGCTCATATACCCCCACCCCGGGGCATTATACATGTATATTCAAACATCTTCTCCTCTGAAAACACTTGGCCAATCAAAGCCAAATTTTATGTGAAGCATCTGTAGGAAGGGGAAACCAATGTATATATAAATAATCCAGGTCACATGACCAAGATGGCCGCCATGGCCATATATGGTAAAAACCCTTCAAAATTTTTCTTGTCCGGAACTATTGGGCTGATTTCAACGAAACTTGGCCTGAAGTATCGCTGACTCAAGTACTACAATGTACATATAAATCATGACCCTGTGATGACCTTGACCTATTTTACAGCAAGGTCAACATAGGTTGCCAATGCATTTGAATGGGAAAAACTTTTAAAATGTCATTTAAAGTGAAAGTCTTGCAGGAAATGGGCACTAGGACTGAATATTAATGATTCTGAAAAAAATTGGACCCCAGGGGCTCATCTGCCCCAACCCCGGGGCATTATACAGGCCACCTGCGCTATCTCAAACTAGGTTGCCCCACTTATGTCGAAGTGATCTCTCACTCCCACGCGTCTCTCCCTATATGTTATTGTATTTCAATCTTGCTTGTGTCGAACTTGGTTATGACGAAAACTCTGCTGTGTCGAAGTGATAATTTGCTCCCCACGGAACAAATACTATTAGTTTCACCCTTCCTGTGTCGAACTTCAAAATGAAAAATAATCGGTCAGTCTTCATGATCAGCAAAGAAGAAGAAGAAAAGAAAGATGTAGAGAATAAAAAGTCAATTTTCGAAACAGCGTTTTCCACATTAATAAATTGACACCAAGTCCGAAAACAAAAGACAAAGACAGGGTTCCCACAGTCAGGGAAAAGTCAGGGAAAAATGAAAACAATTCAAGGTCAGGGAAAAGTCAGGGAATTTTGTTTTTTGTCAGGGAAATTTGAAATTTTGGCAAAAGTCTGGGAAAAGTCAGGGAATTTTAAGATCAAAAGTCAGACCCATATTTTTCAGTGATGATAATTACAGTTCTAAATCAATAAATTCTAAAGATTTCCAACTTTGAGGTGAGCTATGCTATTCATGAAGGCATATCAGTAGCATTATTCAGTGCTCTAGATAAGGATTCTAACCTAATGTATATTTACGGGGCTATTTCTCCCCTTTTGGGGAATGTTAGTACCGTTGAACTTCAGAAATAGTGGTAAAATGCCGCTTATTTTGGTCAGGGAATTTTGGAATTTGGTCAGGGAAAAGTCAGTGAAAAGTCAGGGAATTTTACTTTTTATGATTTGTGGGAACCCTGAAAGAAATTTACCTTTAATGGATATTTAATCCACTGAAATTTGTCATTGATTCCATCATAATTTATTCATTATCACAATTCCACGTGGCGTCCGATAACACAAAACAATGGGGTTAATTGATTTGGTCGGTCACTTTGTGTAAACTAATTGACCTTGAACCGTAACACTTGAGCAATTATTTGCACCTTTGAAATTTAATTCTTTGAACACTGTTAAGCAGCGGCGTTTTATGTTAGCTATCAGAAGCATTCTTTAACTGTCACAATATCGTCTCAAAATTAGTGTCATAATTGAGTAGAAGAGTATTCTCAAAACATCTGGCGGCCGGTGATATTGCCGATTAGCGCCGCATACTTTTTATAGCAAAAATGTATGAAAGAATCAAGAATGACAAATGATTTGACGATTCCTGATGTTTTCTGGTCATTTGCTCGATGTCTTGTCGTGTTTTTAGCTCACCTGAGCCGAAGGCTCATAGGTGAGCTTATAGTATACCCATGCTCCGGCATCCATCCGTCGTCCGTCGTCCACAATTTCAAAGATCTTCTTCTCTGAAACTGCTGGGTCGATTGTTCTCATATTACACATACACCATCTACAGGTAGGGGGAAAGAATAATTGTGTTTTTGTTTTGATCGGATAAGGACTCTGGTTGCTATGGCAACTTATGCTTCCCATAGACTTAAAATGGAAAAAAGTGAAAATTGCCAGTTTTTGCTGTCTTGTTGGAGATATTTGAATTTTGTTTTTGCAGAAATGTTTATCGAGTAGTCCTCTACGTTTCATGTGACTTTTGTCCTAATCCTTCATTTTGATTGGTTGCAGGGGCCCCATATAGGGCAAAATTTCGAAAAACATTCAAAAATCTTCTTCTCAGAAACTGTCAAGGGGATTAAGCCTGTACTTTGTATACATGTTCTTGACAGTGGCCTCTACATAATTTGTGTTTTTTATTCCAGGCGGATAAGAACTCTGGTTGCTATGGCAACTTAAAGTTTCCATAGACTTATAATGGGAAAAGTGGAAATCTGCTATTTTTCTGTTAAAATTGCAGACATTTGAATTTTGTTTTTGCAGAAATGTTTATTGGGTAGTGTTTGACGTTTCTTGTGAGTTTTGTCCTAATCCTTTATTTTGATTGGTTGCTGGGGCCCCATAAAGGGCAAAATTTTGAAAAAAACATTCAAAAATCTTCTCCTCAGAAACTATCAAGTGGATGAATCCTGTACTTTGTATACATGTTCCTGTCAGTAGCCTTTACATAATTTGTGTTTTTTATTCCAGTCGGATAAGATCTCTGGTTGCTATGGTAACTTTAAGTTTCCATAGACTTATAATGGGAAAAGTGGAAATAAGCTATTTTTTTAAAACTGTTGCAGCCTGAGATCTGAAAAGTGGTAGATGCTAACAACTAATGGATTAGATGAAGGTATATGATTAAATTAGGTCAAGGTCATCTCTTGACCTAGGCCGGTCTGTTGTCCATACATACTTTTCAAAGATTTTTTTCTCTGAAACCACTTGGCCAATCAAAGCCAAATTTTATATGAAGCATCTATAGGAAGTGGGAACCAATGTGTATATAAATAATCCAGGTCACCTGACCAAGATGGCCGCCATGCCCATATATGGTAAGAACCCTTAAAATATCTTCTTCTCCAGAACCGGTGAACAGATTTCAACGAAACTTTGCATGAAGTATGGATTACGCAAGTACTACAATGTATATATAAATCATGACCCTGTGGTGACCTTGACCTTTTTTATGGCAAGGTCAACATAGGTCGTCAATGCATTTGAATGGGGAAAACTTTTAAAATGTCATTTTAAGTGAAAGTCTTGCAGGAAATGGGCAGAAGGACTGAATTTTAATGATTCTGAAAAAAATGGACCCCAGGGGCTCATCTGCTTTTAAAATGTTATTTGAAGGGGAAAATCAGCAGGAAATTGGCAAATGGACAGAATATTGATTATACTGAAAAAAGAAAATGGCCCAAGGGCTTCATCTGCCCCTGCACTGGGGTTAAATACCATAATATTCAAATATGTTTATTGGTATATGAAGCAGATCTCAGGTGAGCGTTTACAGGACCATTGGTCCTCTGGTTATTCAACACGACAGCATGGGTGTTTTTACCGACGTTGGACTACCCTGTGCCAATAACAGCGTATTACATTCTATATTAAACGAGAACTTATTGATTATCTCCCTTCTCGTAAGCGCTTCCTGGCGACGACACTGGTATCCAGCCCGTCCTAAAGTTTATATTGCAGTATCCGATAACGACAAGATCCAGTTTTGGGGAAAATCTCAAAAATGAAAAACAAACTGGCTTCAATATGCCGCAAAGCAATTAAATTACAATAAAATAGCCAGTAGTCTATGCTGATTTGATATCTACACGCAACCTTTCATCACTGGAATTGTTAAAGAAGGTTTTGACATGTGTCAGGTCGGGAATGTATGTTTGAAATAACTATCGATGGAGTAAACATGATGGAAAACGAAAGGAGAACCACTCAGTCCAGATTGTGAGAGAGCTGAGCTTTTTGGTCTCAATTTGCTTATCTTGAACTTCGGAAAATTCGAAGTGTTTTCTCCATTCCCCTTGATTTCGAGATAGCGCAGGTGGCCTGTACATGTATATTACCATAATTTCAAACATCTTCTCCTCTGAAACCACTTGGCCAATCAAAGCCAAATTTTAGGTGAAGCATCTATAGAATGAGGGAATTAATGTATATATAAATAATCTAGGTCACATGACCAAGATGGCCGCCATGCCCATAGTATGGTAAAAACCCTTCAAAAATATTCTTCTCCGAAACCTGTTGACCGATTTCAAAGAAACTTGGCAAGAATCATTGATGGATAAAGTACTACAATGTATATATAAATCATGACCCTGTGGTGACCTTGACCTATTTTACGACAAGGTCAACATAGGTCGCCAATGCATTTGAATGGGGAAAACTTTTAAAAAGCCATTTGTGGAGAAAATCTTGCAGGAAATGGACACTAGGACTGAATATTAATGATTCTGAAAAAAAATTGGACCCAAATGCTCATAAGCCCCCACCCCGAGGCAATATACATGTATGTTACCATAATATTCAAACATCTCCTCTGAAACCACTTGGCCAATTAAAGCCAAATTTTATGTGAAGCATCTATAGAATGGGGGAACCAATGTGGTATATTAATAATCTAGGTCACATGACCAAGATGGCCACCATGCCCATATATGGTAAAAACCCTTCAAAAATCTTCTCTGAAAACAATGGACTGATTTCAATGAAACTTGGCGTGACACATCAATGGCTAACAGGGCTGGGGTAATCATAATTATACCCCCCGCAAAACGAAGTTTTAGGGGGGTATACTGTTTTCAGCCTGTCCGTCATTCCGTGATTCCGTCATTCCGTGATTCCGTCATTCCGTCATTCCGTCATTCCGTCAACATTTGGACATCTTTGCTGAATAACTTGAGTAGCTTTTGCCTGATTTGTTTCAAATTTTCACCACACTTGCACCATCAGACAATACATGTGTGGTATGAATTTAGGGGCCAAAGGGTCAGTATTGCAAGAGTTATGGGACTTTTTAAGTCTTCCTATAACATGTTTGCCATAGTCCTGAAAGTACATACTTTGTGAAATCAACTCCTCTTACAGCTTTCAATGTTTCCTTTTAATATTTTGCTGATATGTTTCAGATATATTGCAGATGTGCATGAACAATTGTCATGCTGAAAAAATCATTTTTGACAAATTTACAGCATTTTTAACTTAGCAAATTTTCTATAATTGCTTATATTTAATAATGGTTGGTAGTGCATACTTTGTGAAATCAACTCCTCCTAGGGCTTTCAGTGTTTCTTTTCAGTACTTTGCAGACATGTTACAGACATATTGAAGATGTGCATGAAGAATTATAATGCTGAAAAAATAATTTTTGACAAATTTACAGCATTTTTTAACTTTGCCATTTTTCGACTATTGCTTACATACATACTTTGTGAAATCAACTCCTCCTAGGGCTTTCAGTATGTCTTTTCAGTACTTTGCAGACATGTTATAGACATATTGAAGATGTGCATGAAGAATTATAATGCTGAAAAAATAATTTTTGACAAATTTACAGCATTTTTTAACTTTGGCATTTTTTGACTATTGCTTACATACATACTTTGTGAAATCAACTCCTCCTAGGGCTTTCAGTATTTCTTTTCAGTACTTTGCAGACATGTTACAGACATATTGAAGATGTGCATGAAGAATTATAATGCTGAAAAAATAGTTTTTGACAAATTTACAGCATTTTTTAACTTAGCCATTTTTCTACTATTGCTTACATACTATAATGGTTGGAAGTGCATACTTTGTGAAATCAACTCCTCCTAGGGCTTTCATTGTTTCTTTTTAATTCTTTGCAGATTTGTTCCAGATATATTGAAGATGTGCATGAAGAATTTTTATGCTGAAAATTTTAGTTTTGACAAATTTACAGCTTTTTAAACTTAGCCAATTTTGACCATTTCTGCTTATATTCAATTATGGTTGATAGTACATACTTTGTGAAATCCAACTCCTCCTGGGGCTTTCAGTAATTCTTTTCAATACTTTGCAGACATGTTACAGACATATTGAAGATGTGCATAAAGAATTTTATTGGTGAAAAAATAATTTTTGACAAATTTACAGCATTTTTCAACTTAGACATTTTTCAACCATCGCTAATATACAATACGGCTGGTAGAGCATACTTTATGAAATAAAGTCCTCCTAGTGCTTTCATTGTTTCATTTGAATTCTTTGCACACTTGTTCCAGATATATTTCAGATGTGCATGAATAATTCTTATGCTGAATAATTTATTTTTGACAAATTTACAGCTTTTTTTTTAGCATAGCCAATTTTTGACCATTTCTCATGATAAATAATGATCAACAGTGTACAGTGAAATCATCAATAATTTTACTCCCTGAGCTTTCAGTATATTATTTAATACCTTACAGACATGAGTCAGACATACGGAGGATTTTCATGAAGGATTATAATGCTGAAAAGATATTTTTGACAAATGTTTTGCATGTTTGACTTAAAGGAAGCTATTGGCCTTAGATAATTTTGCGGGGGGTATACTGAAAGCCTTGCTTGCAGCCAATTTCTAGTTTCATTTGAATTCTTTGCACACTTGTTCCAGATATATTTCAGATGTGCATGAATAATTCTTATGCTGAATAATTTATTTTTGACAAATTTACAGCTTTTTTTTAGCATAGCCAATTTTTGACCATTTCTCATGATAAATAATGATCAGCAGTGTACAATGAAATCAACAATAATTGTACTCCCTGAGCTTTCAGTATATTATTTAATACCTTACAGACATGAGTCAGACATACGGAGGATTTTCATGAAGGATTATAATGCTGAAAAGATATTTTTGACAAATGTTTTGCATGTTTGACTTAAAGGAAGTTATTGGCCTTAGATAATTTTGCGGGGGGTATACTGAAAGCCTTGCTTGCAGCCAATTTCTAGTTTGTAATCGTAATCAGCTGTAAGCGATTACAGATTTTGAAGTTATCAGTTGTGAATAGTAATCAGACATTTTTCTGATTACAAGTAATTTAATTTAATCAATTACAATTGAAAAACTGGCTTGTAATCATGAGAACATTCTGATTACATCTGATTACAATTGGATATATTTAGACTGGTTTTATGCTAAATGTTAATGTGCATCAATGATATACATGCATATGGGCAAAATCCAAACCACTCCCACCCCCCAAAAAAGAGAAATTCACAAAACTTGTCTTTCTTGTCTGCAATGGCACAGGCAAATGATCTTATTGTTAACTACAGTTATAAAATGAAATGAACATCACTAACTTATTTGTTGTATATTTTGATACCTTTTGCAGTCTGATATGCATACATGTGATGAAGTTGAAATAGGAATAAGGATTGTTTTTTTTTTTTCATTTCAGAGAGATTTTTGAACTAGAAAATGTGTTTATGAAACACTATGCCCCCAACTGGTAAGTCACTTTCACAATGTAAAAATGTCCAAAAAATGACTAAGTTCAAATTGTAAAAAAAAGTGACAAAGATTAATCTCAGGAGTACATCCCAACCACATGCATATCTCCAAAGCATGGTCACAGTGTCTGCAAAGTTTCAAAAGTATTGGTATTAAATTGTAGGAGGAGTTGCGCACACAAGGTACCCTCTATCCATTCACTAAAGTGCCCGAAAAAATGACTAAGTTCAAATTGTGAAAAAGATGACAAAAAATAATCCAAGGATTATATCCAAACCACATGCATATCTTCAGACCATGCCCATAACACATGTAAAGTTTTAAATGAATTGGCATGAAACTGTAGGAGGAGTTGCGCACACAAGGTACCCACTGCCCATTCACTTTCATTGTCAAAATGCCCAAACAATGGCTAAGTTCAAATTGCAAAAAAGTGACAAAAATTAATCTGAGGATTATATCTAAACTACATGCATATCTTCAAAGCATGTTCACAAGATCTGTAAAGTTTCAAGAGAATCAGAATAAAACTGTAGGAGGAGTTGAGCACACAAGGTACCCACTATCTATTCACTTTATCAAGAATTAAAAAGGGAAATAACTCACAAAATGGGCCCCTAGCCCCTTGAATTTACCTGAAAGAAAAAATACGGGTCCTCTTAATTTTCATATACAAACTACATACCAAATTTCAAGATCCTAGCTCTAACGGTTCCTGACTGAGTGCTAAGTGTTACTCACTCATCACAGACTGACTGCACTGCACAGACAGACCCAAACCAATATGCCCCCTCAACTTCTTCCGAAGTTGGGGGCATAAAAATGTATAGAATATATAGGAAAATTCTTGGTTCATTTCAGGGAGATTTTGAATTTTTCATAAAAAGTGGTATATTTTAGACAAAATTCTGGCATTTAAGTCAAACAAATGGGTGCTTTACCTGGGACCACACCTGCACAAACTGTGTACAATCAAGATACGCATTAGTATACAACTATATATTCTTTACAAATGGGACATGTTAAAGCTAAGCAAAGATCATTGAATTAGTGATAACTGAAGTTAACCAAAGTTTTAGCTTCTTGCAGTTTATTTTTATGCCCCCAACTTCGAAGAAGTTGAGGGGGCATATTGGTTTGGGTCTGTCCGTGCAGTCAGTCAGTCAGTCTGTCTGTCTGTCTGTCTGTCTGTCTGTCTGTCTGTCTGTGATGCGTGAGCACTCCGTCAGGAACCATTAGAGCTAGGATCTTGAAATTTGGTATGTAGTTTGTATATTAAAATTAAGAGGACCCGTATTTTTTCTTTCAGGTAAATTCAAGGGGCTAGGGGCCCATTCTGTGAGAGTTATTTCCCTTTTTAATTCTTGATAAAGTGAATAGATAGTGGATACCTTGTGTGCGCAACTCCTCCTAGTTTTATTCAGATTCTCTTGAAACTTTACAGATGTTGTGACCACGCTTTGAAGATATGCATGTGGTTTGGATATAATCCTCACATTAATTTTTGTCACTTTTTTCGCAATTTGAACTTAGCCATTTTTCGGGCATTTTGACAATGAAAGTGAATGGGCAGTGGGTACCTTGTGTGCGCAACTCCTCCTACAGTTTCATGCCAATTCATTTAAAACTTTACGTGTGTTATGGGCATGGTCTGAAGATATGCATGTGGTTTGGATATAATCCTTGGATTATTTTTTATACCCCCCCCCCGCAAAACGAAGTTTTAGGGGGGTATACTGTTTTCAGCCTGTCCGTGATTCCGAGATTCCGTGATTCCGTAATTCTGTAATTCCGTCAACATTTTGACATCTTTGCTGAATAACTTAAGTAGTTTTTGTCTAATGTTCTTCAAATTTTCAACACACCTGCACCATTAGACAACACATGTGTGATATGAATTTAGGGGCCAAAGGGTCAGTTTTGCAAGAGTTATGGGACTTTTTAAACCTATACATAGAATGTTTGCCATAGTGCTAATAGTACATACTTTGTGAAATCAACTCCTCCTACAGCTTTCAATATTCTCTGCAGATATGTGCCAGATATATTGAAGATATGCATGAAGAAGTATTATGCTGAAAAAATGAATTTTGACAAATTTACAGCATTTTGAACTTAGCTAATTTTCGATAATTGCCATATTCAATAATGGTTGGTAGTGCATATTTTGTGAAATCAACTCCTCCTAGGGCTTTCAGTATTTCTTTTCAATACTTTGCAGACATGTTCCACACATATTGAAGATGTGCATGAAGAATTACAATGCTGAAAAAATAATTTTGGACAAATTAACAGCATTTTTTAACATAGCCATTTATTGACCATTGCTTATACAATTAATGGTTGGTAGTGCATATTTTGTGAAATCAACTTCTCCTAAGGCTTTCAGTATTTCTTTTCAATACTTTGCAGACATGTTCCACACATATTGAAGATGTGCATGAAGAATTGTAATGCTGAAAAAATAATTTTGCACAAATTTACAGCATTTTTTAACATAGCCATTTTTTGACCATTGCTTATATACAATAATGGTTTGTGAAATCAACTCCTCCTAGTGCTTTCAGTATTTCTTTTCAATACTTTGCAGACATGTTCCACACATATTGAAGATGTGCATGAAGAATTACAATGCTGAAAAAATAATTTTGGACAAATTAACAGCATTTTTTAACATAGCCATTTATTGACCATTGCTTATACAATTAATGGTTGGTAGTGCATATTTTGTGAAATCAACTTCTCCTAAGGCTTTCAGTATTTCTTTTCAATACTTTGCAGACATGTTCCACACATATTGAAGATGTGCATGAAGAATTGTAATGCTGAAAAAATAATTTTGCACAAATTTACAGCATTTTTTAACATAGCCATTTTTTGACCATTGCTTATATACAATAATGGTTTGTGAAATCAACTCCTCCTAGTGCTTTCAGTATTTCTTTTCAATACTTTGCAGACATGTTCCACACATATTGAAGATGTGCATGAAGAATTGTAATGCTGAAAAAATAATTTTGCACAAATTTACAGCATTTTTTAACATAGCCATTTTTTGACCATTGCTTATATACAATAATGGTTTGTGAAATCAACTTTTCCTAGGGCTTTCAGTATTTCTTTTCAATACTTTGCAGACATGTTCCACACATATTGAAGATGTGCATGAATAATTATAATACCGAAAAAGTGATTTTTGACAAATTTACATCATTTTTCAACATAGCCATTTCTTGACCATTGCTTATATACAACAATGGTTGGTAGTGCATACTTTGTGAAATCAACTGCTCCTAGGGCTTTCAGCGTTTCTTTTAAATTCTTTGTAGATTTGTTCCAGATATATTTTAGATGTGCATGAATAATTTTCATGCTGAATATTTAATTTTTGACAAATTTGTAGCTTTTATTTTACTTAGCCAATTTTTTACCATTTCTCATGATAAACAATGATCATAGTGCATACAGTGAAATCAACCTCAAGCTTTCAATATATTCTTTTAATATCTTATAGATGTGACTGGCATACTGGGGGTGTACATGAAGGATTATAATGCTGAAAAGATATCTTTGACAAATTTTCTGCATGTTTGACTTAGGAAGTTATTGGTCAGCTTCAGATAATTTTGCGGGGGGTATACTGAAAGCCTTGCTTGCAGCCAATTTCTAGTTGTCATTTTTTTCACAATTTGAACTTAGTCATTTTTTCGGGCATTTTAGTGAATGGATAGAGGGTACCTTGTGTGCGGAACTCCTCCTACAATTTTATACCAATACTTTTGAAACTTTGCAGACATTGTGACCATGCTTTGAAGATATGCATGTGGTTGGGATATACTCCTCAGATTAATTTTTGTCATTTTTTTTTACAATTTGAACTTAGTCATTTTTTGGACTTTTTTACATCTTGAAAGTGACTTACCAGTTGGGGGCATAGTGTTTCATAAACACATTTTCTAGTTCAAGGATAGGGGCTCTGCTTATTGTTTTACTCATGAAAGGCATTCTTTCTGACTGTGTTTTAGAAATTAATATGCATTAAATGCAGGTTTATATTTTGCAGGACTTTCATGAATATGCTATTTATCATCCTTGCCTACTTGATAAAATTCAGCAAAATAACAACAACTCAATGACAGACAAAACTAAACAATTCATTGAACAGTTTGGTTTATCCAACAACTAAGGTCATGGAGGTGGGACCTTGGTTTAAAATCTGGAATCGTGTCCGGTTCGCCGTATTATGTCTGATTCGGCTTCCAGGAAAATAATATGATAATTCTAAATTAATAGAATTGAGGTCATAATAGAATTGAGTTCAAATGATACTTTTAGTGAGTTGCTATTTTTGTCCACCTAAAATACCAGTGAGAAGCAAACACTTGCATTAAAGAAACCAATTTAGAAGAGATATACCAAAGTAATTGAAAGTAATCTGATTACTTTGTCAAAGTAATTGTAATTTAATCGATTACGTTCAAAATCTAAAGTAATCAGTTGTAATCAATTACTTCTTTTGGACAAAGTAATCTGTAATTGAATCGATTACATTGCAATTTAATTGACCGCAGCCCTGATGGCTAAAGTACTACAATGTATAGATAAATCATTACCCTGTGATGACCTTGACCCAGTTTATGGCAAGGTAAACATGGGTTGCCCATGCATTTGAATGGTGAAAACTGTTAAAATGTCATTTGAAGGGAAAAACCATGGAGCAGGAAATTGGACAGAATATTGATTGTTCTGAAAAAAGAAATTGGCTCACGGGCTTCATCTGCCCCTGCACTGGGGTTAAATACCATAATATTCAAACATGTTTATTGGTATATGCAGCAGATCTCAGGTGAGGGTTTACAGGACCATTTGTCCTCTGGTTGTTACATGGTAAAAATATTGTATTTTCAGTGATGAGTGGGTGATATTCTCTGGTAATGAGACTGGAGCTTTGCTGGGCTGGTGGTCCTGGTTTGCCTTCAGACAGAAGAACCCAGATATACCTGGTAATTCTGTTACTGTGATCATTACGAAAACTTGCCCATGCAAGATACAGAGATTTTTTTCACCTGTAAAAATTTAAAATTTCATCAGAAAAAAAAATGATATTTTTCTTATTTTTGCTCAAAACATAGATTGTGGGTACACGTTAGAACTGCCTCGCCGAGGCGGTTCTAACAAGTACCCACAATCTATGTTTTGGAGCAAAAATAAGAAAAATAGGTATACCCCTGCATACCCCAGTTTTACTATATAAAAGTGGGGTTTACGGGGTTACATATTGCACGGACATGTTTTCCTGATGATTGCACTACTGGCAATTTTGTTTGGTTGTTCAACTATTTTTGAAAGTTAAAAAATTCTGGTAACATAATGTTTTGTAGTTCTATATAATGTTTTTGTGTGTTTGTTTGTTTGAATTGATGCTTTACATTCCAGTCAACAGCAATGGTCATGTCAGGAAGTTGCCTCCGTTTTATGGGACTTTTACCCAACATTAGGATGTCATGACACTCAAAATGTGCTTCATAAATATAACCACCCAACTAAGCCAATAAGGCTTATATGTATGAATGGTTTGACTTAACCACTTTTCCTGGGCAGGCTCAGACATATTAATGTTTTTGTTGTAAGAGCAAGGCTTATCAGTACATGTACACAATGTGCCTGATTTTCATACTGTTCTATCAGTGATTGAAGGAAACAGACCCTTTTCCCTTGGGAATTTAACCCATAATGGACTTGTTCAGAATGTATTATGTCAGAGCTAGCTTTCTGATAGTCGGTATGTATTTTGTAAATGAATATTAGCTTAGTTCTTTTTACATACTTGACAATGTCAAATACATTTGGCTTCTGTCATTGTGTGTATAACAATAACAGTGTATTTGGGAGCATGATTATGTTGGATGGCATGATTTTACATGGACATCTATGATGATATGATCTGCGACGCGAGAAAACCAGTCTTCAGGGTTTCCGACCAGGTATGACACAAACCGGCCTGTACTGTCACAGAAGATGGCTAGAAGCTTGAAATTTTGGATACAAGTAGAAGAGGGATTGTACTATCCTAGTAGCGAAAACAAAGGCGCTGATCAGCTGTGCAGTTACTGCACAGCTGATCTGCGTCTTTGTTTTCGCATAGGCGAAAATCCGCTTTTCTCATGACGCAGCTCATGTATATTACTGTTTCAGCCTCAGATTGTTACATGTTCTCCAGCACTGTATCTTCAAAGATTCTAGAAACTATTGCTAAAGTTGAGGGATTCCAGTTTGAGGTGGGTCCGAAATTTCAAATTATTCGGCCATGATTAGAATTCTTAGCCTGGTGTAATTAAGAGATCAGCATAATTAAGACACCAGCGAAATTAAGACATTAAGCTATTAATGTCAATTTTATATTTGAGCTGCTGCTCCAGAAAACCAACAATCTGCATATGCCAAAATAAAGATGCAGATCAGCTGTGCAGTAACTGCACAGCTGATCAGCGCCTTTATTTTCACAACACAGATGCTACAATCTCTCTTCTACTTCAATCCGAAATTTCAAGCTTTTAGCCTGTTTCTGTGTCTGTACAGGCTGGTTTGTGTCAGACCTGGTTGGAAATCCAAATTGTTGCTTTTCTCATGTGAAGGCTCAAATTTGATAAATTTATTTTTATATTGTAAAGGATTTTTCCACATTTTCGCCAGAAACAAAATTATTTATTATGTTCAGTTCAGTATGGTTAAAATGTGATCTTTTCTTAGCATCTATTTGAGTATTTGCATCAATTGTCATATTGTTCCTTTTAAAACTAATTCATTGGCAAGGTGTTTCATACACCATAAAGTTGAAAAGGGATTACCATTTGTTTTCTCTTATTTATGTCTCATTGATATTTCTCCTATATCAGGAAACACTGACAGGCTTCAAGTGGATGGGCAACCGAGCTGACGCTGTACTTAAAAAAGGCAAGACAGTGTTATTTGCCTTTGAAGAAGCTATAGGGTTCATGTGTGGGTCCAGCGTTCTGGATAAGGATGGCGTCAGTGCGGCAGCCGTGTGTGCGGAGATGGCGACCTATGTCTACGGTCAGGGGCTGACCCTGGGGCAACAGCTGGAAAATATATATCAAAAGTTAGTTTGATAAGTACCTTGCAATATTTTTTAGTTTTGAGCGGTTAGAACTTTTGCCTCCTCAAAAAAATCTAGTCACCCAATTGTGTTGCAACCACCCAACAAATAAAGGAAAATTGTGTTCCATTGCTAGTAAATTTGAAATACTTGACAAAATTGAGTTATAAACAGCCATTTTTCATGCAGTGTATGCCTATTGCGCATGCTCAGTTTAAAAAGTACATGTTATATGGTAGTTATAGGGTACAAAGCGGTGAGGAATCTGGAAGGCAACAAGCCCATACTAGCTTCCTTTGGATACAAATACAGTGTAGACGCCTCTGTGGTGTCTAATAGTAAAGCTTCTCGCCTCTTTTTTTTTTTTAGGGATGTCAACCGGAGTCCGAACGTTCGGACTTCGGATCCCGTACCGAAGTTCGGATCCAAATTTTAGCATCCGGACGTTCGCTAAAAATCAACATTTATGTAAATTTCAATCAATATATGACAAAATTACACAATATCTACTTAGCAGAATAGGAAACAAGGTATTTAATACGAATTTCTAAACATGTAGTGTCAAAGGTCACTAAGGTGTAACAGATTAATCGGACAATGTAGGTCAAGGGGAAGCGATAATAAACAAAGAAAGGATTAAAGATGATAATTGGCATCTTTTGTTTCCTTTTGAAAACGATATGATTCACACTTATAGAGTTTTGAAAATAATAATTACATAGACCGTCGCCCAGCAAAACAACATGTCAGATGATTGGCAGATATATTTTGGGATTAAACAAAATAAGTATGTTTACTATGATCTTAATTTGACAAATCAAATTCTTAAGCTGCCCCGTTAATGCAAAGAAGAAACAAATTCAGAATACTATAAGATTCATGTATAATGTGACTAAATTGAATTTGTTTGCTGACGCGCCAGTTGGACAAGATGGGAACTCGGTGAATGTTCGTGAATTTATAATTTAGTTCTGAGTAATGCTGTTTTAGCGTGATGTTTGTTACTTTTGTGAATGAATTTTCCTAAACTGCATGGCGTTTCGTTCCTTCGTTTCATCAACGGAAACAACGCCAAGCTCAGAAACTCTTGATTATGTATGTTCTTCTAAGGGAGCATTCGATTATTACACATGTAAATGTACATGTAATATTATGACCTGATCAGAAAAAATGCGAACGTTCAAACCATCCGGATGTTTGTTTCCGAATGTCCGAACCTTAAATCCGACACAAAATGACATCCCTATTTTTTTTGTTTTCAGGGGTTGTGGTTCTGATCCAGGGCCCCTACAGCCTTTTGGATAAAAATTTCAACAGGCTCTATCTCCATATGACATAACATATTAATAGGATGTAAAAGCGAAATTAATGACAGGTTTGGGTTGGGAATAGGATAGTAAAGGGTATGAGCACACATAACAAGTTTATTGCAAAATATACCAGTCGAGATGCGTAGCCAAGGCGCAATGATATAATTAAAATCGTAGCAACCAAAAACGTTCGAAAATTAAGCCATCCACTTTGAACCGAGAGACAGGGCCCTAAGTAATTCCGTTCGTGTGTACCAAAGACGAAACTGATTTTCATCAAACACGCAGCCCATTTTAAGCAATGCTAAATCCGCCCTGTGAAGCTGCTTTGTTGTCATGACAGTTTGTCGGCGCATCGATTTACGGGATTTTCCTTCGCGAGTCAACTGTCGAAAATGTCAGTCGTGTTAAATCGTTTATTTAACGAGTATTTGATTTTCTCCCGTGTCGAGA
The DNA here is from genome assembly GCA_964017185.1 of Rugalucina vietnamica. NCBI lineage: Eukaryota > Metazoa > Mollusca > Bivalvia > Lucinida > Lucinidae > Rugalucina > Rugalucina vietnamica. The sequence goes on along the minus strand of OZ024869.1, from coordinate 86,016,829 downwards.
CCCATATTTTCTGAAAATTTAATCTTTTGTGAGAATATTGATGTATGAATCACGATATGATCGGTGTGAACAAATTTTTGTTCTAAAAAAGAAAATTGGTACTGACGATGAGAATGGCGTTTTTGTCCCAAAATTAGGCTCAAATTGGTTGAACTTTTGTGAAAAAAATGTCAGCATAATCGCTATTAATCCGTCAAATACGGTTCTTTTCATTCGATGCTATATAAAACATTGTCACTTTCATTCAGATTTCAATTTTATCGAGAAATATTTGAGAAAAGTAAAGCCAAATTGGAAATTGTCGTAAGTTTGATACTATTTTTAGAACACAAGTTAAAGCTTTGAGGAAAATATCAATGTTGAAAAAGGTAGCAAAGCTGCTAGAGATTGTCGGTAGATTCTATATAAAGGACAATATGTTAGACCGACACATTTATCATCATTTTCTTTTTATTTTGTACCGAGTTGATAAATATATCTGACTATTACCTTAGGCAAACATATAAATCCAAGCCTCAGGCCATGGAGGTTCTGATTTAACCTGCATGCTCAGGCTCAGGAACCACTGTGTAATGGCTTGCGAGTTGCTCAATGCCACAACCTGTTGTCAATGACCTCAAGGTGATTATGCCCCATTCTCTGCGATTCTTTATGTACTTATCATTTTTGGAAATGGTTGAGGAACACCAGAGTATAGATATGCTGAATGCTCACCTAGTAAGCCTGAAGGCTCAGATGAGGTAAATATGTTCAATAATTGCCACACTATTATGACTGATATTGTCCAGTGTTTCTAGAAATCAAGCTTGTGTCATTTTCTAATACATGTAGTTTGATTTGTTGTTTTCAGTCTGGTAGTAAACATATGAGGCTGTGTCAAGAATCTCAAAAGATCAGCCCAGGCCCTGAGGCTATAAAACGTTTTTCAAGCTCAGCTTAGGTGAGCATAAAATTTCAACTGCTTATAAATGTTGAAATGGTCAAAAAATGTGGAAAATTCAGAATAACTCAAAAACTAGTAATTTATCCTGCTAATAAATATTAAAATGCCATGGCATTTTGTTGGCATTTTAACATTTATGAGCAGGATAAATTTTAGTCTCAGCTGAGTTGAGCATGAAAGAAGTTTTATAACCTCGAACCACCAGTCACACATGTGATGAGTTTAAGATGCATCAGAGATTTTTTTCTTTCATTTGATGACGGATATAGTCTATAGAATGTAGATTTAAGAAAATCATTGGAAGTATCACATGTATAAAGTATTTCATTTGCGATTTTACAGCTTCAAGATTAATTCAGACGTACACACTACTGATCGAACTGTAATGAGTACTGGGCTCAAAAATTTACAGAACATTTCCTTGTATTCTTCAACTTCATGTATATAGAAACCTTCTCTGTTTGTAAAACCAGGCTTTAAGGTGTTGTGTGAATCTGGCTTGGTTGTGGCGTCATAAACTTTGATGAATTAATATATGCATGAAACTTCTATGGTTTAAACTTTTAATTCTGTACATAAAACATATAACAAGACAAACAAAGCATTATATACAATAATTGCATATTATAACAAGGAATTCAGAAGGAAAAGCTCTGCCTGTGATCAATGTTTTTGACATAAAACATGCGCAGATCCAGAAAATTTTCGCAGTGGGGTCCAAATTCCCAGAAGGGGTCTGACGGAAAATTTCAACATGGCAAAAACTAAAAATCTGGCAATTCTAGGGGGGGGGGGGGGGTGGTTCGGACCCCGCCCCCCCTCTGAATACGCCCATGTTAAATATCGGTCAATTTCTACAACAACGAAGCTCAGCTTTGCATACTTAAACTGGTTCATAAGAAAAGACTTCTGGATTTCTGAGTTGGCAAGAAGTTATAATAAAAACACATTTTCTTTTATTTCTCAAGTCAGCTGTGAGCATGTATACTTTTGGCCTAAAATAAAAGAGGGAGTGTTTAGGGTAACCTTACCCTACCTAGATTTTTTTTGGTGAATCCTATTTTTTTATCTCAATATTTCTAAGATATTGAAGAAAACAACAGTATTTATGGTAAATTAATGACTTTTAACAGAAAAAATAATAAGAGAATAAAATAAAATTAATAAATAAATATGCACCTTTATAGTAACCCAACCTTGAGTTTTCCAAGATGTTACCCCAAACAAACCACTTTTTTTCCAGGCCTTGTTTGATCTCGAGTTCATATATGAGCTGTGTCATGTGAGATTCCATTTTTAGCCTATGTGAAAACAAAGGCGCAGATCAGCTGTGCAGTGATCAGTGGCTTTGTTTCCACTACCAGGGATAGTACAATTCCTTTTCTTCCTAAATCCAAAACTTCAAGGGTCTAAATTAAACCATGATACAATACGAAAACACAACCATGAAGATTTTAGTTGAAAATTTTTGATAACTTAAGATGGTTGTTTTTGCTGTAACCTATATTGTGGGTACTACATGTTAGAATGGCCTTGGTGAGGTAGGTCTCACAAGTACCCATAGACAATAATCTTTGGATCAAAAATAAGAAAAATAGCCGTTTAAATAGGTACACCCATGCACACTCCAGTTTTACTATATAAAAGTGTGGTATAAATTCCAAGGCCATGTTAGCCTTTTTCTCTACTTTAACAGTTGTTTCCATTGTTTATTTCGCAGTGCAGAATTTTCCTGGGTATTCACATCATATTGTTGACCATGTCAAGGGATCACATCACATTCCTTGCATGCCTCAGACCTCTGAAAGATAATTGAAATCATGTTTACTAAAGTTGCATGGGTATATATAGTAATTCACTAGCTTTGTATCCACACTGACAGTCACTATAGCAGGGCATCTAACTTAATTTTTATAGAGCTGCTAACAGTCAGACCAGTAAAGTAGTTAAATACGAAAGATACAACTACATACTAGTTCATTTGAATTAATGTGACTGTATCCTGTCATATCTCCGGCACTCATCGGAGGTTATAACCCGACACATAAGCCTGCTGAGTCCCTATCCCCCGGTCCCATAGGGGCTGGGGATACAAATGACTGGTGCATAACGCATATATTTTTCCCTAGCCCACAAAAACTGTTTGAACCCTATTGGAACCCATTGACCCCACAAATACTGTCCAAAGAGACAGGTAAAATTGATGTTCCCCAAACTTCTCTAATATTTCCTGTTTTCAGAGGTAAATTATATATATTAGCATTAACATCAGGATAACATGCCCATGTAAAGTATACCCCTTCAAACCCCACTTTTATATATAAAAACTTTAGTATGCAGGGGTATACCTATTTTCTTATTTTTGCTCCAAACCAAAGATTGTGGGTATTCATCAGAACCGTCTCGGTGTGGTTCTACGTGCACCCACAATCTCTGTTTTGAGCAAAATTATGACAAATATGAAAAATTTTCTGGTGATAATTTTAAATTTTTAAAACATAAGAAAAACATAGTATATTACATGGGCATGTTTTCTTAATGTGACAGCAGAGTATTAACAGTGCATGCCCACTAGAATAGATTGATTAATACACAGCTTTTCTTCATTAATACACCTCACTTGTTAATATGTTAAAAAGAAATAGAAGAAAAAAAGAAAAAGAAGAAAACAACAAACACAAAACACACACACACACACACACACACACACACAAAAGCAATGACAACAAAAACATAGAGCTAGAACCACAACAGAAACACTGCCTTAAAATTACAGAGAAGAGACCAGATTTATTGGGTCCTAATTTCTGCTGATGTTGAATGGTGGTTCACCTGTTCAGACCAATTTATAAATGCACAATACATTTGTAACCACTGCTCCCCCACCTACAGGGAAGGGCAGGGATTATGACTTTAAGCTTTCAGCACCCTGCCATTAGCCCCATCCCCAGGGGGCAAACTGGAGGTCAAAACTTTGCTCTTTGCCCTGCCCTTCACAGAACAAAATCTCCCTGGGGTAACCGTAAGGATCTTAATGTCAAACCCCCATTCATTTCCCATGGACTGCGGGGACACTCGAAAAGTAACTGCTCTGCTCTTTAACCCGGCTTTCACCCTTCCCCTCACCCTTCCCCGTAGGTGGGGGAGGGGGCAGTGATTACAAATGACTGGTGCAATTAGGGTTCAGCAATCTGCCAAAGATCTTTTAGAGACCATTGTCACGATTGTGGATAGAGCTATGCTGTAATAAACATATTTGTGGGTACTTACGAGCAGTGTTAGAGTCTCACATGTCTAATCTGCTAGTAGGTGAACACCCCATACATCAGAGTATACTATTACATGATCTTCCCCACCCACTCCTCATGTCCATGGAATGATGGTTTGGTAAATCCAGAATTTCATGATGAAATTTCACCAAAATCAAACTGATTAATTAAATCCTCTCCACAAAATGGAGAAAGGTGACAACAAGTATCACACATTTTGATTTACAGAGAAGAACGTGTCATGATGTGACTGTTTACACCACAGAAATACTTCAAAAACGACCGCCGACTTTACACATGTGGTGTGACGTAATACGATCTTCTCCAATACACAGAATTAGCCTCAACACGGTCAAATCTATCTTGATGACTTACGAACGGTCAAATATAATATCCGAGTGTGAACAATTTTTTGTTCTAATATAATTGGCACCCCCTAAAATTCTCATTTCAGGGGAATGCCGTGACAGGCAAAAGTGTTTCGCGTCGTTTTCGTTGAAAAAAAGTTTGTCATGTGGCGTCTCAGTGTAAGACGGTAATTGAAATCCCGGACAAGGCGGATCTAGCTGCACCGTATAACAGCTATTGTTTTAAGCACAGCAACAAGCGTGTCATTTTGAGCGTAATTTCGACCAAAAAAGAGGTCGCCATTTTGTTTCGGATTATTTTGCGGCGAGTAAGGTTTCAAAATAAAATACAATCACCGCATGCACGCTGGCTGCGTCCTCACTGTACAGAATGCGAAAAAGATTTTCAATTCTTATGACTTAGGGTGACAGGATTTTTTTTACGAGAAGTATATTTATTTCCAGTAACTCAATAAAATCGATTATATTATACATAGACACACTCCTTAAACATCCTTACCACCTTTCATCTATTTTTCCTTGAACTAGGACACAATAATAAATCAAATGTCCTAAAAAGTGCACCAAAGTGTTAAAAATTGGTTCACAAGCTCCAGAAAGGCTTTTACCATTGTAAAATTTACAAAAAAATACAACTTCATATATTGTCATCTTTAAAAGTGCACTTTGAAATACATCTAACTAGCCACAGAATTTACCTGTGTATTTGTGATTTTCAGATGATATCCAACAGCTTGCGGAAAAGAATTTATACAAAGTCTAAAATCAGCAAAAACAACTTCATGCCTGAATATATATATTTATGTGATAACATCACTTATGGTCATTGAAATTCGACAAGATTAATTAAAAAACTGTATTATCTTGTAGGTATGGTTACCATATCTCTAGCAATTCCTACTATATATGTCATGACCCCCAGATTATATGTACCATATTTGATTATACAGTTTGTATTGTGTTGGAGGTATGGTTACCATATCTCTAGCAATTCCTACTACATACGAGGGTTGAGAGTTAAGTTCGTAGACTTTTGTCGCTGATTTTATAATACGGCATTTATCCAATATTTGATGCATTATTATAAAGAAGCAAAGTCTCCTTGTTTCCTGTTTAAAATATTTTTCAAGAAATATTGTGCAGTATTCATTAAAATGGTCTCCATAGCAACCTAGGTTTCGCTACCCGGGGCAAGTCGTATTTTGAATAATTCTGAAGCTATAAGACTTTGAGGATCTTACCAATAATTACCATATTTTAGACCAAAATTTGAGCTTAATCAAATCAAGGCATCGTAGTATCATGGTGTTATCTTTATTTAAATATGTGAAGGATTTATTTTGTTACTGGAGAAAATAAATAGTGAGGCGTAACTGAAAAATGACTTTAACTGACAATGTCGCAACAAGAGCAATGCTACCTTTTTATGTTTAATTAGCAATAGGATCCACAGAAACATTCAAAATGATAATGATTTGATGCACAATTGTAGAACAGATATTTAAATGGCATGTGAGTTGTCAGATGGATGCACTTTCAACTTTACACGATGAGAAATGTGCATGCCTACAATCAGTTTACAATCGCCATTGCCAGCATTTTTATTTTACAACACGGATATGCATAATACATGTAAACTAGGGTGTAACAGCCATTCATGATGCTCGCAGTATCACGGCGTGCCCCGGGTGATGGAGGGTCACTGTGTTTAATTCAATGTTGTTCTGTATCCATATTGAGTAGAAGTGTGTTTAATATCTCATACGATAGGTAAAGGATTGTATTTTCAGATGATATAATTTTGTTGTCTATGTTACAAATATATTAACTTTTATGAAGAAAGTCTACGAACTTAAATCCCAACCCACGTATGCCATGATCCCCAGATTATATGTACCATGTTTGATTATATTGTGTGTTGTAGGTATGGTTACCATATATCTAGCAATTCCTACCACATATGCCATGATCCCCAGACTATATGTACCGTGTTTGATTATATTGTGTGTTGTAGGTATGGTTACCATATATCTAGTAATTCCTACCACATATGCCATGATCCCCAGACTATATGTACCATGTTTGATTATATTGTGTGTTGTAGGTATGGTTACCATATATCTAGCAATTCCTACCACATATGCCATGATCCCCAGACTATATGTACCATGTTTGATTATATTGTGTGTTGTAGGTATGGTTACCATATATCTAGCAATTCCTACTACATATGCCATGATCCCCAGACTATATGTACCATGTTTGATTATATTGTGTGTTGTAGGTATGGTTACCATATATCTAGCAATTCCTACTACATATGCCATGATCCCCAGACTATATGTACCATGTTTGATTATATTGTGTGTTGTAGGTATGGTTACCATATATCTAGCAATTCCTACTACATATGCCATGATCCCCAGACTATATGTACCATGTTTGATTATATTGTGTGTTGTAGGTATGGTTACCATATATCTAGCAATTCCTACTACATATGCCATGATCCCCAGACTATATGTACCATGTTTGATTATATTGTGTGTTGTAGGTATGGTTACCATATATCTAGCAATTCCTACTACATATGCCATGATCCCCAGACTATATGTACCATGTTTGAGGAGATCAGAAGTTTTAATAACACAGGCAAGGTAAGGATGGTAACACTGCTCACCTGTATTTTTGCATATGCAAATACAAGAATGACGAGAGGTTTTATGTTACCTTTTGAGTTACATTTACTTTGCCGAACTATAAAAATAATGAAAATGAAGTATTGTAGATCAATTTATTTTCACTGGCAATTGATTTTTATGAGAAGAAGTATTAGTCAAAATAATTGCCATGGAAAATGTCCATTTTGACATACTGCACAAATCACTGCCGCAGAAACAGGCATGGAGACAAAATTGTTAAATTTAATACTCACGAAAATAAGTTGCGTCACAGTAGTGGTAATTTCAACTTCAAACCTTGAAAAAAAAACATTCTGTATCTGCCAGTGTAGATTGATAAGGGATAAGGAGAAACAATACCAAGCCATACTGAGCCTAGCTACATTGTTCACTACATCTTAGATCTACATCTTCATCATTATGTAAACACAGTATTTTTTTCAGTTGTGAAAAATGATAATTTTCAGTTGGAAAACTTTGATATTTTTTCTAGATTTTCGCTCAAATCAATATTTTGGAACAAAAAAAATGTTCATGTATGTTCACCCCAGATTTATTATGCCCCCAACTTCGAAGAAGTTGAGGGGGCATATTGGTTTGGGTCTGTCCGTGCAGTGCAGTGAGTGAGTGAGTGAGTGCGTGCATGCAGTCAGTCAGTCTGTGATGCGTGAGCACTCGGTCAGGAACCGTTAGAGCTAGGATCTTGAAATTTGGTATGTAGTTTGTATATGAAAATTAAGAAGACCCGTATTTTTTCTTTCAGGTAAATTCAAGGGGCTAGGGGCCAATTCTGTGAGAGTTATTTCCCTTTTTAATTCTTGATAAAGTGTATAGATAATGGATACCTTGTGTGCGCAACTCCTCCTACAGTTTTATTCCGATTCTCTTGAAACTTTACAGATGTTGTGACCACGCTTTGAAGATATGCATGTGGTTTGGATATAATCCTCAGATTAATTTTTGTCACTTTTTTCGCAATTTGAACTTAGCCATTTTTCGGACATTTTGACAATGAAAGTGAATGGGCAGTGGGTACCTTGTGTGCGCAACTCCTCCTACAGTTTCATGCCAATTGATTTCAAACTTTACATGTATTATGGGCATGGTCTGAAGATATGCATGTGGTTTGGATATAATCCTTGGATTATTTTTTGTCATTTTATTCACAATTTGAACTTGGTCATTTTTTGGGCATTTTAGTGGATGGATAGAGGGTAACTTGTGTGCACAACTCCTCCTACAATGCTTTGAAGATATGCATGTGGTTGGGATATACTCCTCAGATTAATTTTTGTCACTTTTTTTACAATTTGAACTTAGTCATTTTTTGGACATTTTTACATCTTGAAAGTGGCTTACCAGTTGGGGGCATAGTGTTTCATAAACACATTTTCTAGTTATATAAAAGTTTGGTTTACAGTATACATTTCACAGACTAGTTATGACATGTAGGATTTATTTCAGTATCCAGAGTGCTGTGGGAAATACAAGATCAAATACATCAGAGATCTCACTACAGGCTTTGATAACAGCCGGCCAGATAACAAACCAGTAAGTAATGATTGACCAATTAAGCCTGGTGGTTAAAGTCTGAAAGTGAATCTCAACAAATGCTTATAGAACAAATGATTGAAAAGTGGTGTCAAGCATCACAAATAACAATAAATGACAACAAAATCAATGTGTGTTCTGAAAATAAATTTATTTTTTGCATGCAAAAATCAGATTTTTAAAGAGCTCCAGTCTCTAATGGCATAATTATGCCTGCATATGCAAATAGCAAATTGTATCAAGATAATTGCCAACTCCTTACTTTCCCTGATATGGAATTACTACCATTTCTGTTTTTGCAAGGAAAACATTAATAAATTGCTGAATAAAGATTTATTTAAATTATTGGAAATATGACTGTTCTGTTATTCAGATTCTCCCTGTCAGCAAGTCTAGTCAGATGATAACCTTCACCTTTGAGAATGGTTGTGTTGCAACACTGCGGACCAGCGGTACTGAACCGAAGATCAAGTATTATACAGAGCACAGACCTGATCCTAAACATGGGTAGGTTCAGCTTTTCTCATTTTTAGCTCACCATTTTCAAAGATCTTCTCCTCTGAAACAGCTTGACCAATTGAAGCAAAATTTCATGTAGAGCATCAGTGGGAAGAGGGAAAGACAGTTTACATAAATGGTCCAGGTCCTATGCATTTGAATTGGGAAATTAGCAAAATACCATAAAATGGGGGAAAACTTGCTGGGGATAAGATCTATGTGTATGAAAATAATTGGCCACTGGGTTGTCTGTCCCTGCCAGTGGCAAAATAACTTTAAAAAAAAATATTTTCCTCCAGAACCTGAAGTTATATGTTTTTGAAACTTGGCATATAGCATCAGGGAATCAAGGGCTTCTTTGCTTTTAAAAATCATGACCATGGCCTATTTAATACTGATTTGACTGACCTAAGGTCAGGTGAGCATTTCAGGACCCATGATCTTCTGGTTCTATCATATATTCATCAGTCTTTTTATGTAAAATTAATTGTATGAAACTCTTGTTCATGGCAAAGACTTGACCTAGCCTGAACAGAAATAGAAAGATCTAATATTATGTATAGGAGCCGCGACACGAGAAAAACAACAATGTAGTTTCTGACCAGGTCTGACTCAAATCAGGCTGTACAGTCACTGATGATGGCTAGAGGCTGTAAATTTTGGATTTAGAAAGTAAAGGAATTGTGCTATTCATGTAACGAAAACAAAGGTGCTGATCAGCTTCACAGTTACTGCGAAGCTGATCTGCGCCTTTGCTTTTGCACATGCAAAAAGTAGGTTTTCTCATGACGCGGCTCATAGAAGTTCTTCAGTAAAGTTCCTTATCTATGAATATTGGCATTTGATAACAAATATTTGCTCTTTTTCCTCACGTTTATTACTTAGTTACATTGCTTAATGTCTAAATGAATCTGTCATTACCCTTAAACTCCTGATTGGAAGGTAACCTCGGGGCCTCATCCGACTACAAGGTAAATAGCACATGTTCCTTGTTTCATTTGTTTTCTTGTAATTTACAAATTAGACAAAGCAGGCCAGATAAAAGCTGGACGATTTGAGCAAGACAGGAACTGGATGAGAAGGTTTCCTGTATCCATTGTTTTCTTGTATTTTACAGATAAGAAGCGGGAGCCAGACAGTAGCTTAATGATATGGTTTCCTGTTTCAATTACAATGTAGACATAGCTGGAAGCAGACTAGAGCTTGATAAGATGGTTCCATGTCTATTGTTTTCTTGTATTTTAAAGATTGGACAAAGGCAAGTGGCTGGATGAGATGGTTTCCTGCCTCAATTGCTTTCTTGTATTTCAAGGATTGGACAAAGCAGGAGCCAGACAGGAGCTGGACGAGATAGTTTCCTGCCTCAATTATTTTCTTATTTTTTACATACTGGATAAAGCGGGAGCCAGACAGGAGCTTGATGAGATGGTTGTTTTCTTGTATTTTACAGATTGGATAAAGCGGGAGCCAGACAGGAACTGGATGACATGGTTTCCTGTATCAAGAAATTCTTCTTTCAACCTGAGAAGTTTGGGCTCAATCCTAGAACAGAGTCATAGACTACAATACCATGAAATTTCTCTCTTATGCACCAATTTATCATGCCAGAATAGCTACCATTTTCTTTTTTCCACATATAATAGCATTAATCTTGTGAATTTGACCAAATGCCTGGTGTGCATGAGCCGTCTGTATCATATTAATTTTCTCGAAATAATATATTAAATTCTTTATGATATGAGCTGCATTATGAACACAAACTTCTTTTTACACAGATTTGAAAGCAAAGTCATTGAAATAACACGTCTAGAAATGTAGCATGTATGTTTATATTCGAGCCGCATCATAAGAAAACCGGGATTTTTGCATATGTGAAAACAAAGGCACAGATCAGCTTCAGCTTCGCAGTAACAGTGAAGCTGATCAGCGCCTTTGTTTTCACTACTCGGATAGTATGATTCCTCTTCTACTTAGAGCCAAAATTTCAAGCCTCTAGCCTGCTTCTGTGATTGTACAGGCCGATTTGTGTCATCCCTGGTCGGAAACCCCAAAGAACAATTTTCTCACATAGCAGCTCATACATGTGGTATTAATTGGATTAATGAAGCAGCATTTTGATTTATTTTATAATGAATTTTGTCAAAATATACATCATTTTTGAGGGTATGTTTCTGTTTCAAAAGGTTAATTATTCATGGATATTTATTTACATGATAAGTCTTGATATACTTTTTTATTTACTTTTGAATTTATCTTTTTAATACATGTAGTTGGTTATGCACCAGTCATTTGTAAACACTGCCTACCACCTATTGGGAAGGGTGGGGGATAGCTGGGCTAAAGTGCCGGGCAATTACTTTTCGAGAGTCCTCTTAGTGCAGAGGAAATGAAGGGGTTTTGACATTAGAATCCTTACCCCAGCGAGATTTTCTATTGCAAAGGGCGGGGCAAAAAGCAAAGTTTTGACCTCCTGTTTGCCCCCTGACGGTGGGGCTCATAGCAGGGCACTGAAAGCTGAAAAGTCATAATCCCTGCACTTCCCCGTAGGTGAGGGAGCAGTTGGTTACAAATGACTAGTGCATTATATAGTATGATATACAGAAGGCAGCTATGGGATGAATGGGCAGTTTGTTAATTTGTTGATGAATTTCACTACTTTCTTTTCACAACACAAAATTTTTAGCACTTTTGGGTTTTCTGAAATTGTTTCAAAATGTTAGATAAGTTTCCTAGATATTAAAGGAGTGAGAACTGAAAAAGAAAAGAAGACATAAACTGCAGAAAAAAAAACATGATCAAAGTTTGAATGACGATACTAGTTTAACATCTTAGACCATTAAAAAAGTAAGTTTTAATACACTTAAGACATACATGTGAAAAAACATGTGAAATGGGGAAAAAAAAACATATGCCAGCTGCACAGTGTGCACTTATACACAGGTATTTCAGAAATGCCATGGGGGTGCCACTGCATCAGAAAACCAACAGTCTGCATATGCAAAATCAAAGGCGCATATCAGCTGTGCAGTAACTGATCTGCTTCTATGTAAGTCCTTAATTTCAAGCTTCTGACTATTTTCTGTGGCTGTACAGACCTGGGCCCAGTTGTTCAAAACTAACGACGTCGTTAGTTAACGTTTCGTTAAAATTTCAAACATTAATGTTACAAATACACTGTTATTTTTTTTTGTTGAAAAAATGTGAGAATCCTTTGCACTGCAAAGGATTCTCACATTTTTTCAACAAAAAATGACAGTGTATTTGCTTTGCACTGCAAAGGATTCTCACATTTTTTCAACAAAAAATAACAGTGTATTTGTTACTTTTGCTGATATTTGCTTAACAAATTTATGTCTTAACGATATTGTTAAGCTAACGATGCTTTGAACACCTGGGACCTGTTTGTGCCAGACTTGGTAGGTAACCCAGATTGTTGGTTTTCTCATGCAAAGGCTCAAACATAATGAATATGGTGCCTAAATATTTGAGGCTTCATCATAGCTGTATACACTCTGTACCATGTATCCAAGAAACGACAATCAATCAGCAAAATTATGGTGTTCATTAAACAGCTGAAAATAATGTGAAATGTCATTTTAAAATGTTTATACTTCAGTCATTTGTGGAACTACTCTGTAAGCTATACTGTGTTCCACAGCCAACGCAACTCGTCATTAAAATTTGAATTACTTTGTGTAGTTTCAGTTGATTCATCCGAAATTCGGCATATATGTAGCCCAACCACTTCCAAGACGACCTGTGAATCTCAATCGTCAAACATTTTTCATTCGCCTGCAATTGCATAAAAACTGACAAAGGGTTCAGTTGGTAAAAAGAAGGAAATCAGCGATTTTGACAAATTCTTGCTAAACTGTGCAAACCACCCTATTCTAAAGCAGCGAAACACAGTGAAAAACAAATTTCCTATTAATACAATGCACTTTATTCGATAAGGCTAGGTTGCCAAAACAAAGCATATGGTTGGCATCTGCAGTGACGTTGACCAAGTAACGTTGAATGCCTACAAACAAGCAATTTTGGAGTTCTTTTCTGGCATTGAGCCGTAGGTTACAACATTGAAATTGCCACACACTCATCGAACGACCTTCAAAGATTTTAACTGAGTGCATTGTTTTGAAAAATTTAGAGCCCGAGTGCAGGAGGCACAGAAAATGCATTTCTGTACCCTGAGACATCTTCACGTGCATGTGCACTAAAACTTTGGATTTGATAACACACAAAGATTTTCGAGTCATTTTGATGCTGACTGGGCACAAATATTTTCAAGTAATTGGCCAATTTAAAAGATGAGATGAAAAAATAAAGTTGTGTTGGCTGTGGAACTCAGTATATATTCTTGAGATTTACTATACAGGGGCGGATCCAGGATTTCAAGAGAGGGGGTTCAAATCTATTTAGGGGGGTTCGCTTTTATACTTTTACCAATATTTTCTCAAAACTCCCCATGAAAATGAAATAATTTGGCTGCAGAGGGGGGTTCGAGCGAACCCCCCGAACCCCCTCTAAATCCGCCACTGCTATACTAGCTAATAGTATTATTTTAATTGGTTGTTGAGCAGCCCTGATATCATCAACTCAACCCTCATAGACCAGGACCCAGTTGTTCAAAGCATTGTTAGCTTAACGATATCGTAAGACATAAATTTGTTAAGCAAATATCAGCTAAAGTAACAAATACACTGTTATTTTTTGTTAGAATCCTTTGCAGTGCAAAGGATTCTCACATTTTTTCAACAAAAAATAACAGTGTATTTGTAATTTTAATGTTTGAAATTTCAACGAAACGTTAACTAACGACGTCGTTAGTTTTGAACAACTGGCCCCAGGTTGCTAATGAGGGGCCAGTTGTTCAAAATTAACTTGACAATCTCATTTGTTAATGATTTGTTAAAATTTCAAAGTGAATATTACAAATACACTGTTATTATTTGAGCCACCTCGTGGGAAAACCAACAATCTGCATAGACGAAAACAAAGACGCAGATCAGCTTCACGGTAACCGCGAAGCTGATCAGCCCCTTTGTTTTCGCTACTCGGATAGTACAATTCCTCTTCTACTTAAATCCGAAATTTCAAGCTTCTAGCTCCTTTCTGTGCTTGTACAGGCCGGTTTGTGTCGGACCTGTTCGGAAACCACATTGTTGGTTTTCCCACGAGGCTGCGAAGGACGATATTCGTCCACACCAGCTGGACGGAAAACGTCCACCCGGCCGCCTCGCCTTCGACTTCGGCCCAGTTGACCGCGACTCGGTCCGCCGATCGCCCCGTCACGAGACGCATGTACCGCGCGCTACTTCTGTCGGCTCCGTCGACGGCCCGGGAACGCCGCCGGCGCCTTCATTTACGATCAGCAATGCTCCCGACTCCACTGGACGTTTTTCGTCCCGTTTTGAAAAGGTGACCGCTCGGTATACATGGCGCGCACTTAACTTTTTATGTACCTGTTGACTTGTTTATGTGTGTATATTGCGCAGAGAAGACAAAAAAAAAGTGTCGTAATGGCGTAATGGCAATAGCAAGTCCATTAAATGTGGACGTTTTTCGTCCAGCTGGGGAATATAAGACTGAAATCGCTGCCCAGGAAAACAGACGACGAATTATATCTAGATGGTATTTACGTCATAAGTAAACATTACAAAACTTATCTCGAGTCTTTTTATTTTAACTGAATCAAAATTTTAATAAAATCAAACGATTGATTCTCTTATTTTCCCTGATTCTCTTATCTCCTCTGCTGAAATGTCTGATGACTGTGTGTCCAAGTTCGCATCTCTTGTGAGAGCCAGGGACTAATTTCCCTCCTGGCGCAACCCCCCCCACCCCCCCACCCCCCCCCCCCCCCCCACTGGTGAGGTATTGTCAGTTTGGCGTGTCACCAGTAATCCATTCAGATTCAGATTATTGTGTCTTCTACGAAACAAAGAAATCCGAAAGTAGCTAGAGGCTTGAAACTTAGCATGACACTGTCCGAACAGATCCGACACAAATTCTTATGGCCACTCACAAAAGCACAAGAAGAATGTTTGATCATGTGCATTAAATATTAAATAACTCTAGTAAAAAGTAAGCAAATGGTGGTTGGGTGGTAATATGGGCCCCGCCCATTTGGCTTAATGAAAAAGATGGACTTTTTGTTCCTCCGGGCAAAGCTTCTACAGTACCATCTGATGACTAGTTGACCGCTCAGGTACGAGATTGCTCATGAAAGGTGGTTAAAGTCAAAACATACATACACTTAGTGGTTTAGTTTGGTGTTTATACGTATTTGAAGCACTTTGTCGATGTCTTGACGTCCTCATTTTGGGTAAAAGTCCAATTAAGTGGAGGCAACGTCCCGACATGACCATAGCTGTTGCCTGGGACGCTAAGAATCCATTCCAACAAACACACAAAAGTAAGCAGTGACCAAGAAGGGGCACAAGCAGAGCCAACTACCGGGCCAGCCCTAGAAATCAAGTTGGGAAAAGACCGACCATCCTTACAAAGATAAAAATCGGCCATCCGAATTAATATGATTTAACGTCACAGTCAACAAATTTTAGTACTGTTAGAAAGAAGCTGTACCTTGCCGGGCTTCCTCTTATAATGATAATAATAATGGAACGGTAAATTCTATCCCTGAGTCCTACTTTTCCTGACATTGTCTGTCTGTCTGTCTGTCTGTCTGTCTGTCTGTCTGTCTGTCTGTCTGTATGTCTGTCTGTCTATTATTTAATAGTGTCATATTTCTTGTTTCCAATATTTGGTTGAATGCACTTGGATATAATCTTTGGATGCAATGAATTATAAAGCCGGTTGTCCAATTTAAAATAGCTTAGGCGTGTTTGTATAAGGTTTTTCTCCTATATGGATTCTTAAATCTGTCACAAAGGTCAACTTAGATCAAACAGTAAAGTTTTAGCTTTGAACGAAATCCTCATGGTCGATGGCGATGGCCAAAATGCATTGTTAAGAATTTTGGTCTGTCAAAAGTAAAAGATAATTATGTACTTTAATTATGTATTCCCTGTTTAATTACTAGTAAAGAGATACAGCAGAAACACATTAAGACGTCGAATACAGCGTCCCTCTTTGTCTGTAGTGAGTTTGGCGATTGTGTCTGGCGTTCAAGTTAACAAATTCCGCTCAGGTCAATAGAGCAACTGCTTCCTAGGTGTAAACAAGTACTTTAGCGAGTAAACGTGCCATGCTCAGGGACACCTTGAACACGACACATCAGCGGGGTTCGAACCTAGGTCCTCTCGATTTGGAGTCCGGCGCTCTTCACCTAGGCCACTGCGCTCCCCTATTATTGCATTAACTGGTCTGTACGAAAGTACAGAAAGAGCTAATATTGTAGTCACCACGGTGTCGGACATGTCGGTGTCGGCGTTGCTCCATATACCTACTTTTCATGTTACTGATCTAAAACATAAATTGTGGCTACTCATTAGAACCGCCTCGGCGAGGCGGTTCTAACGTGTGCCCACAATCAATGTTTTGAGCAAAATTATGGAAATATCACTTTTTGCCGATGAAAATTTTCAATTTTTGCTTTTTTGCATGGGCAAGTTTTCGTAATGAAGTTTTTATAAGTCTATATCTCTGGAACATATTGATGGATCAAGTTGATACTTTGCATGTTGGTAGTTAATATTTTGATGTCTGAAATTTTATGTTGTACCATCATGGCCCACCTGGGTGATCATGAGGTCAAGGTCACAGACTTTGAAATGTTGTGTACGCAATACGCAAAAAATACGCAAACGTTTTGAAATACCCAAACAGTGCGCAATCATAAGATTCTGTGAAACCATCACTGAGAGTTCCATTGTGAAAATTCAAATAAGCACAAAAGTTAACCAGCCAATCGACAGTTACGAAAATTAAAGACAACATGAATCGCACAATGAAGAAAACACAGACTAAGTTGGATGCAACCATTTAAGACACAACGCCGGGCTTACGCTACGAAAACTATACTGGTTTGCGATAATTTTCAACTGAATTCCTGCGAGCTGTGCATATATGTAAAACTCACATCGCTGTCCAAAACTAGGATCCATCAAACGGCACACACATGCATTATTCAAAAACACCCTTTCGTCATCTAATATGAATGCAATACCTTATATTGCGGTACCAGTGAACATTCCGGGTTTTATGAATAACCTGAAATAATGGGTAGTTCCCCTTTGTATTAGAAATACATCTTTTTCATTAACATTTGAATAATCTGCGGTTGGTGTTGAATTTAGAAAAATTATATCGATAAAATTATATAATTATAACATAAAACTATACCTTACTTCATAACAAAACAAAAACATGTGAGATATTACACCTAAAAGGAATTAATGAGGAATTTGAAAGACACCCGATACATTCAATAAATACTTTATACATAAATGTTGAAAGGTGCTGTAAAACATAACAGTAAAAGAGCATTGATTCGTACAGATCCAAAACGTCAAACGTGGCAACAATATGGAGAACGACTTGGGAAGGTTAAAAGTTAATGACACCATCAAAAAGAATATAGCTCTGATATACACAGAATGTTCATAATATGTTTAACCCTCCCCCCGGGGCAAGGGAGTCAGAAATGTGTATTCCCACATTTTGGGAATGCAAGTTTAAGTATCGTGACTTGAGTGAAAGCGCTAGTGGAATTAAATTCGTATATATGTTTTTCTTATTTTTGCTCAAAACATAGATTGTGGGTACACACGTTAGAACCACTTCGGCGAGGCGGTTCTAGTGACTACGCACAATCTATGTTTCGGAGCAAAAATAAGAAAAAAAGGTATACCCCTGCATACCCCAGTTTTACTAAATTAAAGTGGGGTATAAGGGGGTAAACATTTCACGGACATGTTTTCCTGATGACCTTCATTTTCGCCTACGAATGACCTTTATATTTGATGAATATGCAGCTATGAATTGGTCCATCATTTTAAATAAATAAATAAGTAAATAAATAAATAATACAATGTAGCTGAAATCATTTT
Source organism: Rugalucina vietnamica (assembly GCA_964017185.1). Lineage (NCBI taxonomy): Eukaryota > Metazoa > Mollusca > Bivalvia > Lucinida > Lucinidae > Rugalucina > Rugalucina vietnamica. The sequence goes on along the minus strand of OZ024869.1, from coordinate 85,998,508 downwards.
GCAGTGTATGACTGAGTTCATATATAGTTAACTAAACGGTTAAGTTAGATGGTGCCGAAAATGAAAAAAATCTTCCTCAAGACCGCTGACGCGTACTGAACTGTGTCTGTGTTATGGCATCGACATTTTAAGAACCCTGCATAACGACCTTGAAGATTGATGAAAAAATAAAAGGTTAAATTTAAGTGTTGCCAAAACTATCCACCAGAATTGGACGAAAAACGTTCAGATCTTGACATATTTTGACCAAGTAGGATAAGCGACCTGGACCCAGTTGTTCAAAGCATAGCTAGCTTAACGATATCGTTAAGACATAAATTTGGTAAGCAATATCAGCTAAAGTAACAAATACACTGTTACTTTTTGTTGCAAAAATGTGAGAATGCTTTGCAGTTTAGATAACACGACATTGCCGTCTTCACTGGTACAGTGAACTGGGTCAAACGAACATTTATTTATTTATTTATTTATTTATTTATTTATTTATTTATTTATTTATTTATTTATTTATTAGACCCAAATTGCGCCAGTCACGTGAAAATGACAGCAGTCATCCCAACTGGAAAATAATACACAGCTTGTAAGCATCGCTGTCTACACTAGTACAGTAGAAAAGGACCAAACTAGCATTGTTCTTATTATTTTTTTATTTATTTATTTATTTATATATTTATTAGCACCCAAACATATTTATAAGAGCCAAAACTACGCCAGTCACGCGACAAACATAACAGTCATTCCGACTGGAAAATAATGTACATACACTGTACATCAGATGCTTATACATGTACTAAAACTGGTGTGAATTTGATAGTTAAAGTGACATTCAACTCCTCCTCCTCTTTTCAGTAATTTCGACTGCAAAATAATACACAGCTTTTATAGTAATGGCTGTCTACACTTGTACAGTAGAAATGGAACAGACTTGCAATGCTCTAGATATTTATTTATTTATTTATTTATTTATTTATTTATTTATTTATTTCGACTGGAAACTTATGCACACGCTTCAGATGCTGGTACTAAAACAGGTCTGCATTATTTTGAATAAGGACTGACATACAATACTTCTTGTTTTTAATTTTTAACAAAAACAACTTGTTCGTGAATTTTCTTCCCCTTATCGTCTTTGTACATCAAGTTTTCACCTGACTACCCCTGTTAGTTACCTATCCATATTGCTCTTTGACCCCAAACACCGATAACGCACGCCGAAAACTAATAAGGCACCGCATATTGCTTTGAGGACCAACATCAGTAAATCACCAAAATTGCCGAATGATCAAAAATGTGTCACTTTATATATTAAAACTTGTTGTTTGCTTTGATCAAAAGAATGAGCGCATCGAAAGGATGAAAGAAAGAAAGATAGTATGGAACAAAGTCAGTGAAATAATGAATCCAAATCAGTGTCATAGACATTCGTCTTTTTATATGAAAATATAAACTTTCCCGATTTCAAAACTATTCACCAGATATTGACTATAAACGTACAATTTATGGTCATGTTGTGACTAAGTAGGATAAGCGACCTGCTTACTTTGCAATGAAAAGTTAACATTTTGAATGTCAAGATAATTAAATAAATAAAACAAATAAAGCACGCGCTTTTCTGTGTATTCCGAATATTTTCAATGTTTGAATATTTCTGTTGATTTTTATCAAAGCCATTTTGCATCTGTATCTTTATATTTCCATTTTTTTAAAACCTCCTTAGATGAACCATTAGATGTTCATCTGTGTTCATACTTCCATGAACAACGTTGTGTCACGCGACGTGACGTAATCCTAACTTGACGTCAAAAACATGAATCTCGCCAATCTGATTGGACGTTGTAAACGTCGACGCCATTCCGCTGTTTGAACACACACTGTGTCTAGATTCTCTGTTTGCTGGTAAATGTGACCGCCTTGGTGATTTTTCAACAAGCGATAGTGAGAAATGAATGTAAATATAAGCAATGAGTTTAATTTTTCTGTTGTTCATGGATCTATGAACGCGACCACTTTGCACGCGACCCACTGCGGTTCATAGCTCCATGAACACCAGAAAAATGAAATTCATTTCTAAAAATGATTGCTTATGTTATGTTACCATAACACGAACATGTAAAATGTGAAGTGCACGTCAGTATGAAAGTCAAGATATTCAATCTTTTGGGCTTTCGTAGCATAAACTCGGCTTGACAATTATTGACAAGAATCTATACGCCAATGCAGAAAATTAAGTACTTTTTCGTGATTCAAATAACGACATTCATTACGAAAACTTGCCCATGCAATATACAGAGATTTTTAAAATTGTGAAAAATGAAAATTTTCAGCAGAAAATTTTTGATGTTTTTCTTGTTTTTGCTCAGCGAGGCGGTTCTAACGAGTACCCACAATCTATGTTTTGGAGCAAAAATAAGAAAAATAGATATACCCCTGCATACCCTAGTTTCGATATACAAAAGTGGGGTTCTTGGGGGTATGCATTACACGGACATGTTTTCCTGATGTTTTTGCGCCATGTTTCGAAGTCGTAGATAACACGACATGCATTAAAGCATCGCTGTCTTCACTGACACAGTGAAAATGTGTCAAACGAGCATTTATTTATTAGCCCAAAATTGCGCCAGTCACGTGAAAATAACAGCAGTCATTCCGAACGGAGAATAATGCACAGCTTTTAAGCATCGCTGTCTACACTGGTACAGTAGAAATGGACAAAACTAGCATTGACATAACATTACGAAAACACGCCCATGTAATATAGTGAGATTTTTCAGCTGGAAATTTTTTATTGTTTTCTTACTTTTGCTCAAAACATAGATTGTTGGTATACGTTAGAACCGCCTCGTCGGTGCTGTTCTAAAGAGTACCCACAATCTATGTTTTGGAGCAAAAATAAGAAAAATAGGTATACCCCTGTAGACCCCAGTTTTACTATATAAAAGTGGGGATTAAGGCGGTATTCATTGCACGGACATGTTTTCCTGATGTATGTATTTGATTAAGGACTTACATACAGCACTTTTTTAATTATTTTAATACCTTAATTAACTAAAAAACAAAAACAAAAAAAAAACAAAAAAAAAAAGAACAACTTGCTCGTGTATTTTCTTCCCTTTTTCAAGTTATCTATCGTCTTTTACATCAAGTTTTCACCTGACTACTCCTGTTAGTTACCTATCCATAGTGCCCTTCGCCCAAAAAACCGATAACGCACGCCAAAACTAATAAGGCACCGCTTTTCGCTTTGAGGACCAACATCAATAAGTCACCTAAAATTGCCGAATATACAAGAATGTGTCACTTTGTATTTTCGCTTAGATCAAAAGATTGAGCGCATCGAAAGGATTTAAACGAAGAAAAAGAAAGAATGAATGATGAATCCAAATATGTGTCCTTATATGAAAATGATTTTAAAAAAACCTTTAAATTCATATCTTCCCGTTTTCCATAGTTTCATATCGTCTAAACTTGATTGGCTGAATTATCAGAGCAGAACCTTCCTTGAACACAATGATAAATTAAAAAGAAGAGCTCAATAAATAAATAAATAAATAAATAAATACACTGTTATGTTTGTCACGTGACAGGCGCAGTTTTGGCGCTTATAATTGTGTTTGGGCGCTTATAAATAAATAAATAAATAAATAAATAAATAAATAAATAAATAAATCCTTTGGAAGCATTGAAAACAATCAAATAAATAGATACAAAATAGCTGAAACTGGAATGTTACAGTGCCCTACGACGTTCACTAGTTAGATGTAGCCGAAACGGGAAAACTGCTACCTCTAAGTCATTGTCGCGTGCTGATCTGTGTCTATGTAGTAGCACTGACATATCTTTAGTTCTGGTCCAACTTAATCGTAAGCAATCGTACGATTGTCTAATCTGATAAGACTGCGTATGCAAAATTTGGACGCGTTTCTGCTTTCTTAATTTGCATATCCGGGACAACAAAATGATGCCCGAAATTAATATTAAGACAATCGTAAAGCGATCTTAAGAGCAGAGGGACCGGCACTTTAGAACCCTACATAACGGCCCGGAAGATCGATGAGAAAAACGTTAAATTTAAGTGTTGCCCAAACTATTCACCAGAAGTGGACGATAAACGTGCAATTCTGGTCATATTTTGACCACCCGTACGTAAGATAAGCGACCTGTTTACTTTGCAATGAAAAGTAAACATTTTCGAAGTCATCCCGAAAACATGTTCTTGTAATGTATACCCCCTTTTAAACCCCGCGAGTGTACAGAGTGTACCCATTTTTCCTATTGTTGTTCCAAAACATAGATTGTGGGTACTCGTTAGAACCGACTCAAAGTATGTTTTGAGCAAATAGAAAAATATAAAAAAAATTTCAGCTGCAAATTTTCAATTTTCAAACATCACAAAATCTCTGTATATTGCATGGGCATGGGCATGTTTTTGTAATGAAAAAAAAAAAAAGTATAGATTAATAAATAAATCTGGCTCGCGTTTTTTCTTCGTGGTTCGAATATTTTCAGCATTTGAATGTCTCTGTTGCGTTTTTATCAGAGCCATTTTACATTTGTATCTTTTTGATTGCTTGTGGTATGTTACTATAACATAACAATGTAAAATGTGAAGTGCACGCCAGGATAAAAGTCAAGATACTCAATCTTTTGTGCTTTCAACATTGGAAGTATAATCTCGACTTGACAATTTGCAAGAATTTATATGCCAAGCGTTATATAAAAATACGTTAAAACTGGCATGTGGAATGCGAAGCCGCACAATGCAGAAAACAGAACATGTTTTCGTGATTCAAATAATGACACTATTTACTAGTATGCGCCATGTTTCGAAGTCTTAGATAAAGTCACATGCATTTAAGCATCGATGTTTTCACTGGTACAGTGTAAATGGGTCGAACGAACATTTATTTATTTATTTATTTATTTGTTTATTTATTTATTTATTAGCCCCAAATTGCGCTAATCACGTAAAAATGACAGCAGTCATTCCAAGTGGAAAATAATACACGCTGTCTACACTAGTACTGTAGAAATAGACCAAACTAGCATTGCTTTATTTATTTATTTATTTATTTATTTATTAGCGCCCAAACATATTTATAAAAGCCCAAACTGCTCCAGTCACGTGACAAACATAAAAGTCATTCCGACTGGAAAATAATGTACATACACTGTACATAAGATCTGGTGTGCATTTAATAGTAAGACTGACATTCAAACCTCGTTCATTTCTTAACATATCACCTTAATTATCTACAGCAAAAAACAACTTGTTCGTGTATTTTATTCCCATTTGCAAGTATCTATCGTCTTTTTTTACATCAAGTTTTCACCTGATTGCCCCTGTAAGTCGCCTATCCACATTGCCCTTCACCCCGAAAACCGATAACGCACGTCGAAACCAATAAGGCACCGCTTTTGTCTTTGAGGACCAACATCAATAAATCACAAAAATTGCCGAATATACAAACATGTGTCACTTTATATATTAAAAACCCGGAAGCGCTTTGATCAAAAGAATGAGCGCATAGAAAGAATGAAAGAAAGAAAGATAGTTTAAAACAAAGACAGTGAAAGAATGAATGATGATTTCAAATAAGTGTCATAGACATTCGTCTTCTTATATAAAAATGAAGACTAAAAACCTATAAATTCACAGCTTCCCGATTCCAAAACCATTCACCAGAAGTGGACGATAAACGTACAATTCTTGTCATATTTTGACTAATTAGGATAAGCGACCTGTCTAGTTAACATTTCGACTTGCATACGCAGTCTTATCATTAACCTCATGAATAGACATCGTACGATTGCCTGCAATTCAGTGGGACCGGCACTTTATAATACTGAGATGTAGCCGAAATAGAAAAACTGCTACCTAACAATCATTGACGCCTGCTGATCTATGTGTATGTTGTGACACTGACGTGCGATCCGCGACGCGAGAAAACCGGCCTTCGGGTAATCCTACCAGTTCCGACATAAATCGGCCTGTACACTTACAGAGGCAGGCAAGAGGATTGAGATTTTTGCAATAAGTAGAAAAGGAAATGTACTATCCGAGTGGAGAAAATAAAGACATCGATCAGCTGTGCAGTTACATCACAGCTGATCTGCGCCTTTGTTTCCAAACATAAGTTGTAGTTAAAATCCGGTGTTCTCATGATGCTGCTCAATTATCTTAAGTGCCGGTCCCACTTGATCGTAAGCTACCGTACGATTGTCTAATCAAAAGTTATTGATAAGACTGCTTATGCAAAATTTGTAAAATGTTTTCGAACGAAAAAGTACAATTGCGCTTTACGATTCAGTGGGACCGGCACTTTAGAATCCTACATAACGGTCTTGAAGATCGATGACAAAAACAGGTCAAATTTAAGTGTTGCCAAAACTATTCACCAGAAATGGACGATAAACGTACAAATCTGGTCATATCTGACTATGTAGGATAAACGACCTGCTTACTTTGCAATGACAAGTGAACGTGTTCGATAAATAAATAAATAAATAAATAAATAAATAAATAAATAAATAAATCCGGCATGCGTTTTTCTACGTATTCCGAATATTTCCAGCTTTTGGATATCTATGTTTCGTTTTTATCGAAGGCGTTTTACATTTATATCTTTTGATTACTTGTGGTATGTTACTATAACATGAAAATGTAAAATGTGAAGTGCACGTCAGGATGATTGTAAAGATCGTCAATCTTTTTTGCTTTCAACATTGGAAGAATAATCTCGACTTGCCAATTTGCAAGAATTATACACCAAGCATCGCTGCGTAATCAAAACGTTTAAAGTTTCTTTAAAACTCTCATGATGAATGCGAAGGCGCACTATGCAGAAAAATACGCACGTGTTCGTGATTCAAATAATGACACTTTTCATGCGCCAGGTTTCGAAGTCTTAGATAACACATGCATTTACTGGTACATTAAATAATGCACATGCATCAGATGCGGATACTAAATTTGGTCTGAATTCGATTAAGGACTGTCATACAATGTACAACACCTTTTAAATTTTAACATATCACCTTAAACGACTTTTTCGTCTATTGTATTCCCATTTTCAAGTATCGACCGTCATTTTTTATTTGTGTTTAAAGTTTTCACCTGACTACCCCTGTTAGTTACTTAGCCATATTGCCCGTCGCCCAGAAAACCGATAACGCACGTCGGAAACTAATATGGCACCGCTTTTTTCTTTTGAGGACAAACATCAATAAATCACAAAAAATGCCGAATATACAAACATGTGTCACTTTATATATTACACCTTGTATATTTTCTTTAATCAAAAGAATGAGCGTATAGAAAGGATGAAAGAAAGAAAGATAGTTTGAAACAAAGTCAATGAAAGAATGAATCATTAATTCAAATCATTGCCATAGACATTCGTCTTCTTGTATGAAAATGATGACTAAAAACCTATAAATTCACATCTTCCAGATTCCAAAACTATTCACCAGACGTGGACGATAAACGTACAATTTGGTCATATTTTGACTAAGTAGGATGAGCGACCTGTCTAGTTAATATTTCAACTTGCATACGCAGTCTTATCAATAACCTCATGAATAGACATCGTACGATTGCTTGCAATTCAGTGGGACTGACACGTTTATAATACTGAGATGTAGCCGAAACGAGAAAACTGCTACCTAATAATTATGACGCCTGCTGATCTGTGTGTATGTTGTGACACTGACATGCGAGCCGCGTCGCGAGAAAACCGGCCTTTGGGATTTCCACCCAGTTTCGACATAAATCGGCATGTATACTTACAGAGGCAGGCAAGAGGATTGAGGTTTTGGCGATAAGTAGAAAAGGAATCGTACTATCCGAGGCATCGATCAGCTGTGCAGTTACATCACAGTTGATCTGCGCCTTTGTTTCCACATACGGTTAAATCCGGGTTTCTCATGATGCTGCTCATATCTAAAGTGCCGGTCCCACTTAATCGTAAGCAACCATACGATTGTCTAATCAAAAGTTTATTGATAAGACTGCGTATGCAAAATTTGTAAAATGTTTTCATACGCATATTGTTTCTTTATTTGCATATCGGGGTCATTTCTTCAAATCAAGATAGCATTAACACGTTGGAAAACGTTTTGCTAATCTTGTGTACGCAGTCTTATCAAAAATCTTATAATTACTCAATCGTACAATTACATATCACTCCTACATCCATCGCCAAAAAACAGCTCCAATGGAGCTGGCATGATTGGGCAATAAATCTCGGAAAATATCTTGTAGCTTTCAACTTTTATTATCATTATCAGTAAACTGTGAAAATAACAAGAGCAACAGTCTCCAGATGTCTGATATCAGATTTCTTCAGTTTTTTTTCTTCTCACTTGGACCATGTTGAGTTAGAAATGTCATATTTCGAGCCTGTGGGTACGAATATATATGGGTACTCACAATTGTGGGTATTCAAAATTTGGGAGCACTTTTGCTATGTTTTGGAACATTTTATACTTTTTTCTAAAATTTTGGGCAGTTAAAATTTGTGGTCTTCAATTTTTTTGGTACTCAAAATATGTGGGTATTCAAAGTGTGGATGATCAAATTTTGTAGGCACTCAAAATTGGTGGCAATCAGAAGATAGATATTTCAGTTAGATGTTATTCACATAAAGATGCGGCTCTCAAAATATTTATGAGTCTTCAAATTTGAGTGTATTTAAAATAAGTGGGTATTCAAAAGTGCATATAAATATTTTGGGGTATTGAAAATGTTGGAAATCATATTTTCTTGTTACACAAAGCATGGGCAAATTATGTTGGTCTTCACTATAAGAATGTTCACAAAATTCAATCACAAAATTGTGGGTATTCAAAATAAGCTGGTTCATAAAATTATGAGTCAAGACTGAAATTGTTTGTATGAAACCGGTGTGGTCTTAGGGTACTCATGGAATCTTTGTGTTCATGTTATTTGTATGTACATGTATTCATTACAGAATTTCACTCAGTATTTGTGGGTACTCAACATGTGGGTACCTAAAATAGTTTGGTAAAAATGCGGAAAGTATGCACATTCATATGAACTGAAAGTCTCAGTATGGAAAATTGCCACCTTAATGTTTTATAGACTCAGATCAGTGTATCATTTAATTTGATCAGACACTGTACCCATAGTCTAATATTGAGACAAAGAGTAAATTGGAAGTTAATGGCATATTTCATCTAATTCTTTAAACAAAGTCAAGAACTCATTATCTTTATCTAACTGCTGTGAAAAAATTATCTTCTTGTAAGAATTTATTGTGACAGCCTTAATGATTAGAAAAACCAGCAAAAACTCTGAAAACTGGCGATAGATGTAGGAGTGATATGACTCAGTGGGACCGGCACTTTAGAATCCTACATAACGGTCTTGAAGATCGATGACAAAAACAGGTCAAATTTTAGTGTTGCCAAAACTATTCACCAGAAGTGGACGATAAACGTACAAATCTGGTCATATTTTGACTAAGTAGGATAAGCGACCTGTAAAACTTTGCAATGACAAGTTAACATGTTATATGATAAATAAATAAATACGACACGCGCTTTTCTACGTATTCCCAATGTTTTCAGCTTTTGAATATTTCTGTTGCGTTTTTATCTGAGCCATTTTACATTTATATCTTTTTGATTGCTTGTGGTATGTTACTATAACATGAAAATGTAAAATGTGAAGTGCACGTCAGGATGATTGTAAAGATCGTCAATCTTTTTTGCTTTCAACATTGGAAGCACAATCTCGACTTGCCAATTTGCAAGAATTTATACGCCAAACGTCGCTGCGTAATCAAAGCGTTTAATGTTACGTTAAAACTGGCATGAGGAATGCGAAGGCGCACTATGCAGAAAAATACGCACGTGTTCGTGATTCAAATAATGACACTTTTTATGTGCCATGTTTCGAAGTCTTAGATAACACGACATGCATTTAAGCATCGATATCTTCACTGGTACAATGAAAATGGGTCAAACAAACATTAACAAACATTAATTAATTAATTAATTAATTAATTAATTAATTAATTAATTAATTAATTAATTAATTAATTAATTAATTAATTAATTAATTAATTAATTAATTTATTTATTTATTTATTTATTTATTTATTTATTTATTTATTTTTAATAGCCCAAATGGCTCCAGTCACGTGAAAAAGATTGCAGTCATTCCGACTGGAAAATACATGTAATACTTAAACTGGTCTGCATTTGATTAAGGTCTGACAATCAAACAAAAACAACTTTTTCGGGTATTTTATCCCATTTTCAAGTATCGACCGTCACTTTTTATTTTTGTTTCAAGTTTTCACCTGACTACCCCTGTTAGTTACCTAGCCATATTGCCAACCGATAACGCACGTCGAAAACTAACAAGGCACCGCTTTTTTCTTTTGAGGACAAACATCAGTAAATCACAAAAATTGCTGAATATACAAACATGTGTCATTTTATATATTACACCTTGTATATTCTCTTTTATCAAAGGAATGAGCGCATAGAAAAGGATGAAAGAAACATCATCCTTGTGGTGGAATCATGGATTAAGTCCGTTCAGCTCGGCATGACGAAAAACTGCCACATTCTACTACTACTACTACTACTACTACTAGTTTGAAACAAAGTCATTGAAAGAATGAATGATGAATTCAAATAAGAGTCATAGACATTCGTAATCTTATATAAAATGATGGTTAAAAACATAAATTCACATCTTTCCGATTCCAAAACTATTCACCAGAAATGGACGATAAACGTACAATTCTGGTCATATTTTTATTAAGTAGGATAAGCGACTGTCTAGTTAACATTTCGACTTGCATACGCAGTCTTATCAATAACTTCATGAAAAGATAAACCTACGATTGCTTAAGATTCGGTGGGACCGGCACTTTGTAGCCGAAACGGGAAAACTGCTACCTCAAAATCATTGTAGCGTGCTGATCTGTGTCTATGTTGTGTCACTGACATATCTTTAGTTCCGGTCCCACTGAATGGTAAGTAACCGTTTGATTGCCTGATCATAAGTTTATTGATAAGAGTGTGTATGCAAAATTTATGAAATGTTTTCGAACGTGTTGCTGCTTTCATAATTTGCAAGTCGGGGTCATTTCTGTGACGCTGATATGCAAAGCAAGACAGCATAAACGCATCTGAACGATGCTGATAGGATTTCTAAATCTATGTCTGGTAAAACTATAATTCTTAACAAATGCCATTGTTTTTACCTCGTTTTAAGTTTTATATGTCCATCAGAATTGTTTTTACATTTATGAAAACATATAACAAATCTTGCATACACAGTCTTATCAAAGATCTTATAATTAAGCAATTCGTACAATTACATATGACTCAATGGGACCGGCACTTTAGAATCCTACATAACGGTCTTGAAGATCGATGACAAAAACAGGTCAAATTTAAGTGTTGCCAAAACTATTCACCAGAAGTGGACGATAAACGTACAAATCTGGTCATATTTGACTAAGTAGGATAAGCGACCTGTAAAACTTTGCAGTGACAAGTTAACCTGTTCTATGATAAATAAAAAAAAAAATAAATAAATAAATAAATAAATTCGGCACGCGCTTTTCTACGTATTCCCAATGTTTTCAGATTTTGAATATTTCTGTTGCGTTTTTATCAAAGCCATTTGTCATTTATATCTTTTTGATTGCTTGTGGAGGTATGTACTATAACATGAAAATGTAAACTGTGAAGTGCACGTCAGGATGATAGTCAAGATACTCAATCTTTTGTGCTTTGGTAGCATAAACTCCACTCGACCATTTGCAAAAATTTATACGTCAAGCGTCGCTGCGTAATCAAAACCGTACATGACGTTTAAACTGGCATTAGGAATACGAAGGCGCACAATGTAGCAAAAATGAGCACGGTTTCGTGATTCAAATAATGACACTATTATGCGCCGTGCTTAGATAACACGATCTGCATTTAAACATCGCCGTCTTCACTGGTACAGTGATGATGGACGAATATCTATCTATCTATCTATCTATCTATCTATCTATCTATCTATCTATCTATCTATCTATCTATCTATCTATCTATCTGCCAAAAATTGCGCCAGTCACATCATTACGAAAACATGCCTATGCAATATACAGAGATTTTTAAAGTTGTAAAAAATGAAAATTTTCAGTAGCAAAAAATTTGACATTTTCCTTATTTGGCTCAAAACCTAGATTGTAGGTACACGTTAGAGCCGCCTCGGCGAGACGATTCTAACGAGTACCCACAGTCTATGTTTTTGAGCAAAAAATGGGTATACGCCTGCATACCCCAATTTTATTAAGGGGGTATTTATTTCACGGACATGTTTTCCTGATGTGAATTTGACAGCTGTCATTCCAAATAGAAAATAAGCTTTAAAGCATCGCTGTTTACATTGTGACAGGAGGAATGGACCAAACTAGCATTGCTCTAGATATTTATTTATTTATTTATTTATTTATTTATTTATTTATTATAGCCAAAACTGCACCGGTCATGTGAAAAAGATAGCAGTCATTCCGACTAGAAAATAATGCACATCTGTAGATGCTGATACTAATTTGATTAAGGACTGTTAACATATCACCTTAATTAACTAAAACAAAAACAACTTGTTCGTTTATTTTCTTCCCCTTTTCTAGTATCTCTTTCAAGTTTCACCTGACTACCCCTGTTAGTTACCTATCCATATTGCCCTTTGCTTAAAAACCGATAATGCACGCCGAAAACTAACAAGGCACCGCTTTTCGCTTTGAGGTCAAACATCAATAAGTCACCAAAATTGTCGAATATACAAAAATGTGTCACTTAATATATTAAACCTTGTACATTCGCTTTGATCAAAAGAATGAACACATTGAAAGAATGAAAGAAATAAAGAAAACTTGCCTATGCAATAAACAGAGATTTTTTGAGCTTTAAAAATTGAAAAATTTCAGCAGAAAAAATTTGATATTTTTCTTGTTTTTGCTAAAAACATAGATTGTGGGTACACGTTAGAACCGCCTCGGGTTCAAGGGGTATTTATATCACGGACATGTTTTGCTGATGCAAAACCAGTGCCTCGGACATTCATCTTCTGATATAAAAGTGATAAAAAAAACCCATATATTCGCTTTCATTCCGATTCTCCTAGTCAAATTTCACCTAAACTTGATTTGCTTATTGCTTACGTATCAGTTTAGACCTTTTCCTTAAAATCAATTTCGGTATGATAAATCATAAATACAAATATGAACACAAATATAAATGAATTATCAAATAAATAAATATGATATAGCTTAATTGTCAATTTTGCCATTGTACGACTTAGTTCATCATTAGCCTGTTTACATTGATTCTGTGAATAGATCTCTTTTATGGCTGAAACTATTAAGGAATGGTTGCAGTAAAATTATGCTAAAAGCTTTGTTTGCTATGTACCAAAGCGTCAAGTCATGTGTTCGATATAAAGGTGTATGTTCAAACTTTTTCAACACTGATACAGGGGTAAAGCAGGGGGACCCGCTGTCCCCAGTACTGTTTATATTTTTCATTAATGATATTATTGAAAACACTTCTGATCATAATGATGATATCTTAACAATAAATGAGATTAATACATTTATACTCATGTATGCAGATGATGCTGTATTCTTCTCAAAATCTGCACAAACCTTGCAAAATATGCTTAATAAACTACATTCGTATAGTAATGGATGGGGCCTCAAGATCAACCTCGGCGAGGCGGTTCTAACGTGTAGCCACAATCTATGTTTACAGCAAAAATAAGAAAATATAAAAAAATTTCCTCTGAAAATCATCAATTTTTGAGCTGAAAAAATACGGGGATGTTTTCGTAATGGAACCGCCTCGTAAGAAATATATCATTTTTTTTCAGCGGAAAATTTGTAATTTTTAAAGCTCAAAAAATCTGTTTATTGCATGGGCAAGTTTTCGTAATGCTGTACAGACGCTGGGACATTTATCAGTTTTCTTAACCTTTGGACAAAAGGCATAGGGAAAGACAAATAAAAAGATTCTCATTACAATGTTTCTGGTTTCCTCACTTCTCCCCGCCAGTTAAATACTTCAGGAATATTCTTTTGGTTATTTTTCTTAGGAGGGTGGGGTGCTTTCGTATTAGAATTTAAAGGGCGTACATGTATATTATATACTATGCTTTAAAATAGTATGTTTGGCAATATACATATGGGAAACATTGAGCTCGGCCGGGGCTTAACTTAGTTTGACTATTTTACTAGGGAAGCCTTCTACAACTTTGTTTCTAGTAGTGAATTTCAATTCATGTTTACAGAAATTGAAATAAGCCATTATTTTGACCTTTCCTTAATTTTATGTGGACTTTGTTGTTGTGTGGTTCAATGTACAGAGTATTAGAATTATGATCGCCCTGCCGTTATCAGACATTCAAATGAGCAGAATCAAATGAATGCACGACCAACACGAACGAGAACGTTAACGGCTTGGACTCAACGATATTCAAATGACAAATACTTCACTCATGCACGTATCTGTTATTTGAATGCCGTCCTTCGTTGGTCAGGGGGCCCTAAAAAGGGCCGTTGCAAAAAGTTGGTTGGTTTAAAGACGAAGAACTTTTCTCGCGAACTGATAGAACTTTTGTTGTCCTCGCTTTCCGTCTCTTTCTTCACCTAAATGAACTCCATCTTTGTCAAAATCGTCTGGGAATTTTAGCTTTTTGACGAACATGTATGACGCTGGAAATGTCGACTTCTTCAGGCGGTTCGACAGAGCACGTCTCGACGTGTTGAATATATCTGGCGTCATCTCTTTGATTCGGAACTTGTTTCTCGGCGTGACCTCAGCTATGATGATGTGTTGTACTCGTCGTTTCTGTGTCAGGTAGTCGACGATATGCCACAGATCATCTTCTACGTCATCTGCCGATTTGCCGTCCGCTAAGTCGTTGCCTCCAATACTCAGTAAAACAGTGTGAGGGCGATGTCTTGTTGCGCGATCGAGCAGATATTTGCTGTCTCGGAGTTCTGCTGCTGTAAGACCCCCATAACCAAACATACGGATGCGTTTTGTGCCCAAACGACCTTTGCAGTACTTTCTCAACCGCTTGACGAAGGAATCCCCCAAAATAGCGCAGTGACTCATCTCTATGCAGACTTGCTGAATTAATGAAAATAATGCAGAATGTTTTTTTTTTTTCCTTTCAGAATTTTCATACATTTTGCGCATGCGCACTGAATAAGATCTTGAAGCATGCGCTTCGTGTTTTTTTCTATTTGCGCATGCGCTTATACATATGGTAACGCCCTTTCAATTTTGCGCTTGCGCAATAAGTTATCGTCGAAATTTTGGAACCGCCTTATCATGTGACGCGAAAGCCAATAGACTATTGGTTAATGGTATTTTCCATATTAAGTATAAAAAGTATTCTTGAATTTAAACTTTCACACTATAATTTATAGTAGCATTCATTCGCACGGAATTATTTAAGTTTTGAGTTCGACAATCGTGTTTTTGTTTAGTTCAGTTCATTTGTTTAACTTTTTGTGAAAGATTTTTAAAAACAATTTCTTTGTATTTGTGTGCATTTTTGTATTGACATTGTTGACTGTGTTCGTCTCAACTGCTTGTGTTTTCCACTGTGTTTGAAAACCCGACAGCCAGGAACCATGGAGAAAGATACAGAAAGAAAGTAAGTTTTTTGTTAATATTGTATTTTCTTACAAATTCGATTTCGGTGGCAAGTTTAGAACGTAGTCGTGAAAACATGATGCGTACTTTATCTTATTTATTTAATTATTTATTTATTTATTTATTTATTTATTTATTTATTTATTTATTTAGTTAGTTAGTTAGTTAGCTATTTTGTTAATAATTACGAAACACGCCCATGTACTTAAACTTCCGCAAAAAAGGAAATATTTAATTCGAAAAAAAAATGATAGTTTAAATAATTTTGCTCAAAACATAGGTTGTGGCACCATGTGAGATCCGCCTCGGCGAGGCGGGGCGGTATCTAATGAGTACCCACAATCTATCTACTGACATGTTTTCATAATGGGTATTTATTTATTTATTTATTTATTTATTTATTTATTTATTTATTTATTTATTTATTTATTTATTTATCTATTTATTTATTTATTTATGTTTTAGGTTACATCTTGTTTTGGAATAAACACCACTACGAAAACATACCCATGCAAAATACAGAGACTTTTCAGCTAGAATTTTAAAAAATGTCGTCCGAAAACAATGTGTTTATTTATATTTGCTCAAAGCATTGATTGTGGATACACGTTAGAACCGCCTCACCGAGGCCATCCTAAAGAGTACCCACAATCTATCTACTGACATGTTTTCATAATGGGTATTTATTTATTTATTTATTTATTTACTTATTTATTTATTTGAAAAGATGTGCTCAATGATACAACCCGGTTGTCTTGAGCTCTGTTTTGTAATCAACACCACTACGAAAACATACCCATGCAAAATACAGAGACTTTTCAGCTAGAATTTTAAAAATGTCGCTAGTAAAAAAAAATGAGTTTTTTTTTTTTTTTATTTACATTTGCTCAAAGCATTGATTGTGGATACACGTTCAAACCGCCTCATCGTGGCCATCCTAAGGAGTACCCGCAATCTATGTTATGGCTACAACATAGGTTGTGGTATCATCAGGAAAACATGTCCGTGCAATGAATACCCCATTAAACCACACTTTTATACAGTAAAACTGGGGTATGCAGGGGTATACCTTTTTTTCTTATTTTTGCTCCAAAACATAAACTGTGTAAACTCGTTAGAACCGCCTCGGCGAGGCGGTTCTAACGTGTACCAACAATCTATGTTTTGAGCAAAAATATCAAAAATTTTCTAATGAAACTTTTCAATTTTTGCAACTTAAGAAAAAATCTATTCATTACATGGGCATGTTTTCGTAATAATCACGTGAGATCCGCCTCGGCGAGGCGGGGCGGTTTCTAACGAGTACCCACAATCTATCTACTGACATGTTTTCATAATGTTTATTTATTTATTTATTTATTTATTTATTTATTTATTTATTTATTTATTTATTTTTGTTTTAGGTTACATGTTGTTTTGTAATAAAGACCACTACGAAAACATACCCATGCAAAATACAGAGGCTTTTCAGCTAGAATTTTAAACATGTCGTTAGAAAAAAAAATAATTTTTTTACATCACGAAAACATATCCGTGTAATGTATACCCCCTTGAACCCCACATTTATATAGCAAAACTGGGGTATGCAGGGGTTTACCTATTTTTTTTTTATTCTTGCTCTAAAACATAGATTGTGGATACTCGTTAGAACAGCCGTTGCGATGCGGTTCTAACGTGTACCCACAATCTTTGTTTTGAGCAAACATAAGAAAAATGTCAAACTTTTTCAGCTGAAAATTTTTAATTTTCAAAGCTCTAAAATCTCTGTAAATTGCATGGGCAAGTATTCGTAATGCAATTGCTCAAAGCATTGATTGTGGATACACGTTAGAACCGCCTCACCGAGGCCATCCTAAGGAGTACCCACAATCTATCTACTGACATGTTTTCATAATGGGTATTTATTTATTTATTTATTTATTTGAAAAGATGTGCTCAATGATATAACCGGTGTCTTGAGCTTTGAACGAATAACAAAATAAAAAAATTAGGTTACATATTGTTTTATAATTAACACCACTACGAAAACATACCCATGCAAAATACAGAGACTTTTCAGCTAGAATTTTAAAAATGTCGTTAGAAAAAAATGAGTTTTTATTTATATTTGCTCAAAACATTGATTGTGGATACACGTTAGAACCGCCTCACAGAGGCCATCCTAACGAGTACCTGCAATCTATGTTGTGGATATAAAATATCATATCAGCCTTTTCTACAGATTGAAATGAAAATGGTCATGTTTCTAGCGTGCTATTTGTTTTACATGCATCAAGAAAACATGCCCGAACAAAGTACACCCCCTCAAACCCATTTTTGTATAGTAAAACTGGAGTTTACATGGGTACACCTATTCTTATTTTTGAACCAAACATAAATTGTGGGTACTCGTAAGAACCGTTGTATGCCCACAAAATCAATGTTTTGAGTAAAAATAAGAAAAATATCATAACTGATTTTGATTTAATTTTTACATCTTCAGAATAATCTGTAGATTGTATGGGCATGTTTTTGTAATGCAAAATATTCATAAGGTTCTGGCTAAATGGTATCCACTTATTTTACTAGATGTACATTACGAAAACTTGCCCATGCAATATACAGTGATTTCTAAAGATGTAAAAAATAACAATTTTCAGTAGAAAACTTTCGATATTTTTCTTATTTTTGCTCAAAACATAGATTGTGGGTACACGTTAGAACCGCCTCACCGAGGCGGTTCTAACTAGTACCCACAATCTATGTTTTGGAGCAAAAATAAGAAAAATAGGTATACCCCTGCAAACCCAAGTTTTACTATATAAAAGTGGGGTTTGAGAGGGTATACTTTACATGGACATGTTTTCCTGATGGATAGCGCTCTGGACACGGCACAAGTTTTAGAACGAATGTCAAGGACAAAAATAAAAACTTCCAATATGAATCTAGATGAGCTTTATTCGATTTATTCTAGGAAGTGGCTACTGACAGCCGGCTGTCAATAGCGAAAGTTCGCTACTGACAGCCGGCTGTCAATAGCGAACGTTCGCTATTGACAGCCAGCTATATATTTCTTATATTTGCGGGTTTCTAGTAGGTGACTTATCTTTAATATTGAAATATAAATGAATGGCATTAAATCTTATGACCCTAGGTTCATCACGTATCCTTTAAGCATATATTTTGTAAGTATGTTTGGGATTTGGGCCAGAAGTCAGACTTTCAAAAAATGTTAAAATTTGTGGTACATGTACATGTAATAACTAAATTAATGTTTTTCTTTTCAAGTTTTCCATATTCTGACAGCCCCTTTGTGCCTTATAAGGCATTCCTTAAGCTATAAGTACCTTTAAGGGTAGATTTCATTCAATGGCATGGAGCTTTAGTTTAGGGTCCATACCTGAATAGAAATAGAGATCAAAATAATCCAAGATCTTTTAAATATAACACTTTCTTCTTAACATTTCCATGTCAGATCACATCTTGTTATAACTCTAGTATGACACATGGAAACCTATTTGATAAACAACTAGGTGAGCTGGCTGTCATTAGCGAAAGTTCGCTATGGACAGCCGGCTGTCGATAGCGAAAGTTCGCTATTGACAGCCAGCTATATATTTCTGATTTAATTTATATCTGTTGGTTTCTGATATGGATTTAGATTTAATGTCAATATTGTCAGACAAATGAATAACATTAAAACCTTATGATTCTAGCTTACAGTCTAAGACATGACACCAAATGGTACATACCTGGGGTAGGGCTAGAGATCAAAATAATCTGAAATATCTTTTGAACGTGGTACTCTTTTCATATTAATGTTTCTCAAAGTCCATCTTTTGACAACTGCATACTTGGAAAAAGTAGGCTACATATAGGGCTTTGTAATCCATATATGCCATCAAATCCAAGGGACTAGTCTTTTGATCTGGAAATGGGGTTAGGTGACTGGGACAAAAGGCCAAAATCTAGATCTTTAAAATTCTAAATCAATACAGTCCTTTATAATCAAAATAGAAGTCATTTATTCTTGTACCATTTGTACCTTTTTCAAGTCAGACTTGTACTCCAGGGCTTAAATGGTGTCTGAGGTGAGTTGAATCATACAGACTAGGAAATAAACACAGGTCATGGCTGAGGTTACACACATTTTATGCCTTACTGAGGAATAATTCATACCGGGGATAACAATTATTGAGAAGTCATAATTTCATGTAACTATTTCTGAGATTAAAACTAAATTTTCTGGCCCTGAAAACGGAAAATGAGGTGAGTTGAATCCTCTAGACTAGCATAAACAGGGGTCATGGCTAAGTACACGCACATTTAGGCCTTACTGGCCCAATACTGGGAATTATTCATACCGGGGATAACACTTATTGAGTAGATCTAAATGTAAAATTCCTGCAGATTTTGAATGTGCTTTGAACATGATAATTTAAACTTTTATATCTGCTTGGAAGCAAAAAATCATCAAAAATACAGATTTCTTCATAAATTGGATACAAAATGTTGTGTAATTTTCATGTCGGATCTCATCTTGTTGAAACTCTGGCATGTGATAGATTCTGACTATGATCTAACTTGAAAACTACTTCATTCCTCCATTTATGTATAAAATGGAGGAATACTGATACAAAGTGATTAAAATGGTTATAAACTTGCAGGAAATGGATAAAAGTTTATCTTTTTGAATACAATCCATCATGTTTCTACATCTTTTTCAGAATAAACTGCTGGGCAATCTAATAGATAAATAAATTTGTATATAAATAAATGACTTTATAAATCATAAACACTTCAATAATAAATGTGATAACAGTATACTGGTGCAGCTCTGACAGAATATTTTATATTTTGAAAATGAAAAAAATAAATACTGAATTTCAAGTTATTCACTTTCCTTGTGATGTGTTTGATTCCCATGGGGTTGATTGTTACTAGGATTTATGAAGCCATTTCATTTTAAATATAAATATAGAGAAATAAACTTATGCACATTAATATATATGAAAATGTGTAGCTGGCTGTCAATAGCGAAAATTCGCTATTGACAGCCGGCTGTCAGTAGCGATCATTCTATCATCGTATCCTCTGATTACAAAACATTACGAAAGCATGCCCATGTAATAAACAGATGTAAAAGTAGAAAATTTCAGTGGATTTTTTTTATATTTTTCTTATTTTTACTCAAAACATACATTGTGGGTACATTCGGCGAGGCGGTTCTAACGAGTACCCACAATCTATGTTTTGGAGAAAAAATAAGAAAGAAATAGGTATACCCTGCATACCCCAGTTTTACTTAATAAAGTGGGGTTGAAGGGGGTATTTATTGCACGGACATGTTTTCCTAATGAAGTCGCTTCCATTAATGGTATACCCGACAAAAAGAGAAACGCAATGGTGAGACTTTCTTGTTAAGTTTTTTATAAATCGCTTCACTTCAAAACGTCATAGAATGTAATGTGTAGAGACTCTACTTTGATCGGTCTTGACCGCAACAGCTTAATAAAACTAAGCCTTAAACTTTTCATGGTTTATGGTTTATCTTTAGTATGCATTTTTTTAGTTGATACAAGAAGCAAAGAGTTTGTGACTGGGGTCCATGAGGTGTACTCGAAACGCTCAAAATTACCTGAGAGAGAATGAAAATCGGTGCAATTTTATGTGATTTTTAACGTTTGACACCGCCTGGTTGATGGCTATTTTTTGAAGCACAGAGTATGTCCTGACCAAATGGCATATCTTTGAATCTTTGGAATGGAATACTGAATGGAATTCTTATGAGCTTTATAAAAAAAAACAACTGATAAATGACACCATTGCGTTTCTTATTTTGTCAGGTATGTGTGTGCGGTATGTTGTTGATTGTATTTTATATAGTTTTTTTTTTGTTTAACTTAATGGAATTTCAAAGGAAGTGGCTACTGACAGCCGGCTGTCAATAGCGAAAGTTCGCTACTGACAGCCGGCTGTCAATAGCGAAAGTTCGCTATTGACAGCCAGCTATATATGTCTTTATATTTGTAGGTTTCTGTCAATTGGCTTATCTTTATTTTTGTCAGAGGCTTATCTTTATTTTTGTCATATGAATGATTGATTAAATTTTATGACTAGTTTCACCACACATACCCTTTAAGCATATATTTTGTTTGTGTATGTATGTCTGCTTTTTTGACCTGAAGTCAGACTTTCAGAAAATGTTAAAATTTGTGGTGAACTAAGTTAATGTTTTTCTTTTCAAGTTTTCTATGTTCTGACAACCAGTTTGTGACTTAGAAGGCATTTGTATACCATAAGAACTTTTAAAGGTAGCTTTCATTCAATGACATTGGGGCACTGTGGCCCATACCCAGGGCAGGATTAGATCTAAATTATCTTTTAAAAATATACTACTTTCTACATATTAATTTCCATCTTTTGACAACTGTATACTGGGAACAAATAGGTTAACAAGAAGGCTAGTTTTCCTCATATGGCATTAGATCCATTTAGGATTCTTTGATCTTGGACTGTGTGTGTTTGTGTGTGTGGGGGGGGGGGGGGAGGGAGGGAGGAGGGAAAAGGCCAAAGTCTAGACACCTTTAAACACGGGTGGTAATCAGGGGAACTAGCTCCAAAAAGAGTCAACGAGATTTTGTTCCCTCGACACATCCGGGAACTCACGAGCTAGTCCTCTCGACGGAAAAACATAAACAAAGGTATGTCTCAAAGCATTTTATCAATATTTATTTCTTTATAAGCCGTATGCTGCAAAATCCGGCAATGGTAGTCTGTGTAGATATGATTTAACACCACTCGCTGATAGGATTGGTCCTTGGAATATGCACGGTGCGAATATGATTGTAAAAGAGCGTTGAAGACATGAAATGAAAATATGTCAACACGAAGATTTGGGACCACTATTTTTTTCATTTTTCGTCAAATATATATCCTTCCGATCGCATGAAACATCATCCCTGATAAAACTAAGCCCCTGAAACCATATAAAAGCAAAACAATCCGGTGCAAACATTGTTTTGGGAGGATATTGACTAAATTACCGTCCGAGCTAGTCCTCTCGACATGGAGCTAGGTGCCTCGTCAAGGAGATAGCACCCTCGTTGAGGTTTTAATGTTGGAATTAGACGGAATCCTCGCGTCGGTCTTCCGTGCGTGGTGCCTCTGTGCAAATGTTTTTACGAGCCACCGAAGTGTAACGGGATGCAGCTTAGCCAGCTGATCTCTGTTTGAATCTATATATATGTATATGATACAAATATGAGGGTTTCAATGGGGTACCTTTGAAATCGCTAATCAGTAAAATTTTGGCCCAAAAATCGCTAATCAGTAAAAGTTTGGCCCAAAAATCGCTAATCAGTAAAATGTTTGCCAAAAAATCGCTAATCGGTAAAATAAATGGCAAAAAATCGCTAATCAGTAAACCCCAATGGGACCCTCTTATATGTTCTGAATGTGCAAAAGCATAAAGGCATAAATTTGTTTTATTTATTGTTCAGAGTCAGTGATGTCTAGTAAAAACATTATACGAATTTTCAACTGAAACTTTCATTTTTACTTATGACAAATCGCTGTATTTTGTATAGGCGTGTTTTGGTAATGTGTTGTTTTCGTTCGTATGTTTTTAGATACAGTAGCATAATGAATTGTGGTCTACTGTGAGTTATGAAACGGTTAACATCTGTTAAACATCTGTAAAATTGCAGTTAACTATCCCACTTCTCGTGATATTTATATTGTAAATCATAATGTCCAAGTTATAAAATAGTATACCATCATGGCCCATGCTAATTATGTATACAATTTATGATAATTTCCTATCTATGGTGCTAAAACCAGGAACGACAGCTATCATGAAATGACATTTTTGACTCAGTAAAACCTCAACGAGTGCTATCTCCTTGACGAGGCACCTAGCTCCATGTCGAGAGGACTAGCTCGGACGGTAATTTAGTCAATATCCTCCCAAAACAATGTTTCCACCGGATTATTCTGCTTTTATATGGTTTCAGGGGCTTAGTTTTATCAAGGATGATGTTTCATGCGATTGGAAGGATATATATTTGACGAAAAATGAAAAAATAGTGGTCCAAAATCTTTGTGTTGACATATTTTCATTTCGTGTCTTCAACGCTCTTTTACAATCATATTCGCACCGTGCATATTCCAAAGACCAATCCTATCAGCGAGTTGAGTTAAATCATATCTACACAGACTACCATTGCCGGATTTTGCAGCATACGGCTTATAAAGAAATAAATATTGATAAAATGCTTCGAGACATACCTTTGTTTGTGTTTTTCCGTCGAGAGGACTAGCTCGTGAGTTCCCGGATGTGTCGAGGGAACAAAATCTCGTTGACTCTTTAGTTCCCCTGATTACCACCCGTGTTAAAATTCTAAGTCAATACTTACAATGAATACTGATTTATTTTTGAACCATTTTGTACCATGTAGGTTTTTATGGAGTGACTTATAGTGTACTTAAGGGTCCAAATGATGTCTGGATGTGGGATTTTAAGGAAAATTTAGAACACCTTTAATTTTGATTAGAAAGTATACACAACACACATGTTACATGTATATCATATCTTGTCAAAACTCTAGTATAGACTTTAAGTACTTTAAATATTCTTTATTGATACAAAATTCTAAATAGCTAGTCTACCACAAACCCTTTTTATTCGAGCATCCTTATGAAAAGATGGACAAATAATTTTTAATTTTGGTCCATTTTTTTAAAGTTAATACTTGTTATCATTAGACATCTATTATTTCTTGAAACTTTGTCAGAGAAAATTCAAATTTTATTTAGTGGCTCTGAAAATGGAAACCGGGATGAGTAGAATCATCCAGGGGTACTGGTTATTTGCATTTTATGTCTGATTGATAATAATTCATACTGGGGATAACACTTACTGGTATGGATGTAAATATAAAAGTATCAGATCTTAGATAAATGCAACAAAATGTAGAATTAAGGCAGGTTAGGAGCTTTTCCAAATTTTAATTCAGCAAAAGCATGTTAAAGCAATACAACCTCTTTGAAATACTGTTATCAAAGGTACCTGGGAGTGGACAAAAAAGGTCAACATTAATTACATTAAAATTTTAAAATTTTACCCAACAAAATAGAAAAAACCCACACAATTGTAATATTTTCCTGTTAGGTTCTCTATAAATTTGAATACAAAATGCCATAAAAATTCCATGTCAGGTCACATCTTCTTATGAAAGCATGGCATAGATGTCTATCCATACATTACATCTCCACAGTTAATAAGGTTTATCTCCAGTATGTTACAAACAGGTTGTAAAATGAAAATTAAGAGCCGCAAAGGGTTTGAATACCATATTAAGATTATCAAGATGCAGACAAATAATAAATATGAGAAATCTTAAACACTGCAATTATGAATCTGTGATTGCAAAATACATGTATTGCTCAAAATATTTTACTTTGACTATGAAATAATAAATACTGGTATAACACGAAAAAAAAAACTTACATTCCTTCACCTTGTTATGTGTTTGTCGCATAGATTTATAATACCATCGACCAATACAAACATTTAAACTTCTGCTTATGAAATAACATTTAAAATCATTAATATATATGAAAATATTCAGCTGGCTGTCAATAGCAAACTTTCGCTACTGACAGCCGGCTGTCAGTAGCGAAAGTTCGCTATTGACAGCCGGCTGTCAATAGCGATCGCCAATTTCAAACCTTTTTTAAAATGTTCTCATATAAGAAAGATATTTTGAACGCGAAGAAACGAAAAGAAATAACATGGTTTTTAAGCATAGTTTGATTTTGCCATTTGAGCCTTCGCTTGAGAAAACCAACAATCTGGGTTTCCGACCTGGTCTGACCAAAACCATGCTGTACAGCCACAGACAATATCAAAAAGCTTCAAATTTCAGATTTTTAAAGAAGTGGAAAAACACATGTGCTGATCAGCTGTGCAGGTACTGCTCAGCTGGTGTGCGCCTTTGTTTTCGCATATCAATACGATAACATGTCCGTGCAATTTATACCCCTTATACCCCACTTTTATATAGCAAAACTGGGATAAGCAGGGGTATACATAATATATTATTTTTCCTATTGTTGTTCTAAAACATACCCTGTGGATACTCATTAGAACCGCCCCGGCGAGGCGGTTCTAACGTGTACCCGCAATCTATGTTTTGAGCAAAAATAAGAAAGAAATGTCAAAATTTTAATCATTCGAATTTCAGCAAATTCTGTAAATTACATGGGCTTGATGTCGTAATGATCATATTGTTGGTTTTATGATGCGGCGGCTCATTTCTACAAGTGATTTATTAGATGGCAAAGCTTGTAAACGCGCAACACTGTCGTAGCTTTCATAAAACAACACATCACCACCCTGCATACTCGTGATGCAACCATATTTCTAAATCATTCGACACGTGGTAATTGGAAGTCTGAAAGACTGAGCAACATCCTACAGCGAATACTTCTTTGCCTCTGTACGGTGTTGCAACAAATCGAAGTACCAGACTTCATTTCACCGCAGTCCATATTTTCACTTGTCGCATGATGTTGAATTACCTGTGTTGATAGAAATTGGTTATTTCAAGTGTGTTCAGGTTGATGGGCCTCATTGTAATAGTAGTTCACAAAATAAAAATTGCATGAATAAAATTTAAGTTATCCCTCTTCATTTAAGCATTACTGTATCGGGTTTTATCTTTCGGACACTAGGGACATGTCGCCATGTACGGTGTAGAATATCATGTGTGGAAATGTTGGTTATAAAAGTGAAATCAACAAAAGAGGTTCAATGCGTGTCAAGATTTGGTTATTTCAAAAGCAATGTTTGAGCCGCCTCATGGGAAAACCAACTATCTACATATGCGAAAACAAAGACGCAGATCAGCTTCACGGCAATCGCGAAGCTGATCATCGCCTTTGTTTTCGCTACAAGGATAATACACTTCCTCTTCTTCTTAAATCCGAAATTTCAAGCTTCTAGCCTGCTTCTGTGATTGTACAGCCTGATTTGTGTTGGACCTGTTCGGAAACAACACTGTTGGTTTTCCCACGAGGCGGCTCATTTTTTCCTCATTTCTTGTCGTGACACTATATATAAATATATACATACCATTTCCGAAAACAAACACATATTTCAAATGTTATCGTATTCTTTCGATAAAAAAGTATTTATAAAACCTTCATAACCCTTGCAGCATATTCACATTTACATGTATAATTCCCGAGACGACAATCATTATGAACATAAATGCACAAATAATGTCCTGAAGCATGAGTTACCTTTGCCCCGATCACCGTACGATTTTACGGTCTGCGATATTCTCTACGATTTTTTAGAAATCGTAGGTGATCGTGGGCTACGACGTATGTGTTTACAATTCATACGGACATCGTACTATTTCATGATCTGCCTTTTGTCGACGTTATGATTCAATCGTACGGCAGTCGTAGGTCTCCGCAGATCTTAAGTGGATATCGTACGAAGCCCGTGCGATATCCGTACGGAGTCCCTTTATACGTTCTGATACAAAAAGCAAGGCGGTCGTACGGCAGTCGTAGGGTCTCCGCAGACGTAAAGTGGATATCGTACGGAGTCCCTTGGACTTCTGACTGATGTCTTGGTTACATTTGGCCTACGATATGCTTGCGATGATCGTACGATTCCATTTTTTGCATTTTCGTGCGGTCTCCGCAGGGTGACCCTACGATATCCCTACGATTCTACGACATCATACGATCTCCGTAGCCTCTACGATCTTGTAATAGTCTGCACGATTATAAATTTTAAAAATCGTAAGACCGTAGCCCGTAGACACGTCGTACGTCATCATACGGGCGCCGCACGGAGACCATGCGATAGTCGTGCGGTCACCTCACGTTTTTTGTACGGTTGTTTTGGGACATAAATCGTACAGCGATCGTATGGAGTCCGCAAGAGTTCTTGCCTAGTAGGTTACATTTGCCCTGATGTACGATTTTTCGTTCTGCGATTTCCCCTACGATATTTTAGACATCGAAGGTGATAATGGGCTACGACGTAGGTGTTTACAACTCATGCGGGCATCGTACCATTTCTTGTTCTGGCTCTCTGCGATGTTCCGAGTCAGAACCGTACAGAGATCGTAAGGCAATTGTAGGGTCTTTGCACACTTTAAGTGGAAATCGTATGAAGCCCGTTCGATATCCGTGAGAGTCCCTTCGATTTCTGACTGGGCCTTTGCGGTCTCCCTCCGTCTTTCGTGTACTACCGTCAAACGTGTACAACCTCACAGTGTATCATGGCTCCCCCGAAAGGAAAAGGCATGCGGTCCTATTGAAACCTTATGGTGAAATGCAACCGTGTGCAAAGCAGTCACATGGCGGCCGCACGATAAACGTGCGGACGCCGTGGTATGTCCGTATAATGACCGCACGACATCCGTACGATTTTATAACCTCGCGATATAGCCGTACGAATGCCGTTCGATCACTCTAAAGGTCTACGATTATCTTACGATTTTAGTCCAAATATTATCATAAAAACCTTGCGTAGACCGCACGATCATCGCAGGGTTTCCGTACGTCGGCCGTACGGCGATGGTACGATGCTACCTACGACATGTCTATGGGCTACGGTCTTACGATTTTTAAAACTTTGTAAAAGTGCAGACTACTACAAAATCGTAAATGAGGCAAATGAGATCGTAGGAAGCCGTAGAATCGTAGGGGCATCGTAGGGTCACCCTGCGGAGACCGCGCGAAAATGCAAAAATTTGCATCGTACAATCATCGCACGCTAATCGTAGGCCAAGTGTAACTTTGGCTTTAAGTTACATTTGGCCTACGATTAGCTTGTGCACGATCGTACGATCATCGCACGTTAATCGTAGGCCAAATGTAACCTGACTTAGCGCCCCAGTCAACAACTATGGTCATGTCGGGACGTTATATCCACTTTATGGGACCCAGCATTAGGGTTTCACGGTATACAAACATGTGCTTGGCAAAATAACCACCCCAAGTAAACCAAAAAGGCTTATATGTATTGATGGTTTGACGTGAACAACTTTTCTTGGGCATCATAACAATTTTTCCTAGATGAAATGGGTGCATGTACGTATCAACTTCATACGTCATACGAAAATTGGTACTTATTTTTCACACAACAAAAACCATACGAGTCCTTCACAGATGTGATGAATACAAACTGATTCAAAACGCACATGTAGTAGCGTACACTGGGGTGCCTAAACCGTGCACAAAAACTCGTTCAAAGCAAATTCAACGCACATGTTACGCTCATAGAACTTGTTCCATATGTATAAGATACATGTACGCGTCCGAGACACGCTGAGCTTCTAGAAAATTTGTAAGCATGTTCAAAAAGCCCAAACGCCCTTTGAACGCGCATCTACATACAGCGAACGTACACCAAGCGTACAAAACGCACATGTAACGCGTTTCTAACGTGTATGTGACGTGCTCCTGACGTATATTGAATTAAGCATTTTTGTCAACACGCCCGGTGCGCCTTTGGCTTATACGCTTAAGTGTGACTGCTATTTTAGCATGTAAGCTAAACGCGCACCGGGCGTTGACAAAAATGTACAATTCAATATACGTCAGAAGCACGTCGGAGACATGTTAGAAACGAGTTACATTCGCGTTTTGTACGCTTGTTATACGCTTGAAGCACGTTGATATATGTCGCCGTAGGTCGGTGGGCGCTAAAGACGCGTTTGGGCTAATTTTTTTAAACATGCTTATAATTTTCTAGAGGCTCGGCATGTCCTGGGCGTGTGCTTTCGAATAAGTTCCACGCTCGTTAAATACGTTGAATACGCTTTGAACGCGTTGGCGCACGTTTGAGGCACGCAAGTGAACGCTTAATTATTTTTTTTAACATGCACGTTCCGATTTTGAGATATTGCTTCTGTAGCGTGCCCAAGCGTGCGTGAGACGCGCGTTTAACGTTTGCTGCGCGCCCACAGCGTGTCTGGGATGTAACACAAACGTACTCCAAAACTTTGGGATTTTAGCTCACCTGAGCGTTAGGCTCAAAAGGTGAGCTTATAGGATGGCCATGATCCGTCCGTCGTCCGACGTCGTCGGCCACCATTTTCAAAGATCTCTTCTAAAACCACTTGGCCAATCAAAACCAAATTTTATATGAAACATCTATAGAAAGGGGGAACCAATGTGTATATAAATAATCCAGGTTTCATGACCAAGATGACCGCCATACCCATATATGGTAAAAACCATTACAATTCTTTTCCTCCAGAACCGGTGAACCGATTTTGAAATTCGGCATGAAATACCCTGGGATGACCTTGACCTATTTTACGACAAGGTCAACAAAGGTCGCCAATGCGTTTGAATGGGGATAACTTTTAAAATGTTATTTTAAAAGTCTTGCAGGAAATGGGCGGTAGGAATGAATATTGATGATTGTGACAAAAAGGACCCCAGGTGCTCATATGCCTCCACCCTGGGGCGATATGCATGTATATCTCCATAATGTGCTTCTTCTCTGAAACCACTTGGCAAATCAAAGCCAAATTTTATGTGATGCATCTATAGGATGGGATAACCATGGTATATATAAATAATCTAGTTCACATGACCAAGATGGCTGCCATGCCCATATATGGTAGAAACGCTTCAAATATCTTCTTCTCTAGAACCGCTGAATAGATTTCAACGAAACTTCGCGTGTAACATCAGGGACTGGAGTACTTATAAATTATGACACTGGTGACCTTGTCCTTTTTCACGGCAAGGTCAACATAGGTGCCCCATGCAGTGAATTGGGAAAATTGTTTCTCTGAAACCACTTGGCAAATCAAAGCCAAATTTTATGTGATGCATCTATAGGATGGGATAACCATGGTATATATAAATAATCAAGTTCACATGACCAAGATGGCTGCCATGCCCATATATGGTAGAAACGCTTCAAATATCTTCTTCTCTAGAACCGCTGAATAGATTTCAACGAAACTTCGCGTGTAACATCAGGGACTGGAGTACTTATAAATTATGACACTGGTGACCTTGTCCTTTTTCACGGCAAGGTCAACATAGGTGCCCCATGCAGTGAATTGGGAAAATTGTCAAAATGGCATTTGAAGAGAAAAAACTTGAAGGAAATGGGCAAATGGACTGAAGATTTATGAATCGGAAAAAAATGGACCCCGGGGTCTTCCCCCACACCGGGGCACTATACATGTACATCACCATAATATTAAAAGATCTTCTGCTCTGAAACCGCTTGGCCAATCAAAGCCAAATTTGATTTGAAGCATCTATAGGCAGGGGAAACTAATGTGCACATTAATAATTCAGGTCATATGACCAAAATGGCCGCCATGTACATATACGTTAAAAGCCCTTCAAAAATCTTCTTTTCCGGAACTGGTGGACCAATTTCAACAACACTTGGCATGTAGCATTGTGGACTAATGCATCCATAAATTATGATCCTGTGATGACTTTGACCGCAGTGGGACCGGCACTTAAACTGGTTGAAAGGCGATCTTAAGCGATTGTAAAGGCAGTGGGACTGAGGCTTAAGTGCCGGTCCCATTGATAAGAATGCATATCGAAAATTTGTCAAAGGTTTTCCAACGTGGTCCTGCTTTTTAATTTGCACATCGGGGTTCACAAAAATGACCCCAAATTAATTCTAATACATTTGTATAGCGATCTTCAGTGATCGTAAGGTCCCGGTCCCACTGCGCTTAAGATCGCTTAAAGATTATACCGACATGGAAAATACCTCTTTTTGAGAGCTTTGTATCGGCAGCTACAGATTTTGTAAATGGAGAATTTGTGTAAAGCAAACTTACAAACAAACAATCATCCATAGTGCATAGTGCATAGTCCATCCGTTTGGTCCTTTGAGATCAGCGAGAGTATTTTGAGAAATCAGAAAGTTACTATCGGTTAAATTGATTTTCTAACCAACGTTTAATGTATTTGGACCCATTTGGATTAATAATCATTGTATTGACTCCCCTTTTGAAAATAATCTTCGTTAAAATATTTGTTCAAAACATATTTTTTGGTTATACGTTATAAGCGCCTCGGCGAGAAGGTTCTAACGAGCATCAACAATCAATGTTTTTGTCAAGAATAAAAAAAAATTGGGTATACCCCTATATACCCCAGTTTGATAATGTAAAAGTGGGGTTTAAGGGGGTATACATTTCACGGACATGTTTTCCTGGTGTTGGTATCAAAGCAGCACAGCCAGGGAAGAATTAGTACCATTGAGTCACGATTTTCATTCAAATATTCCAGACGCATGTGAGAAATGCGCATGCGGTCAAATTTCTTGGGGCATTCACGCGTATTCTACACAGATTTGCCTAAACCTACCCATCTGAAGCGTTTTAAAATATGTATTAACACAACGCTCTGTTGAACCGCAAATTTAACACTTCGTAAATTTCACATTGTGAGACATTGGTACCAATTCCTCGCAGCACGTAAAAGATTGGTACTAATGCGTCGTAAATTTCATCCAATTATTCACATTTCAGAAATGCACACCAAGTTAACGAACCTTCATGCGCAAAATTCACATTACGAAAACTTGCCCATGCAATAAACATATATTTTTAATAAAACAAATTAAATGAAAAAATTTGATATTTTTCTTTATTTTTTGCTCAAAACATAGATTGTGGGTGCACGTTAGAAACGCCTCGTGGGGCAAACATAAGAAAAATTGGTATTCCGCCGCATACCCCAGTTTTGCCATAATATGAAAACGAACCGATTCCACGAACGTCGAATGCAATGATCGTCACACATGTGAAAGTTTGTTACCGTGCTTTTCGTATGAGAAAATATCATCATACCAGTTATATTTTAGCTCAGCTCGGCCAAAGGCTCACAGGTGAGCTTATAGGATAGGCAGTACCCGGCGTCCGTCCTTGAGTCCATCGCCAAATTTTAAACGAAGCAACTACAGGAAGGGGTTACCAATGTGTACATAGCTAATTCAAGCCACATGACCAAGTTGGCCGCTATGCCCATACTTTACTCGAATGGTAAAAAAACAACATTCAAACAATCTTCTTCTCCAGAACAGGGCTTGGTCTACCCCCACCTCGGGGCAATAAACATGTTTATTACCATAGTATTCAAAGATTTCCTTCTCTGCACATATAGTAAAAACTCTGAAAACATCTTCTCCGGAACCGGTGAACAAAATTTGGCATGCATCATCGGGGACTACAATATGAATATATATAAGACCCTGTGATGACCTTGACCTATTCTGCGACAAGGTCAGCTTATATGAAGGGAACAAATGCAGTAAACCTTTAAATTGTCACTGAAAAAAAGTTCCAAGAAATGGCAAATGGACAGAATACTTATAATTCTAAATGTTCATCTGCCGTTGTCCTGGGTTTATATGCATTCATATGACCATAATAGCCAAGCAAGTGTAATAAATGTCCCAGATCTGGCGGTGAGCGTTTACATAGCCACTGGTCCTCTTGTTTCACATTACCTTAACAGTTTGAAATTTGAGTATAAATTTACACGCTCAAAAAATCGAAAATGATTGTAAGCAAACGTCACTTGGTGACCATTTTCCCCATAAAAGTCGAAAATCAAGTCAGTTTGTTGGCATTGATATTCTTAATTGGTCCGCATGTAAAAAAGGCACATTCTTGGGCACCAAGAAAACGAAGGTCGAAAACAACAATGAACCGATCAACGATTTCCACATCGAAAATCGAACTAAACTCGATGCTCATAAAAATTAAATGTTTTATTCTGTACAATCAACACCGCTCCCCGCCTAATTACCAGGGACTACCAGATCTTCGTGCAAATTTCAAAAAGACGAATGCTTGCATTGAATCAGCGGAAGAGGAGGAAGGCAGATTAATGTTCAAATTTTCAGGCACATGGATCTGCTTCGTGTCGCATCGGACTTGCTACCGATCAAACTATTTAAGGAGCGGTCCCCACGGCCGAGCGGTTAAGAGCGCTGTTTCTTAATCACTCGATAATCTCGCCGCTGTGTCTGTTGGGGGTTCGAGCCTCACACTGGCCACATGCAAGACAAGGGTAGCGGGTGTGCCAGGTGTTTTTTTCTCGGGGTCTTCCCGTTTTCGCCCACCTCCTGATTGGTCCGTCTCACATGAGCTGAAATAATCCTGAAAGGGACGTAAAACTGAATTAAAATAAAATATTCAAGGTTTCCTGTTGCGACCTTGAATTCGATAAAGGTCAAGGCCATCAAAATCCTTAACAATGTAACTCAATGAATACGTTTATCACACAAACCGTAGCAAATTGCATGCATTCATTTCAAAGTAACACATTCGTCTGGTCTCAATTTGTTTTTCGTGCATTTTGGATATTTATTACAATTAAGTCAAGGTAACCCAAACCTTTTTGACTTTGAGTCAGTAGAGGAGTTGCCCCCCATGCGAATATCGTGAGCCCGAAAATATTTCAAGCATTTATTAAAGGGTAATACTATGGCGACTACATTGATGCACTTTCTAATATTTGTCGGGATAGGAAGCATAATACAACATTCGAGGAGCTAAGCGCTGTAGTGGTAGAGCAACGGACTCCGAATCGAGAGGTCCTGGGTTCGATCTCCACTCGCGGCATTGTGTTATGTCATTTTATCTCATTAAGTATTAGTTAAAAGCAAGGAAGCGGTGTCTCCGTCCAGACAAGACTGAAAACTGTTGACTGGGACGTTGAAAAAAAAAAACAAAACAAAAAAAAAAAAAAAAAAAAAAAAAAAAAAAACAGAAACAAAATACGTTCATGATTGAAATATTAAGATAAAGTAAGCAAGACATTTGATTTCTAGCAAAAATATGTAATTTTTACCCAAAAACCTACCACGGGTAGACATTTTAAGTTAAAATGTAAAATTTTAAGCAGATATTAAGAGCTATTACTCTTAAAGTAATAGCCAAATGTTTATAAAACCTAAAATGAGATCAAATACATAACGCTGTAACTTCAAATGACAGTTTTAACAGGTTTGTCCATTCAAATGCATAGGCAAACTATGTTTACCTTGCTGAAAAATAGGTCAAGGTCATCACAGGGTCACGATTTATATATACATTGTTATATTCTTATCATCGATGCTTCTTTCTAAGTTTCGTTAAAAACGGTCAACCACTTCCGGAGAAGATTTTTGAAGGGCTACCACACCATTTTGGTGATGTGACATATACACATTGAATCACCCTTCCTATAGATGCTTAATATTAAAGTTGGCTTTGATTGGCCTAGAGGTTCTGAGAAGAAGTTTTTGAATATTATGGTTATATATATATATGTATATTGCCCCGGGATTGGGGCAGATGAGTCCATTTGGTCCTATTTTTTTCAGAATCATTTATTTTAATATTCAGTCCATTTGCTCGTTTCCTGTAAGAATTTCCCGTTAAATAACATTTTCCTTATTCAAATGCATATGCGACCTATTTGACCTTGCCGTAAAATAGCTCAAGGTCATCACAGGGTAGTACATTGTAGTACTTGAGTAATCTATGGTTTATGCAAAGTTTCGTTGAAATTTCCTCTTTTCCCCTAGATGCTTCATATAAAATTTTGCTTTGATTGACCAAGCGGTTTGCAATTGTGGACGGACGCCGGAGCATCGGTATACTATAAGCTCACCTTGCGACCCTAACGGCTCATGTGAGCTAATTAACGCTCACCCGTGAGCATTATTTAACGACCATTGCTGAAATTGTTTTGGGGTTTCCGTTAGTTAGTACATGTGCCTATGGTTATGGGGGTTCCGTAAGTTAGTACATGTGCCTATGGCTATACCGAAAAATGAAATGGGCCTTTCTTAAGTGATTTAGTAAAACTTCGTATCAATTTTGTCAGTAAATTTACTTCACAAACTATTGACTATATTCTTGTCAAGAAATGGCAATGCAGAAAATAATCATTACATGAAGTTGTCGTTTCAGCAAATTTTCTGGAATCGGACTTCAGTGTATTAGCCATATTCATTCCGAAAACACGCCCATGCAATATACAGAGATTTTTAAAGTTGTTAAAAATGAAAATTTTCAGTAGTAAAATTTTGCTATTCTTCTTATTTTTGCTCAAAACATAGTTTGTGGGTACACTTTAGAACGCCTCGAAGAACGTTCATCAGGAAAACATGTCTGTGAAATTTATACCCCACTTAAACCTCACTTTCATATAGTATAAACGGGCGTACATATGTTTCGTATGCACCAGTCATTTGTATTCGGCAGAGGAATAGCGGGGCTTTTAACGTTTAGAATTTTAAAGCCCGGGTCCATTTTTTTTTTTAAATCCCTGTTAAAGGCCCCGGCCTTGGGGACTGATAATAATGAGGAGTGACGACAAATAACCTAAGCTATTTAAATAATCTTTACTAGCATATTCCATGCTTAAGTTAGCCCAGTGGTTTCAGAGACAAGAATTTGAACACCTCCAACAGACACACGCCACAGAGGGGCTTTGGGATCTTGAAATTTTGCATACTAGAATACAAAAACTGTGGCTTGTTCTCGTGAAATTAAAGCATATATTAAAGGTGAAAATACAGCTAAATACGTGAATTGTGAAATATTCATGCTTGAAAGTGTGGTTGGACACTCTACATGTATATTGGCGGGAAATTAAAACCCCAGCACATCCCCAGCACTGCCGGGACTCTCCAGAGGTTAAATTCCGGCACTTCTCAAGTCCCGCTATGTCCCTGCTATGACTGCTGCACTATTTTTGCTTCAAAACATAGACTATGGGTACTCGTTCGACCGGCCTGATAGAGGCGGTTTTAACTCCTACCCACAATGTATTTTTTAGCAAAAATATTCAAAATATCAAACATTTTCAACTGAAATTTTATTTTGTTTTTACAGCTGAAAAAATCAGTGAATATTGCATGGACATGCTTTCGAATTTGTATATCGTAATTATTTTGATTTTCGTTGATTTTTAAATTTTGCCAAGGGTCAATTTGAAAAGCCTCATTGAGCACATGATACTCGCAATTAGCCGGATAAAAGTTATTTTAAAAGGAAGGCGTTCCCAGTTTTGGATATGAAGTAAAAATTTCTCAACTACCTAACAGAATGTCCCAGAAGTGCAAATCCATGTAGGCTTTATCATGACGTGATAAGCCACCGAAACATCCTTACGTTTTTTATGCCGTATAATAAAAATACATTTTGAATCTGAAAGGGAGAGCATATTGTGTAGCATACATGAAGCATACATAAAGTAAAATACACATCGCGGGAGCAATACAGCACAGCTAATACCATGTTGTTTACCCCTGCCCCCACTGATTGTTATCAGTCACTTTGGTTGTCTCTTGATAACCAATTAGATGTTGCATATTAATTACACCCATGCTAGTTGGTTGTCTCTTGATAAGCAATTAGATGTTGAATATAAATTCATCCGTGTATGTTGTTACCAGTCACGTTGGTTGTCTCTTGATACCCAATTAGATATTGAATACTAATTTCATCCGTATTAGTCGTTATAAAGTAAGAATGGAGGGAACAGGAATCGATGCAATTAAATTTAAATAAGTAACGTTGGTTTTCGCTTGATAACCATTTAGATGTTGCATATTAATTTCGTCCGTGTTAGTTGTCATCAGTCACATTGGTTGTCTCTTGATAACCCTTTAGATGTTGCATATCAAATTCATCCGTGCTAGCTGTTTTCAGTCGCGTTGGTTGACTATTGATAACCATTTAGTTGCATATTAAATTAATCCGTGCTAGTTGTTTTCAGTCATGTTGGTTGTCTCTTGATTTCCAATTTGCATATTAATTTCTTCCGAGTTTGTTCTTATCAGTGACGTCGGTTGTCGCTTGATATTAGATGTTGCATATTCATGTCTTCCGTGTTTGTTGGTTTCAGTCATAATGGTTGTTTCTTGATACACAATTAGATATTGCATGTTAAATTCAACTGTGTTAGTTGTTTTCAGTCATGCTGCTTTTCTCTTGATAACCAATTAGAGTATGTATTTAATTTCTTCGAATGTGTTCTTATCAGTCACGTTGGTTGTCTCTTGATAACCAATTAGATGTTGCATATTAATTTCTTTCGTGTAAGTTGTTATCAGTCACGTTCGTTGTCTCTTGATAACCATTTGGTAGTTGCATATTAATTTTATCCGTGTAAGTTGATTCCAGGCATGTCGATAGTCTCTTGATAACCAACTAGATGTTGCATTTTAATTTTATCTGTGTTAGATGTTTTCAGTCAAGTTGGTTGTACATTCATAACCATTTCGATGTTGCATATTGATTTCATCCGTGTTAGGTGTTATCAAGCACGTTGGTTGTCTCTTGAAAACTATTTCGATGTTGCATATAAATTTCGTCTGTTTTAGTTGTTATCAGCCAAGTTGGTTGTTTCTTGATGTCCAATTAGATGTTACATATTAATTTCATCCGTGTTAGTTGTTATCAGGCACGTTGGTTGTCTCTTAATATCTATTTTGATGTTGCATATTGATTTCATCTGTTTTAGTTGTTATTAGTCAAGTTGATTGTCTCTTGATGCCCAATGAGATGTTACATATCAATTTCATCCGTGCCATTTAGATTTTGCTTACTAATTTATCTGTTTTAGTTGCTTTCAGTCACGCTGGTTGTCTCTTGATAACCAATTAAATATTACATATTAATTTCCTCCATGTTAGTTATTGTGAGTCACGTTGGTTGTCTCTTAATAACCATTTAGATGTTGCATATTGATTTCATCCGTGTTAGTTGTTATAAGTCACGTTGGTTGTCTCTTAATAACCATTTAGATGTTGCATATTGATTTCATCCGTGTTAGTTGTTATCAGTCACGTTGGTTGTCTCTTGATAACCAATTTGATGTTGCATATTGATTTCGTCCGTGTTAGTTGTTATCAGTCACGTTGGTTGTCTCTTGATAACCAATTTGATGTTGCATATTGATTTCATCCGTGTTAGTTGTTATCAGTCACGTTGGTTGTCTCTTGATAACCAATTTGATGTTGCATATTAATTTCATCCGTGTTAGTTGCTTTCAGTCACGTTGGTTGTCTCTTGATAACCAATTTGACGTTGCATATGAATTTCATCCGTGTTGGTTGTTGTTAGTCACGTTGGTTGTCTCTTCATCGGAGATAACGATTTCGATGTTGCATTTTAATTTTATCCGTGCTAGTTGCTTTCAGTCAAGTTGGCTGTCTCTTGATAACCAATTAGTTGTTGCATATATATTTCATCCGAGTTAGTTGTTATCAGTCATGTTGGTTGTCTCTAGATAACTATCTTCTTTATTCCATATAAAATATGAATATTCTATCCCAAGTCCCGG
This sequence comes from Rugalucina vietnamica, assembly GCA_964017185.1. NCBI lineage: Eukaryota > Metazoa > Mollusca > Bivalvia > Lucinida > Lucinidae > Rugalucina > Rugalucina vietnamica. The sequence continues at coordinate 85,959,460 of OZ024869.1, read as the reverse complement.
GAGTTGAGGCAGGATTTTCTTTCCCTAGAGCGAAAAGACTTGGTGCATGTACCTTTTCTCCTGCATTAAATTGCACCAGCTACGAATCTTTCTTTGAAAAATGAATTCTTACTCAGCAAGACATAGTGGGGATGCCCTCCAGATAGTACTAAATGAAATCAAACGAAAAAAGAAAATCGAAAAAGAAATGTTGTAGTTCGATATTCAAATTTTGCAAAGTGTTTCTTGAGCCTAGTTGAATAGGCTAATTTAGAAGATGATATTCTCAACCAGAACATTTGCCAAAGTTCAAATTCGAGCGCGCGCGTGCGCAAACACACACACACACACACACACACACACACACACACATGAAATAATATCTTGTATTTTGATATGCAAGTTCTGCAACGGTTTGCTTCAATGAGCTTTTACATTGAGAAAATTAAATTCGCAATAACAATGCTTGGCAAACTTCTTACATGTAATTAAGTACAAAACACAAAAAAGTCCGTAATACGATCTAATACGATCTAACGAATATCGAATTACTTATTTTTATTTATTTATTTATTTATTTATTTATTTATTTATTTATTTATTTTTTTTGAATATCAAAAGAACGAAAAAAAATGAACTAGCCTCTGACAAAATATGCCCTGTTGATTTTATAGACACACAAAAAATCATTTCTCCTGACGGTTTCAATATCAATTCTGATGAAAAAAGGTATCTTGATGATTATCAATCGACTCAGCGAATTATTTTTACTATTAAGACATAAATTATTATTATTATTATTATTATTATTATTATTATTATTATTATTATTATTACTTACACATACGGACGGACAGGCGAGCGGGGAAAGCAATAAATAAGTAACAGCATGATCAATAAAAATGTATTTTTATCAGAAAAAATCAACAAAACCTAATTCATGTTTACTTATATTTTCAGGGTCCATCGCTGCCCCCTGTGTATGAAAAAGATCACACATCTTGAAAGGCACTTGACGAAGGAAATCTGTGGTAAGTTAAGTGCGATAGAGGCGTGCAAGGTGAAAAAGGCTGAAGACCATAGAGTGAAAAGGTTGTCCACACAAATGTGTGAGATGGCGTCTATTGAGGCAAAGTATGGCGAACACTGGCCATTGATTGCCAATGCCTTAATTGACGTTGAAATTCCCATTTATATTGGACCAAAGAAAGGACTGACAAGTCATGCGGATCTGCAAGAGTATATGGCAGGAAGACAGTTGCAGTTTGCGGAAACTCAAAAAGTAATGGTTGAACCTTTAGCTATCTCAGCGACCCAATCGTCAACGGAACCTACAATCGGTCCAAGTTTGTCAACCGAAAGCGATGACACACAGGTTGAAGAAGACAGTTATGCCGAAACAGCAACTGCCAAGAGGAAGCATTTGAGGGTCGCACTTGTCGACGTCACACGCGACACCAGGAGAGCCGGGGCATTGCTTTCAGCAAAAGGTGCCGACGAACAAGAACCTGGAACAAGTGCTTCTCCACAACAGGCTACAACTGGACATCGTGACACAGGGAGGCAGGATAGTGACAGCCAAGACAATGAGAATGAAACCGAACAACCCCTGAAACGCCGGAAAATCGGAAATATTGAAACAGACCAAGAAGTTGATGAGGAACCGAGACACTTCCGGAAACGACGGATGATCAGGGTCATTGTCGACGAAGATGATGAAGATGTTGAAGAACATCATGATGACGAAGTTCAGGACCAGACGTATGATCCAACCAAAGAGAAAAAATCAGATTCCGAGGACGAAGAACCCACTGTTCCGCAGAAGAGGAAACCGGCTAAACGACCGACAAAGAAATCTGCAAAGACCAATGACCAAGACCGTCCACAGCCAAGTGACAGTGATACCGACGACGAGGATGACAAGGAAGAAGACAGACGACTTCATTCAGATGTGTTTTTGAAACAAAATTATATCTTCTACACCAAAGCGGAAAAGAAATGGGCCATGGCGAACAGTAAGTACATAAAAAGTATGTACAATAAACTTACTGTGGAAAAGAAAGAACCCAAAACGATTGCAAATTCCGTGGGAACTTCGCTGAGAATCATGAAATTTTTCAGCCCCAATCACATGATTGATCAGTTCCAACCGCAACATCTAGCGGACACGGATGCTGTTAATCGATTCTTCAGCACTCTCCAGAAAAGCAAACTTTTGCCACAGACCCAGCTTCACTATACGAAGCACTTCAAACATTTCTTGAGAGGGATTATCAACATGAACGAAATCTGCTTTCAGCAGAAGGAACTGAAAGAAAGGCTAGAGTATGTTGAGGGTACATTGAAAACAATTGTTGCAGGTATTACAAAGACTAACGAAAAGTACCAGGCTGAAAAACAAGCAGTGAAGGCCCGAATGCCAGATAACAGTGTTCAAAGATACGAACAGTATAAAAAGGATGTGAAAGTTTTAGAAGAGAAAACGGCAGATCTTGTAGAAGACATAACAAACAGCAGGGCCAAAAAGGTAAAGCCCAAAATGATCAAACAGATTACATCATTTTTCTTGGCTCTAGGTGTCAGAGGTGGGCACCGACCAGGTGTTGTAACTGGGATGTCCTTGAAGGAATACAAGCGGGCGAAGAAGGCGGATCCTATCAATGTTCAAGGTGTAGGGCCATGTCATTACCTCGTCACCCCAAAGCACAAGAGTGGTGGTAAGACACCAGCATATTTCTTTTTCACGGAGGCACAGTTTACACTGCTAAAGAAGTACGTGAAAAACATTCGTGTGCCATTTCGGGGTGACGAAAATGAGGACGAGCCTTTATTCACCAACAACAGTGGAAAAACGATAGGCAATCCGTCAAATGATCTAAGAGCCCTAGAGGAAGAAAATGAAATGGATGTATTTTTATCCAATGACGCCAGGCACTGTGTTGAAACAGTAAGTTTCAACTACATGGATAAAAAGACACAGCTTGCAATCAGCAGACATTTATGTCATGACGATGCAACTGCGGTTGGAAACTATGTGGATTCAGGACTGAATTGCGCAATTATGGCAATGTCAGCGTTCGAATCTATATCGACAGCGCAGTTAGCTTCCAGTTCACAAATCCCACAACCAGCTTCCAGTTCACAAATTCCACAACCAGGACCTTCAACGGAAATGCCAGGCACAAGTTCCGATGGGGCGTCGACTAATATGCAAGCTGCATCTCGACCAAGCTCCCCTCTAAGTGACGCTAGCTCGTCTGGAAGTTCTGCGGTCAACACTGCCGATGTTCGGGTTGTTCAACGGAGAGAAGCCTTCATAAAGTCGTGCTTCGAACCGATCACTGCCGATTCTGATCGTCTGCCGACAAAGAAGGAATTTAAGCAGATGTTAAAGGAACATCCCGAATACGGCATTGATGAAGCAGAGCTGGACCACTTTCAGACACAGTGTCAAAAAATGCGGAATGAGGCCAGGGCAGACAAAGTGTTGAAGGACCTGGGGCGAACAAAGCTGAGGGATCCTGAAAATGACATTCGAACAATTCTCCAGGAAAGAGGCTGGTTGAATGTTAAAACACTAAAGAGAGCGAGGACGCTATATGAGAAAAGACAGGCTCCTGAGCTCAAGCGAAAGGCCAGCCCAACCCAGTCAACCATTTCAGCTAGCCGAGTTAAGAAACTGGATGACAAACATGTTAAAAATGTTAAAAACCAGTCCTGGGTTTTAGCTGAAATTAAAAATTTTGGCGGTGGTAAGGGCAAAGGCGTCGTTGCAGCTAAACATATAAGCCAGGGCAGTGTCGTCTGCGACTATCATGGTGATGTTTTACCCTATGACGAGGGTCAGGCAAAGTATGAGGCAGAGGACACTGCCAATAACTGTTATATGCTGAAGGTTGACTTTGGAGGGGAAGTCAAATATATTGATGCAAACCCCGAACATTGCAGCTGTCATCCAAAGACGAACCTCAAGGGAAGGCTTCTAAACCATTCAAAGAGTAAGCAAAATATCAACCTTACTCCCAAGCTATATGAATACGAAGGCCGCCCAGTGGTTTTGTTTGTTGCAACCCGGGATATCGAGGAAGGAGACGAGCTGCTGTGGAATTATAATTGCCAGAACGATCCACAGTCGAGCCAACAGGAATGGATGAAGACATAATATAATCTTTGTGTTACTGATCGTTCCAAGGCGATACTTCTGTGGTGGTTCTTTTTGTTTTATGTCTTGGTGTTTCAAATTTTTTGTGCTGTTGGCGCCTTATGTGTGTTTTTATAGTTTTAGTTAAGTTAAGGTAACTGAGTTCCCTATTGGGAAAAATTTAGCTGCTCATTCGGCTTACGATATGTTCCATGGTATAAGTACCTGATTGTTAGTTTGGTTTTTTACCACCTCGGTTTTTGGAGTGGGAATCTTTTTCTGATTGCGACTTTTCCTGATCTTTGCCTACTTGTACCTTTTTATGAATGTTTTATCTTCGTATATAACTAGAATGTTGGCTTTTCTTGGCGATTCTTCGTGATACCAACGGAAATTTACAGCGCGCCTGTTTCGACTGTTGGTAGCGCTAATATGTGCAATGTGTGAAAAACATTCTACTTGGCTACAATACAATATTATGTGTTTCCGATTCATTTTATGAAATTGTGCATTTCATTGCTATACATGAAAGAGAGATCTGCAAGATCTACAAGATCTGCCGTTTAAGAAAGTGATTCTTGAATCACATTCGGTATTCTAGCAGATATACGTTAGATCCTGCATCAGGGCATTCTTTTGGAATGTTTTATCTTCGTATATAGTAGTTAGAATGTTGCCTCTTTTCGGCAATTCTTCGTGATACAAACGGAAATCTAAAGCGCAACTGTTTTGACTGTTGGTAGCGCTTATATGGGCAATGTGTGGAAAAACATTCTACTTGGCTTCATAACAATATTATGTGTTTCCGATTCATTTTATGAACTGGTGTATTTCATTGCTATACATGAAAGAGAGATCTGCAATATCTACAAGATCTGCCGTTTAAGAAAATGGTTTTTAAATCACATTCGGTATTCTAGCAGTTATACGTTAGATCCTGCATCAGGGCATTCTTTTGGAATGTTTTATCTTCGTATATAGTAGTTAGAATGTTGCCTCTTTTTGGCAATTCTTCGTAATACAAACGGAAATCTAAAGCGCACCTGTTTCGACTGTTGGTAGCGCTAATATGGACAATGTGTGAAAAACATGCTACTTGGCTACACAACAATATTATGTGTTTCCGATTCATTTTATGAAATGGTGTATTTCATTGCTGTACCTGAAAGAGAGATTTGCAAGATCTACAAGATCTGCCGTTTAAGAATTTAAAGTGATTCTTGAATCACATTCGGTATTCTAGCAGATATACGTTAGATCCTGCATCAGGGCATTCTTTTGGAATGTTTTATCTTCGTATATAGTAGTTAGAATGTTGCCTCGTTTTGGCAATTCTTCGTGATACAAACGGAAATCTAAATTACATTCGGTATTCTAGCAGTTATACGTTAGATCCTGCATCAGGGCATTCTTTTTGGATGTTTTATCTTGAAGTTCGTATATAGTTAGAATGTTGTATTTTCTTTACACTTAATAATTCATCTCATACAAAGGGATATTGCCTCTTTTGGCATTTCCTCGTGATGTGATACAAACGGAAATTTACGACTGTTGTTAGCGCCAAAAGGGACAATAAGTGAAATACAATTTACAGGGTTACAAAAGATTATGTGTTTATGCGATTCATTTTATGAAATGGTGTTCATTGTTGTACCTGAAAGAGAGATTTGTCGTTTAAGAAAGTGATTTTACATTCGGTATTCTAGCAGATATACGTTAGATCCTGCATCAGGGCATTCTTTTTTGAATGTTTTATCTTCGTATATAGTTAGAATGTGGCCTCTTTTTGCAATTCTTCGTGATACTTAAGGAAATCTAAAGCGCACCCGTTTAAACTGTTGATAGCGCCAATAAGGGCAACGTGTGAAAAACATTCTACTTGGCTACACAACAATACTATGGGTTTGCGAATGTATTAAATGATGTAGTTCATTGCTGTACCATAAGTGACTCTTAAATCACATTCGGCATTCTAGCAGATATGCGTTAGATCCTGCATCAGGGCATTCTTTTTGAATGTTTTATCTTCGTATATAGTTAGAATGTTGTATTTTCTTGACACTTAAAAACTCAACTCATACAAAGGGATATTAAAAGAACCTGGCCCAGGATATTTAACATTCTTTTCGATTTAGATAACGCGTTAATGAACAAGTTGTGGGGAACATTCTACACCGCAACACAACAACTACTGATGTGTTTCCGTTTCATTTTACAATTTGATAGTGGTTTCTGTGATATACAAATATATGCATACGAACAAAATTTTAACTATGGTTCCGAGAGAGTGCATATCTGTTTGTGTGTGCATTATGGTATGTATGTGTGTTTCTGAAATAACAACAAATACAAACTCGTTCAAGTGCCTTTCATGATTCGTTTTTCCAGTAGTTTCCACAAAGCGGAAAGGTAAATATATAACAGTAGGTATCATACTCAGTGTCAATGAATCGTTACAACTACATGTAGATGAATGTTTAAACTGACAAATATATAAAAAAAAGAAAACGGTTTAGATAGCACCGGTACTAGTCAATGTTGTTTATGAAACCGCCAAATCAATTTTAATATTCTTTCTAATGGTCAATCAACTATGCATTTCACTGTATATGCAGTTGTATGAAAAAGGAAAGCACACACATACAGCACTGGAAGGTGATGCACTGTGCTCATGCATCTGATTATGGCAATGTAAATTAACTACATGTACTTTTGACTGAGTACACGTACCTGTGTCCTCGCTAACCTTTCATTGACGCCGAGTACTTTAAATAACAGTATGTCAGTCATGTTTTGTCAATAAGTGTACAAACATGTATTTGACTTTTGAAAAGGTATATAGAAGTACGAACACGGTTCGTTGTAGATGACTGAAGGTGGACGTTGTCACAGTAAGTGCACAATGGGAATGTCTTAATTTATTTTACCAACGTATACATCGGCTTCGCTTTTGGTAAATCCCGCTTCTCTTCAGTCGAAAGGCGCTTGCATCGTGATTCTACCGTGCACATCAGGTCGTAGACAGATCGTAGACACTGCACTGCGTTTTGGACCAAAAACTACCTGCGCGCACGGCAGTCGAGGGGCTGTCCCAAGTCAAATAGTTGCGTCGCATTGTAACAGCTGTAGTGCGGGAGCTGTTTGAGTATACATTTGGTCAATATAAGCGGAATTTATTGCAATTGTCAAATAGATTTTAGACATAGTTCAAGTTTTCGGCTTTCCGCCCTTCCTTCCGTTTGTCCGTCCTTCTGTCCGTTAGTCCCCCTATAGTAGTGTGTACCTTGTGTACGCAAGGTTTTATCCCAATTCTTGACAGATACCTTGACCATGCTTTGAAGATATGCATGTGGTTTGGACATGATTGAACTTAGTCATTTTCAGGCACTCTGACAGTGAACGTGAATTGACAGTGGGTAACTTTGGTTGCGCAACACCTGCTACAGATTTAATTCGATTCTTTTGAATCTTTACAGATGTCTTGACCATGCTTTGAAGATGTACATGTGGCTTGGCTAATACCCTCAGATTAATTTTGTAGTATGTACCTTGTGTACGCAAGATTATATCCCAATTCTTTACAGATACCTTGACCATGCTTTGAAGATGTGCCTGTGGTTTGTATATTATTCTCAGATTAATTTTGACACTTATTTTGCAATTTGAACTTAGTCATTTTCAGGCATTTTGACAGTGAACTCCAATTGGGTAACTTGTGTGCGCAACACCTGCTAAAGTTTTATTCCTATTCTTTTGACATTTTACAGATGTCTTGACCATGCTTTGAAGATTTACATGTGGTTTGGATAATACCCTCAGCTTAATTTTGACACTGATTTGCTTTTTGCAGACATTTTGAAAATGCAAGTGAATGAACAAAGGGTTCCTTAATGTGCACAACTCTTGCTATAGTTTTATTCAAATTCTTTTGAAATTTTATATATGTCATGTCTTGGCTTTGCTTTGAAGATGTGCATAGGGTTTGGATATATACCTCAATTTAAATTTTTGACACTTTTTTCGCAATTTGAACTTAGTCATCTTTCTGGCATTTTTACAGTGAATTGACAATGGTTACCTTGTGAGTACGGCGCCTCCTACATTTTAAGTCCGATGTCTTGACCATGCTTAGAAGATGTGAATGTGGTTTGAATATATTCCTCAGCTGAATTTTTATCACCATTTTAAACAGTTTAATTTAGTTTATTTTCGGGCATTTACACTAAAAAGTGAAGGTAAAATGGTCACCTTTGTGCAACTCGTAGTTTTATGCTGATTCCTTTGAAACTTTGAAACAGAGGTTATTTGCCTGGCCTGGAGATATGGATGTGTTTTGGATATACATTGTTCTCTGGTTATATTTGTGTAACTAAACAATCAAGGCGGGGGACATTCTGTAAATTAGCTTGTGTTTTAGTTTCAGATTGAGCCATTCTTTTGGCAGTCTCGCGACCGCGCACCATACTTTGTGAGACATCTACAATCGATATTTAGGTAAGTGTCATTATTAAGGCATCTTTACATGGTCAATAGGAATACTGTATAATACATTTCCACACTACATCACCATATGTTTTCGTGATGGAACGAAATATCCTGCGCAGAATGATGCGACTTTGCATGATACATGACAAAATCGACTAAGGTGACTACGGCGAAGAGTACATTGTCTCCCAGAACGCAGTTGCCAAAGCGTTATTACTTCGTTGTATATATTGTTGCCTATGGCTTCCAATTACCAATTTCGCATGTAGTATGTGTTTAAAGTTGCATCGCGGGTATACAGGTTGTATATCCTATGGAGCATGGCTAGATTCGCATTTGTATTCACAATTTTAATGTTTAGTTGACCCTGACGGTCAAGAGGCACAAATTCTGTACCTAAGTGCAATGGTTTGCATTATTGGAGAGCAATTAAGGCATGTTTTTATTTTGATGACCTAAATCTTATTAGGCGTTCATCGTGTTATATCATAGTTGGAACACACTATGGAAGAACTGTAAGAAGAAAACCGTTTAAATAATGTGGAAAATTCCAGTCCTTGATTTATTATCTCAGAGCTCATTAATTTTGCTTTAATTCCGCTTCCTGTGTCAGTGGATCTTAAAATGTCTTGGTCAAGAACACTAAATGGCGGAGGTAGATATCAAACCTGGTCAATCGGTCTCCCAAATACAGACAATCACGTTATTGCATTTTAGGGGTTGACAAGGAAACAATGATAAATCAAAATTTAGCATCTGCATTGTAACCTTCTATGAGTATTCAGGAATTTTATGTTCTATTTTTTAATTATTTGAATACATTTTATACGTAATAAGAAGATACGCAATGACACTCAGGGCCAGTCTACATAAAATTATAACATTTATGTTTATTGATGTTTTGGGATTTAAATCAAATATGCAAATAAAATGAAGCCACTGATAGAACGTAGAGATCAAATGTTCAAGACTTTGTGGACAGCAAAAGCAGAGAGTTCATTTTATTACTTCGAACGAACAACATTTTGGCACTGTATATATTTGCTCCTCATAACATTCTTTTGGACATATAATACACACATCGGTGCATGTATGCCTAAAATTGAATTATTGTTATTACAATATAAACTATACGAATAACAAAAAGGTTTTACAAAACTTCGGTGTTTGGTTTTGAGGAAAAATGTTTCCCCAAACTTTGACTGCAAATCTATGCAAAACCTAGTGACAGGTCTAACGCTCGTATCCAGAGAAATAAAACTGTTCCCGATGACGGGTGAAGGTATCTCAGAAAGAGTGCCCGCCTATTCAGGGATCATTGCCCCTCCCGATGACGGGTGAAGGTATCTCAGAAAGAGTGCCCGCATATTCAGGGAAGGGATCAATATGTATCCATGTACATGTAAAAGGGTGAGTTGCAGAAATAGCAATTTCGAAATAATGCACAAAGATTGCCGAAAAGAAATGCTTCATACAAAAATTGCAGTAAAGAAATATTGCATACACAAATATCTGAAAAGAAATGTTGCATACAACGATTGCAAAAAAAATATGCGATCAAAGACTGCCAAAAAGAAATATTGGAAACAAAGATTGACTCATGGCGTACACATGTCTTATTGTTTTGGACCCCGAGATACCTTTCACTCTGCCTGAGATGAAAGGTATCTCGGGTACAGATGGTGCAAATTACAAAGTAATAAAATAATTAACTCCCCCAGTGCTACTGCGGTCATTATGCAAATTTTGCTATAGTTATCTTGTGATTAATTATCTGTTGATAATTGATATATCTATATAAAAATCAGAATATTTAATTCTACATTTTAGACGAAAACAAAGTAAAAATTCATAATTATCAGATTCTTTTTTTTTATCCGTTTTCTACATGAAATATTAACGATTTTGCACATTGATGAAAATATTTTTTATCTGACATGATCAGCTAATTACACACCCCCTGCAGTGAGCTGCGGCATCAGCAGCACTTTATTGCCCAGTTTTACAGTTGAAACCATATGCCAACTTCATGGATCAGGGAAGAAAAATGCACAGAAATTTTTATAAGAGATGTGTACGCTATGAAAAATGATGCATAAACTGTTCCCGATGACGGGTGAAGGTATCTCAGAAAGAGTGCCCGCCTATTCAGGGATCATTCCCCCTCCCGATGACGGGTGAAGGTATCTCAGAAAGAGTGCCCGCCTATTCAGGGAAGGGATCAATATGTATCCATGTACAAAGGGCGAGTTGCAGAAATAGCAATTTCGAAATAATGCACAAAGATTGCCGAAAAGAAATGCTGCATACAAAATTTGCAGTAAAGAAATATTGCATACACAAATATCCGAAAAGAAATGTTGCATACAACGATTGCCAAAAAAGAAATTATGCGATCAAAGACTGCCAAAAAGAAATATTGGATACATCGATTGACTAAAAATGTTGCATACAAAGATTGCCAAAACGAATAAGTCAAAAAAGAGATACGGCATACAAAGATTGCCAAACAGAAAGCCTTATTACAAAGACTGTCAAACAGAAATCCTGCATACAAAGATTACCAAACAGAAATCCCGCATACAAAGATTGTCAAGCAGAAATCCCGCATACAAGGATTGTCAAACAGAAATCCCGCATACAAAGAATGCCAAACAGAAATCCTGCATACAAATATTGCCGAATGAATATTGAAAAGAAAGATTGCATTGAAGAAATTTATTATTTTTTTCAAACCAAAATTGCAGAAAAGAAATAATGCATTCAGAAAGATTGCAGAGAATATATCATGGTTATATTCAGACAAACCATTAAATGAATACACATATAAATAAAACCTAATTGGCGGCTTATTAGTATGAAGCCTTAGCATGAGATTCATTGTGTATCATCTTTATATAATGCATAGATAAGTTATGTAAATGTGATATGAATCCATAATTACAACTTAGATCATTAATTGCTGAAACCTACAAGTCGATTGCAATGCAGATGCTATTCTTTGATAAACCAGCTCGTCCATTTATTCCACTGTCATAAGGAATTGTGCTTAAGTCGCACGCTGGTATTGCAGCACTACACAATGGATGTAAATGTAACCCGATTTAGTTTCTCGCCTTCTGCTGAATCCAATTGTTTATACATGCAATGCTCAAAGTGATTATGTATATGCCCTTTTATGTAGGCACCTGCCAGTAATGCATTATTCTAAAAGTTCTGAAAAAAAAATGTCACTTTTATTTTGCAAGAACGTCTAATACGTTAACTGAGAAAGCTCTGAGAAAATTTTAAATTCAAACAGTGTTTTCGAAGAAATATTTGAACTCAAACCATAAATCAAGTGAAAAGGGGGTCATCAAAATCTAAACAAAACTTTACTTCCTCCAACAATATAAACGTGTGTTTGTGCTTCAGCAAATGCCGCGCCGGAAAGTCTGAAGTAATCTAAACCTCTCCAAGGGGTCTTATGGCCGAAAAATTCAAACTTTATAATTAATAACATGTAAAACAGAAAGTTTTCCTAAACATTTTCTGAAAACTTGAAGAGATTATCTTAATAAATAGCAAAGATATGAGCATTAAAAGCCGTGTTGTTGTGACGTTATGAATATTGTTGATGACGCTTCGACGTCGATGGCGTTAACGCCATTATAACACTGTTACAGTAATGAAAAGGAGCATGGGCTAAAATTCTGGTAATTCTATGTGTTTTTGAAGTTAACGACTATAACACTTTACAGAATTTACAATAGGCACACATTCACACACTATATAACATGCATAACAAAGGGCATACCTGGTTTTTAAAATGAGGGTAGTCGTTGTGGCGAAATGATTGCCTTGGCAAAATACATGCTACAACTAACTCAGTTTCATAAGATATATATGTGTCTTTGATTATAATAATATCAGAGCATGCCTTTTTTTCAAATTTAGGTACCATTATCAGGCTCAGACGATATCGCATTAGATAAACACATTGTAACAGATAGATAGATAAATACTTTTTTCCTGAACAGAAGCGTCGTTCGTGACAGAATTTCATAGGGTTGTAACTCTGTCGGTAAATTATGTCAAGGTCACCAATATCTAATCAACCACCCTCTACCAAATTTTATTTGCCTTTGGATGCAAGAATGTTACTGGTTTATCGCTTCGAAATGATAAATATAGAATGAGGATGGTGAAAATTTGCGATAATACTAACTAAACGCATGGTTCGATCGTGTACGTTGACATATATTATTAAAATGGGCTTGCTTTAAAACTCTTGTGTTTCGTTTCGACAAGATAACCACAAACGAGCCGAAAAAAAATATTTTTTTTATTTATTTATTTATTTTTTTTTTTTTTGTATATAAACTGTTCATAGATGCTCGAAATTGATGCCTAAACAAAATATGTTTCACCAGTTTGTAAATACTGAAACTGAAGAAAATGCCTAATATGTATCTTCAGCGCACCAATTGACTCTAACATCAGTAATAAAATCATAAATAGTTGGTTTTGTTGTTTTTTCATGTCGGGTATACTTTAGTGGCGTATGAAACTTGACTTTTTTTTTTGTCTACAAGGTAAATCATAAAACCAGTAATCCCTAATTAACTTGCCTATTCAATAATTTAGTAAAATTTTGTGATAACATGGTTAATTGGTGCGTAATGAAGAGAATTAATGGTGAAGAATTAATGGTACATTCAAATACAACAAATGTTAGATATTATAAAAGAGAAAAGAGTGTAAAATAACATTATCATAACATTTGCATTCAATAAAGTTAATACAGTGAAACTGGAAAAAGTACCATTTAACAGTACAATTTGGTGCGCAATACTTCTATTAAAGTATTTTGTCAATTATTTACACTGTTGGAAAGCCAAATGCATTGTGCACATTCTGCACAAATTTTCAGTGTTAACTTTTAATAGAAATCTTAACTTCTGCATTTTAAACAGAACGTTTAAAGTATTTTCAGGGCTGATTTCCACTAATTTCTGCCAATACTGATGATCAAATTACCTGGATTTTGACTAGACCACGAATGAGCAAAAGTTATAGACAAATGTATTGGAAATTCTTATCAATTGAAACATATTAATCCAAGGTTTTAGGTTACGGGAATGTATATATGTACATATGTTCATATTCTTGAAAAGATAATCCTTTGCACTGTGTATGTATATGGAAACCCCAAAACGTTCTTCAGTTTTTGGTTGTTTGTATTATGTTACCGGCTTAACGTCCCAGTCCCTATTTTTCAGTCATATCGGGATAGAGCCAACGCTTCCTGAGTTTAACCAGTACTGTAGGGAGTTAATATATCTTGCGCAAGGACGCAACAGGGCGCCGCATGTGGGTTGGAGCCTGATGCTCTATACCACTACATCACGGCGCTGCCTCTTAATGCATTGTACATGTACGACAGTGATATTAGGTTCCATTGATACGCAAATATTTAAAAGGTGATTTTCACATTGAAGATTGTGTTACAATGCGTCTCGTGTTTTGTGAGACACCTCTGTTTTTTAAGTGTGGAATTGGTTTTAGCTCTAAACGATTTGGCAACGTCTTACACTTTGTCACCCAAACGCGTTCTCGTAGCAAACAAATGTGAAACGAAAGGAACATCGAACACTTGCAATATGTTCCATAATCGCAGTCACGACGACTGACCACTTCTTTAACCCATTTTTCGAAGTTAAATTAATCATCGGTCGATGTGAAACACAATTCAACTTTCACAGCCGCGACAAAGCACGTAACTTACTCATTTGAATAAAGAGAGTGTATTGTAAAATGGGCAACAATGAGTCCTGTGCCTCAGGATGATACCCCTGCCATTATGTCTGTTGGAACTTTATATGCTAAACGATACTTGGACATTTACAAAGTGTACCATAATGATTGTGATTTACAATTAATTGACATATTCATAGCTGTACAAACAAGAATCATGTCTTCTTACTCAATGTTGTTGTTGTTTTTTTTTTTTATATTATTTTGGCTTATATTATTGCATCTGTGTTGTATTAAGCACTGTTGCAGAAGGATTTTAGATTATTAGCTAATTAAAACTAAGGAAATTATGGATACGAGAACGCTCATCTAAGATTTAATTTTTCAGAAAAGTATTCAACTGCTTTTATACCTAGATGGTTAGAAATAAAACTGACCGAGTGGTTTCTGAGAAAATCAAGATTAATTTCAAACTGTAAATGACTTAAATTGGACTGACCTTGACTTATCACACAACTTCATTAAGTTGTGTGTATCTACATTAGGGTCATGATTTATGTAAACTCTGATGGGCCAGAGTTTCCAATGATACTTACCTTTTGCTGAAATAGTTAAATCCGTTTCAAATGGATTAGGGTTATTAAGATTAAAACCGTTCATAAATCGAACTAAATGTTAAATTAAAGGCCACAAATTCTGTGCTCATAAAGAGTACGTGAAAAGTGAGGAAAATCCTTTCTTTTGCACTAATGCACAAAACGGTTGGTTTGTGAAGTCCTGTTTATGTATCATTTCTCAATAAAAATGTGCTTTGATCATATTAAATTAGATATTATTGCAAAAAGTAAAATGTGTGTCTGCACTAAGGTTTAAATTATTGCATCTATATAAACTAGTCAAAATGAGTTAAGCCAATTCCCCTTGTTTTATTAAAAAAAAAAAACAAAAAAAAAAAAAAGAAAAAAAAAAAAAAAAAAAAAAAAACACACACACACAAAAAAAGGAAAGTTTTTATTAGAAGTCTTATCACATGGTATAAACTTAATAAGTTCCAACAGACCGAGCAGATAATACAGTTATCTGGATATTATATCACTTACAGTTGATTGTAAACTTATTCAGATAACTGGGGGACCCATGGGCATCAATACTACTTCCAGGAGTTAGAAGCAAAAATGTCAAATGGTATGTTTATGCTATTTTGCTTGTTGAAGAAAGAGGATCCGCTACTGAATGCCTAGTTATTTACGTATGAATCCGCTTAAATGGCAAAATGATCACGTCAAAAGGTACAAGTATGTAACGATCAGGACAAGGCGCAATCAGAAAAAGAATCCCACTCCAAAAACCGAGGCGGGAAAAAACAACTAACAATAAGGTACTTATACCATGAATACATTTCATAAGCCGAACGAGCAGCTATTTTCCCAACAGGTGCCCAACAGGTGGCCACTCAGTTACCTAAACTTAACTAAAAATACATACATAAGGCGACAACAGCACAAAAAAAAAAACAAAAAAAAAAAAAACACCATGACATAAAACAATAAGAACCACCACAGAAGTATCGCCTTGGAACTATCAGTAATATAACATTACTGGCGGGCTTTAACCGGTTTTACACGATCCTAACCTCACCCTCAGCTTCTGCTGTGATTCATAACATTTAGTTAATTGTTCGGTCCTCGTAGTGAATCTCTAACTAGTCAATGAATCATCATGGACAAACAAATAAATCATGATAAATTCCATGATGAACCAAAAACGAGGACTCACAGAATGAGTAAGCTGTCCGACGATGGAGATCCCTGAGAACCCAATAATTTCGGAGCAAAAGAAAATCACCAGTTGAACCCCGGTGGGCCAAGCAGCAGACGAGAAGCTCGGGCCCCAACCAACTAACATGAATAGCTTTAAGTCGGGGCCATCATGAGTCTGACGCCTGACCGACCGGTGTGCATTTAAAAAGGCAGCATAGTTATCAACCGTGATTGGGTTAAAAACCAAGCACGCAGACTGTCGCATAACATTTAAGTTATATCATATCCTGTACGTCTGTAACGCGTAATGATTCCTTCCAACAAGTTTCTTAAATTTGTAAACAAAGTCACCAAAAAATTCTTGTTCCGAAAGGGCCTCATGTAAAAGGGTCTTTAGCCCAACATTAAATTTCGAAATCAGTTCGTGGTGTCTGCGATAAAATTTAGAAAGGTTTTTCGAAGTTTATGATACCTATAGCCCTGCTGAAGAAGTTTGGCTATTAAAGATTTATTTCGTGCATTGAAGTCCGCAACATCATTGCAGACTCTAGCAAACCTAATAAGTTGTGAAATGTATACACCATAAGCACGGCGAGGAACGTCACCATCCAAAAACGGAAAGTTTACTACAGCTGTATATCAAAATCAAAGTCATTGCGTTTATCATAAATTTTAGAAGAAACAAATCTATTTGCAATAGAAAGATGTAAGTCTAAAAATGGGGCTTCGGTATCTGTGTTGTTAGCTTTATTCAACTGCAGTTCAAGGGGGGGGGGGGGGACAATTTTACATATATTCGCCATGACGTCAGTTGTTTGGGGGCAGGTTTTTTTTTTTTTTTGACAAAAAAGTTTGATTCGAAAATGCAAGATTTGCTCAAGTATTGTTCGAAATACATGGCAAAATAATATTTGCTGCGTAAAACAATGTTGCAAACAGAGATGGGGTAATGGTAATGTGTATTGGTAATGCATTGTAATGCATTACAAATTTCAAAGTAATGAAAAGTAATGTGTAATGAAGGATTTTATCATTACAAGTAATGGTAATTTAATGAATTACAATTGAAAAAATGCCTGTAATGCCACCATTACTTCTCATTACATTATCATTACTTTGTATATCAAAAATGTTACAGCTTCTACAACTTCACATTCTGTGCATCAGATCAGGATGATGTGGTTCAACAGCAAATGAATAACCAAATACATTTTCTTCACCAAGTTGTAAATTTATATAATGTTAGAAACAAAGAGAACAACAGTTGTGATGATGATGTTGATGAAAATCAATATTATTGTTGATTTAGGATTTAAAAATCCTATATTCCCAGAAGGTAATATTTTTTATTATTGTTCACTATGGTACAATTCAATTCTAAAGCAATACATCTATCTAAATCAACCTTAATAATCTACTCTGTTGTTTACTAAAGGTGACAAAGTAGAACAAAAGAGTTTGCAAAGTGTGAAAACAGTTCCTCGAGATTAACTCAAATTAAAGACTACCCTGATACATTGTTTGACAGATGCACTAATGAATCAGTCTATAAAGTCACAAGGGGCTTCAATTTCAATCTTGCAAAAACATAAAACAAGTTAGCTGTGCATACAAAACATGAAAGTTAACTTTAATAAAAATGAAAATTGATTTTAACTCAAAGCAAAACATCATATTAAACATATTAAACAACTTCATCCAGTGATAATTTGTTTCTGTGAAACAGTCCTCTCAAATTTGATAGTCAGCTTACATGAATAAAGAAAAAGAATCTCAAAAGAATTAAGATATTCCTCTATAAACAGATTTTACAAATCTTACTTTTTTGTTGCACAAAGAAGCAGTTGCAGACAGTCTTGTTTTAATATGTCTAACCTTCTCCTAAGTTGGTGTGCGGCAGATATCTGCAAACATCATTTTTCAAATTGGGGCAAATGTCTGAGAGAGAAATTGTCCAGTACACTCATTTTTGGTAAGGTATCAGTATAAAAATTTAACACCATGTTTTAATAATGTCAGGCACTTGTAATTGTATGTTTAGTCCAAAGTGAACTTTGTTCAAATCCGCCATATTGGGACAAGTCCGTCATATCGGGACAAAAAGTAATGTGTAATGGTAATGATTACATTTCCAATGTAATGGTAATGGTAATGATTACTTTTCTAAAAAGGGTGTAATGGTAATGGTAATGAAGGAAATGCAATGTAATGGTAATGTAATTCATTACTTTCAAAAGTAATTGACCCCATCTCTGGTTGCAAATGGTCACATTTTGATAAAAAAACGAGTTTTTTTTTTCAATGTTTTCACCCTATAGATTCACTGTACACCGTAGAATCAGTAGAAGACACTCTACCAGTAGCTGGTATGGTTCCTGGACCAGGATATTGCCATCAAGTGTAGCAAGAATGGTTCCTGAACCACGATATGGCCATCAAGAGTAGCTGGAATGGTTCTTGGTCCAGTATACTGCCATCAAGAGTAGCTGGAATGGTTCCTGGACCAGGATATTGCCATCAAGAGTAGCTAGAATGGTTCCTGTTCCAGGATATTGCCATCAAGAGTAGCTGGAATGGATCCTGGACCAGGAAATTGCCATCAAGAGTAGCTGGAATGGTTCCTGGACCAGGATATTGTTATCAGATGTAGCTAGAAATGTTCATGGACCAGGATATGGCCATCAAGAGTAGCTGGAATGGTTCCTGGACCAGGATATTGCCATAAAGAGTAGCTAGAATGGTTCCTGGATCAGGATACTGCCATCAAGAGTAGCTGGAATGGTTCCTGGACCAGGACATTGTCATCAAGAGCAGCTGGAATGGTTCCTGGACCAGGATATGGCCAACAAGAGTAGCTGGAATGGGTCATGGACCACGATATGGCCATCAATAGTAGCTAGAATGGTTCCTGGACCAGGATATTGCCATCAAGAGTAGCTGAAATGGTTCCTGGACCAGGATATTGCCATCAAGTGTAGCTAGAATGGTTCCTGGACCAGAATATTGCCATCAAGAGTAGCTAGAATGGTTCCTGGTCCAGGACACTGCCATCAAGAGTACCAAGAATGGTTCCGGGACGAGGATATGGCCATCAAGAGTAGCTGGAACGGTTTCTGGTCCTTCTTACTAACATTAAGAGTAGCTGGAATGGTTCCTGGACCAGGATATTGCCATCAAGTGTAGCAAGAATGGTTCCTGGATCAGGATATTGCCATCAAGAGTAGCTGGACTGGTTCATGGTCCAGGATACTGCCATCAAGAGCAGCTGGAATAGTTCCTGGACCAGAATATTGCCATCAAGAGTAGCTTGAATGGTTCCTGGTCCAGGATACTGCCATCAAGAGTACCTGGAATGGTTCTTGGACCAGGATATGGCCATCAAGAGTGGCTGGAATGGTTGCTCGACCAGGATATTGCCATCAAGAGTAGCTGGTATGGTTCCTGGACCAGGATATTGCCATCAAGTGTACCAAGAATGGTTCCTGGACCACGATATGGCCATCAAGAGTAGCTGGAATGATTCTTGGTCCAGTATACTGCCATCAATAGTAGCTAGAATGGTTCCTGGACCAGGATATTGCCATCAAGAGAAGCTAGAATGGTTCCTGTTCCAAGATATTGCCATCAAGAGTAGCTTGAATGGATCCTGGACCAGGAAATTGCCATCAAGAGTAGCTGGAATGGTTCCTGGACCAGGATATTGCCATCAAGTGTAGCTGAAATGGTTCCTGGTCCAGGATACTGCCATTCAGAGTAACTGGAAAGGTTCCTGGACCTGGATATGTCCATCAAGAGTAGCTGGAATGGTTTCTGGTCCAGGATATGGCCATCAAGAGTAGCTGGTATGGTTCCTGGACCAGGATATTGCCATCAAGTGTAGCAAGAATGGTTCCTGGACCACGATATGGCCATCAAGAGTAGCTGGAATGGTTCTTGGTCCAGTATACTGCCATCAAGAGTAGCTGGAATGGTTCCTGGACCAGGAAATTGCCATCAAGAGTAGCTAGAATGGTTCCTGTTCAAGGATATTGCCATCAAGAGTAGCTGGAATGGATCCTGGACCAGGAAATTGCCATCAAGAGTAGCTGGAATGGTTCCTGGACCAGGATATTGTTATCAAGTGTAGCTAGAAATGTTCATGGACCAGGATATGGCCATCAAGAGTAGCTGGAATGGTTCCTGGACCAGGATATTGCCATAAAGAGTAGCTAGAATGGTTCCTGGATCAGGATACTGCCATCAAGAGTAGCTGGAATGGTTCCTGGACCAGGACATTGTCATCAAGAGCAGCTGGAATGGTTTCTGAACCAGGATATGGCCAACAAGAGTAGCTGGAATGGCTCATGGACCACGATATGGCCACCAATAGTAGCTAGAATGGTTCCTGGACCAGGATATTGCCATCAAGAGTAGCTGAAATGGTTCCTGGTCCAGGATACTACAATCAAGAGTAGCTAAAATGGTTCCTGGACCACGATATTACCATCAAGAGTGGCTAGAATGGTTCCAGGTCCAGGACACTGCCATCAAGAGTACCAGGAATGGTTCCTGAAGCAGGGTATGGCCATCAAGAGTAGCTGGAATTGTTTCTGGTCCAGGATACTAACATTAAGAATAGCTTGTATGGTTCCTGGACCAGGCTATTGCCATCAAGTGTAGCAAGAATGGTTCCTGGATCAGAATATTGCCATCAAGAGTAGCTGGACTGGTTCATGGTCCAGGATACTGCCATCAAGAGCAGCTGGAATAGTTCCTGGACCAGAATATTGCCATCAAGAGTAGCTAGAATGGATCCTGGTCCAGGATACTGCCATCAAGAGTACCTGGAATGGTTCCTGGACCAGGATATGGCCATCAAGAGTAGCTGGAATGGTTCCTGGACCAGGATATTGCCATCAAGAGTAAATGAAATGGTTGCTGGTCCAGGATACTACCATCAAGAGTAGCTAGAATGGTTCCTGGACCAGGATATTGCCATCAAGAGTAGCTGGAATGGTTCCTGGACCAGAATATTGCCATCAAGAGTAGCTAGAATGGTTCCTGGTCCAGGACACTGCCATCAAGAGTACCAGGAATGGTTCCTGGACCACTATATGGCCATCAAGAGTAGCTGGAATGGTTTCTGGTCCAGGATACTGCCATTAAGAGCAGCTTGTATGGTTCCTGGACCAGGATATTGCCATTAAGAGTAGCTGGTATGGTTCCTGGACCACGATATGTCCATCAAGAGTAGCTGGAATGGTTCCTGGACCTGGATATTGCCATCAAGTGTAGCTAGAATTGTTCATGGACCAGGATATGGCCATCAAGAGTAGTTGGAATGGTTCCTGGACCAGGATATTGCCATCAAGAGTAGCTAGAATGGTTCTTGGACCAGGATACTGCCATCAAGAGTAGCTGGAATGGTTCCTGGACCAGGACATTGCCATCAAGAGTAGCTGGAATGGTTCCTGATCCAGGATATTGCCATCAAGAGTAGCTGGTATGGTTCCTGGACCAGGATATGGCCATCAAGAGTAGCTGGAATGGTTCCTGGTCCAGGATACTGCCATTAAGAGTAAATGAAATGGTTGCTGGTCCAGGATACTACCATCAAGAGTAGCTAGAATGGTTCCTGGACCAGGATATTGCCATCAAGAGTAGCTGGAATGGTTCCTGGACCAGAATATTGCCATCAAGAGTAGCTAGAATGGTTCCTGGTCCAGGACACTGCCATTAAGAGTACCAGGAATGGTTCCTGGACCACTATATGGCCATCAAGAGTAGCTGGAATGGTTTCTGGTCCAGGATACTGCCATTAAGAGCAGCTTGTATGGTTCCTGGACCAGGATATTGCCATTAAGAGTAGCTGGTATGGTTCCTGGACCACGATATGTCCATCAAGAGTAGCTGGAATGGTTCCTGGACCTGGATATTGCCATCAAGTGTAGCTAGAATTGTTCATGGACCAGGATATGGCCATCAAGAGTAGTTGGAATGGTTCCTGGACCAGGATATTGCCATCAAGAGTAGCTAGAATGGTTCTTGGACCAGGATACTGCCATCAAGAGTAGCTGGAATGGTTCCTGGACCAGGACATTGCCATCAAGAGTAGCTGGAATGGTTCCTGATCCAGGATATTGCCATCAAGAGTAGCTGGTATGGTTCCTGGACCAGGATATGGCCATCAAGAGTAGCTGGAATGGTTCCTGGTCCAGGATACTGCCATTAAGAGTAGCTGGTATGGTTCCTAGAGAAGGATATTGCCATCAAGAGTAGCTAGAATGGTTCCTGGATCAGGATATTGCCATCAAGAGTAGCTGGACTGGTTCATGGTCCAGTATACTGCCATCAAGAGCAGCTGGAATAGTTCCTGGACCAGAATATTGCCATCAAGAGTAGCTAGAATGGTTCCTGGTCCAGGATACTGCCATCAATGGTTCAAGAGTAGCTAGAATGGTTCCTGGACCAGGATATGGCCATCAAGAGTAGCTGGAATGGTTTCTGGTCCAGGATACTGCCATTAAGAGTAGCTGGTATGGTTCCTGGACCAGGATATTACCATCAAGTGTAGCATGAATGGTTCCTGGACCACGATATGGCCATCAAGAGTAGCTGGAATGGTTCCTGGACCAAGATATTGCCATCAAGTGTAGCTAGAATTGTTCATGGACCTGGATATGGCCATCAAGAGTAGCTAGAATGGTTCCTGGACCAGGATCTTGCCATCAAGAGTAGCTGGAATGGTTCCTGGACCAGAATATTGCCATCAAGAGTAGCTAGAATGGTTCCTGGTCCAGGATACTGCCATCAAGAGTACCTGGAATGGTACCTGGACCAGGATATGGCCATCAAGAGTAGCTGGAATGGTTTCTGGTCCAGGATACTGCCATTAAGTGTAGCTGGTATGGTTCCTGGACCAGGATATTGCCATCAAGTGTAGCAAGAATGGTTCCTGGACCACGATATGGCCATCAAGAGTAGCTGGTATGGTTCCTGGACCAGGATATTGCCATCAAGTGTAGCAAGAATGGTTCCTGGACCACGACATGGCCATCAAGAGTAGGTGGAATGGTTCCTGGACCAGAATATTGCCATCAAGAGTAGCTAGAATTGTTCATGGACCAAGATATGGCCATCAAGAGTAGCTAGAATGGTTCCTGGACCAGGATATTGCCATCAAGAGTAGCTGGAATGGTTCCTGGACTAGAATATTGCCATCAAGAGTAGCTAGAATGGTGCAGCTGGAATAGTTCCTGGACCAGAATATTGCCAGCAAGAGTAGCTAGAATGGTACCTGGTCCAGGATACTGCCATCAAGAGTACCTGGAATGGTTCCCGGACCAGGATATGGCCATCAAGAGTAGCTGGAATGGTTTCTGGTCCAGGATACTGCCATCAACAGTAGCTGGAATGGTTCCTGGACCAGGACATTGCCATCAAGAGTAGCTGGAATGGTTCCTGGACCAGGATATGGCCAACAAGAGTAGCTGGAATGGCTCATGGACCACGATATGGCCATCAATAGTAGCAAGAATGGTTCCTGTACCAGGATATGGCCATTAAGAGTAGCTGAAATGGTTTCTGGTCCAGGATACTGCCATTAAGAGTAACTGGGACGGTTCCTGGACCTGGATATAACCATCAAGAGTAGTTTGTATGGTTCCTGGACCAGGATATTGCCATCAAGAGTAGCTGAAATGGTTTCTGGTCCAGGATACTGCCATTAAGAGTAATTGGGACGGTTCCTGGACCTGGATATGTCCATCAAGATTAGCTGGAATGGTTCCTGGTCCAGGATATTGCCACTAAGAGTAGCTGGTATGGTTCCTGGACCAGGATATGGCCATCAAGAGTAGCTGGAATGGTTCCTGGTCCAGGATACTGCCATTAAGAGTAGCTGGTATGGTTCCTAGACCAGGATATTGCCATCAAGAGTAGCTGGAATGGTTCAAGGACCACGCTATGACCATCAAGAGTAGCTGGAATGGTTCCTGCTCCAGGATACTGCCATCAAGAGTAGCTGGAATGGTTCCTGGACGAGGATATGGCCATCAAGAGTAGCTAGAATGGTTCCCGGACCAAGATTTTGCCATCAAGAGTAGCTGGAATGGTTCCTGGACAAGGATATTGCCATCAATAGCTAGAATGGTTCCTGGTCTAGGATACTGCCATTAAGAGTAGCTGGAATGGTTCCTGGACCAGGATATGGCCATCAAGAGTAACTGGACTGGATCCTGGTCCAGGATATTGCCATCAAGGGTGGCTGAAATGGTTCCTGGACCAGGATAGGGCCATCAAGAGTAGCTAGAAGGCCCTATCCTGGTCCAGGAACCATTCCAGCTACTCTTGATCAAGAGTAGCTAGAATGGTTCCTGGACCAGGATATTGCCATAAAGAGTAGCTGGAATGGTTCCTGGACCAGAATATTGACATCAAGAGTAGCTAGAATGGTTCCTGGTCCAGGATACTGCCATAAAGAGTAGCTTGAATGGTTCCTGGACCAGGATATTGCCATCAAGTGTAGCAAGAATGGTTCATGGACCACGATATGGCCATCAGGAGTAGCTGGAATGGTTCTTGGTCCAGTATACTGCCATCAAGAGTAGCTGGAATGGTTCCTGGAACAGGATATTGCCATCAAGAGTAGCTAAAATGGTTCATGTTCCAGGATATTGCCATCAAGAGTAGCTGGAATGGATCCTGGATCAGCAAATTGCCATCAATAGTAGCTGGAATGGTTCCTGGACCAGGATATTGCCATCAAGTGTAGCTAGAATTGTTCATGGACCAGGATATGTCCATCAAGGGTAGCTGGAATGGTTCCTGGACCAGGATATTGCCATCAAGAGTAGCTGGTATGGATCCTGGACCAGAAAATTGCCATCAAGAGTAGCTGGAATGGTTCCTGGACCAGGATATTGCCATCAAGTGTAGCTGGAATTGTTCATGGACCAGGATATGGCCATTAAATGTAGCTGGAATGGTTCCTGGACAAGGCTATGGCCATCAAGAGTAACTGGAATGGTTCCAAGTCCAGGATACTGCCATCAAGAGTAGCTGGAATGGCTCCTGGACCAGGATAGGGCCATCAAGAGTAGCTAGAAGGCCTTATATTGGTCCAGGAACCATTCCAGCTACTCTTGATCAAGAGTAGCTAGAATGGTTCCTGGACCAGGATATTGCCATCAAGAGTAGCTGGAATGGTTCCTGGACCAGAATATTACCATTAAGAGAAGCTAGAATGGTTCCTGGTCCAGGATACTGCCATCAAGAGTACCAAGAGGCCATCAAGGGTAGCTGGAATGGTTCCTGGACCAGGATACTGCCATCAACAGTAGCTAGAATGGTTCCTGGTCCAGGATACTGCCATTAAGAGTAGCTGGAGTGGATCCTGGACCAGTATAATGCCGTTAAGAGTAGCTGGAATGGTTCCTGGTCCAGGATACTGCCCTCAATAGTAGCTGGAATGGTTCCTGGTCCAGGATACTGCCATTAAGAGTAGCTAGAATGGTTCCTGGACCAGGATATTGCCATCAAGAGTAGCTGTAATGGATCCTGGTCCAGGATATGGAATGGAGTATTACAATCAAGAGTAGCTAGAATGGTTCCTGGTCCAGGATACTGCCATCAAGAGTAGCTAGAATGGTTCCTGGACCAGGATATTGTCATCAAGAGTAGCTGGAATGGATCCTGGACAACGATATTGCTATCAAGAGTAGCTGGAGTGGTTCCTGGACCACGATATTGCCATGAAGAGCAGCTGGAATGGTTCCTGGTCCAGGATATTGGCATTAAGAGTAGCTGGAATGGTTCTTGGACCACGATATGGCCATCAAGAGTAGCTAGAAAGGTTCCTGGACCAGGATATTACCATAAAGAGTAGCTAGAATGGTTCCTGGACCAGGATATTGGCATTAAGAGTAGCTAGAATGGTTCATGGATCAGGATATGGCCATCAAAAGTAGCTGGAATGGTTCCTGGTCCAGGATACTGCCATCAAGCGTAGCTCGAATGAGGTTTTGGACCACGATATGGCCATAAAGAGTAGCTAGAATGGTTCCTGGACCAGGATATGGCCATCAAAAGTAGCTGGAATGGTTCCTGGTCCAGGATACTGCCATCAAGCGTAGCTCGAATGAGGTTTTGGACCACGGTATGGCCATAAAGAGTAGCTAGAATGGTTCCTGGACCAGGATATTGCCATCAGGAGTAGCTAGAATGGTTCCTGGAACAGGATATTGCCATCAAGAGTAGCTGGAATTGTTCAAGGTCCAGGATACTGCCATCAAGAGCTGCTCGAATGGTTCCTGGACGAGGATATTGGCATTAAAAGTAGCTGGAATGGTTCTTAGTACCATTCCAGCTACTCCAGGAACCATTCTAGCTACTCTTGATTGCCATATCCTTATCCATGAACCATTCTAGCTACTCTTGATAGCCATATCAAGAGTAGCTGGAATGGTTACTGGACCAGGATATGGATATCAAGAGTAGCTAGAATGGTTCATGGATAAGGATATGGCAATCAAGAGTAGCTAGAATGGTTCCTGGACCAAGATATGGCCATCAAGAATAGCTAGAATGGTTCATGGACCAGAATATGGCCATCAAGAAAGAGTAGTTGGAATGGTTCATTCACCAGGAAATGGCCATCATGAATAGCTGGAATGGTTTCTGGTCCAGGATACTGCCATCAAGAGTAGCTCGAATGGGTTTTGGACCACGATATGGCCATAAAGAGTAGCTAGAATGGTTCCTGGACCAGGATATTGCCATTAAGAGTAGCTAGAATGGTTCCTGGACCAGGATATTGCCATTAAGAGTAGCTAGAATGGTTCCTGGATCAGGATATTGCCATCAAGAGTAGCTGGACTGGTTCATGGTCCAGGATACTGCCATCAAGAGCAGCTGGAATGGTTCCTCACCAGGATATAGGCATTAAGAGTAGCTGGAATGGTTCTTGGTCCACGATATGGCCATCAAGAGTAGCTAGAAAGGTTCCTGACCAGGATATTGCCATCAAGAGTAGCTAGAATGGTTCCTGGACCAGGATGTGGCCATCAAGAGTAGCTAGAATGGTTCATGGATCAGGATATGGTCATCAAGACTAGCTAGAATGGTTCTTGGACCAGGATATGGCCATCAAGAGTAGCTAGAATGGTTCATGGACCAGGATACGGCCATCAAGAGTAGCTGGAATGGTTCAAGGACCAGGATATGGCCATCAAGAATAGCTGGAATGGTTCCTGGTCCAGGATACTGCAATCAAGAGTAGCTAGAATGGTTCCTAGACCAGGATATGGCCATAAAGAGTAGCGAGATTTTTTTCTGGACCAGGATATTACCATCAAGATTAGCTAGAATGGTTCCTGGATCAGAATATTGCCATCAAGAGTAGCTGGACTGGTTCATGGTCCAGGATTCTGCCATCAAGAGCAGCTGGAATGGTTCCTGGACGAGGATATTGGCATTAAGAGTAGCTGGAATGGTTCTTGGACCACGATATGGCCATCAAGAGTAGCCAGAAAGGTTCCTAGACCAGGATACTGCCATAACGAGTAGCTAGAATGGTTCCTGGACCAGGATATGGCCATCACGAGTAGTTAGAATGGTTCATGTTTCAGGATATGGCCTTCACGAGTAGCTAGAATGGTTGCTGGACCAGGATATGGACATCAAGAGTAGCTAGAATGGTTCCTGGAGCAGGATATGGCCATCAAGAGTAGCTCGAATGGTTCCTGGTCCAGGATATGGCCATCAAGAGTAGCTCGAATAGTTCCTGGACCACGATATGGCCATAAAGAGTAGCTAGAATGGTTCCTGGACCAGGATATGTCCATCAAGAGTAGCTAGAATGGTTCATGGATAAGGATGTGGCCATCAAGAGTAACTAGAATGGTTCCTGGACCAGGATATGGCCATCAAGAGTAGCTAGAACGGTTCCTCGACCAGGGTATGGCCATAAAGAGTAGTGGAATGGTTCATGAACCAGGATATGGCCATCAAGAGTAGCTGGAATGGTTCCTGGTCCAGGATACTGCCATCAAGTGTAGCTCGAATGGTTACTGGACCACGATATGGCCATAAAGAATAGCTAAAATGGTTCATGGACCACGAAATGACTACAGTAGTAGCTGGAATGGTTCCTGGTCCAGGATACTGCCATCAAGAGTAGCTGGAATGGTTTCTGGACCAGGATATGACCATCAAGAGTAGCTAGAATGGTTCCTGGATCAGGATATTGCCATCAAGAGTAGCTGGACTGGTTCAAGGTCCAGGATACTGCCATTGAGAGTAGCTAGAATGGTTCCTGTTCCAGGTAACTGCCATCAAGAGTGGCTGGAGTGGTTCCTGGACCAGGATATTGCCATCAAGAGTAGCTAGAATGGTTCCTGGTCCAGGATACTGCCATCAAGTGTAGTTGGAATGGTCATTGGACCATGATGCGGCTATCAAGAGTAGCTGGAATGGTTCCTGGTTCAGGATACTGCCATCAAGAGTAGCTGGAATGGTTCATGCTCCACGAAATGGCTACAAGAGTAGCTGGAATGGTTCCTGGTCCAGGATACTGCCATCAAGAGTAGCTGGAATGGTTCCTGGATCAGGATATGACCATCAAGAGTAGCTAGAATGGTTCCTGGACCAGGATATTGCTATCAAGAGTAGCTGGACTGGTTCATGGTCCAGGATGCTGCCATCAAGAGCAGCTGGAATGGTTCCTGGACCAGGATATTGGCATTAAGAGCAGCTGGAATGGTTCTTGAACCACGATATGGCCATCAAGAGTAGCTAGAAAGGTTACTGGACCAGGATATTGCCGTCAAGAGTAGCTAGAATGGTTCCTGGACCAGGATATGTCCATCAAGAGTAGCTAGAATGGTTCATGGATAAGGATGTTGCCATCAAGAGTAACTAGAATGGTTCCTGGACCAGGTTATGGCCATCAAGAGTAGCTAGAACGGTTCCTCGACCAGGGTATGGCCATAAAGAGTAGCTGGAATGGTTCATGAACCAGGATATGGCCATCAAGAGTAGCTGGAATGGTTCCTGGTCCATTATACTGCCACCAAGTGTAGCTCGAATGGTTCCTGGACCACGATATGGCCTTAAAGAGTAGCTAAAATGGTTCATGGACCCCGAAATGACTACAGTAGTAGCTGGAATGGTTCCTGGTCCAGGATACTGCCATCAAGAGTAGCTGGAATGGTTCTTGGACCAGGATATGACCATCAAGAGTAGCTAGAATGGTTCCTGGATCAGGATATTGCCATCAAGAGTAGCTGGACTGGTTCAATGTCCAGGATATTGCCATTGAGAGTAGCTAGAATCGTTCCTGTTCCATGTAACTGCCATCAAGAGTGGCTGGAATGGTTCCTGGACCAGGATATTGCCATCAAGAGTAGTTGGAATGGTTCTTGGACCACGATACGGCCATCAAGAGTAGCTGGAATGGTTCCTGGTTCAGGATACTGCCATCAAGAGTAGCTGGTGTGGTTCCTGGACCAGGATATTGCCGTCAAGAGTAGCTAGATTGGTTCGTGGTCCAGGATACTGTCATCAAGTGTAGCTGGAATGGTTCCTGGATCAGGATATTGTCATCAAGAGTATCTTAAATGTTTCCTGGTCTATTATAGTGCCATTAAGAGTAGCTGGAATGGTTCCTGGACCAGGATATTGTCATCAAGAGTAGCTGGAATAATTCCTGGACCAGGATATTGCCATCAAGAGTAGCTGGAATGGTGCATGGTCCAGGATACTGCCATCAAGGGTAGCTGGTATGGCTCCTGGACCAGGATATTTCCATCAAGAGTAGCTAGAATGGTTCATGGACCACGATATGGCCAGTAGCTGGAATGGTTTGTTGTCCAGGATACTGCCATTAAGAATAGCTGCTATGGTTCCTGGACCAGGATATTGCCATCAAGAGAAGATAGAATGGTTCCTGGACCAGGATATGGCCATCAAGAGTAGTTGGAATGGTTCCTGGACAAGGATGCTGTCATCAAGAGTAGCTAGAATGGTTCCTGGACCAGGATATGGCCATCAAGAGTAGCTAGAATTGTTTATGGATAAGGATGTGGCCATCAAGAGTAACTAGAATGGTTCCTGGACCAGGATATGGCCATCAAGAGTAGCTAGAAAGGTTCCTCGACCAGGGTATGGCCATCAACAGTAGCTTGAATGGTTTATGGACCAGGATGGATATGGCCAACAAGAGTAGCTGGAATGGTTCCTGGTCCAGGATACTGCCATCAAGAGTAGCTCGAATGGTTCCTGGACCACGATATGGCCATAAAGAGTAGCTAGAATGGTTCATGGACCACGAAATGGCTACAAGAGTAGCTGCAATGATTTCTGGTCCAGGATACTGCCATCAAGAGTAGCTGGAATGGTTCCTGGACCAGGATATGACCATCAAGAGTAGCTAGAATGGTTCCTGGATCAGGATATTGCCATCAAGAGTAGCTGGACTGGTTCAAGGTCCAGGATACTGCCATTGAGTGTAGCTAGAATGGTTCCTGGACCAGGATATTGCCATCAAAAGTAGCTAAAATGGTTCCTGGTCCAGGATACTGCCATCAAGAGTAGTTGGAATGGTTCCTGGACCACGATACGGCCATCAAGAGTAGCTTGAATGGTTCCTTGTTCAGGATACTGCCATCAAGAGTAGCTGGTGTGGTTCCTGGACCAGGATATTGCCGTCAAGAGTAGCTAGAATGGTTCGTGGTCCAGGATACTGCCATCAAGAGTAGCTTAAATGGTTCCTGGTCTATGATACTGCCATTAAGAGTAGCTGGAATGGGTCCTGGACAGGATATTGCCATCAAGAGTAGCTAGAATGGTTCCTGGACCAGGATATTGCCATCAAGAGTAGCTGGAATGGTTCCTGGTCCAGGATGTTGCCATCAAGGTTAACTGGACCAGGATATTGCCATTAAGAGTAGCTAGAATGGTTCCTGGACCAGGATATGACCATCAAGAGCGGCTAGAATGCTTCATGGATAAGGATATGGCCATCAAGGGTAGCTAGAATGGTTCCTGGACCAGGATATGGCCATCAAGAGTTGCTAGAGAGGTTCCTCGACCAGGATATGGCCATCAAGAGTAGCTGGAATGGTTCATGGACCAGGATATGGCCATCAAGAGAAGCTGGAATGGTTCCTGGTACAGGATACTGCCATCAAGAGTAGCTCGAATGGTTCCTGGACCACGATATGGCCATAAAGAGTAGCTAGAATGGTTCTTGGACTACGATATGGCCATCAAGAGTAGCTAGAAATGTTCCTGGACCAGGATATTCCCATCAAGAGTAGATAGAATGGTTCCTGGGCCAGGATATGGCCATCGAGAGTAGCTAGAATGGTTCATGGATCAGGATATGGCCATCAAGAGTAGCTAGAATGGTTCCTGGACTACGATATGGCCATCAAAATTTGCTGGAATGGTTCCTGGTCCAGGATACTGCCATCAAGAGTAGCTGGAATGGTTCCTGGACCAGGATATGGCCATCAAGAGTAGGTACAATGGTTCCTGGATCAGGATAGTGCCATCAAGAGTAGCTGGAATGGGTCATGGTCCAGGATACTGCCATCAAGAGTAGCTGGAATGGTTCCTTGACCAGGATATTGGCATTAAGAGTTGCTGGAATGGTTCCTAGACCACGATATGGCCATCAAGATTAATTAGAAAGGTTCCTCGACCAGGATATTGTCATCTAGAGTAGCTAGAATGGTTCCTGGACCAGAATATGGCCATCAAAAGTAGCTAGAATGGTTCATGGACCAGGATATGGCCATCAAGAGTAGCTAGAATGGTTCCTGTACCAGGATATGGCCATCAAGAGTAGCTAGAATGGTTGATGGACCACGATATGGCCATCAAAAGCTAGAGTGGGTCCTGGACCAGGATATTGCCATCAAGAGTAGCTGGAATGGTTCCTGGTACAGGATACTGCCGTCAAGAGTAGCTGGAATGATTCCTGGACCAGGATATTGCCATCAAGAGTAGCTAGAATGGTTCCTGGACCAGGATATTGCCATCAAGAGTATGTGGTATGGTTCCTGGACCAAGATATTGCCATCAAGAAAGGCTGGAATGGTTCTTGGACCTGAATATGGCCATCAAGAGTAGCTAGAATGGGTCCTTGACCAGGATATTGCCATCAAGAGTAGCTAGAATGGTTCCTGGTCCAGGATACTGCCGTCAAGAGTAGTAGCTGGAATGATTCCTGGACCACGATATGGCCATCAAGAGAAGCTGAAATGGTTCCTGGCCCAAGATATGGCCATCAAGAGTAGCCAGAATGGTTCCTGGACCGGGATATGACCATTAAGAGTAGCTGGAATGGTTCCTGGACCAGAATATTGCCATCACGAGAAGGTAGAATGGTTCCTGGACCAGGATATTGCAATAGAGAGCAGTTGGAATGGTTCCTGGACCAGGATATTGCCATCAAGTGTGGCTGGAATGGTTCCTGGTCCAGGATATGTAGCTGGAAGACCAGGATATTGCCATCAAATGTAGCTGGAATGGTTCCTGGTCCAGGATACTGCCATCAAGAGTAGCTGGAATGGTTCCTGGACCAGGATATGGCCATCAAGAGTAGCTAGAATGGTTCCTGGGCCACGATATGGCCATCAAGAGTATCTGGAATGGTTCCT
Source organism: Rugalucina vietnamica (assembly GCA_964017185.1). Taxonomy (NCBI): domain Eukaryota; kingdom Metazoa; phylum Mollusca; class Bivalvia; order Lucinida; family Lucinidae; genus Rugalucina; species Rugalucina vietnamica. The sequence continues at coordinate 85,926,716 of OZ024869.1, read as the reverse complement.
GAACCAGGATACTGCCATCAAGAGTAGCTGGAATGGTTCTTGGACCACGAAATGGCTACAAGAGTAGCTGGATTGGTTCCTGGTCCAGGATACTGCCATCAAGAGTAGCTGGAATGGTTCCTGGACCAGAATATGACCATCAAGAGTAGCTGGACTGGTTCATGGTCCAGGATACTGCCATCAAGAGCAGCTGGAATGGTTCCTGGACCACGATATTGGCATTAAGAGTAGCTGCAATGGTTCTTGAACCACGATATGGCCATCAAGAGTAGCTAGAAAGGTTACTGGACCAGGATATTGCCATCAAGAGTAGCTAGAATGGTTCCTGGACCAGGATATGTCCATCAAGAGTAGCTAGAATGGTTCATGGATAAGGATGTTGCCATCAAGAGTAACTAGAATGGTTCCTGGACCAGGATATGGCCATCTAGAGTAGCTAGAACGGTTCCTCGACCAGGGTATGGCCATAAAGAGTAGCTGGAATGGTTCATGGACCAGGATATGGCCATCAAGAGTAGCTGGACTGGTTCCTGGTCCAGGATACTTCCATCAAGTGTAGCTCGAATGGTTCCTGGACGACGATATGGCCATAAAGAGTAGCTAAAATGGTTCATGGACCCCGAAATGACTACAGTAGTAGCTGGAATGGTTCCTGGTCCAGGATACTGCCATCAAGAGTAGCTGGAATGATTCTTGGACCAGGATATGACCATCAAGAGTAGCTAAAATGGTTCCTGGATCAGGATATTGCCATCAAGAGTAGCTGGACAGGTTCAAGGTCCAGGATATTGCCATTGAGAGTAGCTAGAATGGTTCCTGTTCCAGGTAACTGCCATCAAGAGTGGCTGTAATGGTTCCTGGACCAGGATATTACCATCAAGAGTAGGTAGAATGGTTCCTGGTCCAGGATACTGCCATCAAGAGTTGTTGGAATGGTTCTTGGACCACGATACGGCCATCAAGAGTAGCTGGAATGGTTCCTGGTTCAGGATACTGCCATCAAGAGTAGCTGGTGTGGTTCCTGGACCAGGATATTGCCGTCAAGAGTAGCTAGATTGGTTCGTGGTCCAGGATACTGTCATCAAGTGTAGCTGGAATGGTTCCTGGATCAGGATATTGTCATCAAGAGTAGCTTAAATGTTTCCTGGTCTATTATAGTGCCATTAAGAGTAGCTGGAATGGTTCCTGGACCAGGATATTGTCATCAAGAGTAGCTGGAATGGTTCCTGGACCAGGATATTGCCATCAAGAGTAGCTGGAATGGTGCATGGTCCAGGATATTGCCATCAAGGGTAGCTGGTATGGCTCCTGGACCAGGATATTTCCATCAAGAGTAGCTAGAATGGTTCATGGACCACGATATGGCCATCAAGAGTAGCTGGAATAGTTTGTTGTCCAGGATACTGCCATTAAGAATAGCTGGTATGGTTCCTGGACCAGGATATGGCCATCAAGAGTAGTTGGAATGGTTCCTGGACAAGGATGCTGCCATCAAGAGTAGCTAGAATGGTTTCTGGACCAGGATATGGCCATCAAGAGTAGCTAGAATGGTTCATCGATAAGGATGTGGCCATCAAGAGTAACTAGAATGGTTCCTGGACCAGGATATGGCCATCAAGAGTAGCTAGAAAGGTTCCTCGACCAGGGTATGGCCATCAACAGTAGCTTGAATGGTTTATGGACCAGGATGGATATGGCCATCAAGAGTAGCTGGAATGGTTCCTGGTCCAGGATACCGCCATCAAGAGTAGCTCGAATGGTTCCTGGACCACGATATGGCCATAAAGAATAGCTAGAATGGTTCATGGACCACGAAATGGCTACAAGAGTAGCTGCAATGGTTCCTGGTCCAGGATACTGCCATCAAGAGTAGCTGGAATGGTTCCTGGACCAGGATATTACCATCAAGAGTAGCTAGAATGGTTCCTGGATCAGGATATTGCCATCAAGAGTAGCTGGACTGGTTCAAGGTCCAGGATACTGCCATTGAGTGTAGCTAGAATGGTTGCTGGATCAGGATATTGCCATCAAGAGTAGCTAGAATGGTTCCTGGTCCAGGATACTGCCATCAAGAGTAGTTGGAATGGTTCCTGGACCACGATACGGCCATCAAGAGTAGCTGGAATGGTTACTGGTTCAATAAACTGCCATCAAGAGTAGCTGGTGTGATTCCTGTACCAGGATATTGCCGTCAAGAGTAGCTAGAATGGTTCGTGGTCCAGGATACTGCCATCAAGTGTAGCTGGAATGGTTCCTGAACCAGGATATTGCCATCAAGAGTAGCTTAAATGGTTCCTGGTCTATGATACTGCCATTAAGAGTAGCTGGAATGGGTCCTGGACATTATATTGCCATCAAGAGTAGCTAGAATGGTTCCTGGACCAGGATATTGCCATCAAGAGTAGCTGGAATGGTTCCTGGACCACGATATGGCCATAAAGAATAGCTAGAATGGTTCCTGGACCAGGATATTGCCATCAAGAGTAGCTAGAATGGTTCCTGGATCAGGATATTGCCATCAAGAGTAGCTCGAATAGTTCCTGGACCACGATATGGCCATCAAGAGTAGGTACAATGGTTCCTGGATCAGGATATTGGCATTACGAATAGCTGGAATGGTTCTTTGACCACGATATGGCCATCAAGAATAGCTAGAAAGGTTCCTGGACCTGGATATTGCCATCAAGAGTAGCTAGAATGGTTCCTGGACCAGAATATGGCCATCACGAGTAGCTAGAATGGTTCATGGATCAGGATATGGCCATCAAGAGTAGCTGGAATGGTTCCTGGACCAGGATATGGCCATGAAGAATAGCTAGAATGGTTCCTGGACCAGGAAATGGCCATCAAGAGTAGCTGGAATGGTTCATGGACCAGGATATGGCCATCAAGAGTAGCTGGAATGGTTCATGGTCCATGATACTGCCATCAAGAGTAGCTCGAATAGTTCCTGGACCACGATATGGCCATAAAGGGAAGCTAGAAAGGTTCCTCGACCAGGATATTGCCATCAAGAGTAGCTAGAATGGTTCCTGGATCAGGATATTGCCATCAAGAGTAGCTGGATTGGTTCACGTTCCAGGATACTGCCATCAAGAGCAGCTGGAATGGTTCCTGGACCAGAATATTTGCATTAAGAGTAGCTGGAATGGTTCTTGGACCACGATATGGCCATCAAGGGTAGCTAGAAAGGTTACTGGACAAGGATATCGCCTTTAAGAGTAGCTAGAATGGTTCCTGGACCAGGATATGGCCATCAAGAGCAGCTAGAATGGTTCATGGATAAGGATATGGCCATCAAGGGTAGCTAGAATGGTTCCTGGACCAGGATATGGCCATCAAGAGTAGCTGGAATGGTTCATGGACCAGGATATGGCCATCAAGAGTAGCTGGAATGGTTCCTGGTACAGGATACTGCCATCAAGAGTAGCTCGAATGGTTCCTGGACCACGATATGGCCATAAAGAGTAGCTAGAAGGTTCTTGGACTACGATATGGCCATCAAGAGTAGCTAGAAATGTTCCTGGACCAGGATATTCCCATCAAGAGTAGCTAGAATGGTTCCTGGGCCAGGATACTGCCATCAAGAGTAGCTAGAATGGTTCATGGATCAGGATATGGCCATCAAGAGTAGCTAGAATGGTTCCTGGACCACGATATGGCCATCAAGATTTGCTGGAATGGTTCCTGGTCCAGGATACTGCCATCAAGAGTAGCTGGAATGGTTCCTGGACCAGGATATGACCATCAAGAGTAGCTAGAATGGTTCCTGGATCAGGATATTGCCATCAAGAGTAGCTGGAATGGGTCATGGTCCAGGATACTGCCATCAAGAGTAGCTGGAATGGTTCCTTGACCAGGATATTGGCATTAAGAGTAGCTGGAATGGTTCCTGGACCACGATATGGCCATCAAGATTAATTAGAAAGGTTCCTCGACCAGGATATTGTCATCAAGAGTAGCTAGAATGGTTCCTGGACCAGAATATGGCCATCAAAAGTAGCTAGAATGGTTCATGGACCATGATATGGCCATCAAGACTAGCTAGAATGGTTCCTGTACCAGGATATGGCCATCAAGAGTAGCTAGAATGGTTGATGGACCAGGATATGGCCATCAAAAGCTAGAGTGGGTCCTGGACCAGGATATTGCCATCAAGAGTAGCTGGAATGGTTCCTGGTACAGGATACTGCCGTCAAGAGTAGCTGGAATGATTCCTGGACCACGATATGGCCATCAAGAGTAACTGGAATGGTTCCTGGACCAGGATATTGCCATCAAGAGTAGCTTGAATGGTTCCCGGAACAGGATATTGCCATCAAGAGTAGCTGGAATGGTTCCTGGTCCAGGATACTGCCATTAAGAGTAGCTGGAATGGTTCCTGGACCAGGATGTTGCCATCAAGAGTAGCTGGAATGGTTCCTGGACCAGGATACAGCCATCAAGAGTAACTAGAATGGTTCCTGGACCAGGATATGGCCATCAAGAGTAGCTGAAATGGTTCCTGGACCAGGATACTGCCATCAAAAGTTGCTGGAATGGTTCCTGGTCCAGGATATTGTCATCAAGAGTAGCTGGAATGATTCCTGGACCAGGATACTGCCACCAAGAGTAGCTGGAATTGTTCCTAGTCCATGATACTGCCATCAAGAATAGCTGGAATGGTTCCTGGTCCAGGATATTGCCATCAACAGTAGCTGGAATGGTTCCTGGACCACGGTATGGCCATCAAGTGTAGCTAGAATGGTTCCTGGACGGACCACGGTATGGCCATCAAGTGTAGCTAGAATGGTTCCTGGTCCAGGATACTGCCATCAAGAGTAGCTGGAATGGTTCCTGGTTCAGGATAATGCCATCAAGAGTAACTGGAATGGTTCCTGGTCCAGGATACTGTTATTAAAAGTAGCTGGAATGGTTCCTGGTCCAGGATACTGCCTTTAAGAGTAGCTGGAATGGTTCCTTGACCACGATATGGCCATCAAGAGTAGCTAGAATTGTTCCTAGACCAGAATATTGCCATCAAGAGTAGCTGGAATGGTTCCTGGACCAGGATATTGCCATCAAGTGTGACTGGAATGGTTCCTGGCCCAGGATATGGCCATCAAGTGTAGCTGGAATGGTTCCTTTACCAGGATATTGCCATGAAGAGTAGCTAGAATGGTTCCTGGACATTGATATGGCCACCAAGAGTAGCTGGAATGGTTCCTGGACCAGGATATTGCCATCAAGAGTAGCCGGTATGGTTCCTGGACCACGACATGGCCATCAAGAAGAGTAGCTGTTATTGTTCCTGGACCTGGATATGGGCATCAAGAGTACCAAGAATGGTTACTGGACAACGATATGGCCATCAAGAGTAGCTGGAATGGTTCCCGGACCAGGATAATGCCATCAAGAGTAGCTGGTATGGTTCCTGCACCACGATATGGCCATCAAGATGAGTAGCTGGTATGGTTCCTGGACCACGATATGGCCATCAAATGTAGCTAGAATGGTTCCTGGACCTGGAAATGGCCATCAAAAGCTAGAATGGGTCCTGGACCAGGATATTGCCATCAAGAGTAGCTGGAATGGTTCCTGGTACAGGATACTGCCGTCAAGAGTAGCTGGAATGATTCCTGGACCACGATATGGCCATCAAGAGTGGCTGGAATGGTTTCTGGACCAGAAAATTGCCATCAAGAGTAGCTGGAATGGTTCCTGGACCAGGATATTGCCATTACGATTAGCTGGAATGGTTCCAGGACCAGGATATTGCTATCAAGAGTAGCTGGAATGGTTCCTGGACCAGGATACTGCCATCAAGAGTAGCTAGAACGGTTCTTGGACCAGGATATGGCCATCAAGCGTAGCTGAAATGGTTCCTGGACCAGGATACTGCCATCAAGAGTAGCTGGAATGATTCCTGGACCAGGATACTGCCATCAAGAGTAGCTGAAATGGTTCCTAGTCCAGGATACTGCCATCAAGAAAGAGTAGCTGGAACGGTTCCTGGTCTAGGATATTGCCATCAAGAGTAGCTAGAATGGTTCCTGGACCAGGATATTGCCATCAAGAGTATGTGGTATGGCTCCTGGACCAAGATATTGCCATCAAGAGTGGCTGGAATGGTTCTTGGACCTGGATATGGCCATCAAGAGTAGCTAGAATGGGTTCTTGACCAGGATATTGCCATCCAGAGTAGCTAGAATGGTTCCTGGTCCAGGATACTGCCGTCAAGAGTAGCTGGAATGATTCCTGGACCACGATATGGCCATCAAGAGAAGCTGAAATGGTTCCTGGCCCAAGATATGGCCACCGAGAGTAGCCAGAATGGTTCCTGGGCCAGGATATGACCATCAAGAGTAGCTGGAATGGTTCCTGGACCAGGATATTGCCATCACGAGAAGCTAGAATGGTTCCTGGACCAGGATATTGCCATCAAGAGCAGTTGGAATGGTTCCTGGACCAGGATATTGCCATCAAGTGTGGCTGGAATGGTTCCTGGTCCAGGATATGTAGCTGGAAGACCAGGATATTGCCATCAAGAGTATCTGGAATGGTTCCTGAACCAGGATATTGCCATCAAGAGTAGCTGGAATTGTTCCTGGACCAGGATATGGCCATCAAGAGTAGCTGGAATGGTTCCTGGTCCAGGATACTGCCATCAAGAGTAGCTGTAATGGTTCCTGGTCCAGGGTATGGCCATCAAGAGTAGCTAGAACGGTTCCTGGACCTGGATATGGTCATTTAGAGTGGCGTGAAAGGTTCTAGATCAAGGCTGTGGCCACTAGGAGTGACTGGATTGTTTCAGGGACCAGGACATGGCAAGCAAGTGGCTGGAATGTTTTTCTGATCATTATATGACAATATGGAGGCCGTGTAGTTTCTTGGGCCCGAATTTAGCATTTGTGAGTTACTGTCATGGTTCCACGAATGTTAAATATCTTGTTTTATTAGGTTCCTCAACTTCAAGAAGAATTGCGGGCTTTTTAACATGTCTGAGACATCCGTATGCAGACCCCTCTTGGTTTCGGTATGTAGTTGTACCTAATCGCGACGAATTATTGTATTGGACTGCTCAGTACAATTTAATTTCATTTCATTTTCAAAATTGACCATCTTGAAATATGTTAAAATGATTAAATATGTTAAGAACTGCTACAAACCGTGATTTCGGTAACTAGTAGAACCTCGCAACGTAACATGTTAAAAATATGTATGTAAGAGGTCAGTTTAATAAAATTCAACCAACACAATTGTATATATGATCTGTAAATAACAAAGGAAAAGATGGAAATAAGTTAAACGTGTATAAACGTTTATATTAGGACAGGTGTAAATTTCGGTAACTAGTTGCACCCAACTTTTCATCTTAAAATAACAATATGTCTTATTAAATCTTATGCTAGTTCATAGTAAAGCCAAGTGCGTACAAATGAAACCAAAACGAATATTTAATGTAAAAGTAAGACGCACAATAAGCGTTTGAATAAAAATATACACACACAAAAATTATATGCGTGTGGGTGGGTGGGGTTGTTGTGGGCTTTTGTGCGTTGATATCCTTAGCCCACCACCTAATATTTGAAATCGTTTTATATTTTAATATTTTAATTTAATATTAACAGCATAGTATTGAACAAAGCATTCACCCTCAAGAATGATAAAACAAGACGCGTTTAATTATGCATCATAATATTGTATATTTTCAAGACCCATGGGTTTGGGGGGGGGGGGGGGGGTCGGGGGCATGGTCTGGTCTGACAGACAATTTCTTTTCATGTTATAATGACATAACTTACCTTAAAGCTAACAACAATATCAACTTTTTCGCCTTTTTTGTTCGTATTACCTAAAAACACTGGGCTGGTCCAACCAGCTCACACCAGCAAGCTGGTGAAAAATACGAAATTTGCCATAACTTTTATATAAATCCAAATTTCCCGCTCAAAATTTCAGCAAATAATCATTACATCGTGCTGGAAATAATGTGAAAAATTGAAGGAAGTAAATTCCACAATAAAGATGATAATGCCGAAAAACAGTTTTCCGCACTTTGAAGAAATGGACCAAAATCGTCCAAAATTGACATTTTACCAGCAGGTGGTACCCAAGGTAGTATTTTGAAAAAAAAATTTTTTTAGTCTTAAAACAACCCCAAATGCATGGAAAAATGCAAAAATCCCCAAAATAAAATCTTTATTTTTTGGCTGGTGACCAGCTTTTTTTTTCAGTGGTGGCATATAGGGTTTGCTTTGTTTCCATGAGTTCGGACCCCAGGGCCCATCCCCAGGGGTAGGGCTGGAGGTCAAAATCTAGGTCACCTTTAAAATATGCTGTTTACAATTTTAATTTTTCTTCTATAAGTCCATATCTTAACAAACAATCATAGGGATGTATTCTTATTTAGTTCATAGATACCCTATAGGGTTTGCTTTCATACTCCATGCTCGGTATGATCTCCAGGGGGGTGGGGCTAGAGGTCAAAATCTAGGACTTATTTATAATATGATAAATATCATAATAAATATTTTCTGTAAGTCTGTTTTCTTGACATCCACAAAGTTTTATCAGAAAGCATTCATACTTAGACCATAGGTACCATGTAAGGTTCAGACACTAGGGTCCATGTGCGGGGGGTGGGGCTAGAGGTCAAAATCTAGAACTTCTTTAAAAAAATGTATTTCTTTACTTTTCTTTACCACCATGTTCAGAAATGATTCGCACTTGCACCAAAGGTACACCGTAAGGTTTGCCTTGTTCCTAATGACATTAGACTCTAGGGTCCGTGCCCTGAGGGTGGGGCTAGAGGTCAAAATATAGGACATCTTTTTTTTTTCTTTTTTTTTTTTTTTTTTTTTTTTTTAATATTATTGAAGAATGACATTCTGCTTTACATCTAGGACCGAGGACCTGACCCTCAATGTCCGCGATCAAGTCCTAGATTGAGTATACAAGTCAGCTCTGTATACTGCTCTAAAATAGATCTGTCATTCTACTACACCCCCCCCCCCCTCCCCATGGTTTTAGACAGTGTTTTTTGCAAATACAAATTTATAAGATTTACTTGTTGAGGGCGCTCTCTTTCATCAAGAATTGAGGTTTAATGTGTCACTGTCAGTGAGCATGTCTGGATTGGTGGCGGTGGGCAGAGGGGTGGGGGCGTTGGAGGGAGCTACCAGCCGGGGGTATACGTGCCTCTCAAGGCACTTTTTCTAGTCTTTAGAAGCATATACTTTGTTGTTATCTAGCAGAGTAAGAAATATTCTCATTTTTTGCTGAACCATATATACTGCATGAGAATAGCTAAAACTTCTGTTGTATAGGCTAGCCTAAAATTGACTGTTGTTTAGGCTTCCTTGAACTGTATGAATTATCTTACTCGTAAACACTGCCGTCCCAGGTTCTTACTTATTTAATATTTATTGGTATGTATGTGCATGTATTTTTTGTGTCTTCCATATGATTTTTTTGTTGGCCTGCCATACATGTTCCTAAACTTTAAGATACACATACCCACATTACTGTAACCATGAGTCTTTGATTCAATATGAAAAAGTAAGTATCACACGAGTATGTGCCGCATCATGAGAAAAAATCCAGATTTTTGCCTTTGCACAGCTGATCAGCTTCTTTGTTATTGCTACACAGATAGTAGAATAGAATAGAATAGAATAGAATATATTTTATTATCCAATCATGGACCCTTTCGGGTAGTTACTTACACACAAACAAATTTTTTCAAACAAATATAAAGTGATTTGATTGATTTGAAAAAAAAAAAAGAAAAAGGAAAGAAACAAATAAAATGTATGTACACAATACGTAAAATAGCATGTAGTATATCCACATATTTAGAGATTTAAAAAGCGTCATATAACAACTAGTGAATGTCGGAGGGCTCATAAATAAGGTATATTATATATTCAAATCGAATAGTATGTATATACTTTTACACTGCATTATATGTACTTTTTAGGGCATTTCTTCGTTTTGAAAAACAATTTTCTATAAAACTTGCCAGGTGTTCCAAAATATTTAAATCTTCTGGTGTTAATAACCATAATCCTCTATCAGTTATACTTAACAATTTGAAATTATTATTTAAACAATTTATTTTATTAAACAAATTTTCCCTTTCATCATTATACAAGGAACAATTCAGCAAAAAGTGAAATTCGTCTTCAACCTCTTGCAAGTCACACCTTGTACATAGTACAGTCCCTCTTCTACTTGTAGAAAAAATATCAAGCTCCTAGCCTGCCTCTGTGAATGTACATGCTGGTTTGTGTCGGACCTGGTCGCAAACTGTGACGACAGGTTTTCTCACGATGTGGCTCATATAGTATGATAACTGACTGATGCAAATAGTATGTTAGTACCACGGTGTGATACTCTGAATGATACAAATAAATAACTGGACAAATCTGGTCGATTCTGCTCTGTTTAATGAACCTTTCCATCTAAAAGTTTAGGATCATTGCGGTAGATCATATCTATTAGCTCATGATCTATTAGCTCATCTGAGCCATTAGGCACACAAGTTAAGCTTGTAGTATACCCATGATCCATACGTCTTCTGGCCATCAGTGACAGTCCATACTTTCAAAAATATCTGAAACGGCTTGTCCATTTAAGTCCAAACTATATATGAAGCCTCAGTCGATAGGGTGAATAAAAGTATGTTTGCAAACTCTGAGTCACATGCTCAAGATTGTCACCATGCTCACAAATGTTCAAAAATCTCTATCACCAGAACCAGTGATTTGTACAAATGATAACCCATATTGAGAAAACATGTCCACGAAATATATGAGCCGCCTCGTGGGAAAACCAACAATGTGGTTTCCGAACAGGTCAGACACAAACCAGCCTGTACAAGCACAGAAAAGTGCTAGAAGCTTGAAATTTCAGATTTAAGTAGAAGAGGAATTGTACTATCCGAGTAGCGAAAACAAAGGCGCTGATCAGCTTCGTGGTTACCGCGAAGCTGATCTGCGTCTTTGTTTTCGCCAAGGCAGATTGTTGGTTTTTCCCATGAGGCGGCTCATATATTGTAAGAGATGGAAAAAATTAAAATTTTCAATTAAATTTTTTTTAATATTTCTTGTTTATACTCAAAACTTTGATTGTGGGTACATATTAGAACTGCCTAGCCAAGGCAGTTCCAATGCCAGCTAGTACTCACAATCGATGTTTTGAATCAAAAATGAGAAAAATGTATACCCCCTGTACACTCGGGTTTTACTTTATAAAACTGGAGTTTAAGGGGTTATACTTTTCATGACGATTTTTGTTTTAGGCATAGGTGTCAGGTGAGTGTTAAGAGGGCTATAGGTCCTCTGATTCAATAATCTATTCCAGTTAATCAACCGAGCCACCTCATGAGAAAACCAACAATCTGCATATGCGAAAACAAAGACGCAGATCAGCTTTGAGGTAACCGCGAAGCTGATAAGCGCCTTTGTTTTCGCCACACGGATAGTACAATTCCTCTACTTTCTAACTCCAAAATTTCAAGCTTCTAGCCATCGTCTGAGATGGTACAGACCAGTTTGTGTCAGACCTGTTCAAAAACCACATTGTTGGTTTTCTCACGAGACGGCTCAATTGTTGTTGTTTTATTGTGGCTAGATTTTACATATTGTTGGGAATATACCTTGTATACACTATTACAATAAAGCATTGACTTGATACGATTTTGATGTTCATTTTGATCTCTTCACTTGCTGAACTTTAACCCATATTTGACGAATGGATTTTCCCATTATTATCATTTGGGTCAGTCCACTTTCATTTTAGGGGCGTCAGGAGTGATTTTTCAATTTTATTCAATTTTTCGATTAAAAAATCTCTAAGCAAACAGAATAGCCCCAGATGGGACGCCGCGTTCAGCGGCGTCACATCTGGGGCTATTCTGTTTGCCTATGTCCCATAAAAGGGACGCCAGGCGTAAATGAGTTAATTGAGCTGGATCTTTTTTTTTTGCCCATGCAAAAATAAAGGTGTAAATCAGCTGTGCAGAAACAGCTGAACAGCGCCTATGTTTTCGCTACACAGATAATACAATTCCTCTTCCTAAATCTGAAATTTCAACTGTAGCTGCACAGACCAGTTTGTGTCAGATATGGTGGGAAACCCCAAAGACCAGTTTTTCTCGCATCACAGCTTAAGTGCAGTAGCTTGTCTGGATAGGTTGAAAAATGAAAAGAAACAAAATAGCTGAAAATCATCTTAGTAGGCCTTTGCCAGCTGAGGATATGATAAATTATGTCGGACACCCCCATGCAAATTATGACTTAGCTGTTAAGTAATGTAAATTTGGATTTTTTTGTGTGAATTTTGTTCAACAAATTTTCTGTTTTCGAATTATTCATGAGGTTTTGATCACAAATGAGTGCTTATACATGTAGTCTTCATGCCTTATCGGGATTCTTTATTATTAGCAAGAAACCTTGAATTTGTCATCAGGAAAACATGCGCGTGCAATATTTACCCCCTTAAACCCCACTTTTATATAGAAAAACTGGGGTATGCAGGGGTATACCTATTTTTCTTATTTTTGCTCCAAAACATAGATCGTGGGTACTCCTTAGAACCGCCTCGCCGAGGCGGTTCTAACGTGTACCCACGATCTATGTTTTGAGCAAAAATAAGAAAAATATCAAATTTTTTCTGGTGAAAAATTTCATTTTTTCAGCTATTTTTTTTTCTGAATATTGCATGGGCTTGTTTTCGTAATGGAGGCATCAAAATCGAGAATAGTGCCAAAAATGAAGTTCTCACAAACATTTCAGAACCTACAGTACATGTATCATCAGGAAAAAATGTCCGTGAAATGATTACCCCCTCAAACCCCACTTTTATATAGCAAAAATTGGGTACGCAGGGGTACACCTATTTTTCTTATTTTTGCTTCAAAACATAGATTGTGGGTACTCGTTAGAACCGCCTCGGCAAAAACTGGGGTACGCAGGGGTACACCTATTTTTCTTATTTTTGCTTCAAAACATAGATTGTGGGTACTCGTTAGAACCGCCTCGGCGAGGCGGTTCTAACGTGTACCCACAATCAATTTTTTCAGCAAAAATAAGAAACATATCAAAATTTTTCAGCTGAAAATTTTCAAATTTTAAAGCTCAAAAAATCTCTGTTTATTGCATGGGCAATTTTTCGTAATGTAAAGGGTAATAATGAAAGGAGAATACACAAAGTGTTCTTCTTTTACATGTGGAGCCTGTTGGCATCATTACGAAAACATGCCCATGCAATTAAACAGAGATTTTTTAAGCTTTAAAAATTGAAAACTTTCAGCTTAAAATTTTGATATTTTTCTTATTTTTGCTCAAAACATAGATTGTGGGTACACGTCTGCGAGGCGGTTCTAACGAGTACCCACACTCTATGTTTTGGAGCAAAAATAAGAAAAATAGGTATACCCCTGCATACCCCAGTTTTACTGTATAAAAGTGGGGTTTGAGGGGGTATTCATTTTCCTGATGACATGTGTAGCCTGTTGGCATAGTGGTGGAGCATAGGACATGGATCAGGAGCTCAGGGTTCAGAAAAAAACGTCATGAAAAAAGGCAACTCCTGGGTTTCAGACAAGATCTGACACTGAAATGTGCTATTTGGTTAAGAAGTCCAAGAGACTGATCTGCAAAACTTTTTCTTTATGATGGAGCACAAATATCTTTTTTTTTTTTTTTGAAGTGATGAATTACAAGTGACTCATGGTAGCACTATGAAATGGTATAAAAACATTTTACAATGTTTAAAATGAAATCAATACAAAGTTAGTCGCTGTCTTCTGTCACCATTTTAAGATTTCCATTAGGTTCTCTGGTACATTTTCTCGTGTCGAAGAACAAAACTAACGTTCTGAAAGTAAAGACAAATTCAACTATTTGTAAATTGACTTCGCTTTGAATATTTTTTATTTGGTTTCTTTTCACTATCTCAAAAATGAATTTAAAATATTCAGTGACCAAATTTTGTGTGCACATCAATATTGACAAGATCTAGCTTGGAATTTTGAAACACTTTTTTCTGTAATTTGTAACAGTTATGGCCCTTGATTAATGTCGGAATGTTATTTCCACTCTATATGTTGCGAATGAACTGACAGAATTTGACCAAATAGCATTCTAACTTATCAATTTCAAAGAATTAGACCAAATTTTTGTTCATAATCACACAAATAATATCTAGCTTAGAATTGTTAAGTTGAAGCGCTGTTCTCTCATTCGCAAAGAGAGTTATAGCCTTGTTTGATGGCAGAATTTTGTTGCTGAGCAATGTCTTGCATAAAAATGGACAGACTTTGGCAAGTTTTGTACCAGTATCAATAAGATCAATACAAGGAATCCAAATGTAAGCATCATCTTTTGATAGTCTGGTCCATGTTATTTCACGACACTGAAAGCACTGTCACCAGGCTATATAGTCTGATTATCCGATAATTCATTTCTTAGTTTTATTTCTTATGTGTGAAAAAAACAACAACTACGATATTTATGTGCAGTATACCTTTCTTTTGGAATTTTCAGTTGTTTCTGTATAAACTTTGCTATCTCTTCAGCATGTTTGACTTTCGAGTTTTGGTCTATATCATCCGAGTTGTGGTGAAGATCGATATTCATCATACTGTCCTTAGATCCACTCCTTATCATCTGAATGTCTGGCAGTATTTCTATGTCTATGTTCTATAAACATCAGGGCCCAGTTGTTCAAAACTAACGACATCGTTAGTTAACGTTTCGTTAAAATTTCAAACATTAATATTACAAATACACTGTTATTTTTTGTTGAAAAAATGTGAGAATCCTTTGCACTGCAAAGGATTCTCACATTTTTTCAACAAAAAATAACAGTGTATTTGTTACTTTAGCTGATATTTGCTAAACAAATTTATGTCTTAACGATATCGTTAAGCTAACGATGCTTTGAACAACTGGGTCCTGGATAAAATGTCTGTGAAAAGTGTACACTTTTAAACCCCAGTTTTATATACATGTAGTAAAACTGGGGTGTACAGGGGTATTTTTCTTATTTTTGTTCCAAAACCTAGATCGTGGGTACTCGTTAGAACCGCTTTGGCGAGGCAGTTCTACTGTGTACCAACAATACATGTTTAAACTAAAACTTAAAAATATCAAAATTTTTCTAATGAAATTTTAAATTTTTACAACTGAAAAGAATCTGTATATTTCATGGGTTTTTCGTAATCCTTAGCCACTCATCATCATCTGACTATCTGTCAGTATTTTAATGTCCAGGGGCCAGTTGTTCAAAACTTCGTTAGCTTAACATCGTCGTTACGACCTCAACTTGTTAAGTAAATGCCGACTACATTGGCAAATACACTGTTATTTTTTATTGACAAAATGTGAGAATCCTTTGCATGGCAAAGGATTCTCACATTTTATCAACAAAAAATAACAGTGTATTTGTAATGTTGAAGTTTGAAATTTTAACGAATCGTTAACTAACGATGTCGTTAATTTTGAACAACTGGCCCCTGGTGCTGTTGAAGAACCATAGAAAAAATAATGCTTGGCATTTTCTATTAGTAAAGACAAGTACATGGCCCCAGGTTGCATAACTTCTTTTCTACAAGTTAACCAACTGCTCAAAACCTCGAGAAAAAAAAATAAGTGAAAACAGTTTGCCTTCCACTTAACTTGCTATTTTAATAAAGTTTCCTTAATCGTTGTAGGTACATTTCATATTGGGACCAAGTTTTCTCTTTGGGTACTTTAGCTTATTACATGGGAATACATGTAGTATGGCAACTAACCTCTATATCAGTCTTGAACAACTCTGAGAAATTGTTGCTAGCATTTTCTAGGAACTTCTCGTTGATAAATGGTTTTTGAATATTTGTCTTCAGGCATGCTGCCACTCTAGCCATTGTCGGGGTCTGCAATAAATACGAAAGTGAAAATTATATGTAGGGTATTTGTTCTGGTAATTTCAAATGCGCCAAAAAGTGAGAAAAATGGCTCTTTTGAGTTATCAAAAATCAATCTGATTCTGGGAAGTGCACATACACTGTACTTTTATAGCCGGAAAATCCATTGAGAATTGATGCATGTATATATCTATATATATTAAATCCCTAGAGAACTTCATACATAATATTCTGACATTGTGTAAGCCTATTTTGAAAGAAAAATAAGTTAAAAGCGCTGTGCGCTTATTAGAGAGAACACGGTATATCATACTTTGCAATGATGCCAGTATCTGCTCTGCTGTGCATGACTTGACCTCCATTCTTTTAGATTATACTAGATTGCTGTTTGTTTAAATTCGTTGGGTTTTTTTTATGTTTTTTGTGTGTTTTCTTTTTTGTGTGTGTGTGTGTGTGTGTGTGTGTCATGGAGTTAATTGTTTGGACACAGAGTCGCAGTCCTACAATCATTACGAAAACACGTCCATGCAATATACAGAAATTTTTTTGTTGTGAAAATTGAAAACTTTCAGAAGTTTTTGGATACATGTATTTTTCTTATTTTTGCTCAAAACTTAGATTGTGGGTACAGGTAAGGCAATTCTAACGAGTACCCACAATCTATGTTTTGGAGCAAAAATAAGAAAAATAGGTATACCCCTGCAAACCCAAGTTTTTCTATATAAAAGTGGGGTTGAAGGGGGTATTCATTGCACAGACGTTTTCCTGATGCATTCCCACAATGGTGTCTAAACCAATGAATATTAGAGCTGACTTTTTCTTGGTATCACATTTTAAGCTGTTGAAGAAAATATGCTCTTCCAGACTATTCCATGAAAGAGAGAAAATCTCCCATTACGAAAACACGCCCATGTAATATACAGATTTTTCTAAAGTTGTAAAAAGTGAAAATTTTCAGAGGAAAATATTTGATATTTTTCTTATTTTTGCTCAAAACATAGGTTGTGGGTACACTTTGGAACCGCCTCAGTGAGGTGGTTCTAACGAGTACCCACAATCTATGTTTTGGAGCAAAAATAAGAAAAATATACATGTATATACTCCTGCATACCCCAGTTTTGGTATATAAAAGTGGGGTGTGAGGGGTATTCATTACACGGACATGTTTTCGTGATGCTCCAAAGAATTTCCTGCTCTGATGGACCTTTTTGATTTGAAGTGCTTAAAGTTAGATGGGAGACATATAATTTAGCTATTGTAAAATAAAGGCAAAGTCAATTATCACAGTGAATTGATTTTATTTTATTGTATAAACACTAACGGATTCAAAACATGACATTCAAATTTGCCCTGCAAAGCTCACCTGAGACTTGATAAACATCATACATACCTTGGTCAACAGCACACAATTCATTGTGGCAATAAATTCTTAAAGAATAATTTTAATACTACCCAAAATTTTATAAGCATCAAGTTATACCTAATGGGTGATTTCAACGCGCAAACTGGAACTTTAGAAGACTTTACCTCACCCGATGATTTTTTGTCGAATATTCTTAATTTTGATGAATCTACGACTGAATTTTATGACCAAAAGTGTGCGTTGGAAAGGCTCGGTGTTCAACTTAGGCGTATCTCAAAAGACTCAAAGAAAAATAATAGCGGATTCTGTTTGGTAGATTTGTGCAAAAATCATAACCTCACGATTTTGAACGGTCGATTTGGTCAGGACAGAAACATTGGTAATTTGACGTTTCGAAATTCTTCGGTCATTGATTACGCCCTTGTGTCCTTAAGATGTTTTGATACACTGTCTGAATTTAAAATAATTGAGCTGGACAGACTGTTCTCGGACGGCCACTGCTTTTTACATCTTGAACTTAAACTCGATTTACCCAATGACCCATCAAAATCCGAAAGCAAAAGAAAAGTAAACAAACCCTATCTGAACCCATCAGAATATGAAAATTTCGTAAGCAGTATTGATCCCAGCAAAATTGAATCGATTTTATCTTCCATTCATACCTGCGAGAATTCACAGGATCCAAACAATGATAGCATAAATGATATCGTATCTCAAATTTCCTCACTTTTCAAGTTAACCGCATCTACTGTAGAAAATTCCAGGAATAAATTTGTACCCAAATCAAAAAGTAATAAACCATGGTATGGATTTCATTGCAAAAACGCGAGAAAGCATTATCATTTAGCTAAAAAGATGTATAGGCGGTATCCCTCTGATTATTCTCGAGAAAACCTGCTATCAGCGAGCAAATCTTACAAGAAAGTTATGAACAAATATATCAATAAGCATATCAAACAGCAACACAATAAACTCAGGCGAATGCAAAATTCTGATCCCAAGGCCTATTGGAAATATTTGAATAGTCTTAAAGGCAGGAGAGCGACTGATTCACCCCCCTTAGATGACTTTTACCGTCATTTTTCTAATATATATACTTCTGACCAATCACAGGATGATTTTGATATTGGAAATATAAATTTCAATAACGAAACTGATATCCTCAATCGCCCATTTACAGCTGAAGAAATAGGAAAATGCATTGCTAAACTAAAGAACGCCAAATCTTGCGGGTTTGACGAAATCATAAATGAGTATATAAAAGTATCAAAGGCACAAATGCTCCCAATATACGTAGGTCTTTTTAATTTGATTTTGAATACTGGAATCATACCCGAAATCTGGTCACAAGGTAAAATTATGCCTATCTACAAAAATAATGGTGATTCGACTAACCCTGACAACTATCGGCCAATTTCCATTCTTAGTTGCCTAGGAAAATTATTTACAGCGCTACTCAGTGAGAGATTAAGTACATTTATCGAAGAGAATGCAATTTTGAAAGAAAATCAAGCAGGTTTTCGTAAACACTACTCCACCACTGATCATATTTTTGCCTTATATTCCTTGATAGAAATTCTTAAGCACGAAAAAAAGAAATTATTTTGTTCTTTCATTGATCTGTCAAAGGCATTCGACTCGGTATGGCGAATCGGCCTGTGGCGCAAACTGCTTAATAATTCAATTGATGGAAAATTCCTCAAGGTTATTTATAATATGTATTTAAATATAAAGGCATGCGTTTCTGTTGATGGGGCTAATTCTGCTTTTTTCTTATGTAATACTGGCGTACGACAGGGTGATAACCTCTCGCCAGTTCTTTTTGCATTATTCATGAATGACCTTGAAGACAAATTATTAATAGACAATGTTGATGGCATTAGAGTTGATTTATCCGCTGACGATCAAAGTATGTATTTTTTTTAAAATATTTGTTCTGCTATACGCGGATGATACGGTTATCTTAGCTGATAACGCGGAGGCATTTCAAAAAAGTCTTGACTCATTTGACAGCTACTGTACGGAATGGAAGTTAAAAATCAATCAAAACAAATCAAAGGTAATTGTCTTCGGTGCTCAAAATACTGATGAATTTAGATTCAAGATAGGCGATACTACATTAGAAATTGTGGACTCCTATAAGTATTTGGGAACATATTTCTCGAAATCGCGAAGTTTTTTAAATGCGCGCAAACACGTTGTAGCACAAGCCAAAAAAGCAATGCATCTTTTGAACATGAGAATACACAATTTAAACCTTCCTATCGATCTTCAACTCAAGTTGTTTGATAATACTATTCTGCCTATTTTAACATACTCCTGTGAAATTTGGGGGTTCGAAAATTGTGAAATGCTTGAAGTAGTTCATAACCAATTTCTTAGGTCTACATTAAAATTGCGTAAGAGTACGCCACTATACATGTTATATGGAGAACTAGGCCGTCTACCGATATTACATACGATTAAATATAGAATGATAAATTACTGGTACAGGATTTTAACAGGCAAGCAATCAAAACTCTCATATATGTTTTATCATAAATTGAACTCTACTCCAGGACTTAATTCGAAATGGATTCAGAAAATTAAGCAAATATTAGAAGAATGTGGCAGACCCGACATTTGGGACCGCCAATCCCCTAATAGCGCTACCTGTGTCATCGTTAAAAGGTCTTTGAGAGACCAATTTATACAGGAATGGTCTGCAAAGTTACAAGAGTCCTCGAAGGGTATGAACTATAGTTTATACAAAGAAAACATCGACATCGAAAATTATTTAATGGTGCTTCCTAAATCGATATATACTACTTTTGCTAAGTTTCGAACAGGCAACCATCGATTCCCATGTGAGGTGGGACGGTATAATGATACAGAAATAGCGGAAAGAAAATGCACACTATGCGACAGCGGAGACGTTGGCGATGAGATGCATTATCTTCTCCTGTGCCCCTTCTTTTCAAATGATAGATCATTGTATCTTTCAAGGTATTACTATGCGCGACCGAATATCCTCAAGTTCAAAGAAATCATGTCTACACGCAATATGCGAAGATTAAAACGACTTTGTATTTTCATAGCAATTATTTTAAAAACAGTAAGGTAATTTGTCTACACTTACCTGATATAATTTTTCTTAACGGCACTGGAATTAATACCTGTGACTGACAAAGAATCTGTATTTATTCCGGTTTTTCACAGAATAAGAACACGAGTTGCTCAACTTAACAAATGCACGTGCTCATTCGACTGACATAGTTTATTGACACGACCTAATTGCTTGGACGAATTAGAAATTTACTCAACCTACTTACATGTATTAATAGCCTTTCCAATACACACGATAATATGTGTGTGTCCATGACATGAAAAAACCTGTCTCGGAGAATGACGCGGCGTGATGCAAGGCACAAACCTACTGATTTGTATGCTTTTGTTTACATAGAAATGTATTACTTTATTTATGTAATATGTACCGAGTCCGCAGATGCTATGACTTAGCATTTATTTATTGGGATACCCAATAGACAGGTTTTTCCATGACACGGCCCACAACTTCGCATTTATTTTATTCATGTACGCATTCTCTTTAAATCTAACTTTCATACTTAAAAAGAATTTAATGACGTGCTTCAAGACATCCTCCCCAATTCAGTCCGTCTCTCTCTCTCTCTCTCTCTCTCTCTCTCTCTCTCTCTCTGTAATGGTATGATTCATGCTCCACTACCAGTATACGATTCTATATGTTGTTTTGCGCTTGTATGTCATGTAATTTGACCAAAGCTTCAAAATAAAAGTTATTGTCTGTCTGTCTGTCTATTAATTTCCATAAAGCACAGTGTACATGTAAAACTCTCCGATTTTGATGTAATTTAATGGCAATCCCCAGACGGTAAGAATGTCAGCCTCATTTTCATAGATAATGCTTTGAAGTTTATGACGAATACCGATTATGACTACAAGAAATTTGATACAGTAAATGACCTACCATAGTACATGGACCACTCTGCATTTTTGATGAAAATCCTTAAATTATGGCATTTTTCTAAAAGTCTACAGATACACAGAACTTTAACTTGAAATTGTTTTTTTTTTTTTTCTGTGAAAGTCAGTCTAAAATGCATTCACTGCGAAATCAAAACTTGATTGTTATGATCATGCTTTAGCTAATTTTGAAAACAAATCCTTGATTTGTCAAAATTTAAATTTTGGAAGAAATGTTTCATGGACTGTGGATGGACATTTTTAGTTTCAAGTTTCATGTACATGTAGTTAGTGAAGTTGACATCCTGTGTCTTAAGACGATCGCCATTAAATTTGGGTCAAACTCAGGGTGTATTACACTGTGCCATTGATGCTTATCAAATTTTGAGTAGTATATTTATGTCCATTTGGTAATTTGCAAATTTCATATTCATTATTCAATTACAGAAAATAAGTTTTCATTCATAATATCCTTATGGCTCAGTTGAGCTACAAATATGGTCTCTAAAAGCAAGATTCATTTGAAGCAAGATGTTTCACTCTATATACAAGAGATTTCAGCTTTTAAATTTAAAGTATTTTTGTTTCTTCTTACCTAACTCTGCTGTTGAAGTGGTGGTTAATGAAAGCAAAAAACGTGGTAAAGTTATAATTGAGCCATGACGCAAGAAAACCAGTCCTAGGGGTTTCCGACCAGGTCTAACAAAAATCAACAAGAAATCACAAAAGAAATTTTGGCTTTGAATTGTACTATCCATGTAGCGAAAAAAAGGCGCTGATCAGCTGTGCAGTTATTGCACACTGATCTGCGTCTTTGCTTTCGCATATGCAAAAATCTGTTTTTCTCATGATGCGGCATAATTAACAGACAATGTTATTCCAAATGAAAGCATAGAAACTTAGTCACTGTTTTCAGTCACCATTTTAAGATTTCCATTTGGTTCTCTGGTACATTTTCTTGTGTCGAAGAACAAAACCAAGGTCCTGAAAGACAGATCAAAATAGTAGATTATCATTTAGAAAATGTGGAAAATTTAAAAAACAAAAAAAAACAAACAAAAAAAAACAGATGATAAATTATGCATGGAATAAAATATATTTTATAAATTTCAAACTTTTCATTTTCATCAGATATGATAAAGGCAGAATTGTGATATTGAAGTTCCCTTATAGTGTCTAAAATAGTATTTGTGTTCCTGTTATGCATGGAAATAGCTGAAATGATGAAAGCGTTCATATCTTTACACACCTTTCAATTGGAATGTTCAACTCTTTCTTTATAAACTTGGCTATCTCTCCAGCATGTTTGACTTTAGAGCTTTGATCAATATCATCAGAGTTGTGGTGGACATCAATATTCATCATATCATCTTTAGATCCACTCCTTATCATCTGTATGTCAGTCAGTATTTCGATGTCTATGTTCTGTAAAGAATCGCACAAAAGTCAGCTTTTGTTTTGTGCCTAAATCCTCCAAGCAAAGCTAATAACCTATTGACCGACAGCTGATTACTGGTTTGCCTCTTAGAATGCATGAGCCTGCCCAGAAACCTTCCAAACATATAATTTTAATGGTTTAATTGTTTACCTGGTCGGTTATATTTTGAAGCTCATTTTGCATATCATTACATCCCAATTTCAATGTTGGGTAGAAGTCCCAACGTTCCCAAAGCTGTTGACTAGGGCATAAAGCAATAAATCAAGGAAACAAAACATTTCAGCCGCCGCATGCGAAAACCAACAATCTGCATAGGCGAAAACTAAGGCGCAGATCAGCTTCGCAGTAACTGTGAAGCTGATCAGCGCCTTTGTTTTCGCTACATGGATAGTACAACTCATCTACTTTCTAAAACCAAAATTTCCAGCCTCTAACCATTTTCTGTGACTGTACAGCCCGGTTTGTGTCGAACCTGGTCCTAACGCAAATTGTTGGTTTTCTCACACACAGGCTCATTTGTATCACACCCAGCATTGTGTAAGAGTAAACGGGGCGTTCTCTATTGCGTTATTAGGATGATAAGGAACATAGAAACTATGGTCTTCATAGCAACCAACCTGTATATCAGTCTTGAACAGTTCCGAGAAATAATTGCTGGCTTTTTCTAAGAACTTGTCATGGATATATTTCTTTGATTTATTCGTCTTCATGCACGCTGCTATCCTAGCCATTGTGGGCTCTGCAAAAGACAAGTTTTAATATCTGATTATTTCATTCTCTCATCTATACTGAACAAAAAAGAAACGCAACAATAGACCACCGAGGATTTTGGAGTTTAAGGGTAAAACGTTGATAATTTCAGGTCTGTTGCTGAATGATTCCCATTCATGGGATATTAGGTATATCATGCAAAAAACTGATTTTCATTTCGATAAAAATTGAATGAGATTTTTTGTCGTCTTAACTATTGCAAATCGGGAAAGATTTTCTCTGCGCATGCGCACACTGTTTAAACTCCAAATCATGAAGAAACATTGTCAGCTGCTCCCTTATTCAAAATCATTAAAAAAAAATCAAGTTCAACGACACACAAGCTCGTAATTAAAATCACCAAAATCCCTATATGTTTAATTGAAAGGGGGATAATTTCAATTTTATTTAATTTCTTTAACGTGTGAATTATGTGCTAAGTGGTACATGGTGATTTTCGAATGGGGGTTCATAGCGGATTTAAATCGTACCATTATTTTAATGCTTGCGCATGCGCACTGTCTGGTTTATTACTTTCAGCATGTCCATGGTCGGCATCGAATAACTCCGTTAATACTCATCAAATTGACAATCGGTTTCTTGCATTCGGAAGCCTGATATTTAATGCAGAAGTAGAATATGCAATGATTCCTGATTGTATCATAGTTTCCTCAAAATTTAGTGGAATATAGTTGTTCCGTTTCTTTTTTTGTTCAGTATATATTTGGTTTACATTAATTCGAGAGTAACTGAGGCATGCCTGTTTTAGATAGTTGCATAACATGCCATTCAAAAGAAAACGTTGTCGATATAGAAGCATGCCAGTATGTTTCACATGCACAAGACATGCATTTTAGATTTCAAAACATTTTGTGAACTTACAAGCACACTTTTATGTACTCGAATTTCAGTGTTTTTGTTAAGATGACATGAAATTAGTTATCTTTGAGTTGCATTGAATGGTCATATTCAGTTCTCAATTATGTTAACATGAATGTGATCATAAGAAAAGCGAGAAAAATATTTTATAAATTGACATACAGAAAAAAGCACAATAATCGAATGTTAGTAAAGACTTGACGGTAAAAGTTTGATCGGCAATATATTTTTCTTAAGGTCAGGGTGAAGTAAAACGTCGTTATGCAGCGTTACGCGTGACGTTGCTTTGCGACGCCAGCGGAACAAGAAACGACGCTCTTATGTCGCGCCTTTTTGAACCAACGAAGGCTGTAGCTTTTACGTCATTTAGTACGAATTTTACATTTTTCTTCCTTTAAAGAATGCGACAAATTTTTAACAAAACACAGAAAATGAGAATTTCTGCAGTAAAAGTAATTTATTGTAATTCTTGCGTCAGTCGCACACTGAAATGCAACGCGTGTTCGCGCCACGACGTTACGTTACGTCGCGCAAAATACCAAAAACGCACTACCATACATAACAAAACCTCCAATAGCACGAAAACGAGCCTGGTTGTCAAGGACTTTTTTTCAAGCAACCTGTTCCAAACTGATTCACGCAGATAATATCAGTTTTTAAAAAAACTTCATCGTGGAATTTAGGAGAAAAATATGTTTATGTGCGAAATCCGACATCTATTTCCCATTTCCCCATTGAGTTCAATGGCAAAAATGGTGTTTTAAGATTGTCTATAGCTCAAAAACTAATCTGGTAGTCAAGGAATATTTTTGCATATTCCGATGGGGGAGCATTTAATACATCGATATGCAAAAAATAAGAAAATTCCATCGTAGCGTTTTTTACTTCACCCTGACCTTAAACCCATTGGGGCATTGAGAAATAGATCGGTTGCCTGTGCCTTCAGACAAAGCGTATACTGGTTGACCGCGAAGTTCTTAGTATGCACAGAAAAAAAAGGATTGAGTCAAACCATCCATACATACTTTAAGCATACGTTGTTGTTATATTTTGAAGCACATTTTGGATGTTTTGACATTCTTATGCTGGGTAAAAGTCTCATAAAATGGATGCTGGGTAAAAGTCTCATAAAATGGAGACAATGTCCCGAAATGACCATAGCCGTTGACTGGGATGTAAAGCACCAATATAAACAAATGAACCCCGTATTATTATAACATTCACTGATGCATGGAAACACACAGGATTGACCCATATTTGACGAATGGATTTTCCCATTATTACCATTTGGGTCAGTCCACTTTCATTTTAGGGACATCAGGAG
The DNA here is from genome assembly GCA_964017185.1 of Rugalucina vietnamica. Taxonomy (NCBI): domain Eukaryota; kingdom Metazoa; phylum Mollusca; class Bivalvia; order Lucinida; family Lucinidae; genus Rugalucina; species Rugalucina vietnamica. Next base: position 85,901,086 of record OZ024869.1, on the reverse strand, counting down.
TGATTTTTATTTTTTTAAATAAATGTTCGATGAAAATCCTCTTAGCAAACAAAATAGCCCCAGATGGGACGCCGCATTCCCATAAAAGACATAAAAGGGACGCTTCGTGAAGTCCGGTGTCTTTTTCATCTAATACCTGGTCGTTGAAAAAGAATTTTTCGTATACACTGTAGAATAAACGGCCTCCGTATTCTAACAGATAGCGTACCGTATTCATCTTGCAACTAAGTGTTTGCGATCCCTGACCGGTACATGCCGGTCATGATGGTGCCTATATAATGTTAATTCTGACGGCAAACCGCCCATAATTTCATTTTGTGTGCTATTTTAGCCCTTTACAGACTTTTGAGGTTAAGAAGCGTTCGAATTGATATTCATTAAATTTCCATGCAAACCTAAACTGCATTTAGAATTTTGCAGGAAGTTGATGTCTACTATGTGAGTAATCATTTTGTAAACTTGAGCAAAGCCGTCTATAAACTACCCTATAATAATCAAATCCTGGATCTGAATCTCGGGGAGTTTGAGCGTCATTAGTGCTATTTTCCGAAAACACATTTAAAAAACAAAAACAAAACAAAGTTACCTTAACTTCTTAAATTCCAATCAAAATATCAATATCTAACAGCCTACTCGTTTATACATCTATTCAAAGTATTGAACATTTTATCAAATGTTGTTCGATGTATTGGTTCAATTCAATCATTTATTATAACTTTTGGCTCAGTGGTATCTGCATTGATTTTTGTATTTAAGATAAAAATAAAAGACACATCGCTCTTGTGAGCAGTGTTAAGATAGGTATAAGAAATAGCCGGTCAGTTTTGTTTGCAACATCCCAGTGGGCACATGACGTCATAATGACGTCATATCAACGTCGATGCGACGTCATGACGTCGCATCGACGTCGATCTGACGTCATTATGACGTCATGTGCCTGCTGGGATCTCCATTTCTGCATCATGTTTCTCACTAGATCTGCGTGACACTTCTAACGCATCACTAAGTCTTATTTTTTGGGCATCTAAAAATAGGAAAGGCAATAGGCAGCCAGAAAATTAGGAAGCAGAGCAGCTCTATATCGAAAAAAGTAATGAACTCTTTTACATGAAATTTTCAACGAATTTAATCGCTTTTATTAGCTCACCTGAGCCAAGGTGAGCTTATAGAATAGGCAGGAATCGGCGTCCGTCGTCCGTCCACAATTTCAAAGAAGAATACTTCTAAAGCTAGTGGACCAATCTTGGTCAAATTAAATTTTAATGTGAACCGTCATTGGGTTTGGGGATCGACTGCATTAGGTTTTGGAGCAGATTGTATTAAAATTGTGGTTTCCATGGCAACAGATAGCTCTCATAGACTTACAATGGCAAAAACTAAAAAAATCTTCTTTGAAACCACAAGGCCCGGAACTTCTATATAATATTTTGTATTTAGCAATGTTTGGTAGTCCCCGTGATAAATTGTGCCAACCATGCCCCTGGGTCCAAATTGACCACGCCACGGAGGCGTAAAACTAAATAATTCTTCTTCTCTGAAACCATAAGGCCCAGAGCTTCTACATTTTGTATGTAGCAATGTTTGGCAGTCCCCATTATCAATTGTGCCAACCGTGCCCCCGGGTCCAAACTGACCACGCCCCGGGAGGGCGTCAATTTCCCATGGACTTACAATGGGAAAAACGGGGGGAAAAACTAAAAAAAAAATCTTCTTCTCCGAAACCAGAACTGCAGAACCCAGAACTTCTGTATTTTGTATTGTATTGTATTGTATTGTATTGTATTGTATTGTATTGTATTGTATTGTATTGTATTGTATTGTATTGTATTGTATTGTATTGTATTGTATTGTATTGTATTGTATTGTATTGTATTGTATTGTATTGTATTGTATTGTATTGTATTGTATTGTATTGTATTGTATTTTGTATGTAGCAATGTTTTGTAGTCTCCACTATAAATTGTGCCAGTCATGCACCTAGGGTCAAATTTTTCCACGCCCCGGGGGTTGATAGTCCCCATAGACTAACTATAGGAAAACCTTCAAACATCTAAATATCTCCAAAGCCAATTAGTGGATTTTGATCAAATCACACGCACAACATTACTGGGCAGTAGGAAAGGTTGCATATTGTTTTCGGGCAGATCGGACTGGAAATCTGGTTGCCATGGCAACATATATGTTTTAATGAAAAAAATCTTTTTCTCTGAAACCACAAGGCACACTGCTTTGATATTTGGTATGTAGAAATGGCTAATGGTCCTCTACATAAATTATGACAATCATGCCCTTGGGGTCAAATTTGGATTTTTTTTTTTTTGGGTCAAATTTGGATTTTTTTTTTTTTTTTTTTTTTTTTTTTTTTTTTTTTTTTTTTTTTTTACATGAGTGCCACATCTCACATAAAATCTGCAACAGTCGACCTGGTTTCACACAAGAAGGTCTGTATCAAAGGCTATAGCTGACATTTAGATTTTAAAAGTAGAGAGAAAGTGCTATCAAATAAATTTTATGTATGTATATGTACTTGTATATGTATGTAGCGAAAAAACGAACAAAAAACGCAGTTCTAACGTATTTCTCGTGAATCGGCCCATAAATACAGTTTGCATAAATGAGCCGCGTCATGAGAAAACCAACATTTTGCATATGCGAAAACAGCGATCAGCCTCGCAGGAACCGGGCTTCGAAGCTGATCAGCTACTTTGTTTTCGCTACACAGATAGTACAATTCCTAAAAGTAGGGCTACGTTCTAAATTCAAAATTTCCAGCCTCTAGTAATCTCCTTTGCTTATACTGCTCGTTTGTGTCGTACCTGTTCGGGAGCCACATTATTGGTTTTCTCATGACGCGGCTCAAATATGAATTGAGCTGAGTACCCATCAGATGCAACACATTCACGGAAACCATTGACTGCATTTACTTTATAAACATCTAAATACTATAGGCCTGGATGTCGGACTAAGCAGTAATGCTAAGGTGTCACAGTTTATTTAGCTTAAGGGGATGCCAATTGTCAAAAACTAATACTTGTATAATTTTTACCTGTATAAAGAAAAATGACAATTTTTCTAAGGAGACTGGGCATTCTTGACATATTCTTGTATGAGTCATTCAAACATCGAATACATATTCACTTATGACCCAAACCTCAGCTCTAGAGGGCTCAGCAGCACGCTTATCAGCATTGTTCAAGTCACTTCCTGGTTTGATTCCATTGTCATCCGTCTGGCATGCCGGATAAATTTTACTAAAAGCTTTCACCGTAAACATGATCTCCAATGTCTTGACTACAATCTGTGAAAGTATTTTGAACAAAAAGTCAATATTTTGGGAGAAATCATACTATTTACTGTATCTGCTGTATAAGGTTTTCAGCATATATGATAAATACCATGTTTTCCCCGAGAAGAAATCATCTCCGAGTGGACAAACTTTCACAGATTGTAGTCTGGCTTTTGGAGATCATGTTTATGGTGGTAGCTTTTAGTAAAACTTATCCATCATGCCAGACAGATGACAACGGAATCAAACCAGGAAGTAACTTGACCAATGCTGATAAGCGTGCTGCTGAGCCCTCTAGAGCTGAGTTTTTGGGCATAAAATAATCTGTATTCGATGTCTGAATGACTCATACAAGTATGTTTCAAGAGTATCCAGTCTCCTTGGAAAAATTGTCATTTTTCTTTATACAGGTAAAATTATACAAGTATTAGATTTTAACAATTGGCATCCCCTTAAAAACTCGACAGAATCAGAGAATGCTTGCTACATGACGCGCATGGCATAACGATAACATGTCCGTGCGAGGTATATCCCCTTATACTCCACTTTTATATATAGTACAACTGGTATGTTAAGGGGTTTACCTATTTTTTCTTATTTTTGCTTTAAAATATAGATTGTAGGTACTTGTTAGAACCGTCACGATGAGGCGGTTCTAACAAGTGCCCACAATCAATGTTTTGAGCAAAAATGTCATTTTTTTTTCTCAATGAAATATTCCATTTTTACAGCTGAAAAAAAAAACAACTGAGTATTGCATGGGCACGTTTTCGTAATTGCAGTCTGCGTTAGTTACTGGTTATAGTTGGTATCAAGTTGGTACCAAGACCTGGTACCAAGAACAAGTTCCAATGCCATCATGCACAGTGTTCATTCTGTATGACATACAATGCATGTACAAGTCAATTAGGACTGCTTCCAGAAACATGCATGGTACCGTTATCTAGAAAGGCGGTCTCTTTTTAGTGAGTTCATATTTTTGTCTTAACCTTGTGTACTGGAAATATATACACAAATATATTCAGAATAAACCACGAAAAGTTGGGATTTGAGGAGAAAATCACATATGTATACATGGGTGTGTAATCCAAAGGTTTCATATAAGGGATAACAACACGTCGATCAATGTGTTTGTTTTAGCTGATAAAGTAGGGATTTCTTCGACGACGATGGTGGTTTTAATAGCGATTTGGAACAAATCTTGATTAAGTTGTTTTTACACCTGGGACAAGGGATGATTTGAGATTGCGACTGACTGCACCGAATATTAATTTCGAACTTACAGTGCTGAACATTTTCTTATGGGCGGAAGAACTATGAGAAAAAAAATACGATTAATTTCTTCCGGGTAATAAAGTTTTAAACCTTGCGAACAATACTTTTTTATTGTTTCCCCAGGCGCGCTTCGTATTGGCGACACTCGTATGGCTTATTTCTTAAGATTTCCGTTGTTGTTTTTAACAAACTATCAAACTGTCGTGTGAACAAGTCAAAGGTGTTAAGTCAGTAACGCACCACATTAAGGTTTAATTGTTAATCAATTTGCAATAGCAGCCTGGTATAAGGGTTGTCATGTCCTTTAACCGTAAAATGGTTTCGTTCTTCGTGGAATTTTTCGTCTCACTGAGATGAGTAGGCCGAATATATAGTATGTTGCCGAATATTGTTTCAGCTGATTTCTGTTTATATATTTATCGCACGTGTATAGCAAAAATACGTGTAGAAATCAAGCATTATACAACGACAATGACAATGATTTTATTTTATTTTCATCGAAACACATACACAGTGAATGGTTATGACAAACATGTAGTAACATACATCATTACCAAGTAAATGTAATAAAAACATATCAGAAACATAATATTATGACAAAGCTACACAAGCTAGGTATATATATAATAATTACTTTAAATGTTCACGTATATCAGAGATATTACTTACTTACTGTCTTACTGTCGTTGAGGCCTTGTATAGTCTATCGACTCTTGTGCCATTTCGTGTCTTCTTTCATTTAACTGGTGATGTCTAGCATGCGTAAGTGGATATGAATAACAGTCTGGCTCAAGTATTCCTAACGTACATAACAAACAGCTTTAAAGAATGTACATTATTATCATTAAAAAGGTAAAATAATTGAAACCTATTTCGTGCAATAAAGTTGCTAGAAAATGAAGTCCTATTCCATTGTTTGTTCATTTTATAGAAAAACTCTTCTCTTTCACTAGTGTAAGCAGAACATTCCAACAAAAATGTACTTCACTTTCAACTGAAGCTGTACTGCAAACAGCTTGCCTAGATTTTTTTAGCATATCTACAATATTCAATATTTAACTTGTGGACACTTACTCGTGATTTTGCAGATCTATCTGACTTATGACTTAAAATATCAACAAATGAAGCACGAGTCTGAATTATGTATATGTATAAATGTTTATAAAACTCTAACTTTGAACTATTGAAGATGGCTGAATCTTGTTCCTGAAGGATCTGATCGTTGATTCGGGTTTGCATATGAGTAACGTGAATCTGTAAAACGGGATTGGTTTGAACATGAAAAAACCTAGTTTGCTAACAATGTCTTTAATAATTCGTGTATATGCAATAAAACTTATACTGCAAATATTGCATCATTTTCAGGGTATATTTCTCAGAATGACTAAAGGACATGTTGTATCTGGTAATTTATTCAAAGACTATGTATTTTATTTTAAAAAAAATCTTTCAGTTTCTTTCTTTATTTCATCCTGTAAACATCCACGCCTACCAAACGCTCCGCTTTGACACTCATTTCCGATGGTAAAAAAAAATGTCCATAGTATCCTAAGAGGGGTGAAAAATTGGGGAATACAATGCAGTAACGTGGTATAGCCTATATTTCTTGTAACATAAAATGCTCCTGGTAGCCTTTTTTCCGCGGTGAGTCGGGTTTTGAGGTACTTATTCAATTCTATTCTATTTTGACAACCGGCAATTTCCGTCTGAAGCCGACTTTATCGCGGAAACTTTAAATCGATTTCCGCTTGTACCACGTGATCACACCAACAAGTTTTTCATTGGTTAGTTTGAGCCTAGCGGGTCATTCAACGAGATTGTCAAAGCTGCTCAGACAACGGTGGAAGCAATTTCAGAAAATATTTTTGAGAAGTGAATGAAAGACTGCACTTTCTTTGTCAATTTTCGTAGAGTTTGTTTGCATTGTGTTGCTTTACATTTTCTGAGTCTGATTTTTGACAGAGCTGCCTAATTTCGACAAAAATCAGATAAAGACATTTTGGAGAAAAGAACAAAAACAATTTCGACTTCAAAATGTCTTACGTGTTTGACACACTAAATCAAGAGAACCAAGCTGGACGACGAGGGAAAGCTATGGCGACAAGAAGTAACGTGCATGGAGGACAAAAGAGAGCCGCTCTCGGGGTCATCACAAACCAAGTGAATCAGCAGCAGAACGTGCGTGTCCAACCTTCAAGAGCGGCAAAGCCCAAGGTAAGCAATCGACTGCGTTGTCCATCTTTTTATTGCCCATAAGACCATCGTGCAATTGAGGTGCCAGATGCTGCGTAAAAGATGAGAAAAAAAAAAGATTTTCTAGAAAAGAACGCGCCACGTGACAGTTCAATTTGACAAAATAAATTTTAATATTTAAAAAAATCTTTCCACATTTAACAGTCAAATATGCTTCCTACAGTAGTCTAGCCAGCAAACCTATGTTGGACGCCCTGTGAATGACAGATTATGCAACAGTACCACAGAGGCCTCATATCCTGGTCTCCTACAGTTGACCTGCAGCTTTGCATGATATTTTTTTCTGTTTTATAGTTGGTTATATTTGCAGGCATCAGACTTCATCAGTCAAGATGAGAATGCTTACTCCAGGAAGAACACCAAAACTATCGGTGGTGCTCCACAGGCTGGTACTTTCTCGGTATTTGTGGATGAGCCACAGCCAAAGCAAGCCAAATGCACCACAAAGCCAGCTTCTAAAGCTCTGTTGGAGAGCGTGACTTCCTTTCCAGCACAACAGGCCTCCAGGGTACCTCTGTCAGCTGTTCCTGCAGCAGAACCGGATATAATATGCTTGGAGGACTCTACTACAATAGGTATTTATGCACACTGGTGTACATGCTTAGTTCAACATTTGTTCAGCATCTCTAAAGTACACGTATAAAAGGCTGTGTATTCAATTAAACAAGTGTGCTTTAAATTCCAGTTATGAAATCGTTGATAAAATTCAGTCTTGGCATCATTAAAAATTCGTATGAAGATTCAATCATGCATCGCTATAAAAAAAAATGTGTATGTTGTAAATTTTGACAATTATTTTCTTTAAATGTTTTTTTCCAGATTCTCCCATGATCCTAGATGTATCCCATGAGCTCAATGTTTCCCATGAAGAGAAGAAACCTTTAGACAGAGAAGCTGTGATACTCCATGTGCCAGAATACGAGAAAGATATTTACCAGTATCTCAGAGAAGCAGAGGTAAATTTCTGGTTTGGCTATGCATCCTGCCCAAAGTTGTCACTGGAGTGGTCAATACAAGAATAGATTGATATGATAAACTGTGCACAGTATTTGACACTGATCGACAGACTATCTTCTTGTAACAAAGCTCACTTGATTACAAATGAGCCGCCTCATGGGAAAACCAACAATCTGCAAAGGCGAAAACAGACGCAGATCAGCTTCGCGGTAACCGCGAAGCTGATCAGCGCCTTTGTTTTCGCCTCTCGGATAGTACAATTCCTCTTCTACTTTAATCCGAAATTTCAAGATTCTAGCTCTATTCTGCGCTTGTACAGGTCGGTTTGTGTCAGACCTGTTCGGAAACCACATTGTTGGTTTTCCCACGAGGCGGCTCAAATTAAACCAAAAGAAGCTGTCTATATCCATAGTAAAATTTGTGTTGCTCTTTGCCTGAGAAAACCCCTTCAGATGCATCAGAGACGGTCTTCAGACACATATTTCCATTATGAAATAAAGATTTTACTTCAAAAAGAAAAATAAGGTGCTGATAATAGGCCTTTTTATTTGACAGATGAAAAACCGACCAAAGCCAGGTTACATGAAGCGACAGAGTGACATCACAACCTCCATGAGATGTATATTGGTGGACTGGTTAGTCGAGGTCGCAGAAGAATACAAGCTCCACAGAGAGACCCTGTTCTTAGCCGTCAACTACATAGACAGATTCCTGTCCAAGATCTCCGTCCTCAGAGGAAAACTGCAGCTTGTAGGGGCTGCCAGTATGTTCTTAGCTGCGTAAGTTTTAGATGGATTTGTCATTTTGTCTAAAATTGCCACTAAGTTGGAAAGATTTTGTGCCATTCAAGAGTTAGCAAACAATCTACTAGAAATATCATTTGTTCAGTAGTTTATGCTCGGTTGATTTAGAAAGGGCTGTTGAAAAGCTGATTCATGTGATGGTATTTAGATTTTATCTTGGGTCATTGTAACAAGTTAAGTTCTGCAAAGTCCATGCCAACAAGGAAAATATATATGGGCCCACTCCTGTAAAAAATAATTTCCTGAAGTCTTTAGACATTGAACAGTCTTGGCCACAGTTTCCTGACAAACATTTTATTTTAATGTCAGTAAAACATCACCTAGAAACCACAATATAGCCTGAAAGTGCTACTTTCGGGCTATATAGTGGTTTCTAGGTGAGTATTACATTAATTAAAATTAGTTTTAAAATAAAAACTTCATTTTAAAATAAAAACTTCATTTTACAGCAAATATGAAGAGATCTATCCCCCAGATGTTACTGAATTTGCATACATCACCGATGACACCTACACAAAACAGCAGGTATGATTTGGGTGACACAATGTCATATAGGTTGATGTTGGCAGGATAAGCCAGCCATTACTTGTGAAAATATTTCTTCCTGGTATCTTTCTGGAAAAAAAAACAACAAAAAACATTTATGTTCAAGGCAACAAATGTAAGCGTATTGATCATGTAAGCTCTGGATTTGGCTTTTCAAGCCTGATACACAGCATATCCTGTTCTAGTGCTGAAATTTCTTGATACTTATCTGGGATATTGTTAGCTTGCAAATGTAAGGGGCCATTTTGTGGAAAATACTCAGCTAGAATCATTATCGCCTATCTCCTTAATTATAAAACCGGCCCATTATTTCAAAATGGGGCCATTTTGAAAATTAAAGAGCAATTTTGCCCATGGCCCCTTCCAAAATTATCCCTGACTTTTATACTGATTCTCAGGATACTATGTACAGTAGTTTTAAAAAGGTACAAGTAGGCAAAGATCAGGAGAAGGCGCAATCAGAAAGAGATTCCCACTCCAAAAACCGAGGTGGGAAAAAACCAAACCAACAATCAAGCACTTATACCATGAAACATATCGTAAGCTGAATGAGCAGCTATTTTCCCAATAGGTGGCCACTCAGTTACCTTAATTAAAAATATGAAAACATACATAAGGCGCCAACAGCACAAAAAAAATTTAAACACCAAGACATAAAACAAAAAGAACCACCACAGAAGTATCGCCTTGGAACGATCAGTAACACAAAGTTACTGGCGGGCTTAAAAGCATTCATTGCTATTCTGACATTTAAAACAAATGATCATGTCAGAAACATCCCAAATACTTTCTCTTGTTAGGTTCTTCGAATGGAGCATTTGATTCTGAAGGTGCTGACATTTGATGTAGCTGTTCCTACAGTGAACTGGTTCTGTGATGATTTCCTCAAGTCCTGTGATGATGTTGACGACAAGTTGAAGTCTCTCACCATGGTATGTCCGACAATATGAAAGCTTAACTGTTTGAAAGAAAATTGACTGAGGCTGTTTTTCTCTGGAATCACAAAGTTTTTCTTAGTTTACCACAATGGAGTATGCTATACTCAGATACTGTTATGGTTAACTGAGTAAAAAATGATCTTACTGTTTGCTGCTGTTATTTCAGTATTACTCCACTTCGGATAGACTTAATCAAGGACGTGCAAGACTTAAAATTTGTCAGCCATTCAGTTTTGGTAAATGCTTGAAACAACTCGCATTCTGCATGTGTTGGTTACTGACTAAACTTATTGCAAACAGTGGTATATCACAATATGCATTAGTAAAAAAATAAACAATATTGAATAAGAGAAAAGTTGACAACTGGTAGCCAATGTGACACAAAGTTAACAAGATCTGCAATCTTTCAGTTCTTGGCTGAGCTGACCCTCATTGACATGGAGACCTATTTGAAGTATGTTCCCAGCATCACAGCAGCGGCGTCGCTGTGTCTAGCCAGATACTCATTACAGATGGAACCATGGGTATGTAGTTCTTCATACACATATATTTTAATAGATAGAATTAACTGTTTTACATGGTTTCTTTCAAATCTAAAATGTATAGAATGACCAAAATCCTGCTCGCCGCTTACAATTTGTCATTTTGAAGATTTGGTCATGAAATTGTGTGACTCTATACTAAATCTTATGCTGATTGAAGAGCTTTTGTCAGTTGCTGGTGACAGAATCTGCACTTAACACAAGCTATCTGCCTCTGAAGATTGCCAAAGGTTATGGGAGTTAGGACAACTCACATTTGATGCAACAGTAGCAACTTCAGCTGTTAATTGAATATGAAGGCAAAAAATCTTGAGCCTCTTGGATTCAAATTTGAAGAGCCAAAAACTTCTTTTTAAAGCTTGATATATTCCTTGCAGCCATCAAGTATGGTGAAGAAGACTGGGTACGAGGTGGGACATTTTGTTGACTGTCTGAAAGATCTCCACTCCACATATGTCAAGGCCGAGTCACACCCTCAGCAGGCTGTCATGGAGAAATACAAAGTTGACAAGTAAGTCTGACACAGCAAAACCGTTTCAACATTCTTAAATTTCATTCATTTCAGACAACTTGTTTTATGGCCTAGAGGATATTGCATCTTACTATATCAGTTGTTTATGGAGCATGGATGTTAACAAATTTTGTCCAAAAAAAATTTTGTAAGGTTTGTTTACAGAATATAAAGGGACAATCCATAATGAGCACTTGAATTTCAGCTCTAGTGTATGAATCAAAAAATTGTTAGAATTACTCTGTTACCCATTGCATATGATAGTGCAATTGATAATTGTCAAAACCAGAATTTAATTTTTACCATTTTCAGATTCTGCCAGGTGTCAGACTTCAAGCAGTACCCCCCACCCCACAGTCTGCCCCTGTTGAGTTAGACAGTTGTGATGTCGCGGCGACTGTTGTGACTTGTTAACTACCAAAGTTCTTTCAAAGACAGAACATATCTCGCTGGGCTGGCCCACCTGTAGAATGGCATTCATCTTTCACCTAGTCGTTAACTGGACATTGTGATTCTTTGATGAAACTTTTAAGGCTATAAATTCACAATATGCTTTCTCATTCTTATCATACTTCTATTTTTGGTATGAGTGGAATGAAATGCTCAAATCCACACAAAGTCTGGACGTCACATGTATAAATGTAAAGTATGTATAAAGCTGTAAATAATACTACAAAACACAGAAAAAAAAATGCTAGTGTCCATTTTGAGAACAGTAGTTACTTTATTTTCCTAAACGCTTTCTATGAAAGCAGAAAATGAAACAAAAAGAGTCTAATAAAGTCTGCCACAAAACCATGTGATGGTAGATGGACGTCATTCTGCAGGTGGCCAGCCAGAGATCCCCCGTTGTTGACAAATGGTGACCACCTTCAAAAGGTACCACCGAAATGTGTTCAGCCCATTGACAAATGGCATAATCACTGCTGCAAATTCTAGTGTTTTATCAAGTGAACTTGAAAATATTTTAATGTCAAGCAGTTTCGAAAAGAAAACAGTGCAATATATAACGGCAGCATCGGTGAAATAGATCTTGTGGGTGTGTCAATTTTAGTAGAAATGTTCAAGTGCTATTATGACATCTTGCCACTACAAGAATTTGGAGCTGCCCAGAATTGGATACCCACAAAATCTGTTGAACTGGCAAAATGAATATCTGTCCAGTGGTTTTAACTTTGAATGTAATGAAGTATATTTGCCGGTTTGTGAATTTTAAATGATTGGTTTTTATCAAGTGTGAGTGAAGTGAAAATGATTGGCCCCATGGTTGAGTCTTTGTTCTTTGATGTTAAAACAAGACTTATTTTCAATCTTTAAGTATCGGATACCATAACTGGGCTAGGTTGTAAGATGATGGATGGTTAAAGAAATGTAATGGAAAAAATAATGTATTAGTAACAACAAAATAAAAAGAAAAAGCTTATCATTCAAAAAAATAGTTTTAATATATACACGACTTGCAGAATAGAAAACTTAGCAAAGATTAATAAGTAGGCCATAAAATAAACACATTCATAAATTGACAAGTAGAAATTTGAACTACTGGTACCTAAATTTTATAACTTCGGAAAAGTATAGGAAAATACATGTACCTTAATCTGATAGGGTATGTAATTGGGTTGGCCATTTATCCTCTTGGAATTTAGCCCAGCTAGGCAGTATTACTGTTACAAAGAATCATGCTAAACAAAACTGCTTGGTGAAATATTTTTAAGATAGAGTAGAATGATGAATCCTATGATTTTATTCCTGTATGTTTTTACTCTGACAGTGCATGTTTTTCTTATTTCTATCCATCTTTTAATGTGTGTATAAATGTAAATAATTTTGCTCTTTTTCCTTACTTCGAAACATTTTTGTCACTTTCCTTGAAGGGGATACTCTCATGGTGAAGAGTGAAATGAAATTAACACAAACTACTGATGTACGACATATCCAGACTTATGTATCTGGACTGTTTAAAACAAGTTGTTTTCGCTAGTATAAGTATTAAATTTGTAAATTTTGAGCATGACAATTTTGCATACTTAATTTTCCTGGGAGTAACTCGTTCAGGCTTGTTTCTTCAGTCGAAGCCAATTAAATCCCTTTTAAGACTTACATTCCACTCTAGGTTATTTTGAAGTCTATTTCACCTTTGGGAAAAACTTTATGCTAACTTTATACAACTGAATGAAAGAGAAAGCAAGAATGAAAAGTAGTCAACATTGGATGAATGTTTTTAGTTTACAGCTTTAAAAATGTCTTTACAAATTATATTTACTTGCCATTTTTATGATTTTACAAAGTTGTAAAGGAAAAGAGTATGTGGTGTACTGTCCGTTTTAACTTATTTATTATTAAAATGTATGAAATAAAATTATTTTTGGTGATCATTTGCTTCCATGGCTAGTGACAAAGCTCACCGGAGCTGTTAGGCTCACAAGGTGAGCTTATAGTATACCCATGCTCCGTCGTCGTAGTCTAGTCCACAATGTTCAAACATCTCTGAAACAACGGCCAATCGATGCCAAACTTCATGTAGAGCATCCTTAGCAAAGGGGAACCAAGGTTTGTATAAATGGTCCAAGTCACATGACCAAGATGGCCGCCATGCCCATATTTCCGCCATGCCCATATTTGGCAAAAACCTTATAACAAACTGGTGGACCAATTTCAAACTTGGTATGAAGCATGGGGATAATTTTACTTCACCTGTGAATTATTAGGATGTTGGAGGGCAGATTGCCATGTTTTAACTAAGACGGCGTAGCTAGAGTGAATTATCACACCTGCCTGAAAACATGTTAAAGATAATTCACAGTAAAATTATTTGGATTTTAATGACTAATAGAGAAATGCTTTTTAGCTCACCTGAGCTGTTGAAGCTCACAAGGTGAGCTTATAGTATAGGCATGCTCCGACGGAAGTCATCGTCCACTATTTCAAAGATCTCTGAAACCGCTTGGCCAGTCAAGTTGAAATTTTATGTGGCGCCTCCATGGTCAGGGGGTTTGTTCACGGGATCTCGGTCACATGACCTTGGCCACCACACCCATATATGGTAAACAAAACTCGGGTCGATTTCCACAAAACTTGGTTATGTACAGTAACATTGGGTTTCCACAAAACTTGGTTATGTAACATCGGGGACTCCAGCCCATCATAGTTTGTTCAAATGATGGCCCTAGTACGATGGCATTTATGGCAAGGTCAATCTTGGAAAAAGGCTTTTACACAAGGGAGGGGGTGGAGGCAGGGAGGTGAAAACAGTGGATATTTTGGAAACTACTGCAGCTTGAAAGTTGCTAGGTACAGGCAACTAAAGGAGTCAATGAAGGTGTGTAATTGAGGACATGGTCCTTTACTGGGGCTATGTTTAATCGTATATACAGCAGATATCAGGTGAGCCTTTACAGGACCATTGGTTAAAAAAGTTATTTTATACTAAGCAGTGAAATCAGTTTTTCAAAAAGAAATACCAGAGGACCGATGGTCCTGTAAACGCTCACCTGAGGTCTGGGATATGTGACCTTGCCATAAAATAGGTCAAGGTCATACAGAGGTCATGTTTATACAAACTTTGTAGAGCTCCATTCACTGATGCTTCAGGCAAAGTTTCAAAATAATAGGTCTTTCGGTTCTGAAGAATAAGATTTTTGCTATTTATAGCCATGGTGGCCATCCCAGGCTTCCCAGCGGGCCCTACTTTTCCTACTTTTCCCTACTTTTCTGTGGTGCTCCTACTTTTCCCTACTTTTTCCTGAAAATGCCCTACTATCCCTACTTTTTTGTAAGAAAATGGAAAATAATAAGAAAATGAATAAAAAAGTGTTAAGTAATTAAATACTTTACTTATAATATTGGCCTGAAAGTATTCTTTCAGTTTGTTTATACTGAAGGCACACCTGGTATCAAGTGGAATTCATGGTCAAGACCATTGTCAGAGAGTCAACCATGGCCACACCACATTTGTTTGGCTAATGATGGTTTTGGCTGGACTACAATTGTCATTTTTTGGACCAAAATGATTTTCCTTTCTTGACTTTTTAATGACTTTCACAAAACACACTCCTTAAACATGCTCAAAAACCTGCATCTAACATGAAATCATACCATATGCTGACAAATTGTTCCAGTGGCAGATATGGAGGGCGTTTAGGGGGTTTGTCCAAAGCCCATTTGAAGCAAAATTATATCATTTTCATTTAGCCATTTGAGAAAAAAGTAGGTTAAGTTAAATAAAATGTCCCCTTTAGTACTCCAGAATTCTGAATCTGCGCATGGATACACATATAAAGTTTTCGAAAACATTTCAAAGTTTTTTTATACTCTCGGCTTTTATGCTGACAGGTATATAGTTTTTGTCTTTCCGTTCCTCTGTTCGTATGTTCATTTTTTCGTGTGTTAGTTAGTTCGTTAATTCACTACAATTTGCTTCAAAGTTTTTGGTTAAAGTTTCTCCAGGGATGTATATCTCATACACCATTGGTCAGAAACCATTCATGTTTGCACCATAGGTACCCTATAGGGTTTACTTTGTTTCCATAAGTTCAAGCCCCAGGGTCCATGCCTGGGGGTGGGGCTAGAGATCAAAATCTAGGTCACCTTTAGATTGTGTCAAAGGTTTTGGTTAAAGTTTCTATAGTGATGTATATCTCGTACACCAATGGTCAGAAACCATTCATTTTTGGACCATAGGTACCCCTCAGGGTTTGCATTGTTTCCATGAGTTTGAGTCCATGCTCGGTGATGGGGGCTAGAGGTTAAAAACTAGAACACTGTAAAAATGGATGTACTGGTGTGTAACTTCTTCAAAGAGTCCATATCTTGACAATGACTTATCATAAAGCATTCATACTTCATACACTTTAGGTTCTAGAACTACTATAAAAATTGTATTTTCTGTACTTTTATTTATGATCATGTTCAGAAATCATTCATACTTGGACCATAAGTACTGCATAAGGTGTGTTTTGCTCCTCATGATTGCATTAGACTGTAGGGTCCATGCCCAGGGTGGGGCTAGAGGTCAAGATCTAGGACATCTTATTTTTTTTTTATTTCAGTTTTACTACTATTATTATTGAAGAATGACATTCTATTTTCCATCAAGGAACAAGGACCTGAACCTCAATGTCGGCAATCAAGTCCAAGATTGAGTATGTGAGTCAGCTCTGTGTAGTGAGTCTGCTCTATATTAGATCAGTCATTCTACTACCCCCCCCCCCCTCTCCCACCACCATGGTTCTAGGCAATGTTTTTTGCAAATTACTTGTGGGTGCTGTCTTTGATTTGGGCATTGATGTTCAGTGTGTCAGGGGTGAGCATATCTGGGTTGGGCTTGGGGGGGGGGGGGGGGGGTATGGGGCTTGGTGGCTACCAGCTGGGGGTATGCGTGCCTCTCAAGGCACTTTTTCTAGTTTTACAAAAGGTGCATGTTATTCTTCTGTCATGGATATATTCATCACATTCCCAATTAACCTATGTGAGAGCAGTTTATCCTACAAGTGTATTTTAGCATTTGAAATAAAAATACTGCCTGTAAAATAGGCAGAGTTTCCTGAGCTTAAATGAGCTCAAAAATGCAATAAAATCGCTACTACAGGCTTCCATAATCACAAAATTTTCTCGGGGGAGTTCCCCCGAACCCCCCTTACAAGAGGAAGCACAATAATTCTCATGCTCTCCCCCCACTCATCCCTTCTTGGAAAAATGCCTTAATGGTTTGATGGCCATAAACTCATGTCAAAAAAGGCCGGTGACACCCCTGGGGTGGATGGGAATGGTGCTTTATATATGTGGACTTCCATGTCTAAGGATTTTCATATTGTTATGCCCTGAATTCTACCTGAAAAAGGTGGCACCTGATGTTTTATAAAACTTGTAAATTCTTTATCATCATCGATGTATAAGGCTAAGTTTTCTAAAATTTTGCCCTACTATCCCTACTTTTTCTTCTCCATTTGCCCTACTTTTTCACTACTTTTTTGCAAAAAGTACCCATACTTTTTCCCTACTTTTTTGCATAAAGGCACTAGAAAGCCTGCCATCCTGGTTATGTGACCTTGGCCATTTATATTAACTTTAATTCCCCTTTCCTAACGATGCTCCGCATACTTTGGCTTTGATTGGCCTAGCGGTTTCAGAGAAGATGTTTGAATATTAAGGTCATATGTATATAGATGGCCCAGGGGCGGGGGCAGACAACCCCCTGAGGACATTTTTTTTCCCCATAAACATAAATTTTCTGTCCATTTGCATACTCCCAGCAAGTTTCCCCCATTTGATTACATTTTACTAATTTTCCCCATTCAAATGCTTGGGCAACCTATGTTGGCCTTGCCATAAAATGGGTCAAGGTCATCCAAAGGTCATAATATAAACTTTGTAGAGCTCCTCTCCCGGATGCTTCGTGCATAGGCCTGGTTCTGCAGAATTTTTTTTAAAGGTTTTTTGCTATTTATAGCCATGGTGGCCATCTTGGTCATGTAACCATGACCATTTATATAAACTTTAATTCTCCCAAAGAATGCTCCACATGACATTTGGCTTTGATTGGCCAAACGGTTTCAGAGAAGATCTTTGAATATTATGGTAATATTATACAATTATTGACTTCAATGAGGTAGATATAAGGATTTATTATATGGCAAGTGATGAAATATAGAGAAATATGTATTGAATATAACCAATATTTGAAAAACTTATATTTTCACATGTGAAAATATAAAAAAGTTATATTTTCACATGTGAAAATATAAGATTTGGGAATACGCAAATTACGATTCCACCGTTTTATTTCTAATTTATACATAACTAAATTTTATAATCTATGCTATTGTTGACGCAATGAACGTTCACACACAATAGCGACGTAATGACGTGACGTAATGACGTCATTTAAGATTTTGACGTCATATGCTTTAGCGCGCAACGTTACAATGGCTACATGCAATATAATAAAAAGAAAATTCAAGTTTTTGTCGTGAATATGACTTTTATTTCATCTCGTGAAGTGAAAAATTATATATTTCATTCGTGCCTTCGGCACTCATGAAATATAAAAAATTTTCACTTCACTCAATGAAATAAAACTCATATTCACTCCAAAAACTTGAATATCCTCTATTTACATGTATTTTATACTTTACAGTGAAAACCAATGTATATCAAAACTTGATAAAATTGGTATTTTCATTGATATGAAATTTCACTTATATCAAATCTCAGTGATATCAAAAGTCACTAGTGACTGATATCAGCCTTTATTATATGGCAAGTGATGAAATAGAGAGAAATATGTATTAAATATAACCAATATTTGAAAAAGTTATATTTTCACATGTGAAAATATAAAAAAGTTATATTTTCACATGTGAAAATATAAGATTTGGGAATACGCAAATTACGATTCCACCGTTTCATTTCTAATTTATACACAACTAAATTTTATCATCTATGCTATTGTTGATGCAATGAACGTTCACACACAATAGCGACGTAATGACGTGACGTAATGACGTCATTTAAGATTTTGACGTCATATGCTTTAGCGCGCAACGTTACAATGACTACATGCAATATAATAAAAAGAAAATTCAAGTTTTTGTCGTGAAAATGACTTTTATTTCATCTCGTGAAGTGAAAAATTATATATTTCATTCGTGCCTTCGGCACTCATGAAATATAAAAATTTTTCACTTCACTCAATGAAATAAAACTCATATTCACTCCAAAAACTTGAATATCCTCTATATATCTTCACTGTAGATTTTGGATTACTTCTGACGCTTCCACATACTTGACGTCATTAAATGTGTCTCACTTCAGAAATTCAAACGCCTATAAGTCCGTTATTTATGAACGAAAACATAAAGTGTGGGTATTCATTTTCTTAGTTAGAATGTAAGGAACAATGTGGTACCAAAATTGTTTGTGTTTTCAAAAATTTTTGTTTTTTGCATTTTCACCGCCTGCCTTGTGAATTATTGGAAAATGCCCGTGTATTGTATAAAATAAAAAGAAAATTTGCTTTTATTCTGTGAATACCAAATATATTTCATCTCATGAGTTGAAAACATAAAAATTTTCACTCGTGCTGCGCACTCGTGAAAATTCTGATGTTTTCAACTCACTCGATGAAATATATTTGGTATTCTCCTCAAAAAAGCAAATATCCTCTATTTATTATATGGCAAGTGATGAAATATTAAGAGATTATCATATGGCAATTTTCATATCATACCCTGTATCAACCTGAGACTTCCGTATCAGCCCGAGACTCCCATATCAGCCTGAGGGCCGAATGCCCGAGGGCTGATATGGGAGTCGAGGGCTGATACGGAAGTCGAATATGGGAGTCGAGGGCTGATACGGAAGTCGAAGGTTGATACGGGGTATGATATGAAAATTGCCATATCATGATCTCTTTATCATATATTTTTATTGAAAAAAAAGTGTTTGATACAGTTCAATGCACAAAATGTTTCCCAACATAATTTCAAGTGGAAAAAAGAAAGAATGAAAAAAAAAAAAAAAAAAAATTCTGGTCACAAATTTTATTCAATAACATTTAACCATTAATACAGAAAATTCAAATACAAAAATTTGATTTATAAATTGAGAACAATTTACAACGTACTATTGAATAGAACAGAGCGCTCCGAATGTGGGGGTCACGTGAGATGTGATATGAGGTTTGGGGTGTGATATGGGGGTGTGATATGAGTCCATTATCTCCCTAGGGAGATATGGATTTTGACAAATTTGGAACTGATACAGCTTTTGAGATTTTGGGTGTGATATGGGGGTGTGATATGAGTCCATATCTCCCTAGGGAGATATGGATTTTGACAAATTTTGAACTGATACAGCTTTCGAGATATGGTGTCCCGATACGTGCATAGGACTTGCGCCTGTATCGCATATGTAAAAAGAACGTATTTTACAGTAAATATATGATAAAGAGAAATATGTATTAAATATAACCAATATTTGAAAAAGTTATATTTTCACATGTGAAAATAAAAGTTTTTCTCTTCAAATGACATTTTGACAATTTCCCCATTCAAATGCATGGGCGACCTATGTTGACCTTGCCGTAAAATTGGTCAAGGTCATCCCAGGGTCATGATTTATATAAACTTTAAAGAGCTCCCCCTGATGCTTCATGACAAGTTTCAAAATCATAGGCCTTCTGGTTCTGGAGAAGAAGATTTTTAAAGGTTTTTGCTATTTATAGCCATGGCGGCCATCTTGGTCATGTGACCTTGACCATCTATATAAACTTGTGGATCCTACATATAAAATTTGGCTTTGATTTGTCAAGTGGTTACTGAGAAAATTAAGTTTTACATCTAATTTGTAAATGACCTTTTGCCAAGGTCAAGAAATGACCTTGACCTTTTATACTCACAACACTGCATTAGCTCAACATGTCTGTATCTACCAACTTTCAGGTCACAGGCTACAAAACTTCCTGAAAAATTCACTTTTTTTCCATTGAAAAAATTGAGCTTGCCATAAAATAGGTCAAGGTCCACCAAAGGTCATGATTTATATAAACTATGATGGGCCAGAGTCCCAAATGCTAATACCAAGTTTCGTTGAAATCTGTCCACTGGTTCCAGAGATTTTTTTATGGTTTTTACCATATATGGGCATGGCGGCCATCTTGGTCATGTGACCTGGACCATTTATATGAATAGAGGATATTTGCTTTTTTGAGGTGAATACCAAATATATACTCAACAAAAGAAGTTAAGGAAAATGTGTTTGAGAGCCTGTAACACAAGAACAGTTAAATTTCATGAAATAGGAATTTCATATTATTATAAATTGTCTTATCTTTCAAATGAGGGCTTATCTGAGACGACAGCCCTTACAGAAGCTTGGAAAATCATTGTCAAAGTTGACTGGTCTTCACCATTTTTCACAAAATTGCCAAATTGTTTGGTTTGTGTATCAGTCGTCACTGGAGCTTTTTCCAACAATATTCGCACCTCCATAGACACATTTTCTCATGAAAAGCTGTACAGTGCACATACTGAGGTGAGAGCAGACCTGTTGTAAAGCCTTTTCAGCACTGATGTCATTGTTGGTACCAGAAAGGCAATGTCAGATGAAAATCATCCCTGGATCACCCAAGATTACCTACGTCAGAACAACGTTGTGGTCAAGGACTCTGCAACCCACTGACCAAACATGAATCCCATTGACCAAGAGTTACACATTCTGGGACAGCCTGGTAGGGTCTGGTGTGGAATATTGTCACCAAGAACTTTCCAGGCTCTTGCTGTGATGCTTCAGAGGCAATAGAGGCTGATTTCTCAGTACCAAATTGGGTATATTGTTTGTCAGATTAAAGAAAGTCGGCTGGTCGTGGTGCATTGCAGCGTGATATTGTCATCTAGGAACTGATACTGGTCCAGGAGAAGCAGGCAGACAGGCCTCAACATCTTGTTTTGTGCACTGGTCAGTTGTCATGAGAAAATTTGTCTTCAGAGTCTATGCTTTTAAGGCAAGAGTCTACATCTATGACACCTTTTACTCAAACCAAACAATATTGGAATTTTGTGAAAACTGGTTTGACGACTAGTAAACTTTGACAATGATTATCCAGGTCCCTCCAGGTGTTATCAGTTCAAATAAGCCCTCATTGGAAAGATAAAAAGACACTTAATACCATTCTGAAGTTTGAATTTCTAAACCTTTGCTAGATTTATTGTAATAAGCAGTTGAACTATTTTCCTTAACTTTTTTTGTTGAGTATATTCATCGAGTGAATTGAAAACATCACAATTTTCACGAGTGTGCAGTACGAGTTAAAATTCTGATGTTTTCAACTCACAAGATGAAATATATTTGGTATTCACCGAAAAAAAAGCAAATTTTCTTTCTATTTAATACTTTTTTTTTCTTGACAAAACATAAACAAACTGAAAAAAGTAGTTCCTCTTCTACAGTTAAGATATAATAGGCTGTTATTATATTATGTCGCTGTTTTCCAGTGGACAACGTCGTGTCATAAAAATCGTATGACCACACGTGTATTAACACTTTTGCGGGAATTCGTAACGTCATTGAAATGACCACTCGTGTAAGATCCTCTATATATCAGTCACTAGTGACTTTTGATATCAGTGAGATCTGATACCAGTGAAATTTCATATCAATGAAAATTAAGAAATAGATCAGCTCTAGCAGTGAATTGTTGAGTAATATATCACTGATTGTCGGTCAGTTGTAAAGCAGATCAAATCACGAGAGCGCAGCGCGAGTGATTTATCTGCATACAACTGAACGACAAACAGTGATATATTACTCAACAATACACGCACTAGAGCTGATCTATTTCGATTCTAACACACAATAAACGGAATAAAATCAATATGCGCTTTTTCACGGTTTGAAAAAATGGCAGGAAAGTTATTTTTGCTTGTAATCTCCTCAATGTAAGAGCAAACAGTATCAAAATGTAAGAAAATAATTTTTAAGGTGTGTTTAAGTTGTTTTTGCAGTAATAACACATGTATTAAAACACGTCTGCTACCACAGCGGTTTTCTGAAATGCACGAGAAACATCCGAAAAGTTCTGATACCATGGAAACAATGCTGGTGACCCCCCATTTTTATTTCGATTTTAGTCCAAGGATACAAGTAACTTGAAGCATGTGAAGTTTCATGAAAACCATATGCGGGAATCAATTAGTAATGTTTTCCTTTAAGGACAGACATCAGGGTTTCCCTTTAAGGACAGACATCAGGAAAACATGTCCGTGAAATGTATACCCCCTTGAACCCCACTTTTATATAGAAAAAGGGGTATACCTAATTTTCTTATTTTTGATCCAAATAATGTATTGTTCAGAAAGTTCTTGTAATTGTGTTATAGCTCTCATAATTTTCATCCATTGTACCAGAAAGTTGGTGTGCGTGGCCTCATCTTCAAAACGGCTGATGTTACACGTTTTGATAGTACTAGATTTGTCAATTACAAAAATGGTGTTTTTAATTCATTGCATGGCTGGTTACCATGGCAACGCGCATATTTCGAAGATTACTGTTTTGAAGCGATAAGACATGTGTCGCTCAGGTGCTAGGACAGAAACAAAACATATTTTGTCATAAAACGTTCTAAAGCAGATAAAGAATACATTAAGAATGAAAATGACCTCCATGAGAATCACTATTCCAAAACAATAGTGTCATAGCAACACGTAACATTCCTTAGCAACATGAAAAATAACCACAATTATGACGAAAATAAGTAATGGGTTATTTTATTAATGGACTTGAATTTTAAATTACTCATTACCTATCCTTTTTTATAGTAATGGTTATGTAATGTGTCAAAACATGGTGTTTTTTAATTCGTTTCATTGTCGGTTACCATAGCAACGTGTTTTACAATGATTCCAAGTTTTGGTAGGTTGATACGTCATTTCTAAGGTTTTAGTAGCAATGCGAAACATAAATTGCCATTGCATGTTATAAAGCAGATGAAGTATGCATTAAGGTTAGGAATGACCCTCACGCACGTCATTTTTTTTTTTTCATAAAAAGTCACATAGCAACGCGTGACATGCCTTAGCAACGATTAATGTTTTCAATATACATGCCAAAATAAGCGTGGTGCTAACTTATGTTTACAGTTTAAAAGGATAAATAACAATGCCATAGTTGCAGAGTCACAAGATTTTGATGAGAGCCATGTTTTAATTGTGGTTCCCATGGCAACTGAGTGTTATATTGAAATATTGTAAGATAGGCATCGCCAAACATACCGTATAGAAAACTAAAATGATGGCTGGGGAAGTCAACAATGACACCTACTTGCAAAGTAACTACTTGGAACTTCACATAATATTTCACATATAACATGAAGGTTTATTTGTCACCTTTTGGAGGAGCTTAGTTTGTTTGATTTATTGTTTTACTTCCCTTTCAACAGCTAACGTCCCGACATGTCCATAGCTGTTGTTTGCGACGTATAGCAATAAATCTAACAATCAAAAACTATTTTTCGTAATTAAACGCAAGTCTACGTCGAGAGATTCACGATTATGTGTGAAGAGGCCTTTTACATGTATTTTTTTTTTTAATTCAGTTTTACGTCCCTTTCAAAATTATTTCAGCTCATATGAGACGGGCGAATCAGTAGGTGGCCCACTGGGGCGAAAACGGGAGAACCCCGAGAAAAACCACCTGACACACCCGCAAGCAGAACTTGGCTTGTCTCACATGTGGCCAGAGCGGGGCTCGAACCCACACCAGACACAGCGGTGAGATGATCGAGTGATTAAGAAACAGCGCTCAACCGCTCGGCCACGGGGGCCGCCTTTACATGTAATAAGTTTAGAAAAAACTAAGAACTTATCTTTGTTGCGTCAACCCCCAATTCCATCGATACCAGGCATAGCAGATTGTACCCTGCCCATTTTGGGTATAAAAAATAGATAGGCTGCTAAGCTTATAAATTACTGACCGACCGCCTGAGTACTGATTAACGGCTTAGAACATTTTAATATTCTACATGTCATGACATCCCAATGCCCGGTAGAACGCGGTCCCATTTAATGGTCCAGGAGGCAACGTTCGGAGCTGACCATATCTGTTGACTGGGGCGTAAAGCAACAATTCAAACAAAATAAAGGTAAGATCGTCGATCCACTCGTTCGGCTTGGCCAATTTGTCTGCCTGCGTGTACGTTCATTTTTGGCGCAGAATGCTACTCCATTACATATATATGCTATTTGCCTTCACCACATATACGCCAATGTAAAATCGGTAGATCAGCCTGTGCTGTCTACTTCGTTTGAAAGTGGGCCTAAAGAAAACGTTTGCATTTCAACGAGGAGTATGCACACCCAATCAAAAATAAGCCTTTATGACCCATCTGGCCAATATATGGCCCATCTTCTCGCTTTGAATGTTTTACTGCTTCCGAAGGATCTAACGATTATTTTTATTTTATTATTTATGATGTCAGCATATGATGTTAATTGATTTTTTTCTCACCGCGGTATTTGGAGTGGGAATTTCTTTCTAATTGTACCATTTCCTGGTCATTGCCTACTTTTATCGTTGAACGTATTAAAGAGGTGAAATTGTGTGTATGTCATAACATGTACATGCGTAGGTATAAACTTCACTGGTACCGCATTATCATAAAAGTGACGTATAGGAGTATGGAGCAAGTCAAACACTTTAACGCCGAGGCAAAGATTGTCCCTGTTTTTTTTTATGAATTGATGCTTTACTTCCCAGTCAACAACTATGGTCATGTCGGGGGACGCCCCCTCCACTTAAATAAGACTTTGTAGTTTTACCCATTTATTTCTTAAGGCCCCGATTTGCGGCGGCCAATATCCCTCCCACCGACCTTTCCAGTGCGTTTAAGTATAAATAAATAAATCAATTAACATCTAAACTGAAAGAAAGAAAGAAAGAAAGAAGGGCGATCGGTGGGAATATGGGCCATAACGAAATAGGTGCAGGGCAAAGCTCGTACGCCGCAGATCAGCACAGGTCTAAGCCTGCCCAGGAAAAATGGTTTCAAGTCAACCAGCCATACATATAAACATAGTGGTTACATATAAACATACATATAAACTTATAAACATATAAACATACATATAAACATATAAACATACATATAGTTGGGGAACCAAGGAGAGATTTTGGCTAACCCTTGCACCCGAAAATAATACGGCTAAATTGTATATGGTTGAAAAGGTAATTATATGGGGCATCTGAAACCACTGTATAGAAATCACGATCGACTTGCATAACAACACAGCATGCGTTTTTCTATGGTAGCCCATTAAGTACTTGTGAAAAATAAGATTGATAAACTATCAAATAACTTCTACCAGAATTAAGTAAATCGGCTAAAATTCAGCAGATATAATGAGTAACATCTGTATCAACATTCATATCAAGGATGGTTCTTTGCATGCAGTGGTTGTCGTTTTATAGACATTTGATTGAGCGAGCCCCGATTTTGCAAGCTTACCTATACAATTGGTCCATCTAAAATGCATTTATTGCTCGAAATCGCATTTTATGTTTATTTCTAAATATGTTTAAGTCGGTAATAGCAAAAAGAATTCAGATTGATACGTCTTTGATGTTTTCCAACAAAAATGCACAAAAAAACACTTTTTAACATATTTTTTGTGTCTTCCAAATTTAATGAGTTTGAACACCGTGCATCGTCAGAATGGTGTTTTTTAGTATTATATAAAATATTCACGTTTCTTTTTAACAAAACTGTGGCATAAATTGAGATTCAAGTTGTGGAAAAATATCGTTTGTGTATTACACTTTTTATTTTTTGCCGTTACTTTTACATAAAAAGTCAGAGAGAAGATAAAAACAATTCACTAAGTTGTATCAATCTCTAAAACATCCTGTTTTTTTTTTTTTGTCTCTATATATACTCAGAGGAAAAAGATAAGTCAGTGGGATCCCGCCCATTGAGGCATAAAGAAAAACAATGGGCTGCATATGCCTCCAGGCAAAGCTTATATATACTAATGACTGATCATCTGATTACTGGTTAACCGCTCTGGCCTGAGCCTGCCCAGTAAACGTGGTTCAAGTCAAACCATCCATACGTATAAGCCTTTTGTGGCTTAAAGTCCCCAAAAATGGAGACAACGTCCCCGGCCAACATGACCTTAGCTGTTGACTGGGACGCAAAGCATCAATTCAAACAAACATACAACACATCATGCTTTGTTTTTTTCTATATACATATATAATTCTTATCAACCTCAAGTGGCGTGACTGCAGTCGATATAATTTATAATATGGTTCTGAAGAAAATTTTAAAGGTTTATCTTGACATGACGTCTTTTTCGGTTACGTGACCTGGACACTGTTTATAATCCCTGGTTCTCCCTGTCTAAGGATGCTCGACATGAATTTCGTCTTTGATTGACGAAGCAGTTTCAGGGGAGAAGATCTTTCACAAGTGGCCCAAGGACAACGTCTTTTCACTTGAGAGTCAGAGAGAACGGCCACTGCACAAAGGAAGTTCTTTTTTGTGTGGAGGCCATCTTAGGAATGTGACCTGGACATTATACACATATTGGTTCCGCTTTCAATGCTTATCCGACCTAAGTTGACCTTGCCGTAAAATAGGTCAAGGTCATCACAGGGTCATGATTTATATATATTGTAGTACTTGAGTCATCAATGCTTCACGCCAAATTTATTTGAAATCGGCTCACCGGTTCCGGAGAAGATTTTGATGGGTTTTTAACCATATATGGACATGGCGGCCATCTTGTTCACGTGACCTGGATTATTTATATACAAAATGGTTAGAGACTTCATATAAAATTTGACGAGTTCATTGGCGAGTTAGAGTTTTACCACGAGGACCGAACAATTAACTAAAAGTTGTGAATCACTGCAGAAACTGAGGGCGAGGTTAGGATCCTGTAAAACTAGTTTAAAAAAACAACAACAACAACAAAAAAACAAAACAAAAAAAAACAAGAACTCAACAGACTCAGTAAGCTCTCCGACGATGGAGATCCCTGGGCGCCGAAGCCCGTCAGTTGATCGTTCCAAGGCGACACTTCTGTGGTGGTTCTTATTGTGTTATGTCTTGGGTTTGAATTTTCGTGCTTTTAGTACCTTACGTACGTTTTCATTTTTTTAGTTAAGTTTGGGTAACTGAGTGGCCGCCTTTTTGGATTTGTTTTCTTAGTATGAGTACCTAATCATTGTTAATTTTATTTTTTCCCCATCTTGTTTTTTGAGTTGGAATCTCTTTCTGTTTGTTTCCATTTCCTGATCATTGTCTTCTTTTGGTTTTCATATAAAATATGGCTTTGATTGGCCAAGTGGTTTCGGAGAGAACTTTGTAAATGTGGACGGACGCACAGACGCACGCCGGCTCGAGTACCATCCTATAAACTACCCGTAAGCCTTCGGCTCAGGTGAGCTAAAATGATGGACGACGACGGACGGGCGACTGATGGGTGATCGAATGTTGGGTATTTGCCTATTCTATAAGCTCAACGTGTGAGGCGGACGGCTCATGTGAGGTATAAACAAAGTTTAAAACGTGAAAATACCTTGAAATAACAGCTCACTAAATGCTGGATGACGAACGGCTGCCCATACATTTAAATGCATTTTTAGTTCTCACAAAGTTCTTAGATGATAAGAGCATTGTATTAGGTTCAAAACTAGTGTACAATATTATACGCGTTCTCACATAGCGAGTGTGCATGAACGATAATTATTATAGCCACATCAACGGCGTTCCATACAAAATGCACTGTTTTATCGAAATGCAATTCGCAGCGTATTTCTATACAGTGGTTCCATATCAAGCACTGTTCAACCTACCGATATACAAATATTCAGCCATATCAAAGTCGGGTGCAATTTTTTTGTCATTTTGCAAGATACGCGATTTCGGTTCCCCAACTAATATAAACTTTGGTGGTTACATGTATATTTAAAGCACATTTTGGATGTCATGGCATTCAAATTTTCCGGGCAAATTTTGGGTAAAAGTCCCATAAAATGGAGGCAGCGTCACATGACCATTATAAGCATGCAATGAAATAAACAAATCGTAAGGAACAGGAAAGGAAAACAAATCTGAACACACGTTTTTCACGAGAATCGTTTTTATTGGTATTCGTATAATTGACACGGGAATGTGCATGTACATGAATAATTTTGATATTGAGTTGTATACATGTACATGTAGGCATATATGTTATTCTGGGTTTGTTTGTTATTACATTACTTTTTTGTTGGCCACTGGGGAGCGGGGTTGCGTTTTATAGTTCGGGATTCGGACAACATGACCATCTTGACGCTGTACGACAAACCAAATCAAATATTTTGAGGAAAAAGTCAGTTGTTGTCGCCTCACTCTGTCCACGTTTTGCTTTAATGAATGAGATTGACTAAGAGATCTGCCAACATTTTGTGGTTTGTATATGAGACTATATAGATAGCTGGATATGCCTACTTCAGCTTCACCAAACATTTGCCCGCGGAACAGTTTACCGACAGTGATGAGTTTGTGGGCGCGTTCTATAAGTTGCTTCCCTTGAAAATCTAAGTCTTTAAACTATTAATGATCGTTTTCTTTTAGGTGAAATATCTTAATCAATGCTCTAAGTTCATTAATATGATAAAATGCATAAATGATTTAATCATGAAGATGAAAATATTTAAATTCTATAACCATGTAAACGAAAACATTTTCTGTTTTAAAAACACAGACGTACATAAATAATTACACCATTGAATGCGTTTTCAGATTTTTACTCGCATTCTG
This sequence comes from Rugalucina vietnamica, assembly GCA_964017185.1. NCBI lineage: Eukaryota > Metazoa > Mollusca > Bivalvia > Lucinida > Lucinidae > Rugalucina > Rugalucina vietnamica. The sequence continues at coordinate 85,871,674 of OZ024869.1, read as the reverse complement.
TCGTTATAACATTTCTGTTATGTACGTACCCGCCTGTGTTTGGTTTGGGATTGTAAATTTCATTGTATAATCTCTGTGTCGTCTGTTCTTACGTTTCATTCTAGACAAAACAATGCGCTATCGGTATACCAAAACTAAGCGAAAGCTTTGTTCGTTTGTTTGTTTGAAGTGATGCTTTACGTCCCAGTCAACAGCAATGGTCATGTCGGGACGATAACTCCCTTTTATGAGACATTTACCCAATATTAGGATGACATGACACTCAAAATATGCTTCATAAATATCACCACCCAACAAAGTCAATAATATATGTATGGATGCGTTTGACTAAACCACTTTTCCTGGGCAGAACCAGACATTAGTGGTAAACCAGTAATCAGATGGTCGTTCAGGAGATTAGAAGCTTTGCCTGGAGGCACAATCACTCCATCAATTGCTCCTAGGCCCCATTTGGCGGGGCCCATATTCCCATCCGACCACCCAACGGAAAGCGTCACATAGAAAGATCAAACGGGGTGCATCACCATGTTTTGTTTATTTACTTTGTTTATATTTCTTTCTTTCTTTCTTTCTTTCTTTCTTTAATTTGAAGTTTTACGTCCTTTTCAAGGTTATTTCAGCTCATATGAGACGGGTCAATCAGTAGGTGGGACGAAAACGGGAGAACACTTGCGCATCTGCAAGCAGAACGGCTTGTCTCACATGTGGCCAGTGCGGGGCTCGAACCTACACCAGACACAGCGGTGAGATGATCGAATGATTAAGAGACAGCGCTCTTAACCGCCCGGCCACGGGGGCCGCCGCTTTGTTTTTATTCAGTTTGATTATCCTTTTATGTTTCATCGTATGAGATGAGGCGGCTTTTATTACTGTTAAATACATGTACCGGCACACCCGTAAGTAGAGCTTTGCTTGTTTCACGTGTCCCCACACACACTGAGCTCGAACCCGAGATGAGATGGTCAAATGATTCATCAACGGCTTTTACCACTCTGATGGCAATAAGGACCGCCGTACGTGGAAAACGACACAGGGCTACAGAACAGACTAAATTATTAGTTTGCGAAATAATTTTAATTGATTCGAGCAAGTGCGACGTGACGTCAAGCACAGCGTGCGTGTTTTTTTCCGTGACGTCATTTGTTGGAAACGCCGTGAGAGATGCTCAAATAAAAAGAACATGTAACTTGTAGCCCTTTTATAGCAAATTTAATTATTGATGTATACGTTTCCCTTTCTATAACCGACTAAGACAATTGTGGTTAGTCAAACACAGTCAAACACCTGCGCCCGCTGACATTTGCACTAAGCGCATGGGTATAGGCTATAGTAGCCTAGGCTACGATAATAATAGGCATAGATTTGATCTTAATTAGATTAAAAAGAACAATTAGGAGCTAAAAAGATCAGCATAGACAGAAAATCACTCGTACAAAGAAGTAACAGTACTTTACAAGCAAAATTTATCACGTTGCACAATTGTTTTCTTACGTTTCCGCAGCGTTGTCAAGGACGCTCTATGTCTTTTTGCATGAAAGCCGATGTCGTTTTTACTAATTTTAGATACCGCACCACCCCTCGACCAAAACAAAACTTTGGTGATAAGAAGTTCAGACGTTATTCTTTTATTATGCGAAATCTCATTTTGGTCGAGGGGTGGTGCGGTACTTAATTTTCGACAAGAACATTTGAAAATAGCTGAAAATTGAGGAAAATGGCGCGACCATCTTGCTTAGTGACGTCGCCATAACGTGGTCACGTGCTTTTTCGGACGTTCTGACGTCATTTCTAGAAACACGGTACGTTGTACTATATGTGTGAGTATTACTCACAGAAATATGATTCATCAGAGCGCTCCGAATGTGGGGGTCACGTGAGATGTGATATGAGGTTTGGGGTGTGATATGGGGGTGTGATATGAGTCCATTATCTCCCTAGGGAGATATGGATTTTGACAAATTTGGAACTGATACAGCTTTTGAGATTTTGGGTGTGATATGGGGGTGTGATATGAGTCCATATCTCCCTAGGGAGATATGGATTTTGACAAATTTTGAACTGATACAGCTTTCGAGATATGGTGTCCCGATACGTGCATAGGACTTGCGCCTGTATCGCATATGTAAAAAGAACGTATTTTACAGTAAATATATGATAAAGAGAAATATGTATTAAATATAACCAATATTTGAAAAAGTTATATTTTCACATGTGAAAATATAAAAAAGTTATATTTTCACATGTGAAAATATAAGATTTGGGAATACGCAAATTACGATTACATCGTTTCATTTCTAATTTATACATAACTAAATTTTATAATCTATGCTATTGTTGACGCAATGAACGTTCACACACAATAGCGACGTAATGACGTGACGTAATGACGTCATTTAAGATTTTGACGTCATATGCTTTAGCGCGCATCGTTACAATGACTACATGCAATATGATAAAAAGAAAATTCCAGTTTTTGTCGTGAATATGACTTTTATTTCACCTCGTGAAGTGAAAAATTATATATTTCATTCGTGCCTTCGGCACTCATGAAATATAAAAATTTTTCACTTCACTCAATGAAATAAAACTCATATTCACTCCAAAAACTTGAATACCCTCTATATATCTACTGAAATTGAAATCAGTAACTGTTTTGTTATATGACTTTTCAAGTGTTTTAATGTTTATTTTATAACAAATAAATAAACAAAATCATAAGAGATGTTAAAAAGGAACATTGGATTATGATTGAAAGTTTGTTAGTTCTTAATAAAACCTATGTTATGGGTACTCATAAGAATCACCATGACGAGGCAATTCCAATGGGTACCAACAACATAGGTTCTTATGAAAAATAAACAAAATAATTTCTTAATTATCACCAAATACACCTCACTATCTAGTGCTTTGTTTACCTGTAAAAGTGTGTTACTGCAAAGCAAGTAGATTTCATGAAGTGAAATGAGTTCAAGCTATTTATAGCTAACTGGCAGGTTTTAAAGGCATACATCAAATCATGTCAATTTCATGAAGCCCGTGTTGATTTCATGCTGGTGATATTTTTGGATACTCAGGAGCGTAATATAGATTTTGGAGGTTAATATAGAAAAACTGTCAAAATAATTTTTTTCATCAGTTTGGTCTAGTTTCAGAGAAATATAAGGATTTATTAATACTGAATGAACCAATCAGGAGACAGGATTTCCTTCAGTCATGTAACAAACATGTTTATTTTATACTTAGCAGTGATATTTTCACTGCAGAATTGATATTGATATTTTCACTAGTGATTGATATCAGCCGATATTTTCACTGTAGACTTTGGATTACTTCTGACGTTTCCATTCACTTGACGTCATTAAATGTGCCTCACTTCAGAAATTCAAATGCTTGACGTCATTAAATGTGTCTCACTTCAGAAATTCAAATGCCTATTACTCCGTTATTTACGAACAAAAACAAAGTGTGGGTATTCATTTTCTTAGTTAGAACGTTAGGAACAATGTGGTACCAAAATTATTTGTGTTTTCAAAACTTTTTGGTTTTTGCATTTTCATCGCCTGCTTTGTGAATAGGAAAATGCCCGTGTATTGTATAAAATAAAAAGAAAATTTACTTTTTATCGGTAAATACCAAATGTATTTCATCTCGTGACTTGAAAACATCTAAATTACGCACTCATGAAAATTTTGATGTTTTCAACTCACTCGATGAAATATATTTGGTATTCACCTCCAAAAAGTAAATATCCTCTATTCATTTTATACTTTACAGTGAAAACACTTGGTCATTAAATGTGTCTCACTTCAGAAATTCAAACGCATATAACTATTATTTATGAACGAAAACATAAAGTGTGGGTATTCATTTTCTTAGTAAGAACGGAAGGAACAATGTGGTACCAAAATTATTTGTGTTTTCAAAAATTTTTGGTTTTTGCATTTTTACCGCCTGCCTTGTAAATAGGAAAATGTCCGTGTATTGTATAAAATAAAAAGAAAATTTGCAGACCTACCCCTGGGGTCCTTTTTTTCAGAATCATAAATCTTCTGTCCATTTGCCCATTTCCATAAAAGTTTTTCTCTTCAAATGACATTTTGACAATTTCCCCATTCAAATGCATGGGCGACCTATGTTGACCTTGCCGTAAAATTGGTCAAGGTCATCCCAGGGTCATGATTTATATAAACTTTAAAGAGCTCCCCCTGATGCTTCATGACAAGTTTCAAAATCATAGGCCTTCTGGTTCTGGAGAAGAAGATTTTTAAAGGTTTTTGCTATTTATAGCCATGGCGGCCATCTTGGTCATGTGACCTTGACCATCTATATAAACTTGTGGATCCTACATATAAAATTTGGCTTTGATTTGTCAAGTGGTTACTGAGAAAATTAAGTTTTACATCTAATTTGTAAATGACCTTTTGCCAAGGTCAAGAAATGACCTTGACCTTTTATACTCACAACACTTCATTAGCTCAACATGTCTGTATCTACCAACTTTCAGGTCACAGGCTACAAAACTTCCTGAAAAATTCACTTTTTTTCCATTGAAAAAATTGAGCTTGCCATAAAATAGGTCAAGGTCCACCAAAGGTCATGATTTATATAAACTATGATGGGCCAGAGTCCCAAATGCTAATACCAAGTTTCGTTGAAATCTGTCCACTGGTTCCAGAGATTTTTTTATGGTTTTTACCATATATGGGCATGGCGGCCATCTTGGTCATGTGACCTGGACCATTTATATGAATAGAGGATATTTGCTTTTTTGAGGTGAATACCAAATATATACTCAACAAAAGAAGTTAAGGAAAATGTGTTTGAGAGCCTGTAACACAAGAACAGTTAAATTTCATGAAATAGGAATTTCATATTATTATAAATTGTCTTATCTTTCAAATGAGGGCTTATCTGAGACGACAGCCCTTACAGAAGCTTGGAAAATCATTGTCAAAGTTGACTGGTCTTCACCATTTTTCACAAAATTGCCAAATTGTTTGGTTTGTGTATCAGTCGTCACTGGAGCTTTTTCCAACAATATTCGCACCTCCATAGACACATTTTCTCATGAAAAGCTGTACAGTGCACATACTGAGGTGAGAGCAGACCTGTTGTAAAGCCTTTTCAGCACTGATGTCATTGTTGGTACCAGAAAGGCAATGTCAGATGAAAATCATCCCTGGATCACCCAAGATTACCTACGTCAGAACAACGTTGTGGTCAAGGACTCTGCAACCCACTGACCAAACATGAATCCCATTGACCAAGAGTTACACATTCTGGGACAGCCTGGTAGGGTCTGGTGTGGAATATTGTCACCAAGAACTTTCCAGGCTCTTGCTGTGATGCTTCAGAGGCAATAGAGGCTGATTTCTCAGTACCAAATTGGGTATATTGTTTGTCAGATTAAAGAAAGTCGGCTGGTCGTGGTGCATTGCAGCGTGATATTGTCATCTAGGAACTGATACTGGTGCAGGAGAAGCAGGCAGACAGGCCTCAACATCTTGTTTTGTGCACTGGTCAGTTGTCATGAGAAAATTTGTCTTCAGAGTCTATGCTTTTAAGGCAAGAGTCTACATCTATGACACCTTTTACTCAAACCAAACAATATTGGAATTTTGTGAAAACTGGTTTGACGACTAGTAAACTTTGACAATGATTATCCAGGTCCCTCCAGGTGTTATCAGTTCAAATAAGCCCTCATTGGAAAGATAAAAAGACACTTAATACCATTCTGAAGTTTGAATTTCTAAACCTTTGCTAGATTTATTGTAATAAGCAGTTGAACTATTTTCCTTAACTTTTTTTGTTGAGTATATTCATCGAGTGAATTGAAAACATCACAATTTTCACGAGTGTGCAGTACGAGTTAAAATTCTGATGTTTTCAACTCACAAGATGAAATATATTTGGTATTCACCGAAAAAAAAGCAAATTTTCTTTCTATTTAATACTTTTTTTTCTTGACAAAACATAAACAAACTGAAAAAAGTAGTTCCTCTTCTACAGTTAAGATATAATAGGCTGTTATTATATTATGTCGCTGTTTTCCAGTGGACAACGTCGTGTCATAAAAATCGTATGACCACACGTGTATTAACACTTTTGCGGGAATTCGTAACGTCATTGAAATGACCACTCGTGTAAGATCCTCTATATATCAGTCACTAGTGACTTTTGATATCAGTGAGATCTGATACCAGTGAAATTTCATATCAATGAAAATTAAGAAATAGATCAGCTCTAGCAGTGAATTGTTGAGTAATATATCACTGATTGTCGGTCAGTTGTAAAGCAGATCAAATCACGAGAGCGCAGCGCGAGTGATTTATCTGCATACAACTGAACGACAAACAGTGATATATTACTCAACAATACACGCACTAGAGCTGATCTATTTCGATTCTAACACACAATAAACGGAATAAAATCAATATGCGCTTTTTCACGGTTTGAAAAAATGGCAGGAAAGTTATTTTTGCTTGTAATCTCCTCAATGTAAGAGCAAACAGTATCAAAATGTAAGAAAATAATTTTTAAGGTGTGTTTAAGTTGTTTTTGCAGTAATAACACATGTATTAAAACACGTCTGCTACCACAGCGGTTTTCTGAAATGCACGAGAAACATCCGAAAAGTTCTGATACCATGGAAACAATGCTGGTGACCCCCCATTTTTATTTCGATTTTAGTCCAAGGATACAAGTAACTTGAAGCATGTGAAGTTTCATGAAAACCATATGCGGGAATCAATTAGTAATGTTTTCCTTTAAGGACAGACATCAGGGTTTCCCTTTAAGGACAGACATCAGGAAAACATGTCCGTGAAATGTATACCCCCTTGAACCCCACTTTTATATAGAAAAAAGGGGTATACCTAATTTTCTTATTTTTGATCCAAATAATGTATTGTTCAGAAAGTTCTTGTAATTGTGTTATAGCTCTCATAATTTTCATCCATTGTACCAGAAAGTTGGTGTGCGTGAACTTCCACTTATCCTGAATTGTTGATAGAAAAATGAAATAAAAGTGACCAGAGAAACCAAAAATACAGTTTGTCATGGCAACGTCATCATCGGTACCCAGAGCAGTCCGAAAAGTACCACTTTTTTAAACGAAATCTTAAAGAAATAAACATAATTTCTGACCGTTTGCTCATCACCAGAAAAGCATGGAATTGTCATGTAATATTTCAGCAACATAACATGAGTTCCTGAAAATTTTAAATCAATTTGATGTTCAACAAAAAAGTTATGGTCCTTTATTTCGAGGGTTGTATGGGAAACCCATGAAGTCAAACTGGATTTGCGTTTCGAAGGATTATAAATTTCTGTGATGTCTTCATAAAACACACAGAGAAGCGCTTAAGATAGTCAAATAAATTGGAAAAACTATGAATAGTGTAGTTCAGCGCTTATGTACAAATGACTCTCATGTTTTAAGAGATGGAATAAAATAAACTGATGATGATTTTAGAAGTAGCCAACCGGCAGTGGAATTGTGTTCCATTAAGAATTCTGAAAAATTTGATGATTCAGCAGAGAATATTAGCAATATAGACTCAGGGAGCTGTATCACCACATACTGATACTGGTTACGGAAACTTGTCACAAAAGATTGGGTAGACAGATGAAATGCGTAGATATTATCGCTGTTTATGCTGCCAAAGTGTGATCATCGATAACTGTATTAAAATAATGTTTGACGTTTTCGCAACGTCGTTTTGACTTTGGCGTGCTTCGGGTACCCGCACCATACCTTTTTGTAATAAACATATTCTTATTATGTCTTAGTGCATCATCTTGGTTTTCATAGAATTTATAGACGATATATTGAAGTTAAAATAATTATGCTTCTTTTTGGTTTTTTTTGATGAATATAATGCGAATGATCAGACAATTGTTGGAACTTTCCGAACGCCCCACGTATATACAGTATGTTGAACATAGGAACGGGTTTCGTGACTGCATGCCCATAATATTAACTAGGCCCATAATATTATCTTCATGGCAAAATATGCCACTTCATTAATGGAGAAAAAGATTTCTACAGCTGAACAGTACCTTACTTTTTGGTACAAAATGAAATGAGCCACCGCATGGGAAAACCAACAATCTGCATAGGCGAAAACAAAGGCGCAGATCAGCTTCGCAGTTTTCACTACTCAGATAGTACAATTCCTCTAATTTCTAAATCCAAAATTTCCAATCTCTAGCCATCTTCTGTGATTGTACAGGCCGGTTTGTGTCAGACCTGGTCGGAAACCATATTGTTGGTTTTCTCACGCACCGGCTCAAATATCTCTTGTAGACATCTTCATTCGTGGTGCAGCCCAGGGCCCAGTTTATATCTGATATGGTCCGAAAACTGAATTAAGATCTTCCTAACAGGCAGTTCAATTATTAGTTCTAGCGGAAACTGAACTTTATTGCTGTTTCCATATTAATGCACATCAAGAATGATAACAAAGCATTATTGTAAATGATTATTTATAAAAAAAAAAAAATCAAAAGACAACAAAAATTAAGGTTTTAATTTCTTTTTCTTCTTGGTTTTGATCTGTTGTTTCCCAGCTGGTTCTCCTCTGTTTTCATCACCTGCACCTTCTGTCTCTTTCCTAAAACAGCGTAACAAAAAGAGCTAACGAAATTTTGTCATTTTTACTGGGAAAATTGTTTAACTCATATAAGCCTGGTGTCATTTTGTGGGACATAGGCAAACAGCCTAGCCCAAGATGTGACGCCGCAGAACGCGGCGTCCCATCTGGGGCTATTCTGTTTGCACAGAGAAAAATTTCATCGAAAAATCGGATAAAAAATAAAAATCACTCCTAACACCACTAAAAATGAAAGTGGACTCATCCAATTGATAATGATGGGAGAATCCATTCGTCAAATATGGGTTAATAGGGTTCTTTTACTTCTTACAAGCAAATTTAATATTGAGCATACAGCAACTGAAAATCAAAACTGCCTGTATCCTTTAGCAACTTCATCATATTTTAGATATAAAGTAAATGCTGACGCAAATCACAAAAAATATCACAATATAATCCATTTAAAGGAAGGGATAATTGTGTTTTTGTTAAGTTGGGATGTAAGTGCCAAGTGTAATAAGCCTTCTACAGTAAATGGCCTGATAGTAATCTAAATGGTACAACTCAACCTCTTTATAACACTATAGCTGGGGTCCAAGCCAATTTCCGTGTTAGCTATTCAATCCGTGTTATAATGAGAGTAAAATATGTAGACATATACATGTAGCAACTATTATCTATTTGGGGTCCAACATTGATCAGTGTTATATCCAAAACTGTGTTGTAATGAACCATGTTATAAAGAGGCCCAGGTGTACTAAATTTTAGGACATTTCTACAGATCATTTCATCACTTAGTTATTTACCTGTGTTTAGAAAGGTGGAGGTCACCAGATTGTAAGGTATGAGTTGTCTCCTCTTCACTGCTGTCTCCAAGGTCACCATCTAAAATAAAGTCAAAATGTAACTAATGATATCAATTTTGTTTGGCCTACACTGCCTAAAAATGAGCCGCGTCATGAGAAAACCGGATATTTGTCTATGCCAACACAAAGGCGCAGATCAGCTTCGCAGTAACCTCTTCTTCCTTAATCCGAAATTTCAAGCTTCTAACGATCTTCTGTAGCTGCAGAGGCCAGTTTGTGTCAGACATGGTTGGAAATCCCGAAGACCAGTTTTCTCCCATCGCTGCTCAAATAAGTGTGCATCAATATCTTTCCTGAAAACCATACAGATAAGCACATAAGGCTACATTTGGGGTTCTCCCAATGGTAAAATCTGCAAATCCACCAATGGTACCATTGGTAAAACCTTGAACGGTATTTGTCTACCAATGGTACCATTTTTACCAATGTTAAGAACTCCGAACGCACACACTGTTGAGTCAGTACATAAAACATACTACAGTTCAACCTGTCTTAAGCAAGCGGCCAAAGGAAACACTAAAATCGCTTGCTTAAGACAGGTGCTTGCTTAATAGAGGTTATGTTCTGACACTGGGATGGACATCCTAACCAAACCATGTTGGCTAGAAATAAATAATAGCACAACTCTGTCTACAGAATTAAAAATGCATAAGGAACTGCAAACTGATACAGCCAAGAAGCACAATCATCTTCTGCATTAGCTCTTGGTATAAGTTTCCTCTATTAAAAGTGGTAGCACATTGTGAAAATGTTTTGTGAAAATGTTCCAAGAGGTATAAATCATCAATAATTTGGCCTTTTTGAGAAAGCAGTTTTTTCTCAGTAAGTATTATTGAATAAGAAAATTTATATCAAATTAAAATCTACAGCTGAGAGTTTGTTTGCTTTGATTGAAAAGTAAAACATAGAGGGATGGACCTGACAGAGAAAAGATATAATCTTTATGGAAAGGTGTTGCAAATGAATGCATAGTCTGTTACTACTGTTATTGTTCTGTCAGTGGTAATTGTCACCAACTCCTCCCAGACAAGTTGTCTAGGATTATCTTTTGAGACAATTAACAATGAATTATGGCATCTGGAAGGTGTGAAGACAATTTTGACACCAGACATAGTTTAAGTACCCATGTCAAAATACTTTTTTTATGTAATCGATGAAATTAGTGGCTGCTTAAGGCCAAAATTGGGATAGAAACTAAGACGGGTGCTTGCTTAATAGAGATTAATTGGTATCCGGACAAAATCCCCCCAAACTCCCCCCCCCCCCCCCCCCCCCCCCCGGACAGAATCCCCCCCACTCTTTTTTGTTGACGAGGACAGAATCCCCCCCAGTATATCATGCAAATAGGACAGAATCCCCCCATACACACTTCCCAGACAGAATCTACCTGTAGTACTTCTATAATTGAGCAATCTTTAATATAGTTGACTATAATAAGTGGTGATTAGAGAAAATATGAGAAATTGGTTATTTTCAATACTTTTTATTATAACTTAGTTAATTACTCAATTATAGAAGTTTGTCTCACCTCATTATTGCTATTAGGTGTAATTATGGCATATTAAGATGCAGCTTTCTTAATTAAATAAAAAACAAACAAAATAATTACCCGGTCATTAGCATAAAATGAATAAAGACACTCTAATTTGATGCACAAATAGTTGACATTTAGTTTTAATTGTTACAATTTGATTATGGAGATTCTGTCTGGGAGGGGGGATTCTGTCCTATTTGCAAGATATACTGGGGGGATTCTGTCCTAGTCAACAAAAAAGATTGGGGGGGATTCTGTCCGGGGGGGATTTTGTCCTACACTCAGATTAATTTACATGTAAAACCAATTGGGGGGAAATGAAAGTGCTTGCTTAAGACAGGTGCTTGCTTAATACAGGGCTTGCTTAAGACAGGTTGGACTGTAATTTGGTTTAAACGTATTTATTTCAAATTCATGATACATGCATATATATGAAACATACAATATCAAAAGAATAGGATTTGAACGAAAGCCTATGGCTTATAAAGTTCATCTCCTAATGTAATTTGATCACCTGGATGACTTGGATTGCATACTAGAACTGTCAACAGTATTATAAATCTTCTCAATGGAACCCAACAGACAGTATAATACATTATGTTCCTAGTAAAATTGGCAGATTAACAAGTCTAATTAGCTTAGACCCATAATTTGTATTATCTGTGTTAAGCAACCATACAGAAGGATTTTCTTGTGCTAAGTAAGACCCTGAAATCTTTCTCTACCATTGTTTTCACCTGTTGCTATGGGCAGTTTTGTTGCTAGGTGTTTAACTGTACTCTTTCCTTCCTCCCGTATTTCCTGCATCTCATCGTCCACATCCCATGCTGACTTTCCCCCCAGGCCTATCGCACCTACACCGCTGTCCTGGAATTTATGAGATGTATCACAAAAATATGAGCCGCCTCGTGGGAAAACCAACAATGTGGTTTCCGAACAGGTCCGACACAAACCAGCCTGTACAGTCACAGAAAAGAGCTAGAAGCTTGAAATTTCGGATTTAAGTAGAAGAGGAACTGGACTATCCGAGTAGTGAAAACAAAGGCGCTGATCAGCTTCGCGGTTACCGCGAAGCTGATCTGCGTCTTTGTTTTCGCCTATGCATATTGTTGGTTTTCCCATGAGGTGGCTCATATGTCTACTGTCTTCCTGGCAAACATAATCAGGCCTTTACCATCATAGAACACTGGAGAATTTCAAATTTAAGGAGAAGAGGGATTGTACTATCAAGGAAGCCAAAATCGAAGGCACTGATCACTAACTATGTTTGCGCATATGCAAAAACCTGGTTTTCTCATGACAGAGCTCATATGTCATGAGAACATCTGCTTTTTGCATATTTAGAATCATCAGAAAAACATGTTCGTTACATGTATACCCCCTTGAACCCCACTTTTATAGAGAAAAACTCGAATATGCAGGGATATACCTATTTTTCTTATTTTTGCTCCAAAACAAATATTGTGAGGCAGTTCTAACAAGTACCCAACAATTTTCAACTTTTGTTGTAGAAAAAAAATCTGTATATTGCATGGGCAAGTTTTCGTAATGTGGCTGCTGAGCAGCAGTGCTGTTTTGCTGCATGGACAGTTTGTAAAACTGCTCTATTATCTAAAACATCCAAATGCTATTAAGCTAAATACCCAGCTCAACTCATTAGTACAGAAAGACATGTAACTGTACATAAACCAATACAATTAATCATTACAATATTTTAAATCTTACTTTTAACAGCCCTATTCAGGCATTGCATGATTTACCCTGATATCAAATGAGCAGCATCATGAGAAAACCTGTCTTTCGGGGTTTCAACCTGGTGGAACACAAGCTGAATTTATACTTTTTATAGGATTGATTTTTGTTTATTGACGATAAAAAACTGATCTTAATTATGTGTATCATTCACTTGACATAAATGCTACTTACTAATATTTTGACATGAGTTTCATCTCTGAAATTCTGGTTAAGGAATTTCTTCTTGACTATTTTTACATACTTGTACCATCTTAATCTATTTTTGTGCAAAATGGAGAAAGTCACAGCACTTTGCCTGATATTATATTTTTACGTGGGGTGATCGGAAAGTACGTATAAAACTGTTGTCATTTCTTTCGCTTTTGTTATTTCGAGATGAAATTTCAGCAAATAATGCAAAAATATATATGCAGTTATTACATTGCAATGACGCATGCATAATACGCACACGTGCGTTGCAGCTGTCCTTATGGAAACACCGCCTAACGTTATGCGGCGCAATGTAACGTCAAAGTTTTATTCATATTTCAAAATACTTCTTAGTTCAAAGTATTGTAACACCCGTTTTGATTGTGTATGCCCACATTTTATTTAATACTCATTAACTGCAACGTACACGGCTTATGTTTGTAAAGTTACGAGGATGTTTATTGAATGGACTTGTCTCTAGACTTTTGCAAATACTGAGTCTGTCAAATAGACAAAACTGTTAAAATTTTCGAAAATGTTGCATTTTCGGGAAGTCATTTTTTAAAAGTATACATTTACTGCAAGCTCGAAACATATCTATTCTTGACATTCTCTCTACTAGTTATAGTTTATGCCATTCTTTCTATCATTTCGTTAAACATCAGCCAGAAAACAAGGTATTGAATTTAAGTTTACAAAATGAAATCGACATTCTCGAATATTTTACGCTAACCTGTTGACTTAAATTTCACCGTATTAGTAGATAAATCATCAGAATGCCGTATGTTTTCGATAAATGGTCAGTTAATGTTAGAAAATTATTTTTCATTAAAAAATGTCGACCAACTTTCCCAAACCCCCCAAATACACTCACAGTCAACCCAGGGGTACAGGTGCGCCAGGTCACATGGAGTGACGTCATTACGCTGTCTCGTGCATGAACGTCTGACGTCATTGTTTTAAAATGACAATGACATTTAATAACAAAAGGATCAACGTTTTCGTACAAAATTTCATATAAACCGGTTGACGCAAACTTATTTCACAGCATTTTTCATACATACTTTCCGATCACCCCTCATACAGTCCTAAAGTTTCCACATGTACATCGTATGGGGTGTAAACATAATCTAATGCCCAAGGTCAAGGATACTCTGGAGACACCACATCACTGTCCATCTCCTCGTCTGACTCGCGGAGGAAAGCAGATATCATTTCCTGTTCTACCGTTTCCCTGTCAACACTTCCTCCTTCACTCTGATTGGCTGTTACTTTGTCACCTGACAGGGATTCAGCAAAGCCAAACTTTCCTCCTTTTGATCTGAGAGGAGAAATCAAACATCATTTGAGTCGTAACATGAGATGACATGTCTTCGCATTTTCTACCAGGTAAGACACAAACCAGGCTTTTTAGCCACAGATGGCAAAGGCTTGTAATTTCAGATCTAGAAAGTAGATGTATTGTAATAATATAAAGCAACAGCAAAGGGGCTGATCAGCTGTACAAAAGCAAAGTGTCAATTTTTTGGAGCCATGACACAAGAAAACCTGTCTTTGGAGTATCCGACTGGGTCCAGCACAAACTGGCCTGTCAAGCAACAGAATACGGCTGGAAGCTTTAAATTTTGGATTTAAGAAGTGGAGTTGTAGTATCTGTGAAGCAAAAACTAAGATGATGATCAACAGAGCGGACTGGCGCAGTTGGTAGCGCATCAGACTTTGGGCCGAAGGGTCCCCGGTTCGATCCTCGTCAGGGGCGTCGTCTGTTGTGGCCTTGAGCAAGTCACATTTCCACAGCTCAATATGTATATATGTATTATATGTTCTTAGTTAGTCGCAATAAAAGCTCTACAAAGCTTATGTTGATTGTTAATATATGTATGCGACTTAAAATAAAGATTATTATTATTATCAACTGTGCAGTTTTCTCCTGATGCAGCTCATTTACCAAAGTAAGCATTACAATAGAGGCTTAATCAAAGTCATTCTATGAAAAAAACTGTTACAGTTTGATCAAAACTACATGTACCACCAACTGAAATATTCAAATTGCCTTTTATTACATGTATCAGAGAGCATCTTAACTGTTTGTGAAGTTGTGGCAAGCTTGTTAAGAATCTGTAATACAAGCATTACTTACCCAAACCAGATAACCTACTTTTAAAATTTACAAGGTCACGAGGTTATAAAACTTATAACATTTATGAACAGAATAAAGTTTTGGCTATTGTGATATAAACACAGGCGTACCACCCTAAACCCACAGTACGCATGAGCGTAATGTAAAAAGTTAAAAGTAGCTAAAATTATGGCGATTTTTGTCATTTTGGCGACAAATTTTGCTTGTTTTTGCCCTTGGTGCATATAGCATAAAATTCTCTGGTTATGCCCTTGATAAACATGGAATTTCCACTGATTTTTGCAACTTCAATATTTATTAGGAATTTAAATTTCATTCTCAGTTGAGCATAAAAAATATTTGAGCCCCGTCATGAGAAAAACAACATTTGCATAGGCGAAAACAAAGGCGCAGATCAGCTTCGCAATAACTGCGAAGCTGATCAGCGCCTTTGTTTTCACTACATGGATAGTGCAATTCATCTGTTTTTTAAATCCAATCCAAACCTGTTCGTAAATCACAATGGTTTTATCATGATGGAGCTCATTTTATAACCCAAGGGCCAGGTCAAACAAACTCCTCAAGCCTCACCTTTCTACTCTGTCATTTTCCAGTGCTCTGTGTATCAGTTCTGTTATCTCTGCAACTTTAACCACTGCTATATTGGAACATCGTAATACCTGCAACAATGAAACAAACTCAAATTCTAATTTGAGCTGCCGTATAAGAAAACCAACACTATGTATAGATGAAAACAAAGATACAGATGAGCTGTAACTGCACAGCTGATCATTGTCTTTATTTCTGCTACTCAGATATAACAATTCCTCTTCTTTAATTCAAAATTTCAAGCTTTTAGCCTGCTTTTGTCACTTTACAGGCCGGTTTGTGTCGGACCTGGTCAGAAACCCAAATTGTTGGTTTTCTCATGAGAAGGCTCAACTCTAAACTATAAGGCATATGTCCTGCAAGAAGATCACATTTTTTATTAAGTTCGGGTACCAGAGTGGCCACCTATTGGGAAATAGCCACTCACTCAGCATACAATATGTTCTCTTATCGATTTTTGGAGTGGAAATTTCTTCCTGATTGCTCCATTTCCTGATCATTGCCTACTTTTACCTTTTTGAAGATATCTCAGAAAATCACTGATCTCCCTACTGTTTTAAGGTCAAAGTTTGTCTATACCTGTTCCTTCATAAGCAGCATCTGTCCTGTGATCTGTAGTGTACATATCTCTCTGTGTTTATTCATCCCTATCACCATTCTGCCGTCCATCACTTTTTCTTCTCTGTCCACTGGATCAACAAGGAGGTACTTTCTGAACGAGAAAAACATTTGAGCCTTTGCATCAGAAATCCAACAATCTGGGTTTCCAACTATAACCACACAAATCAGGCTGTACAGGCACAGAAAATAGTATCTTGAAATTTTGGATCTAGTAAGAAGAGGCATCATACTGTCTACGCAAAACAAAGGCGCTAATTCGCTTAGTGCACAGCTGATCTGTGTCATTGTTTTCTCCTAAGCATGTTGTTGGCTTTCTTATGTGGCGGCTCATTTTGTTTTTTTATTCTAATTTCTATATTGTTTCTTTGTTTGGTGGTTTAACATCTCAGTCAACAATTTTTTAAGGACATAATCACCACTTCTTGGGAATTAATCGGTATTATATGAGCCGCGACGCAAGAAAACCGGGGTTTTCGACCAGTTCTCACATAAATCTGCCTCTGCAGCTACAGAAGAAAGTTAGAATCTTGAAATTTTGGGTAGAGTTAAAGGAGAAATTGTACTATCCGAGCAGCCCAAACAAAGGCGCTGATCAGCTTCGCAGTGTAACTGCGAAGCTGATCTGCACCTTTGTTTTCGCATAGGCAAAAATCCGGTTTTCTCATGACGTGGCTCATATGGTGTTAATGTGTATTGCTCAAGAACATGACATGGTGCCAGTGGAGCTTAAACTCAGTATGTCTCTTTTCAAAGTCAACTGCTCTGTCACTAGGTCACTACATCAGAAAAATATGAGCCACCGCATGAGAAAACAACCAATTTGCATAGGCAAAAACAAAGCCGCAGATCAGCTGTGCAGTTACTGCGGCTTTGTTTTCACTGTATGGATAGTTCAATCCCTCTTCTTCTTAAATCTGAAATTTCAAGCTTCTAGCTGTCTTCAGTGACTATACAGCCTGGTTTGTGTCAGACCTGTTCGGAACCCCAAATTGTTGATTTTCTCATGCACAGGCTCATATGTTATTTTTATATTATTGCATCACAGACTGACAGGCTTGTTACTGCTCCCTTCTTACTTGACCATCAGGGTACAACTCAACATGCTTTGAACAGTACAAGATTTTACCAACCCTTGTTCATAAAAGGCAAAGGAGACACATATTGGCATGTGGTGAATACTGAGAGGCACGGCATCTCTTTCCTCTGGGGAATGCTGAAAACATAACATTTCATAAATAAAACAATGAAAATTGGACATCCTTAAAAATGTTTGGTACAAATATACTATGACATTTAATCAAGAGTACTTATAATCACACAATGCATTTATAAATGTTGGTTGAGAGGCATTTTTAGCTCACAGGTGAGTTTATAGTATAGGCATGATCCGGCATCCGTCCATCCGTCGTCGTCCACAATTTCAAAGATCTTAAAGTTTGTTCACGGGATCTTTGTCACATGACCAAGGTGGCCGCCATGCCATTATATGGTAAAATCCTTCAAAAACTTCTCCAGAACCACCCGGCCGATTTTTAGGAAACTTGGTATGTAGCATCGGGGACTTCAGCACATCATAGTTTGTTCAAATGATGACCCTAAAATGACCTTGACCTATTTTACGGCGAGGTCAATTACGGAAACATAGGTTTTTACATGGGAAAAAGTGAAAACTATGGATTTTTTTTAAAACTATTGCAGCCTGAGACCTATAAAGTATCATCCATACACACTTTTCAAAGATCTTCTCTGAAACCGCTTGGCCAATCAAAGTGAAATTTTATGTGGAGCATCCATGGGTAGATGGAACGAAAGTTTGATTGCGAAATCCGGGTCACATGACCAAGATGGCCGCCACGCCTGTTTATGGTAAAAAAGACTCAAAAATCTTCTTCTCCAGAACCCGCAGGCCGATTTTCACTAAACTTGGTATGTAGCATTTGGGACTCCAGCCCATCATGGTTTGTTCAAATGATGACCCTAAGATGACCTTGACCTATTTTACGGCAAGGTTAATTTTGGAAACATAGGCTTTTACATGAGGAAAAGGCGAAAACAATGGATATTTTGGAAACTATTGCAGCCTGATACATGAACGTTGCTAGATAGAGACAACTAATGGAGTCAATGAAGGTATGTAATTATTTATGGTCAAAGTCATTTCTTGACCTTGACCCAAGGTCATTTATTGAATATCAAAATTAAGGTTTTCTCAGAAATAACTCGTTTTGGAAACTGTTGCAGCCCGAGACCTGAAACTTAGCAGATACAGACAAAATATGAAGTCAATAAAGGTGTGTGAGTATTCAAGGTCAAGGTCATTTCATGATGACTTAATGCTCCAAGATCAGGCTTCAGGTGAGCGTTCTCAGGACCATTGGTCCTCTGGTTTTTTTATCTAGCCCCAAAACTTAGGTTAAGTTTGTTTATCTGACCCCAAACTTTGTTAAAAAAGTTTATACAGTTTATCCAGCTCCGATATTTTGTTCCTATAGTTTATATAAACAAATGGCCCGCCTCATGAGAAAAGCAACAATCTGCATATGCGAAAAACAAAGACGCAGATCAGCTTCGCGGTTAGCTGATCAGCGCCTTTGTTTTCACTACACGGATTGTACACTTCCTCTTCTTCTTAAATCTGAAATTTCAAGCTTCTAGCCTGCTTCTGTGACTATACAGCCTGGTTTGATCAAAAACCACATTGTTGGTTTCCCCATGAGGCGGCTCAAATAACACTTTGAAACATACTTACAATTGTTATTTCATTTCCAGACACGGTCACATCTGGTCGTCTACAAAACAGAAGTGATAGCAGGGTTAGAGTTAAACCAGAACATGACAAAAACTTGCCCATGGAATAGACAGAGATTTTTGAGCTTTAAAAACGGAAAATTTTCAGCTGAAAAATTTTGATATTTTTTCTTATTTTTGAAAATATAGATGTGGTTACATGTTAGAACCGCCTCAGTGAGGTTTACGCCCAGGTCCGACACAAACCTGTACAATCTCAGGAGCAGGTTATAACCTTGAAATTTCGGATTTAAGAAGAAGCGGTAATGCATCAAACATGGAGCGAAAACAAAGGCGCTGATCAGGCATGCACTTACTGCACGGCTGATCTGCGGCTTTGTTTTCGCATATGCAGATTGTTAGTTTTCTTATGCAGTGGCTCAAATTTTACAATTAAAGTACCGGGGTAGTAGGTGCCGAGAAAATTTTTTCAACTTTAAATACATTATTTGAGCCGCCTCATGGGAAAACCAACAATCTGCACATGCGAAAACAAAGGCGCAGATCAGCTTCGCAGTAACTGCGAAGCTGATCAGCGCCTTTGTTTTCGCTACTCGGATAGTACAATTCCTCTTCTACTTGAATCCGAAATTTCAAGCTTTTAGTTCTTTTCTGTGCTTGTACAGGCCGGTTTGTGTCGGACCTAATCGGAAACCACATTGTTGGTTTTCCCACGAGGCGGCTCATATCGTTCACAATCCAGACAATCTAAAAGAAACTCCGGCCTACCTGAAATGAGCCATGGCAGCAATGGCAGCTATACTACAGGTGTCAACCAGGTTACCATCATGGTTCAGTACATGGACATCGACCCTCACCTCCCAAACCTAGATATGGGAAAAAAGGCACTATCATGGTAGCATGTCCTTGAAATAAATACCCCTTATACCCTACTTTTATGCATATTTGCTCTTAAACATAGATTATGGGTACTTGTTAGAGCTGCTTCACAGAGGCGGTTCTAATGTGTACCCACAATCAATGTTTTTAGCAATAATAATATGAAAGATATTTTAATTTTTCAACTGAAAATCTTAATCTTTTACAACTGAAAAATAAATCGCTCTTCATCGCTAAGGCGTGTTTTGGTAATTTCTAAACCCAGTTCAAACCTCTGTAAAACATACAATCATACATTTGAGCCGCCTCGTGGGAAAACCAACAATCTGCCTAGGCGAAAACAAAGGCGCAGATCAGCTTCGCAGTAACTGCGAAGCTGATCTGCGCCTTTGTTTTCGCTACATGGATAGTACGATTCCTCTACTTTCTAAATCCAAAATTTCCAGTCTCTAGCTATCATCTGTGCTTGTACAGCCCGGTTTGTGTCACACCTGTTCGGAAACCACATTGTTGGTTTTTCCACGAGGCGGCTCATTTGTTTTGAATAATTGACAAAATTTCATCCATTACAGAAACATCATTGAGAACACTCTGTAATAGATCTCCAACGATGGATATGAAATATATGTATCTTATTTGAATCAAAATAAATATCTTTCAAAATAATTTTGTGTTTTTCATTACAAGGAATGCTTATAAGATCAACATTGGTAGAAATATAAGCATTGATATTTTATAAAATTCAAATATTGTATGTATAATTATTTACAATTATCAAATACCGGTACATGTATTGCAAAAAGCCTTAATTCTGCCACACCTTTATGTGTTTTTACAAATACTTCTGATCTGATTTGCTTACCCTTTCCCCTGATACAATACACAGAGATTCTGTATCAAGACAACGAGATTCTTTCAAGCACCTCTCTAATAGCCTGTTGATCTCTATCCCAAAGTCGGACAACCTCCCAGCCTCAAAACTAGGGCAGGCCATGGGAGATAATTCTACATTGATGAACAGGGTCCCATCTGAGGGTCGGGCTTGTTTGGGCTCCACAACCTGACATGAGACTTGAGCCATTACTCTGAAATGAAATGTAATGTTACATGATTACAAAGTGAAAAGGTAGACCACATCCAACTTTGTGTCCATATCCAACACAAACTGAGCTGTGCTGCTTTAGACATCTTTTTTTTTTATTCAGAGAGATTACACATTGTAGTAACTATGAAGTGAAAAGATCTAAACTGTTTGCCTTTTTACTGTGTTAAGTCTCTAAGCATTCAAAGTAATGCAGCCAAGTTGCTTAAACCAACAACATTTTCTTTTCATCAGGAAAACATGTCCTTGTAATGTATACCCCCTTGAACCCCACATATAGCAAAACTGAGGTGTGCAGGGGTATACCTATTTTTCTTAATTTTGCTCCAAAACATAAATTGTGGGTACTCGTTTGAACGGCCTCGGCGAGGCGGTTCTAACTTGTACCAACAATCAATGTTTTGAGCAAAAATAAGACAAATATCAAATTTTTCTGCTGAAAATTTTCAGTTTTTACAACTTAATAAAAATCTGTATTTTACGAAATGTAAGGGTGCAGTAGCTTGATCAGTAGAGTGAATGATTTGAGCCGCCCCGTGGGAAAACCAACAATCTGCATAGGCGAAAACAAAGACGCAGATCAGCTTCGCGGTAACCGCGAAGCTGATCAGCACCTTTGTTTTCGCTACTCGGATAGTACAATTCCTCTTCTACTTAAATCCGAAATTTCAAGCTTCTAGCTCTTTTCTGTGCTTGTACAGGCGGGTTTGTGTCGGACCTGTTCGGAAACCACATTGTTGGTTTTCCCACGAGGCGGCTCATTTGTAATGAGGTGAACCCGCGATCAATCATAACACCCGCTTCATTCACTTCAAGAAGATTTGGTCGTAAAAATATTTCTACTGCCATTCAAACAAAAATTTGCTGATCATATTAATTAATTTAATTTGAACCACATCATGAAATATACAGCTTTTTGCATACGTAAAATACAAAGACGCAGATCAGCTAAGCAGCTAATACACAGCCGATCAGCTCCTAAAATGTTTTCTATCAATGGATAGTTCAATTCCTCTCATTACAAAAACACGCCCATGCAATATATAGAATTTTCTGAAGCTGTAAAAATTGAACATTTTCAGCTGAAAAATTTTGATATGTTTCTTATTTTTGCTCATAACATAGATTGTGGGTACACATTCTATGTTTTGGAGCAAAAATAAAAACAAGAACTCCGCGGAGGTCGATATCGCACCTGCATCGGGCAAAGTCAATAGACCGTGAAATATAGTTCAAGGGCACCGGGTCAAGACGCGTGCTTGAAGGGCATGTCAAGTACAATTACTATGCAAGGTTTCAGACTCGCAGCTATCTCTGATGTCGAGAAAACCAAACTTCGACGTAAAAATTTTCAAAGTCAGTGGACCATGAAATATAGGTCAAGGGCACCGGGTTAAGGTGCGTGCTTGAAGGGTATGTCAAGGACAATTACTATGCAAGGTTTCAGACTCGCAGCTATCTCTGATGGCGAGAAAACCAAACTTCGACGTAAAAATTTTCAAAGTCAGTGGACCGTGAAATATAGGTCAAGGGCACCGGGTCAAGGTGCGTGCTTGATGGGTATGTCAAGGACAATTACTATGCAAGGTTTCAGACTCGCAGCTATCTCTGATGGCGAGAAAACCAAACTTCGACGTAAAAATTTTCAAAGTCAGTGGACCGTGAAATATAGGTCAAGGGCACTGGGTTAAGGTGCGTGCTTGAAGGGTATGTCAAGGACAATTACTATGCAAGGTTTCAGACTCGCAGCTATCTCTGATGGCGAGAAAACCAAACTTCGACGTAAATGTTGACAAAACTTAGACGTAAAAATTTTCAAAGTCAGTGGACCGTGAAATATAGGTCAAGGGCACCGGGTTAAGGTGCGTGTTTGAAGGGTATGTCAGGGACAATTACTATGCAAGGTTTCAGACTCGCAGCTATCTCTGATGTCAAGAAAACTAAACTTCGACGTAAATGTTGACGGACGAACGGACGAACGAACGCACGGACGAACGAACGAACGTACGGACGGACGGAAATTTGAACTCCTATATCGCACCCTGCTATAAGCAGGTGCGATAAAAATAGGTATACCCCTGCATACCCCAGTTTTGCTATACAAAAGTGGGGTTTGAGGGGGTACACATTTCACGGACATGTTTTCCTGATGTCTTCTTTAAACCGAAATTTTAAACTTTTAGTATTCTTCTGGCACTGTTATATACAGGCATGCTTGTATCAGAAACCCTGAAGACCAGGGCCCGAGGTTATAAAACTTTTTTCATGCTCAACTCAGCTGAGACTAAAATTTATCCTGCTCATAAATGTTAAAATGCCAACAATTGTTGGCATTTTAACATTTATGAGCAGGATAAATTACTAGATGTTGAGTAATGAACCTGAATTTGCCACTAATTTTGACTATTTCAACATTTCTGAGCAGTTGAAATTTCATGCTCAGCTGAGCTTGAAAAAAGTTTTATAACCTCGAAGCCAGTTCTCTGGAGTAGCTTCTTATAATATATCCTGATATCTTGTCCATCGTTACCTTGTGTCTCCTAATTCCACCTGACAACATCCTCTGTCCACACCAAATGTGATTTTTATCTTTCTGTAGTCATATGCTTGCCTTCCATCTATTCTCTTAAACAAAACATAACTGAATCAAATAAATATTCAGATGTAACTTATATTTGTTATTTGAACAAGGAACTAACATTCAAACAGAAACAAGAACTCCGCGGAGGTCGATATCGCACCTGCATCGGGCAAATCTCTGATGTCGAGAAAACCAAACTTCGACGTAAAAAATTTCAAAGTCAGTGGACCGTGAAATATAGGTCAAGGGCACCGGGTTAAGGTGCGTGCTTGAAGGGTATGTCAAGGACAATTACTATGCAAGGTTTCAGACTTGCAGCTATCTCTGATGTCGAGAAAACCAAACTTCAACGTAAAAATTATCAAAGTCAGTGGACCGTGAAATATAGGTCAAGGGCACCCGGTTAAGGTTCGTGCTTGAAGGGTATGTCAAGGACAATTACTATGCAAGGTTTCAGACTCGCAGCTATCTCTAATGTAGAGAAAACCAAACTTCGACGTAAAAATTTTCAAAGTCAGTGGACCGTGAAATATAGGTCAAGGGCACTGGGTTAAGGTGCATGATTGAAGGGTATGTCAAGGACAATTACTATGCAAGGTTTCAGACTCGCAGCTATCTCTGATGTCGAGAAAACCAAACTTCGACGTAAATGTTGACAAAACTTCGACGTAAAAATTTTCAAAGTCAGTGGACCGTGAAATATAGGTCAAGGGCACCGGGTTAAGGTGCGTGCTTGAAGGGTATGTCAGGGACAATTACTATGCAAGGTTTCAGACTCGCAGCTATCTCTGATGTCGAGAAAACTAAACTTCGACGTAAATGTTGACGGACGGACGAACGGACGAACGAACGAACGAACGGACGGACGGACGGAAATTTGAACTCCTATATCGCACCCTGCTATAAGCAGGTGCGATAATAAATGAACTGTCTGCTGAGGAAGAAAAACTTGACAAGTCATGATTAATATTGTCATTGACAATTTGCAATTCAGAAAGTGCTAACCTGCCAAGCAGCTCCCTGAACACTTAGATAGGCATTTTGTATCTTTTGGAGGTGGTCTGGAATAAAACTGGCAAAAGAAGTTTCTTCTGTTTTTTTTTTTTTTTGTTGTTTTTTTATTTATTCTTTTTATTTTTTTTTTATTCTTTTATTAATAATCTTCGGTATTTAAATTCCCTTACATGCATTGACAATCAACATACCGTAAGCGCTGAAGATTTTTTTCATTGCAACTAACTAAAGTATAATACATATTGAGCTGTGGAAATGTGATTTGCTATCGCTAAAGGCCACAACAAATGACACCGCTGATGAGGATCAGACTGGGCAGTGGGGACCAAAGTCTGATGCGCTACCAACTGTGCCAATCAGCTCCGCTGTGTCCATATTTTACATAAAGTCCTAAACCCTTCTTGAGAAAGTGTCTGCCATCTTCAATGATCACTGTTTATTCATTGTTAATTTATGAGGTTCGATACTAGGTAGTATGAAAGTGAATCTTGTTTAGCAGTCTTCAGGTTTTTGCCAATGCATTTAATTGAGTTATTCAAAAACCAACTTGAAAAGGTTAAAACGTTACATAAAGGAAACAAACCCCCCTCGGTCCATGTCTTGGGTGATTTTAACTTCAGAGATATTGTTTGGCCAGATAGACTCAACAAACAAGGTTTTTCATTGAGCATGTCTGAAGGTGCAAAGTTGGTAGAACTCATTAGTGACCATGAATTGGAGCAGGTAGTGCACTTCCCCACAAGAGGACAAAACACATTGGATTTGATTATCACTTCACTTCCCGGACAATTTGTTGATATTCATTCCCCCGACAGGCTTAGTGATCATGACATTGTCTCTGGAACTTTGAAAATAGTTATTCCCCCCATCAAGAAACCTAAGAGAACGGTGTATAAATATCAGAAAGGTGATTATGAATCTATGAAAGCTGATGCAACTTAAATTTGCAAAGGAAAAATATTTCAACAGTTACTCTGGCACACGTCGGTTCAAGAAAACTTTAATTTGATCACATCTTTTATCCAGGATTCAGTGGATAAACATATCTCATCAAAGACTAGTCACTCAATTTCCTCAGTCCCATGGTTTACTCCTGAAATAAGAAGAGAGATTTGCAGAAAAAAATGCAACTCACGCTAAAGCGAAGAAAACTGGGAGTGCAAAATTGAAACAAAATTTGAAACTTTGAGAAGAGAAATCAAAGCAGATATCAGAAAACAGCATGAGTTGTATGTAAATAACTTGGTTGTGCTGTTAAAAGGCGAATCCAAGAGATTTTTATCGGTGCATAAATAGTCAGAAAAAAGCGCTGCAGGCATGCATGATACCCCGCCATGCAAATTTAATTTAGTACAAATGCATGGCATTAATCTACAATACCAAACCACATCTTCCAGATATGAACTCTTTAACAAAGTTTGAAGCAAATTGGTCTACAGATGCTCAAGATAGCGCCTAAAAATAATATTGTAACATAAATCAAGGGCCATTACTCTGTATTTATTTGACGAAAATTACCAATCTTCAATCCCAAACCACTCCTTCCTGATATAAACTCCTATACAAAATTTGAAGAAAATTGGTCGATAAATGCTCCAGATAGAGCCCGAAAATGAAATTTAACGTAAATAAAGGGCCATAACTCTGTACTTATTTGATGAAATTTTCCTATCTTCAATCCCAAACCACTCCTTCCTAATATATGAACTCCTATACAAAGTTTGAAGAAAATTGGTCTATAAATGCCCAAGATATAGGCCGGAAACGAAATTTTAATATAAGTCAAGGGCCATAACTCTGTACTTATTCAACAAAATTTACCCATCTTCAATCCAAAACCACTCCTTCCTAATATTATCTCCTATACAAAGTTTGAAGAAAATTGGTCAATAAATGCTGAAGATAGAGCCCGGAAACGAAATTTTAACGTAAATCAAGGGCCATAACTCTGTACTTATTTCACGAAATTTCCCCATCTACAATCCCAAACCACTCCTTCTTTATATGAACTCCTATACAAAGTTTGAAGAAAATTGGTCAATAAATGCTCAAGTTAGAGCACGGAAACGAAGCGCTGACGGACGGACAGACGGACGAACCAACGAGGAGGTACTTCGGTGGCTGTGCACTATGTGGCAAAAATCATTAAGTGGCTACCAATTTTAAGAGGCTTTTATTTTCTAACCCTAACCCTAGCCACTTAAATTCTAGGCACATTGTGTATGGACACAAAGTTGCCCCTTAAATTCTAGGCACATAGTGCATGGACACCAAGTTACCACATAAAACACAGCCACATGGTGCTTGGACACAAAATTGCCACTTAAAGCCTAGGCACATAGTGTATAGACACCCAGTAGCCACATAATACCAAGCCACATGGTGCATGGAAAAGTCCATGAGTAATGTTGCTAGACAAATTAAATTTGGTGTTGGACTTCTATATGGTCTGGACATCTCTTTTGAATAGAAAAGCCCCGTTCATGGAAGACATAGTGGTATCTAAAGAAGGTGTAACAAAACTTCTCAAAGGTTTGAACCCGTCGAAAGCTTTAGGCCCTGATGAGCTTCATCCCAGAGTCCTTAAGGAATTGGCATCTGAGCTAGGTCCTGTTTTTGCACATCTTTTTCAACAGTCAATATAGACTCGGATGAAATCCCCAAAGAATGGTCTTTAGCAAACATTTGTCCCCTGTTCAAAAATGCTGACAGGTCTCTTGCTTGAAACTATCACCCAGTTTCCTTGACCTGCGTACCCTGCAAACTTCTAGAACATATAGTGTGTTCTAATATCATGTCTCATTTGGATGATCATAAGCTTCTGTCAGACAGGCAACATGCATTCAGGAAATCCCATAGTTGTGAAACCCAGTTAGCTACAGTGATTGGTCACAAGACGTTTCGCCCCCAAGACGTTTCCCCCCTAGTCGTTTCCCCCCTAGTCGTTTCGCCTCTATTTTCCACCCTAGTCGTTTCGCCCCCAATACCCTAGATGTTTCGCCCCCAATACCATTTCCCCCCTAGTCGTTTCGCCCCCAATTTTTAATTATTAATCTCTTTATTAAGGTCAAAGTTTATTAGGATAGACAAAACGAATAGATAGATAGATAGATAGATAGATAGATAGATAGATAGATAGATAGATAGATAGATAGATAGATAGATAGATAGATAGATAGATAGATAGATAATCATGTTTGGCGTGGTAATAAAGTGAAGGTGTGAAAAACTTACGGTATAATAATGCGCAGAATTAATGTCAGCAATTACTGACACCGACTTCTGAAGGATGATTAACTAAAGTGTGAAAATAGATTCTTTAATCAAAGATTGCTTTCCGAATCCTATGGTTTTGTCGGCATGCGGCAGGCTTTGTCTTTAAAAGAACTTAATGACTCAGTGGAGTTTTAAATCTAATTATCTTTTATTCAGCAATTTCTTTTAATAGACCGATTATCGGGTATATAAGATGTTCTAAGTCATTAAGCATCATTCATATTTTTGTTTTTATTTATTTATTATTTATTGATGTCAATAGCAACGTTGCCAAACAGTTGTCGAAAAATTCTTACATTCTCTTTAATTATTTGCAGCTTTAAAACGCATGGATAGAATTTAACGAAAATATGTGGTTTATTGCATAATTCAGTTGCCTATCAAATGATACCAAACTCATGAAAATAAGTTTAAAATAAGAAACAGGATAGTTTAGTACACATTAAAATACATTGAATTCTATGGGGGTTTCGTCGTTGCGGAAATTGATTTGGCACGTAACTGTAATAGAATTCCAAAGGCACTTTACTTTGAACACAGAATTTCTTTTTCAGCCAATACTTATTAATGGCCCGGTACTGGCCGGTAACTAAGGGAAAGGTACCCATAAACCTAACCCTTAGGCTGACGTGACAGGGCGACGATGCTCCATCATAAAATTCTTTCCAGATATTAATTTACAAAAGCCAGCGAAATGACATGTCTTTTGCAAACGAACTCTTTTACAGCATTGATTGCCCAAGTGAACAACTTAATAAGACTTTACTATACAAGTTTGAATTTTTATTGCCTAGCATAATTATTTACATGAAGCAAAATGATATACATAAGGTAATTATTCACCATTTTTGCATTATCGGCTGGTTTCCAGCTTAGAAATGATCGATATTGAAAATACAGGTAACCATTTACCACCCTGACTGTAAGGTCAGGGTGGTTTTGGTTACCTGTATTTTTCAATATTGATTTTTGTAAGCTGGAAACCAGCCGATAATGCAAAAATGGTGAATACTATATCTATATATATTCATTTGCCTATCAAATGATACCAAACTCATGAAAATAAGTTCAAAAGAAACAGGATATATATATATTAGGGGGCGAAA
This sequence comes from Rugalucina vietnamica, assembly GCA_964017185.1. NCBI lineage: Eukaryota > Metazoa > Mollusca > Bivalvia > Lucinida > Lucinidae > Rugalucina > Rugalucina vietnamica. Next base: position 85,842,681 of record OZ024869.1, on the reverse strand, counting down.
CGACTAGGGGGACGAAACGACAAGGGGGGCGAAACGACTAGTGGGGGCGAAACGACTAGGGGGGAAACGACCAGGGGGGAAACGTCTTGGGGGCGAAACGACTAGGGGGCCAAATGGTTTGGGGGCGAAACGTCTCGGATTCCAGTGATTGATGATTGGGCAAAAATCTTAGACAATCAAGGTCAGGTTGATACATTTATCTTGGATTTTGCAAAAGCTTTTGACACTCCTCCATATGAACTCCTTAAAAGCAAATTGTCCAGTTATGGAATTGGTGGGAAGACAATTAAATGGATTGATGCCTCCCTTTGCTACAGACAACAAAGATTTGTGGTTAATGGCGTTAAATCAGACTGGGCTCCTGTTGTATCTGGTGTCCCACAGGGCACCATTCTTGGCCCCTAGTTGTTTTCGTTGCATATAAATGATATCACCTCGGATATTGAATCAGAAATCAGACTCTTTGCTGATGAGTGCGTCTGTTATCGTGAAATTAAAAATGTGGAGGATACAGTGAAACTTCAGAAGGATATTGATTGATTAGGTAGTTGGGTCAGGAAATGGGGTATGAGATTCCAACCCATCAAGTGCAACATGATGCAGCTGATGAATAAACGTACTAGTAAAATTCAGGCTTCTTACAAGCTTGAGGGTACTGTGTTGGAAAATGTTGAAAGTATCAAATATCTTGGTGTAACAATAACTAAGGATTTAAAATGGAATACTCACATTCAGCAATGTGTGCACCAAAGCCAATAGGACCCTTGGTTTTTTGAGATGAAATCTGTTTTCTTGCCCCCAAGATGTGAGAGAAGCTGCCTATAAAGGTCTGGTGAGACCTATTCTTGATTATGGTAGCTCAGTTTGGGACCCTCATTATGAAGGTCTAATAGATGATTTGGAGAAAGTGCAAAAGCGTGCGGCCAGGTTTGTAACTAGGAACTATACATATGAAAAAGGTAGTATGACTGACATCCTTAAAAAACTAAAAATGGGAATCCCTGCAGAAAAGAAGGAAGGATAATAGAATTATATTGCTTTACAAAGGTCTAAAAGTGGGAGCAAAAATACCCATACATGTATGACCTTATCCCCCAAAATAGGCATTGTAGGAATCAACACTCCTTGGCATTTCAGATACCTTCTGCAAGTACAAATGCCTATTTACACAGTTTTTCCCCCAGACTATTAAAGATTGGAATGAACTCCCTGATTCTTAGTAGAAGGTGTCCATGCACTACAATGTAACAAAATCATTTTGGATTTTTTGGGACTGGCTTGTGATGGTAGTATGATAAACTGAAGTTTTCTTCTTTATTAAAATTTAATCTAACAAGTTTACCACAAATATGCTTAATTTGCCCTTTAATTTGACTATTTTTCTTATTTTTTTACAGCCAACTGGTAGGCATTTTGTAATTTTGCATTGGGCCATATGTAGCGGTAAAATATGGTCTAAACACAAAGTACAAACAAAAAATTGGATCAAACTGGTTTCAAATATGAGAAAATATGATACTTAAACACTTTAGACAAAAAAATTCTTGAGAAAATTGCAAGGCGGCACTTGGAGTGATACATGTGTTACATTAAAAAGATAGGGATCCATCACTACCCTGCCTGTAAGACTAAGGTAGTGATATCATTTCAACCCGATTCTCTGATCTCCTCTGCTGAATTGTCAGATGATTGTGTCTAAATTTACTTCTCTTGTGAGAGCTCGGGACTAATCCCCTCCGGTCAAGCCCCATCCCCCTGGTGTGGTATTGTCAGTTTGACATTTCACCAGTAAACTATTCTGATTCTGAATTGAACTGTTCTAGGGCTGTCGATAAAAAACATAACCGGGCCGGACCCGGCCAAATTTACGGAAAGTACCGAAGGTTCCAGGTCGGGTCTACGGAATTTATCGGAAAATGACGGTCTTTCGGTACCGGAATGTAGCTCCGGGTCCGGTTCAAATAGGTAAACAGCTATTATAACGACCTTATGGGGACTGAAAATAATTATTTATTGGAATCGAAATATTACGGTTAAAGCTTTGATTTATTGAACAGTGCTTGCACTAACTTTTTGAATCAGGAAGTCATGACTTCCACCCTTTAAGATTTGGAAGTCACAGGCCCAAAATCTGGAAGTCATAGATTACTCGCAGTGCCGCGTGTCAAGTGTGCATCCGCACATTAAATTAATTTGTCACTACATCTAAGAAGACTTCCAAGGTGAAAATTCTGTTGTGGTTCTATTTGTTTCATGTTTTAGAGTTGTTTTTGTAATGTTTGCACCTTTGATGCATGTTTTCATATGTTACTAGTTCATGTAACTTAGTGGCCACCTTTAGGGGAATAGTCTCTCACTTTGTTCAGACAGGGTATGTATTCTTTGTACCAATACAGCTAATGACTTTAAATATAGCTCATGAATATGTGAAAATTATTATTAATTTATGTATTTCATTTTTTTATTTTCATTACTATTATATATAGTTTGTTTGTTTTTATTTTCATTATTATTGTTATTAAATGTATTTCATTTTTATTTTAATCCTTATAATAGTAGATCTATGTTATTTTTCATTATCATTATTTGTTATTATTATTACTAGTGTCTGTTCAAGGTATTGAGTTTTTTTATTGAACATATTTTATTTATTTATTTATTTATTTATTTATTTATTTTTTTTTTTCCTCCTCAACTTGCTTAATAGGTTTTGAAAAAAAAAATTGTGCCAATTAGTAAAGATGGAAATATCTAAGTTAAAAAAAAAAAAAAATATGCAAAGTTTAAATGTTTTAAAATTGTGTATTAATTAATTGTGATGAAATTCCTTCAATATTGATATTCCAACCTACAGTGGACTAGTTCAATTTTACCCAATATTTTACCCAATATTACAATGGATTAGTCCAATCTACCTCTCCAGCAGTAAATATTGATCACGCTTGACCTTGATCTGTTAATGTGTTTGACACAAATTACTCTTTTCAACACTTTAAATGAGACACCTTTACACCCTGGAGGCATGGTCTCGCTGTCACTAATCCCTGAATAAACAGTTTTAAGATGGTTTTCAATACACTAAAATAGGTAAATTTTCATCTCTGACGATACGTCGCGTGCCTTGTTGCAGGGCGTATGAGGATTTTTGTGGCAGTCAGCTGACGTCTGCTGTGTCATTTTTCGACGTACGGGAGTCATTTCAGGACGTAAAAACGCCCAAAACGTCCACTAGTGCAAGCACTGTATTGAAACTACGTAATCAAATCCTTTTTTACGGCAACGGAACTATTCTGCTAAAATATTCACTGCAGAAACGTAAGATTAATCATTTCCCTGCGGTTCGGATGGGTATCTGAACGATCTTTAGCATTTTTCATGATCTCAAGATCAATCCTTAGTGATCTTTCGGACGTGAAAACAATCCTACAATTTTGCGAAATATACTCGTATATATAAAGGATAGTGCATTATATATTCCCTAATGTGGTGGAAACAGTTTTGAACCAAGCAAGCAATTCTTGAAGCATCAAATTATTGTAGAATTCTTCCTTACGGTTCTTATGATGTTAACATCTAATTATGCCTATGTCTTTGCCAACATGTCTCGTTTATTCGCCGGGGATATAGCATCAGGGGTTGAACTTATGGGGATGCCCATGCCAACACTTATTCATCTACTTTTACTGAAACTATTGAGAGTGGGTATCATAACTGCATGTTCTGGGAACTCATTCCAAACGGTTTCTTGTGTAAAGAAAGTAACTTTTCTTTTTATTTTATACAATATTTTTTCCCATTCGTGCCATTGAAAATGTGGGCGGTGAAAATACAAAAAAAAAAAAAAAAAAAAAAAAAAAAATTATTTTTGATCCAAAACATACATGTACATTGTGGGTACCGTCACAGTAGAACCGCCTCGGCAATGCGATTCTAATGTGTACCCACAATCATATGTTTTGAGCAAACTTTACAAAAATGAATACCCATACTACATGTATATGTTTTCGTTCATAGATAAGGGCCTGATCCAACTATTCTTAAGATCGCTTAAGTCAATGTCTTACCACTAGTTTAGGATGGCATTACATGCATTGTGATAATCACAAGTCAACTCAGTGGATCGCAAGATTTTGGTCGGTCCCCCGAAATAAACAGTTCCTGTGGTCATTATAAGGACCCATGGGCATTCCAAAAGTTTGATGCCTGGATGATGTAATTTAAGATGTACGGATGTTGCTGAAATACTTATCACGAGAAAATGACGCTTTAAAGCATTATCTTTATGAAAACCGTTTCTGATATCATTCTTATGCTCGATCATAGATAGCGCTCTTGGGCAATCACAGGATTAAAAATCTGCGTGTGACGATTTTTGAACATGTTCAAAATTCTGAAAACAATCTGAAACGGGTTCTACGGTGACCAAGGACGTGACAAGCCAGAGATGTACCGTTAAATCTAAAAGACCTTTGGAAAGCACACTCCTTCGTTCTAACGGTACATGGAGGGATCACCTATTGTGAGGAGTTCTGTTTTTGAGCTTCTCCGTTCATAGTTATAAAAATGTTGTGTTTAAAATGGCCCAGAACGTTTCGATTTTTTAAACAACCTAATTCAAATACTTTGGATTTGTGAAAATGAAATTTGAAATTCATAACGCATACAACATAATGATAATGAGCCAAGTCATGAGAAAGACAACAATATGCATGGGCGAAAACGAAGGCGAAGATCAGCCTCGCGGTAACCGCGAAGCTGATCAGCGCCTTTGTTTTTGATTTACGGATAGGGCCTAAAAAAAAATGCTATGTTTCCGATTTCATCATAAATTTAGCATAGGGTCGGTAGGTAGGCTTTTTTTTTTTTTTTTTTTCCTTGGAAAATCGGGGTCGGTAGGTATTTTTTTTTTTTTTTGACCAGACTTTCTTCTTACCGCACATTTGACTCCAAATCGGAAACCTTTACACCGAGGATGGCCGTCTTCGTATAACAGGGATAACGGGGCATTGTGCCACAAGGCTTTTATTACATTTGAAGCAGGTATGTGGCTACATTTGTCGAAATAAATGGCGACTAATGTGCTTGGTCGTGTCAACACACTACACAGTAGCCATGTTGTTGTTCTTGATCGTAATTGTTAAAGACCGAAAATATCCGAAAATCGGCGCGGACAAATTCTCGTAACGAAATGGTTTTGACTTTTGATAAAAACCGGAATCGTTGAACAGGGTCGGTTGCCGACTTTTTTTCTTTTTTTTTTCTGAGCGCTAAAAAAGTTGCAGTCGGCGCAGATTTTGACCAGTTGGTCGGGAAATCGGAAACATAACATTTTTTTTTTAAGCCTAGTACATTCCCTCTACTTCCTAAATACAAAATGTATAAGCTCTAAACCATGTTTGAACAATAATTTAGACCTCAAAACCTAAGTTTGGGGGGGGGGGGGGGGGGGGGGGGGGACTCGGAGGTAATTTTGGTACGGACGTGCCGCCCAATACTTTAAAACATACCCCATTCATATATCTGGTAATCGAAAAAAGGGACCCATTCATATATCATGCCTTCGAAAAAAGTGACCCATTCATATATTTGATTGAGAAATAATTATTTTCAGTCCCCATAAGGTCGTTATAATAGCTGTTTACCTATTTGAACCGGACCCGGAGCTACATTCCGGTACCGAAAGATCGTCATTTTCCGATAAATTCCGTAGACCCGGCCCGGAATTGTCGGTACTTTCCGTAAATTTGGCCGGGTCCGGCCCGGTTATGTTTTTTATCGACAGCCCTGTTCTAGAATTCAGTGCGATGTTCAATTAACTAATCTATCCAGTGTGTTTGTTAAAGCACATTGAGTTGATAGGCAGCAATAAAATGCCATAATCGATATACAACAACAAGTTGCAAGAACCTCATACAAAACCATTTTTAAAGATGTACCCTTTTTCCAGCCACAGCCTTTCGAATAAATTCTCTTTCACAATTCGAAAGCGGTGTTTCTCGCATGGTGACAGTTTTTCAGTCGGCAAATTCGAATAAAATGAATTTCAATTTATTCATCAAATTCACATGTCAATTTAGGATAAAAACAAAGCTTATCCGAATGATATTCAATGCTAAGCAAACGCTTGGTGTCTCCGTTGGGGTGCTGGTCAACTCGTACTTTTCTTTTCTCGTACTGTGGTCGACTCGTACTAAAAAAACTCGTACCGCATTTTACCTTAGTCAACTCGTACTTTTTACTTTGGTCAACTCGTACTTTATAAAATTGGTCAAGTCTTACTTTTGCCAAATCGCACCCCTTTTGTTATCTTGAGGTTAATTAGAGTAGATAATTGTATCCAATTATGGAGCAATCAGTGAGTCTTTGTTGGGGGTTAGACTACGTTTTTCAGACATCACTCAGGTAATGATTTACGTCATGCATGTCTAAGCCTGAATTTGAGATTCAGATAAATTCTGCTCACACGGTCAATGATTTAATTAACTAAGGCATAAATACGTCATGCATGTAGTGCTTGTGATTGCATCTTTTTTTTTTTTTTTTTTTTTCCAAGAAAAGGCACAGTAAAATGCAATACGTCATATTTGTCAAATAAATATTCATAAAATATATAAGATTATTTCAAAAGTACGAGTTGGCCAATTGAAAAGTACGACTTGACTAGGGACGAGTTGGAAACAGTACGAGTTGACCATAACCCCTCCGTTGGAAGCGGGTCAACTCGGCCTGATACCAACTCGGCCCGTGAGTCAACTCGGTCGGGTCAACACGGCCTCTTAGTTGGTTGTTTTATAAGAACATTATGCTTTTAGATATGAATGATAATTCTAACGATGATATATTACGGATACGTATAGAAAGAAATTAGTTTTAATGTAAAAAGCAAATCGTTATTATCTATCTCCTTATGACACTGGCTATCCGCACGACGGTCGTGCCGATAACGCCGCTTATCGGCACGACCGTCGTGCGGATAAGCGGCGTTATCCGCACGACAGGGAAATCGATATCTAAATGTTAAGAAATGGTTACATTTTAAGTTGATAAATATATTACACTGGCTTCAAAACTGAAACAGAATATACCACATGCAGGAGTTTTGACCCAGTTTTTACTTTTTAATATGACACAATTGTTATTTTGCTGAAATTGGCTTACCTGTGAATTTACCTGTAAAAATCAGTCATGCGTATGCATAAATGAGGGTCTGGATGGGGTATAATGATTAATGAATAATGGCCTAAAATTTTTAATGAGAGTGAATAAAGAGCAAAAAATTTAATGATTAGTGAATAATGAGGTCCTAAAAAATAATGAATAAATGTAAATTTTTAATGAATAGCAGAGTAATGTAATGAATAGTGAATAATAACATTTTAAAGAATAATGAATATGCTAAAATTTGGCTATGGAATTATCTTAGATGGCCTCCCTGACATACCAGAATTTCATTTTTTTCTGGGATCTGGACGCCCCCAGACTCGATTTAGTTCAAATGTTGTATTCATATTTCAGAAATCCTTGAATATTTGGAAAGCCATATGTCTGGAAGCCAAGCATGTAGGGGCTCACCTCATGGTCCAGTTGAAAAAGAAATGTGTCATTTGAAGGCAGAGAAAAATAAATTAAATCATTCTGGATGTTTACTGAGCCAGATGCTATTTCTATGTTTTGTTTGCTTGTGTATATGTATTTTCTTTTCATTCTATTACCCCACTTTGTCCTTATTATGTATGTTCCAATCCTATAATGATAATCTTTGACATCTTTTCTATGGATGGACATCATCTTGCTTTTTATATGACAGAACATAATTATAGTGTCTTTTGCAATCAGAAACAAGGCAGCACTAATGCAAATCTATCTGGCAATTTATATGGCGCTACATAATTTTTTTCCTCGCTCGCTTCGCTCGATCGGTATTTAAGACATTAATAAGAGCTATCGCAAGACAGCGTGCTCGACTGTTTCTGACCTTTGTCAAACATAAGGCCAAACCCGACCAGTAACCCAAAGCATTATGCTCCTACATCTTTTTGCCTTGATGCAATAAGGCAAAATCATTGAACCATGAAAATTAACTATAACTACCTAAGATTAAAGGTCTCACTCATATTGTGAAAATGTGTGTTCATATACCAACTGAGTACCAAGACACAAGGCAAAATCACTGAACCGTGAAATAAGGTCACACTGACCTATAGATATTTCAGGGTCAAAGGTCTAGTGATACTTACTCATAATGTGAAAGAAATATGATCATATACCCATTCAGTGTTGAGATATAAAGCAAAATCACTGAACCATGAAATTAGGTCATAGTGACCTATAAGTATGTTTGGGTTAAAGGTCTGGTCATACTCATTCATAATCAGAAAGAAGTATGAAAAAATACCAACTGAATGTCGAGATACAAGGCAAAATCACTGAACCATGAAATTAGGTCACAGTGACTCAGGAATACTTTACGGTCCAAGGTCTTGTCATACTCATACATATCGTGCAAGAAGTATGTCCATATACCAATTGAGTGCCGAGATATAAAGGAAATCACTGAACCGTGAAATTAGGTCATATTGACCTAGCATTACTTTAGGGTCAAAGGTCTTGTCATACGCAAACATAGTGTGAAAGAAGTTTGTTGAAACCACTTGAGTGCCGAGATATAAGGCAAAGTCACTGAACCATGAAATTAGGTCACAGTGACCTATAAGTATATTGGGTTCAAAGGTCTGGTCATACTCACTCATAATCTGAAAAAAGTATGAAAATATACTAATTGAGTGTCAAGATATAAGGCAAAATCACTGAACCGTGAAATTGGGTCACAGTGACCTAGGACTACTTCAGGGTCAAAGGTCTTGTCATACGCAAACATACTTTGAAAGAAGTTTGTTCATAAACCATTTGAGTACCGAGATATAAGGCAAAATCTCTGAACCGTGAAATTAGGTCACAGTGACCTATAAGTATATTGGGGTAAAAGGTCTGGTCATACTCACTCATAATCTGAAAAAAAGTATGAAAATATACTAATTGAGTGTCAAGATATAAGGCAAAATCACTGAACCGTGAAATTAGGTCACAGTGACCTATAATTATATTGGGGTCAAAGGCCTGGTCATACTCACTCATAATCTGAAAAAAGTAAGAAAATATACTAATTAAGTGTCAAGATATAAGGCAAAATCACTGAACCATGGAAAGTAGGTCAAACGACCCTTACCGTCATGACACACAAGTCAGTGTCACAAAGTCAAAAGATGAACGACCAACCATCTTCCTAAGTTGTTTCTATTAAGAAATAAAAAAAAATCGAGGAGTTCTAGATTTTGACCTCTAGCCCCGCCCCCCTGACTCCGACCCAGAGGTCCGATGTCATGGAACCTAAAGTGTATAAAGTATGAATGCTTTATGATAAGTTGTTGTCAAGATATGGACTCCTTGTAAAAGTTACACAGCAGTACATCTATTTTTTTTTACAGTGTTCTAGTTTTTAATCTCCAGCCCCATCCCCCCAGGCATGGACCCAAAGATCCGATGCCATGAAATGAAATGAAACTCTACAGGGTACCTATAGTCCGAGTATGAAAGCCCTCTGATAAAAAGTTTTCAAGATATTGACTTCTAGAATACTATATCACAGAAAAGCCATTATTATTAATGGTGTTCTAGATTTTAACCTCTAGCCCAACCCCCTGGCATGGACCCAGGGATCTGATGCCATGGAATGAAAGCAGACCCTACAGGGTGTCAATGGCCCAAGCATCAATGCTTTCTGATGAGTGGTTGTCAAGATATGGACTTCTAGAAAACTTTAACACAAGAATTGCCATTTTTGAAGGTGTTCTAGATTTTAACCTCCAGCCCCACCCCCTGGCCTGGACCCAGGGGCCCGATGCCATGGAATGAAAGCTAACCCTACATGGTATCTATGGTCCAAGTATGAATGCTTTCTGATGAGTGGTTGTCAAGATATGGACTTCTAGAAAACTTTAACGCAAGTGTGACGCGCACGGGAACGGGAACGGGAACGTGGACGACCGGGGTGACTGCAATAGCTCTATGCACTTTGTGCAGTCGAGCTAATAAAATGTATTGTACAATCAGGCACACGCACAAAAGCCATGCATCACAAAGTACTTCCATACTAACTAAACAACAGCATTTTATTATAACTTTTACCCCTGAAGTTACAATTTTTCTTAAAGAAAAAAACTTTGGTATTCATAATTGAAGAGAAAGATTCAGGGTAAAAACTTAGGGCGAACAGATTTAAAAGGGGATTTGCTAAAACAATCGGTATACTATTTCGGAAAGTTTATATGTAGCTTTGTAGTCTAGCAGAGTATAGTATATGCTTCTCTCAAGATGTTGATACAATTTAATATTATAGAACTAGTCCTTGTGGCTTGAGATAAAGGATGCCTTAGGTGGGGAACACCTAATTTGCTTATGGATATCAGCCAGGTGAAGAAGGCATGACTAGTAATTATCATATTTTAATGAATAATCAAGCTAATTTTAATGAATAAGCCAAAATTTTAATGACAGTGAATAAATGGCTAAATTTTTAGTGATTAGTGAATACCAGGACCCCCCATCCAGACCCTCATAAATGAGAGTAATTATCGTAACCTAAATTATGAAAAAATGTAGTAATCCAAAAGAATAAACAGCTTTTGATTTTAGTAATTGAGTATGGAAACATTTAAGTAACACAATTAAAAAAAAATAAAATAAAAATACTTTGGTTATGTTTTTACTCCGTTGTTGGAAATCTACTGTGATTCAGTTTACATCAGTTTACATCAAAACTAGTTTTCTAATTCATAAATAATAAAAATGTTAATTTCGAATGTATACATTTCAATAGTGAAAGACATAATTCATTAATTAATGACAGATAAATAGTTTAATGCATACGTAAGCTTTTTATTAAGTCTTGTACTCCTGTCGTGCCGATAGCCAATACATGTAGTATTGGCTATCCGCACGACGGTCGGGCCGATAACGCCGCTTATCGGCACGACCGTCGTGCGGATAACGCCGCTAATCGGCACGACCGTCGTGCGGATAGCCTCAGCCATCTCCTTATATTGAACAAAGTCAAAAGGCCAATAGGGAATAAACCGTCCACAGGGTTACGAGCATGCAAGTCAATCAGTTTTGTAATTAGAGGCATTGACTTATCTGTCTATTATAGCAAAGTTTTTCACATCTAAAATAGTATCGCAATTAAAGAAACTGTGTTTGCTTTTCGGTTACGCTCAACTGTACGCCTATATTCAATGTTATGACTGACATATTTTAATTCCTACGTATGTATATTAAGGAAGAGGCGGACGAAAATAACGGGTATATACAAGACTTAATGCCCCCTTCGGCAAGGCGAATAGGAGCTTTCAGGCTTTATGGTTTTTGACCAGGACATGGCTTCATCATAATGAAACCTATAAAATAAGCAGCGCTTCAAGGGCATAAATTGTCCCAAAGTGCATTAAAATCGTATCTACGGATGTCCGGAAATATAAAATTTTCTCGGGGGAGATCCCCCAAATCCCCCAAAAGAGAGGGGGATTACCCCCTCTCGTGCTCTCCCCCAACTCGTGCCTTCGGCACTCGTAAAACGTCTTTGATGTTTCATGGCCGGACCACTTTTCAAAAGCCGACGACGGCCCTGTTATTATTATTAGAAGTAGTAAGAATTCAGATCAGGAATGATACAATCATACGCTTAAAAACCTATTTTGTCCATGAAAAAGTTTGCAAATTTTCTGTTTATTTTCAGATATATGTTATTATCTATCTACTGATATCTAACATCTAAATTTACTTCTCTTGTGAGAGCTCGGAACTAGCCACATCCAGTCAAGCCCATCAACTCCCACTGGTGTGATATTGTCAATTTGACGTCTCAACAGTAAACTATTCTGATTCTGATTCCGAGTCGATCAATTTCTGATAATCACCTCATGTTGGAACCAACAACCGGAACTTATGTAGTTTCAATGGTACATGTTCATTTTTAAACATTGATCTGTGATTCTATGACATAATAAGTCTCAGGCTGCCATTCTAGTGTTCGAGTTTCGTCCAAGGTTGACAGCCAGGTGTGGCATATTCACTGGGTGCTTCCTTGGTCCCGATATAAAAAGGTTTTGTTTGACTTTTACTATAGGTCCCGATCGGATTTGGTTTTGTTTGATTCAGGCACCAGATTTTTTTCTACACTAATTCCTAGAATTTGGTCAAAGATTTGATTTGATTCTAATTTATGACGTCACTGAAAGAATTTCAAGTCAAACTATAGTGCGTTGAATGCAATTTTATGGTAAAATTTAATTTTTTAATTTGATTCGTTAAAAAGTGATATTAATTCAGCAATTAAATGTTATTGGCGACTCTGTTTTGTGGAGATTTACTGTGTTAAAGAAGTAGAACAAAACCCGGTACCAAAAAGTCAAACAAAACCTTTTTATATCGGGACCAAGGAAGCACCCAGTGATATTGCTAGGGACTATACAGGGGATCGATTCGCCTTGTGAGTGACAGCTGCTATGGCAAGATGTCTCTGGCAGGCAAAAGTTTTGTCCCTTGTTCAAAAAGGCTGACAGATCTCTTGCTTGCAATTAACGCCCAGTTTCCTTGAAGTGCATACCCGGAAAACTTCTGGAACATATACACTGCGCTCCACTCATAGGGAACAATAGTCTTCACTAGCACCATCGGCTATTATCGGATTTACGGAAATACCCGAGCGCTTACCTGTGAAATTACTGTTGAGCGATGTACACAATTGAATAGGAAAACCATATAAAATGTTAAAAATGACACTTTTTCCGTTTTACGACAAAATTTTATAAGTTATGGTCATAATGTTTATAATATGCCATAAAATGTGGTATAAAAATATACAAAATAAGTATTTGCCTTGTTTCTTCCTTTTGCGATTGAAAATCCTTCCATATTCGAAAGTTCGTTCATATTAATCTCATAGACTCAGAAGAAATTTTGCGAAAAGGTGTAAGAAGTCATTTTTAGCCTTAAATTTCATAAATTTGGGATTTTTTGCGAACTTTTTATAAGTTATCACCATTTAGAAAATTTTATAAGCTTTAATCTGATGTGTTTTACAATAAAATAAGTATTTTCAAAATTTCTTCCATTTGACTCAGAAGATGGAAAATTACGCGTTTCGCAACTACCATCCTGACTTACTCTATGAAATGCCTAAGTCCAAACCAAGAGGAGCAGCGTCGCTACCACTGTAACCAGTTGAGTCGGTTATTCAATAAAGAAATAAAGAAAGAATGAAAGATCACGTTTAATTAAAGAAATTATTTTAATGAAAGGAGCCGAATTCAATGCAGAAATTAAAGGTTTGTACTCGCTATAGTGATTTTGTTTTACTCAACAGCAGTTTAGCTGGAAGTGAGAACTTTAAATCATTTAATATACCGCGACATACATGTTGACACCATGATAGACAAGTTTAACAGGTAGAAATCAATTGCATGGAAATTGTACATATATTTAATCAGTGCGTGTTAGAATGCATAGTATAAGAAAGAAAGAAAGAAAGAAAGAAAGAAAGAAAGAAAGAAAGAAAGAAAGTGAAAGAAAGAAAGAAAGAAAGAAAGAAAGAAAGAAAGAAAGAAACGATAATAAAATATGAAGTTCAAATCATGTTTAATTAAAGAACTTATTTTATGAATTGTGGAATTTAAAGATTTTGACTTACTAAATGCATCGTTTTTAATAAAACTATACCTCACAATGAGAACTTTTAACGCGAAATACATGTTAGATACCTTTTTATAGATGAAAATAAGCTGCATGAGAATTGAACATGTATTTAATCAGCGTGAATGATTTTGCTACGTAGATAGAATACCTGTCCCAAACTCCGAGTTTTGTAAGAGCGTTATCATCTGTAGTCACAAACCGGCCTGGTTTGATGACAGGCTGGTGAAAACACTAAGCAAGATTTTTTTTCATGTCGCGGCCAAACTGATTGTTCACACATTGAATCAGGTTGTCATTCTCAAATCAACTTGTGGCGCGTGTCTTAAATAAACATTCCCTGCAATAAAAGCTAACGCAACACTTACCTTTTTCATCATAACTCAGCAATTAATGAATCATTTTTTCATAATTTTGTTTTTCTTTTCATGAACTTTTCAATACATTTAACTCGTTTATTTTTGCTTACTACAGTATCTGTAAATTTCACAACAATTGATGACCCAAAATGGTTTAATTTTTATCTTACATGATTTAACCAGAGGACCAATGGTCCTGTAAACGCTCGACTGAGATCTGAGATACATACCAATAACTTTGTTTGACTATGATTGTCATATACAAATAAATAGCCCCTAGACAAAGTCAGAATAACCCCTGTCAATTTTTTTTTTCAAAATCATAAACATTCTGTCCATTTGCCCATTTCCTGAAGTTTTCCCTTCAGCGACATTTTAACGGCTTTCTGCATATATGACCTAAGTTGACCTTGCCTTAAAATTTGTCGAGGTCATCACGTGTCCATGCTTTATAAACACATTGCAGTACTCTATTCCCAATTGCTACATGTCATGTTTCATAGCAATAGGATCAGCAGTTCTGGAGAACAAGATTTTTGAATAGCATGGCGGCCATCTTGGTCATGCAACCTGGATTATTTATGAACACATTGGTTCCCACATCCTATAGATTTAACCCAATCATGGTTGATAACTATGCTGCCTTCTTTAATTGCACGCCGGTGGGTCGGGCGTCAGACTCTATGATGGCCCCGACTTAAAGCTATTCATTTTAGTTGGTTGGGGCCGGAGCTTCTTGTCTGTTGCTTGGCCCACCGGGGTCCAACTGGTGTTTTTCTTTTGCTCCGGAGTTAGTGGGTTATTCGGCGCCCAGGGATCTCTATCGTCGGGCAGCTTACTCAATCTGTGAGTCCTGGTTTTTGATTCATCAGGATGTTTATCATGATTTATTTGTTTGTTCTTGATGATTCATTGACTAGTTAGAGATTCACCACGAGGACCGAAGAACTAACTAAATGTTATGAACCACTGCAGAAGCTGAGGGTGAGGTTAAGTACCTGTAAAACCGGTTTAAGCCCGCAAGTAACTTTGTGCTACTGATCGTTCCAAGTCGATACTTCTGTGGTGGTTCTTTTTGTTTTATGTCTTGGTATTTAATTTTTTTGTGCCTTTGGCGCCTTATGTACGTTATCATATTTTTAATTAAGTTAAGGTAACTGAGTGGCCACCTATTGGGAAAATAGCTGCTCATTCGGCTTACGATATGTTTCATGGTATAAGTACCTGATTGTTAGTTTGGTTTTTTCCCCACCTCGGTTTTTGGAGTGGGAATTTTTTTCTGATTGTGCCTTTTCCTGATCTTTGCCTACTTGTACCTTCCAATAAAATTTGATTTTGATTGGCCAAGCAGTTTCAGAGAAGATCTTTGAATATTATGACTATATACATGCACATTGCTCCAGTGTGGGGGCAGACCAGACCCTGGTGTCCAAATATTTTCACAATCTTAAATTTTCAGTCCATTTGCCCATTGCCTGTAAGTTTTGCCCTTTAAATTACAATTTTACAATTTTCCCATTCAAATGCATGGGCGACCTATGTTGACCTTGCCATAAAATAGGTCAAGATCATCACAGGGTCATGATTTATAAATAAAGTTTGATACTTTAGGCCTAGATGCTACATACCAAGTTTCATTGAAATCGGTCCACCGGTTTGGTGAAGATATTTGAAGGGGTTTTCCCATATTTAAGCATGGCGGTCATCTTGGTCATGTTCCCACTTCCTATAGATGCTTCCAATAAAATTTGACTGTGATTGGCCAAGCGGTTCGAAAGAAAAAGATCTTTGAATATTATGGTTATGTACATGTATATTGCAGACCAGCCCCTGGGGTCCATTTTTTCTCTCAGAATTTTAAATCTTCAGCCCATTGCCTGCAAGTTTTGCCATTTTACTATTTTCCCCTATTCAAATGCATGGGCGACCTTTGTTGTCATTGCGGTAAAATAAGTCAAGGCCATCTAAAGTTTATGATTTATAAATACATGGTTGTACTCTAGTCCCCGATGCTGCATGCCAAGTTTCGTTGAAATCGGTTCACCAGTTCCGGAGAAGAAGATTTTTAAAGGGATTTTAAACATAAATGGACATGGCGGCCAACTTAGTCATGTGACCTGGATTATTTATAAACACATTGGTTCACACTTCTTTTGCTCCGGGTTTCAGTAAGTTATTCGGCGCACAGGGATCTCCATCGTCGGGCAGCTTACTGAATCTGTTGAGCCCTTGTTTTTGATTCATCAGGGTGGTTATCATGATTTATTTGTTTGTCCTTGATGTTTCATTGACTAGTTAGAGATTCACCACGAGGACCGAAGAACTAACTAAATGTTGTGAACCACTGCATAAGCTGAGGGTGAGGTTATGGCCATGTAACATCGATTTAAGCCTGCCTGTAATTGTATATTACTGATCGTAACAAGGCGATACTTCTGTGGTGGTTCTTATTGTTTTATGTCTAGGTGTTGATGTTGAATTTTTGTGCTGTCAGCACCTTATGTGTGTTTTCATATTTTAGTTAAGTCTAGGTGGCTGAGTGGCCACCTATTGGGAAAATGGCTGCCCATTCGGCTTACAATATGTTTGCTTAGTATAAGTACCTGATTGTTAGTTTAGTTTTTTCCCACCTCGGGTTTTGGAGTAGGAATTTCTTTCTGATTGCGCCATTTCCTGATCGTTGCCTTTTTTTACTTTTATAGATACTTCATGTAAAATTTGGCTTTGTTTGGCCGAGGGGTTTCGGAGAAGAAGATCTTTGAAAATGGTGGACGACGGACGACAACGGGCGGACTGACGCCGGGTACCTGCCTATCCTATAAGCTCACCAGTGAGCCTTCGGCTCAGGTGAGCTAAAATGAAAATAAAATCACAGCTGTTATTTTGGAAGTGTATGACATGACATCCACGAAATACGCCGTTAACCTTCCATGAGTGCCCTACTGGTGGATAGACAAAACGTGTTCACCGAACGACAGCAATAAAATAATTCATATGTGACGACTCATCTGTTCCTTACGGGATATAAGCAAATGAGAAGTATTTTACCAGTGCAACATATTGGAAACACTGTGCCGATGAGATGAAACGCCCGGATTAGTAATTCTGCCGCTTTCATACATGGAAACGTATTTTCCGAGATCATCATCGAATGCTCTTACGAGTTTATTTAGCTAAACATGATACTTCTATACGGTAACAGATGCCGACCGGTACGTTGCCAGATCGCGTGGTTATTTTGTGAATTTTAGTTTTGAGTCGTATTAGGTAGTTAATAAAGTAAAGAATTCTTGGTTCACCAATTGCTATGAAATTTACACACACAAATGATAAAACTAGATATATTGAAAATGGCAAAACGGGTAAGTTATGCATTGGACGAAGTGGAACGCAGAGTAGAGTGTTCAAATATCATGTCTCATTTGGATGAACATAAGCTTTTGTCAGACAGGCAACTTGCATTCAGGAAATCCCATAACTGAAACTCAGTTAGCTACATTGATAGATGATTGGACAAAACTCTTAGACAATCAAGGTCAGTTTGATGATATCTTGGATTTTGAAAAAAAAGGCAGTGGCTATAGATACGGTACCGTACCTTTAGCCTGCAGGCTAAAGATACGGTTCCGTATCTTTAGCCACTGCCAAAAAAAAAACTTTGAGAGTCCTTCATATGAATTTCTTAAAAGCAAATCGCTCAGGTAAGAATTGGGGTGAAGACACTTAAATGGATTGATGCTAAGCTATATATAATATGAGGAAGAATATGGTCCGTGGTGTCACGGTAAGATTCGATTTGGGCCGAGGTACACCGGGGCGAATTGTTTCAGATAGAGATAACCAG
Organism: Rugalucina vietnamica; assembly: GCA_964017185.1. Classification (NCBI taxonomy): domain Eukaryota; kingdom Metazoa; phylum Mollusca; class Bivalvia; order Lucinida; family Lucinidae; genus Rugalucina; species Rugalucina vietnamica. Next base: position 85,824,732 of record OZ024869.1, on the reverse strand, counting down.
GATACGGGGAAGAATTAGTCAACAAGCTTCCAAGTGACACGTACCACATCTTCGGCATACCTCTGACGTTTTCCAAAGTTTTGGAAAATTTCTCCAAAAATGTCATACGTAAATTTCCAGAGTTCGAGGGACATAGAGAAGAAACGTCAGGAAACTAGAGAAGCTCGTCAAACAATTTTAGAGAAGGTACTCCAGAATTTTAGTAAAAGTGTGTATGAATGACTGAAAAGTTGTTGAAATTTTATGGTAGAAATACCAGTTTCCGGAGGACTCTAATACTCGAACATGGGACAATCACTACCTATAATTGTGTGGACTGGCATTGTGAATAGCGTCTTTGGACAGAGGAACCTCTGTCTATCTACTGATGCTGAGGCTATGATCATCACCTCGGGTCTCATCCGAAACGCTGTTCATTGTTTGCTTGAGCAAGTCACAACACATAAATTTCCCCAGCTCAACGAATCAGAATCAGAATAGTTTACTGGTGAAACGTCTATCTATCTTTTCATACTGCAGCACCCTCTCACGAGTATTATGTGCAGTCGCGCTGTCAGTGCAAGAATAAAAGCTAGATTCTAGCAGATGTGAAAGTAAAAACAGTGAGAATGATAAAAAGTTTGATAGTGTTAGTGCAGAGTGATATTTAAAAGCAGGTTAAAAACAGTGTTGAAATTTATGGGGACCTATGTTTGATCTGGCAGACCCCTTCTTTGAAGGCATCAAGACAGGGGCGGATCCAGGATTTCTGAAGAGGGGGTTCATATGTAGAAAAGGGGGGTTCGTATGCCAAATTTTACACAAAATCTCTTGAAATTCCCAATGAAAATGAAATAATTTGAGTCAAGAGGGAGGTTCGAGCGAACCCCTTGAACCCCCTCTAAATCCGCCACTGCAAGATCAGTCCTAAGCACAAGTTCCGAGGGGAGCCTGTTCTAAAGAACAATTGTGGCTGGATAAAAAGACTGCTGATAATACTTTGTTTGAATATGGATTTGTCTATACGAGAGAGGGTGCATGTAGTGTTTCCCCTAGCCACTTTTACTATGGCGCCGCGCCATGCCCTTTTCCTCCAGCGCCATGCCCTTTTTCCAAGCGCCATGCCCTTTTTCTGAATCTACATTCTGTGCCCTACATTTTGGTAAAAAGTTTGTCAAAATCCAACAAAAAATAAGGAAGTTACAAGACTTTTTGCTTGAGATCTGCAGAAACAAATGATCATGACTTCCACACTGTTGTTGATTGCTTTAATCCCTTGTTTATTGTCACTTAATTGCAGTGGCAAATGTTGATAAGTACCCAATTTGACACCAAATGAGCTGTTAATCAGAAAAGGTGTGAAAATTGAATGTCCTACTTGGTGATATAAGTGTGTCATTTAATTAGTTTAGTTTTCAATTACAGTTTACTTTTCAAAACAAAACATGAGTGAGGTTATATCTTATGGTTAATTCAGTATTTAAGTAATGTGAGGCAGAGGGAAAAGAAATTTTCTAAGTTGTAAAAGTGAATCTTGAAATATGGAAATTGAGGATAGAACAATTTAAGCTGAAAAGCAAATTTGAAATTATAGAGAAAATATAATAAGTGTTAAATTTAATGACTGTGCATAAATGTGCCCTCCTAGCATGCCATGGGCCACTTTAAAGTGCCCTTTTGCTTGCCGTCGCGCGCTGAAAGTGCCTTTTTGACATGCTTCCGCGCGTTAAAAAGTGCCCTTTTTTTAGCAACCTTACCATGCCCTTTTTTGGGTCTGGGGGAAACACTAGCATGTGTCGGGTGAATCTCTGGGGTTGCTCAAAATATGTTGGCATCTGTATTGCCACATGGCCATATACAATTTTATAAAACATGATTAGCCTAGAGTCAATGCGTCGATTTTCAAGTGATCGCCAACCTAGGTTGTCAAGCATGTGTGAGACACTGTCATAAGTAGAATAGTTGTTTTTGACCCATCTGGCAGCTCGTCTTTGTGTCATTTCAATTTTTAAGATGTTTTCTTTTGTATGGGGGGTCCAAACTGAGGAGGCGTATTCGACCTGCGGTCTAACTAGGGTCTTATATGCTAATTCCTTAACCTGTTCATTTTTAGTTTTTACATTTCTCTTGATGAAGCCGAGTGTTCTGTTTGCTTTACCTGTAATTTCATTTATGTGATGATTCCAACTTAGATCTTGAGAGATGTTGACGCCGAGATATTTAGCACTGTCTACTGATTCCAATACCTGACCATGGAGAGTATATTGAGACTGGAGTGGTTGCCGGGATCTTGTTATGTGGAGAACTTGGCATTTTCCTGGGTTAAATTCCATGTCCCAGGTCCGTTCCCATTCCTCCAAGGTATCTAGGTCAGACTGTAATATATTTGCATTTTCAAGTGAGGTTACTGTTAAGTAGACTGCCGTATCGTCGGCGAACAACCTTACCTGAGACTGTATATTTTGAGGCAAATCATTGATGTAGAGCAGGAAGAGGAGAGGGCCGAGCACAGAACCTTGTGGCACACCTGATGTCACAGGGACCTCCGCTGACCTCTCCCCCTCCAACACTACTGCCTGGGTTCGTCCCAAGAGAAAAGCTCGGATCCATTTGAGTGTATTGCCTTTGACACCATGCTGAGAAAGTTTAAAGAGTAATTTTAAGTGATTTACCTTGTCAAAGGCTTTGCTGAAGTCTAGCAGCACTAAGTCTGTTTGGTTACCTTTCATGAGCTGTCTTCCTAGGTCTTCAACTAATTGGAGTAACTGTGTCTCACAAGATCTTTTCTGCCTAAAACCATGTTGAAGATCATATAAGATGTTATGCTTATTGAAGTGAGCAGTAATATTCGAAGCAATTATATGCTCCATCACCTTGCACAATATACAAGTCAAGGTGATGGGCCTGTAATTGGAGGGATCACTTTTCTCACCTTTCTTGAAAATGGGGCTTTCATTGGCTTTAGTCCAGTCAGAAGGAAGTGTACCAGTGGCAAGAGATTTTTCAAAGATCAGTTGGATGACAGGGGCAATCTCCACTCTCAATTCCCTCAGTACAATGGGTCTAATGTCATCAGACGTCAAACTGACAATACCACACCAGGGGGATGGGGCTTGACCGGAGGGGATTAGTCCCGCGCTCTCACAAGAGAAGTAAATTTAGACACACAATCATCTGACAATTCAGCAGAGGAGATCAGAGAATCAGGGAATTCATTCCAATCTCTAATGGTCTGGGGGAAGAAACTGTGTAAATAGGCATTTGTACTTGCTGAAGGTATCTGAAATGCCAAGGAGTGTTGATTCCTACAACGCCTATTTTTGGGGATAAGGTCATCCGTGGGTATTTTTGCTCTCCCTTTTAGACCTTTGTAAAGCAATATAATTCTATTATCCTTCCTTCCTTTACTGCAGGGATTCCCATTTTAGTTTTTTAAGGATGTCAGTCATACTACCTTTTTCATATGTGTAGTTCCCAGTCTTCACGAAAAGTGCCGGTCTGTCGGTCAAAACCAGCAAAATTTCATTCTGACTGACAAAATATTTTATTTTGTCGGACAAATGTCTGCCAAAAATTACCACATTTTTAATGATAACGTATAGAAGTGTCCTACAAAACTGGGTTTTGTCCAGCAAAATCTTGCAGTCTGTCAGACAGCTGTCCTGCAGCTGAAAAAAGATTTCGCGAAGACTGAGTTCCTAGTTACAAACCTAGCTGCACGCTTTTGCACTTTCTCCAAATCATCTATCAGACCTTCATGAGGGTCCCAAACTGAGCTACCATATTCAAGAATAGGTCTCACCAGACCTTTATAGGCAGCTTCTCTCACATCTTGGGGGCAAGAAAACAGATTTCGTCTTAAAAAAAAACAAGGGTCCTATTGGCTTTGGTGCACACATTGCTGATGTGAGTATTCCATTTTAAATCCTTAGTTATTGTTACACCAAGATAGTTGATACTCTCAACATTTTCCAACACAGTACCCTCAAGCTTGTAAGAAGCCTGAATTTTACTAGTACGTTTATTTGTCAAATTGTCAGCTGCATCATGTTGCACTTGACAGGTTGAAATCTCATACCCCATTTCCTGGCCCAACTACCTAATCGATCAATATCCTTCTGAAGTTTCACTGTATCCTCCACATTCATAATTTCACGATAACAAACACAATCATCAGCAAAGAGTCTGATTTCCGATTCAATATCTGAGGTGATATCATTAATATGCAACGAAAACAACAAGGGGCCAAGAACGGTGCCCTGTGGGACACCAGATACAACAGGAACCCAGTCTGATTTAACGCCATTAACCACAACTCTTTGTTGTCTATAGCATTTAGGAAGGCATCAATCCATTTAATTGTCTTCCCACCAATTCCATAACTGAACAATTTGCTTTTAAGGAGTTCATGCAGAGGAGTGTCAAAAGCTTTTTCAAAATCCAAGATAAATGTATCAACCTGACCTTGATTGTCTAAGATTTTTGCCCAGTCATCAATCACTGTAGCTAACTGGGTTTCACAACTATGGGATTTCCTGAATGCATGTTGCCTGTCTGACAAAAGCTTATGATGATCCAAATGAGACATGATATTAGAACACACTATATGTTCCAGAAGTTTGCAGGGTATGCAGGTCAAGGAAACTGTACGATAGTTGCAAGCAAGAGACCTGTCAGCCTTTTTGAACAGGGGACAAATGTTTGCTAAAGACCATTCTTTGGGCATTTCACCCATGTCTATTGACTGTTGAAAAAGATGTGCAAAAACAGGACCTAGCTCAGATGCCAATTCCTTAAGGACTCTAGGATGAAGCTCATCAGGACCTAAAGCTTTCGACGGGTTCAGGTTCGAACCTTTCAGAAGTTTTGTTACACCTTCTTTGGATACCACTATGTCTTCCATAAATGGGGCTTTTCAACGGTGGGGTATGAAAGCCCCAGCCGAGCCGAGCTGCTGAGCTGGATATTTTGAATTCGTATTTTTGTCAAAGTTAAGATTTGGATTTGCTAAAGATGTTTTTTGGTAATTTCCTATACTCTAAATAAAAGCTTCAGCAGTGGAACATTCTTAATTTTCTGGGAAATTATGCTTTTATTTACATTTTCACCTTCACCAGGGGTATGAAAGGCCCAGCTGACAAAAATATTGATTTTCAGTCAATTAGTTCATTTAGATCAGATCAGAATAGTTTACTGGTGAAACGTCAAACTGACAATACCACACCAGGGGGGATGGGGCTTGACCGGAGGGGATTAGTCCCAAGCTCTCACAAGAGAAGTAAATTTCGACACACAATCATCTGACAATTCAGCAGAGGAGACCAGAGAATCAGGGAGTTCATTCCAATCTCTAATAGTCTGGGGGGAAAAAACTGTGTAAATAGGCATTTGTACTTGCTGAAGGTATCTGAAATGCAAAAGAGTGTTGATTCCTACACCGCCTATTTTTGGGGATAAGGTCATCCGTGTGTATTTTTGCTCTCCCTTTTAGACCTTTGTAAAGCAATATAATTCTATTATCCTTCCTTCTTTTCTGCAGGGATTCCCATTTTAGTTTTTTAAGGATGTCAGTCATACTACCTTTTTTATATGTATAGTTCCTAGTTACAAAAAGGTACAAGTAGGCAAAGATCAGGAAAAGGCGCAATCAGAAAAAGATTCCCACTCCAAAAACCGAGGTGGGAAAAAACCAAACTAACAGTCAGGTACTTATACCATGAAACATATCGCAAGCCGAATGAGCAGCTATTTTCCCAATAGGTGGCCACTCAGTTACCTTAACTTAACTAAAAATATGAAAACATACATAAGGTGCCAACAGCACAAAAAATTTCCAAACACCAAGACATAAAACAAAAAGAACCACCACAGAAGTATCGACTTGGAACGATCAGTAACACAAAGTTACTTGCGGGCTTAAACCGGTTTTACATGGCCATAACCTCACCCTCAGCTTCTGCAGTGGTTCATAACATTTAGTTAGTTATTCGGCCCTCGTGGTGAATCTCTAACTAGTCAATGAATCATCAAGAACAAACAAATAAATCATGATAAAGATCCTGATGAATCAAAAACCAGGACTCACAGACTGAGTAAGCTGCCCGACGATGGAGATCCCTGGGCGCCGAATAACCTACTAACTCCGGAGCAAAAGAAAAACACCAGTTGGAAAAACAAACCTAGCCGCACGCTATTGCACTTTCTCCAAATCATCTATCAGACCTTCATAATGAGGGTCCCAAACTAAACTACCATATTCAAGAATAGGTCTCACCAGACCTTTATGGACAGCTTCTCTCACATCTTAGGGGCAAGAAAACAGATTTCGTCTCAAAAAACCAAGGGTCCTATTGGCTTTGGTGCACACATTGCTGATGTGAGTGTTCCATTTTAAATCCTTAGTTATTGTTACACCAAGATATTTGATATTAGAGCAAATACCTGTAGTCATAATCATTTAGACAGTATCTAGCTGCTGCTCTCTGAACCCTATCTATCTTTTTCCTGCCACAGATGCCATACTGGAGCGCAGTGCTCGAGCTGAGGATGAACATAAGTGTTGTATGCTGAAAGTTGTTGATAAATTCACCTACCTGGGCTCTATCTCCAGAGCAGTGCACATTGATGATGAGGTCACTGCCAGAATTGCAAAAGCCAGTGTGGTATTTGGAAGACTCCGTGCAAATGTCTGGTAGCAAAATGGAATCAAGCTTGACACCAAGCTTGTATGCATGTGAGACCTGTACAGTATACCAACGTCATGCAAAGAGACTTAACCATTTCCACTTAAGTTGTTTGAGAAAGGTGTTAAAAGTCAAGTGGAAGAAAGCAGGGATGCAAAGCATGCGTACCGTCTTAAAGCTAGCACAGCTAAGATGGACTGGCCATGTTATAAGAATGCCTGATGAGTTCCAAAGAAAGTCTTCTATGGACAACTACAGGAGGAAAAGCGCTCTCAAGGTGGCCAGAAGAAACGCTACAAAGTATAAAGCCACCCTCAAAGCCTCTCTGAAGGATTTCGACATACCTATGGGGTCTTGGGAACAGACTGTACAGGAGCAATCAAAGTGGCGAGGTCTCATCAACAAAGCAGCAGTCTATGAAGGAAAGAGAATCTGTGAAGCCGAAAGAAAGTGCAGAGAACACAAAGCCAAGACCAATGGGCCTCCAGCAGATTCCATGACAATGACTTACTCTACTTGTAACCGACAGTTTAGAGCTAGAATTGGCCTAGTCAGCTATCAACAAACTCAACTACACACATGAACCTTATTCCTGAAATAATGATGGTCTTTCTAAGTGAGAGCGAATGACCACATGAATGTAGCGCAACCTCCCCGCCATTCACGAAACTCGTCTTTGTAGTTTGTTATGACACAGACAAAGGATGTTATTGAAAATTACAGTTTAAAGATGCAATGAACTTCAGTTTCAGTAAGATGATGATGATCTACGGCAACTAGATTGTGTTTGATTTTATATAACAGGATCAGTGAATTTTGGATTCTTCTGTTTTCAAGTGTTTGCCAGTTTAAAACTTAAAGCATTTCAGTTACGCTGCTGGTGTAGTCATTATCATTTAGACAGTATCTAGCTGCTGCTCTCTGAACCCTATCTATCTTTTTCCTGCCACAGATGCCATACTGGAGCGCAGTGCTCGAGCTGAGGATGAACATAAGTGTTGTATGCTGAAAGTTGTTGATAAATTCACCTACCTGGGAAGCTCTATCTCCAGAGCAGTGCACATTGATGATGAGGTCACTGCCAGAATTGCAAAAGCCAGTGTGGTATTTGGAAGACTCCGTGCAAATGTCTGGTAGCAAAATGGAATCAAGCTTGACACCAAGCTTGTATGCATGTGAGACCTGTACAGTATACCAACGTCATGCAAAGAGACTTAACCATTTCCACTTAAGTTGTTTGAGAAAGGTGTTAAAAGTCAAGTGGAAGAAAGCAGGGATGCAAAGCATGCGTACCGTCTTAAAGCTAGCACAGCTAAGAAGACTGGCCATGTTATAAGAATGCCTGATGAGTTCCAAAGAAAGTCTTCTATGGACAACTACAGGAGGAAAAGCGCTCTCAAGGTGGCCAGAAGAAACGCTACAAAGTATAAAGCCACCCTCAAAGCCTCTCTGAAGGATTTCGACATACCTATGGGGTCTTGGGAACAGACTGTACAGGAGCAATCAAAGTGGCGAGGTCTCATCAACAAAGCAGCAGTCTATGAAGGAAAGAGAATCTGTGAAGCCGAAAGAAAGTGCAGAGAACACAAAGCCAAGACCAATGGGCCTCCAGCAGATTCCATGACAATGACTTACTCTACTTGTAACCGACAGTTTAGAGCTAGAATTGGCCTAGTCAGCTATCAACAAACTCAACTACACACATGAACCTTATTCCTGAAATAATGATGGTCTTTCTAAGTGAGAGCGAATGACCACATGAATGTAGCGCAACCTCCCCGCCATTCACGAAACTCGTCTTCGTAGTTTGTTATGACACAGACAAAGGATGTTATTGAAAATTACAGTTTAAAGATGCAATGAACTTCAGTTTCAGTAAGATGATGATGATCTACGGCAACTAGATTGTGTTTGATTTTATATAACAGGATCAGTGAATTTTGGATTCTTCTGTTTTCAAGTGTTTGCCAGTTTAGAACTTAAAGCATTTCAGTTACGCTGCTGGTGTAGTCATTATCATTTAGACAGTATCTAGCTGCTGCTCTCTGAACCCTATCTATCTTTTTCCTGCCACAGATGCCATACTGGAGCGCAGTGCTCGAGCTGAGGATGAACATAAGTGTTGTATGCTGAAAGTTGTTGATAAATTCACCCACCTGGGAAGCACTATCTCCAGAGCAGTGGACATTCTGATTGATGATGAGGTCACTGCCAGAATTGCAAAAGCCAGTGTGGTATTTGGAAGACTCCGTGCAAATGTCTGGTCTCATCAACAAAGCAGCAGTCTATGAAGGAAAGAGAATCTGTGAAGCTGAAAGAAAGCGCAGAGAATGCAAAGCCAAGATCAATGGGCCACCAGCAGATTCCATGACAATGACTTGATTTACTTGCAACCGACAGTTTAGAGCTAGAATTGACCTAGTCAGCCATCAACAAACTCACCTACACACATGAACCTTATTCCTGAAATAATGATGGTCTTTCTAAGTGAGAGCGAATTACCACATGAATGTAGGGCAACCTCCCCGCCATTCACGAAACTCGTCTTCGTAGTTTGTTATGACACAGACAAAGGACGTTATTGAAAATTAGAGTTTAAAGATGCAATGAACTTCAGTTTCAGTTAGATGATGATGATATACGGCAACTAGATTGTGTTTGATTTTATATAACAGGATCAGTGAATTTTGGATTCCTCTGTTTCAGCTGTGAGTCTCTCTGCAACATATGACTTGCAATGTTACGGGAAGTCTTGTCCAATGACTTGGCATGAAAATACCAGGGGTAAGACTACTATAATATGAAATGAAGGACAATATGTGTACATTGTCGTTTTTTTCTTGCAGGCCAAGCAAAAATATGAGAAGGATGAACGTCGTAAAGAATTGGCAAAGCAGAGAGGAGAGGATAAGTGGATGCTGCCCTCAGTTGAACAACGGCTTGAACAGGAGAAAAAGGTAGTGTAATGGTAATCTAAGGCAGTTCTAGTATAATTAATCTTTGTTGAATGACTGAAAAAGCAAAAGTGGTGAAAAGATTGCCAGGAAATTTTAGCAGTCTGATGACTTTGATCTGCTTCTTTGTTATTCATAGCCAAATAATGATATCTGCTATTTCTAATTTTCTATATCTGTCATTTAAGGTATATATTCAGTTTCTGTATATCAGGGCCCATTTTATCAACAAAAAATAACAGTGTATTTGCTTATGTAATATGTAGTCGGCATTAACTGTGACGAGTTGAGGTCTTAACGATGACGTTAAGCTAACAAAGTTTTGAACAACTGGCCCCAGGTAAAATACTGGTAAGGTTTAGGTACATGAATAGCCTGAGACTCAGGCTGCCTGACCCAGAATTCTTCCAACGAATCGTGTATTATATGGGCCACATCACAAGAAACCGTCTTTGGGGTTTTGACTGTGTTGGACACAAGTCTGACTATACAGTCCATCAGGAAAACATGTCCATGAAATGTGTACCCCCACAAACCCCACGGCGAGGCGGTTCTAACGTGTACCCACAATCTATGTTTTGAGCAAAAATAAGAAAAATATCAACATTTTTCAGCTGAAAATTTTCAATTTTTACAACTTTAAAAATCTCTGTATACTGCATAGGCATGTTTTCGTAATGCACAGAAAGAAGCATAAAGTTTTGAATTTAAGTATAAGAGGAAGTATGTTATTCATGATGCCAAAATAAAGGCCCTGATCAGTGATCACCTGTGCATTTACTTAGATTACTGCAAAGTTGGTTGTTTTCACATATGTAAAAAGTCAGTTTTCTTGAGATCCTTGAGATCCTGTTCATATATGAGCCACCTCATGGGAAAACCAACAATCTGCATAGGCGGAAACAAAGACGCAGATCAGCTTCGCGGTAACCGCGAAGCTGATCAGCGCCTTTGTTTTCGCTACTCGGATAGTACATTTCCTTTTCTACTTTAATCCGAAATTTCAAGATTCTAGCTCTTTTCTGTGCTTGTACAGGCCGGTTTATGTCATACTTGTTCGGAAACCACATTGTTGGTTTTCCTAACGCGGCTCATATTTCTAGGAAATGAAGGAGGCTAAATCCAAGAAAAAGAAGAAAGAGAAGAAGAAAAAGAAACAAAAAGAAAAGAAAAAAAAGAAGAAGAAAGAAAGTTCCTCAGACTCAGTAAGTTTGTCATGCCTCTTATTTAACCCATATTTGACAAATGAGCCGCGACGCGAGAAAACCGGTCTTCGGGGTTTCCAACCAGGTCTGACACAAACCGGCCTGTACAGCTTCAGAAAAAGTCTAGAAGATTGAAATTTCGGTTTTAAGAAGAAGAGAAATTATACTATTCGTGTAGCGAAAACAAAGGCGCTGATCAGCTTCGCAGTTACTGCGAAGCTGATCTGCGCCTTTGTTTTCGCATAGGCAAAAATCCGGTTTTCTCACGATGCGGCTCAAATGTACTTTCCCATTGTTATCATTTTGAAGAGTCCACTTTCATTTTAAGGGTCTCCAGTGATTTTAATTTTTTATCTCATTTTCGGATGAAAATCCTCTAAGCAAACAGAATAGCCCCAGATGATGTATGAAATTGCAGTTTCCTGGGCATCTTCCATATTTCAGAAAATAAAAAAAAATGGCTGAAGGTGTAATTTAGGTCTGCATCTGCCATCATGCACCAGGATTAAAAATAGCAACAAGAAAACAAAATACAAAAATATGAATTCTTTTCTCCAATCTCCATAAATCATGTACATGTACAAATATAATTTTTTGCAGGGTCCATCAGATGATGAAGATGACAATGCATTATGGGTAGAGAAAGGTTCAGTGAAAACAACTGATGACAAACCAGCTGATGACAAACCAGCTGTCAAAGGTCCAAGACTAGAGGTACACCTGTTATATAAAATTTAATACAAAATTCATAGAAAAGCTTTTCTGTTTGTCCGTGTGATTACTTAGAGATAGGCTTTGAGCACTGTTGATTCAGCAAAACATTTAAACAACAATAGAATACAGGACAATAGTAGCATGGAAGTTAAAGCTTCTTTACAGGAATAGTTTTCCTGTAAATCTTGCTGGAATTCCAATAGAATTTTGGCCATCTTTGTCTTAGATTTTATTCAGGTGGATCTGATTACAATGATCTGAATTTCAAAAAAAGAGGAGAAATGAAAGGTATTTGTCTGAAAATCAGCAGCTTTACAGCTATGAAGAATATGGTACAATATATATATTGCAAAGGATTCTCACATTTTATCAACAAAAAATAAGTTTATTTTAAGCAAATACACTGTTATTTTTTGTTGGTAAAATGTGAGAATGTGAGAAAATGCAAAGGATTCTCACATTTTATCAACAAAAAATAACAGTTTATTTGTAATATTCATGTTTGAAATTTTGACAAATCGTTAATTAATGATGCCATTAATTTTGAACTACTGGCCCCAGGAAATGTATTAATATATTGCAGCGAGAGGGTTGGATGGAAGCCCCTATAGATTTGTTCCCCACAATAACAAGGCAAGATCTGATCAGTAAGAGAGAAAAAGAAAAGGAGGAACTCAACAAACAAAAGGCTTTGCTGGACAGGGTAGGAAACTGGTTTGGTAATTTTTTTTCAATGATTTAGTTAGAAATTTAAGTTGTCTTCAGCTGAAAGAAATATTTTTACTGCATTAGAGACAGGGTGTGAAAGACTGCGTTGAGGTGAAAAAAAATTGATTTGAAAGTACTCTAAATTTTGCTTGATTCAGGCATTGTCATCTAAGGATAATACATGTGCATGTATTACAAATGGATGCCAAGGGAATGGAACACAATTAATATTTATTATTGTTATTATTACATTTACCATAGGAAATCTTTGCCTTATTCAAAATATAAATTTAGTGAAACCACATTTTTAGAAAACACTTTTCACAATGTTTTCTTTGTGTAATGGACAAAAGTTATGCTTTGTTGCCTATTTTCAGCCTGGTACTCATGAGAAGGAGCTGAATCCCTACTGGAAAGATGGTGGCTCAGGCCTGCCCCAGGAGAGGTTAGAGGTAAAGCCTGTCACCAAGGCAACAGGGGTGGGAGACAGTGGGTTGACATGGTTACGCAAGTCGTATCAGAGGTGTGTGGAGCAGGCCCGGGAGGAAGGAAGACCACTGGAGGAATTAGCTGCTGAGAGATGGGGTGTAAGTTATGATGACTAGGATTATGATGGTGATGATGATAATGACATTATCAATAATGATATGATTATGAAGTGCATTTTTCAGAAGTAAAAAGCTTAACTGTGGTTTATTAATGGATGATAGTCCTCATTTACGTCCTTCAACAAGTAAGATCTTTTTTGTTGCTTTGGTATAAATGTGTACTAGAATAGATCCATACATATATTTTCTTTAACGATCACATTTTGTATATCGTTTTAGCAGCAGTTTGTCATGTAGTTTTATGCAACTTGAAATATTTTTGTAGTCATTGGAGAAGATTCAGGAAATGATCAGAGAAGCTGAGGCAGTTATAGGTCAAGGTCACAGAAGAAATGAAAGGTCAGAGGTCAGAAGAGACAGATTCATGAATCCTTGTGATAAAAGTAGTGATTATAGAGCTAATAAAAGTAACAGAAGACGGACTAGTAGGTCAACTTCGAGATCGCCTGAAAGAAATAGACAATCTTATAGGTCAAGGTCGCCAACAGAAAGGAGGTCACACAGACATTCAAGATCTAGGTCAAGAGAAAGATATAGAAAGTCTAAGTCAAGGTCACCAAATAGAAATTCGTACAATAGAGACAGAAAATCAAGGTCAAGGTCAAAAGAAAGAGAGAGATATAGGAGGCGTTCAAGGTCAAAATCTCAGGAAAGAAGCTATAAAAGTTACAGTTCTAGTAGTAGTTCAATGAAAAGTAGATTTATGAAACCAGGTGAAATGATTAGTGACAGTGCTAGGTCAAATCAAAGGTCATCATATTCAAACTCATCAGACAGACAACCTGCATGGAAAAAGAAGGAATTTCAAAAACCATCAGAACAGGACAATGTTCAGGAGGAAAAAGGGAGAGATAGTGAAAGATCTCGAGAAAAAGATGAAAGAGAAAGAAGAAAAGAAAGAGAAAAGAGACGAAGATCATCTTCATCCTCATCTTCAGGTGTGTATTTGTTAACTCTTAAGAGATCCAACTAAGCAAATGACAATGTCATATTTGTAACATTCTGAAGAAAAAAAATAAACAAACAAACAAAAAAACAGCCTTTAGATATAGATTGTCTTGTATAAGACTAGAGAGCAAACAAGATTATGATAAGGTAGTTCTACAATTGAACCTGCTACAGTCACATCTTAACAAAAGGTAGCAAGCATTGCGGTTTGACTGTAAAATTGGCTTAGAAGTGTGACTGTTGTAGTTATTGTTTTGCTTTAAATATAATAGTACTTTAAGTAAATCTGCTTGAGCTAAAATTTAAGTTGAGTTTTATTTGGGTTTCTTGATAAAAAGATGATAACAACAATGACAGTATTTATAAACAAAATAACACTATCAATAACGGAGAACCCCCCCCCCCCCCCCCCAAAAAAAAAAAAAAAAAAAAAAAAAAAAAAACAGGTTTATTAAACTGGCCATTTAATTGTTTGCTAATCTTCAATATTTAATTCTTCAGACTCAAGCAGTGAAAGTCCTAGTTCACCAGACTCTGACCCAGATGAAGGTCAAAGATCAAGGTCACCAGAGCCTGAGGTCAAGGTCAGAGTTCTCTCAGAGAAGGAAATGAATGAACTTGGAGCTAAAATATTGAAGGCAGAGCTGATGGGGAATCAGGTAGGTGAAAAATGAGCTTCACCATGATATATACAAATTGACTTTTGCAGATGTAAAGTAATGTAAGTTGTGCTTTATTTGTGCAGGTGTTCCGCACATAGTATATTTCTCTACATTCTAAATACATGTAACATCCTATATCTGAGAATTTCTTAGGCATGTGACGGTCGTAAATGACTTTTTAGTTCACTGAACAAGACATATTAACTGCACTGTTCATTGTACTGGTTAAAACCCAGGAAGCATTAACTCCATCCTGACATGTCTGAAAAATTGTTGACTGTGATGTTGAACCACAAAACAAGTAATTGACTAAAAACATAAAAAATTACTGACAGAGGTTCCATTTAAAAACTATTATTTCAAAACAGGAGATGGTTGACAAGTTAAAATCCCAGATGGAGGCTGCCAGGAAGGCCAAAGAGACACAGAAAGCCCCCGTGGCTGCCCCAGCGGGCCGGGAACAGGGTCAGAAACCAGCGGAGGGAGATGAGTTTGTGGTGTTGACCCGTACTGACAGGTCAGGTGTGGCTCGACCTGTGCCCGACAGACAGCATCCACAGGAGGCTAAGGGTGGACGGAGAAAGAAACAAAAGGTTAGATATTCCATGAAAAGTTTGAAAATAGGTTAACTTTGTTATTTAAATGCATGCTCAGGTAGTGATGCTAGCTATAGTCTAGAGTTTGTCCCAAGCTTTAAATGGAATTTATCATGCTTTTCTGTAATGTTGGCAAAATTCACTATGGCCTAGAGTATAGATACACTTCATGTTACTATGAAGTCTTAAGTAGCTAATGCCATGACCAGGCATGTGGAATGCAGAATGTCAGTTTTTAACCTTATGCAAGGCCTGACCATAGCTTTCTTGGATCTAAGACTATATTGTATAAAATATAACCTTTTTTTCAATATCAGAATTTTCAAGGCGTACCAGGGTGTATACGATTGTGTGTAACCTATGAGGTATTGTTAAGACAAGAGATTTACCTTGACAAGATTCTTATTGTCATGACCATATGAACCGCAAGGCAAGAAAATCTGTCTTTGAGGTTTCCAACCAGATCCGATGCAAACCAGCATGTTCATTCACATAAGCAGGCTCGAGGCTTGAAATTTTGGATTTAACAAAAGAAGAGATTTTACTATCCGTGTAGCGTAAACAAAGGCTCTGATCAGCTGTGCAGTTACTGCACAGTTGATCTGCGTCTTTGTTTTCGCACAGGCAAAAATCGGCTTTTCTCATGATACGTCTCAAATTTTGAATTGTTTTCAGGTTGAGACCCACACTGGCAGTAAAGGGGAGAGAACCAAGTATTTTGATGATGATGATAAATTTGATCTCAAAACTATGGTGAGTAGAGAAAATAATTGTAGCTTAACAAAGGTTGATGTTTGGTGAAAAATACACACTTGCTTTTCCTGTTTCATTTCCTATCATGCCTATTCATTCAAATTAGTTAAAATATGATTTCTTTATAAAGAAGAAAAAGAAAATTAAATAATGAAAAAATGATCATAGTAAAAATAATAGTGAATATAAAATAAAGTGTGGCACTCATTAGCTCCGCAAAAGACAAATTAGTAACTTCCTGTCGAAACTTATACATATTTGAGCCAGCACATGGGAAAATCAACAATCTGCATAGGCAAAAACAAAGGCGCAGATCAGCTTCGCAGTAACTGCGAAGCTGATCAGCGCCTTTGTTTTCGCTACACGGATAGTGGAATCCCGCTTCTACATAAATCCAAAATTTCAAGCCTCTAACCATCTTCTGGGACTGTACAGCCCGGTTTGTGTCGGACCTGGTCAGAACCCAAATTGTTGGTTTTCTCATGCACAGGCTCAATTTACTTTTATTAATATTTCTAGGTTGAGAGAGAGAAACTGGGCACAGCAGAAGACCAGAATCAGATGTTTGCTAGACTGGCTGGCAGGGTAAGCTGTGGAGATTTCAACCTTGTCAAAGGAAAATCTTAGGGAGTGTGGTGGCTATGTAGTTTACGTCTCAGACTCCCAATCAAGAGGTCAGGGTGTTTGAGCCCCACTGGGTTGCCAGATTAAATTCTTGAGCAAAACACATTAACTTCTCTTAGTACATGTTAATACTCATAAAGACGGGCTCTGTCCCAACATAACTAACTGTCCCAACATAACTGAAATATTGTTGACTGATATAATAAACAAAAAACAACAACAAACAAATCTTCAGATCATCTTCAGATCAATACAAAGCAGCAGACATTGAAGAGAGCTAGAGCTTGCCTTTTGTAGCTGCTGATTTAGGGTTTTACAACCCTTTATTAATTAACTACATTAACATTAGTATTTGTATGACCAAATCAGCCCACATCATACGGATGACAAACTGGGCCAATACGAGAATAACTGGGCCAATACGAGAAAAACAAGGCCAATACAGAAAAACAAGGCCAATATGAAAATGACGTCAATCGACGTTCTTTTTCAAAAGAAAATGGCAGCCATGTTTTCCTCCGTTTCGCCGCTTCAAAACTGCAGATGTATTTATAACATAAAACTTTAAAACACTGCAGTTGCATTTATAGAAGTAGAAATAATCGTCAACAGTTATCTCTAATAAAAAGGAAAAACGGAATTCAGACGACAAGCTTGGTTTATTTTGTATCTAGATCTAGTCAATCTTATATGAAAACACAAGGTTTGTAGGCATTTTACTCCGGCTCACCAAGTCTCAAAGGCGTTTGTTGACTTTGTTTTATCTTATGAAATGTTATTTATTTATTTATTTATTTATTTATTTAATTATTACTTTAGGCTAGCTAAATAGTTAAAATACATTATGTTATTATGTTCAATGGCCTTCTTCCTCTTCAAGTGTTGACTCGCTATCACGAATTTCGCAGTGTTTCGATGAGACTGGATCATACAGTGGCCTGCATTCGAGATTTTATCAGAAAATTGTCTGTAGTTTATAGGCCTCTACTCGTGGCTTCAGTGTTTAAAGCAGAAGAAGACGGCTGCTATATTTTTTGTGCATGTACATGCATGTGTCTAATATTTTTATCCATTGCATTGTGCACTTTGTCAAAGAGCACAATTCAAATAGAAAAGTTAATTAATAAAATTGTCAATAATCAAGTAATTTCGTATTGGCCCAGTTACAGGTCCTCGGCCAGCTGTATTGGCCCTCGGCTCCGCCTCGGGCCAATACAGCAGACCTCGGACCTGTAACTGGGCCAATACGAAATTACTTGATTAATAACATTATAGTAACAATCTTCAGAAGTAATCATGAAACTGCCATATATCCCAGTGGGCATACCATTGTCTTCTCCAAGACTTAATTACTCATTCTGTTAACAGTATATTCTATCATCAATTTGCTATACATGTACTCGCTATTGGAAATCATTCTGTATCCAAATCTCAAGGAAAGAGCTTGTTTGGATCAAAACTCACTTTCTTCTTATCTCATTGTTTATGTTGTTATTCTCTCCCCCAGGCGGCAGAGCGTACCAATGATGATTTCCAGATAGACGATGTGTTCCTCAGCAAGGCCAACAGAAAACAGTCCGAGTCACAACAGGAGGAGAGAGATAGAGCTCATGCTATATTTGGTATGTATGGGTTCTATATTAATAGCTGTTGAGGTGATGCCTCCCACCTTGTAAACAGGGAATTGCAAGTTTAAGTACAGGCTTCTCCAGTCCTTCGATTAAACTTTGAATTGAGTTCTTTCTAGTCTACATAATTATGACCTTTGCTGTTGAATGAGACATGAACACCCACCACTATCAGCAGTTGTGTGGCAAGGAAACCTGTTTTGGGGGTTTCATAATGTCTGACAATGTTTTGGATTAAAACTTAAGTTGGTAGTTTTATCATGTACCAAAACACGCCTACATTCAGCGTCCTTTTCCCACAATGCATTCAGTGGTCCTAAATCTTGGCTAGTTTGAACCCTGTATGGACTGTCCCATTTATAAACTTAATACAAGAAGAGTCCATTTGTCAACCATGGGTATTTATTACCTTTTCCAGAACACAAGAAGATGGCGTCTGCTCTTGAGAAATGTCAGTTTTGTTTTGGCAATGTTCCCAAGCACCTGATTGTTGCCATAGGAACGAAGAGTTACCTGTGTCTGCCTAACAACAAGTCTCTGACGGAGGGTCATTGTCTCATAGTGCCTATGACACATACTGCCTCTGCTACTGCATGTGATGAGGATGTATGGAATGAAATACAGGTATGCCATACTGTGAAACTGCCGAATAATAGGACACTCAGTGTCAGTGTTGCTGTAATTATTATGAAGATTGACAAACTAAAGTGTAGAATAATGCCCCCAGATTATGCAGAAATTGTCACCCACTTGTTTAGAGCTATTATTTGTGATAGGGTTTTTTTAGGTCAGAAAAGTCTCTGCCTCTGGTTTGGGTTTATTTTCAGAAAATGTATACAATAAATTCTAAAAATAATATATGTGGATAGCGATTGCTTCCCAAACACCTTTTTTTCATATCTTTTCATTCTTTCAACTTAGAATGCTAAAATAATGAACTGAGGACAAAATGCTTGAACAAAATTTAAAGTTTGTTAGAATTCTTAGGTAACCTTTATACGAGGGTCATTCAATAAGTAATGCAATATTGACCATAATTTTTTGTTTGAACATGTTATTAAAGTTTGATTTAGCTTTCTTGAAACATAAATTTAAATCGCCCTCTGCGATACAGTTTAACACCTAGTCACATGCTCGACTTCCTGTTGCCTAGCAACAATAGAAAACTGGGAAAAGGCACTTGGCCACGACTCTTCAAACCGTTGTCATGGTGACAGGAAAACCAAATTAAATGTATTCACTTTATTTTCTTACACCGAACTTAAAACAGTTGCATTTAGTATTCAAGATAATGTAATCTGACTGATATATTTTAAATGACAACTATTCAAAGTTGAAAAAATGACCAAAATTTATAGATCGAAGGGTGAAAAATTGGGGTAGAGATACAATTTTTGCTACAATTTGATATCTAGTTTGTTTAATCGAATGTTTATACGCATTTTTTTTTTCTGCCATTGACGCTTTGTAAATTACTTGCTATAAAATGCAATTCTCAGAAAATATATTTAGTTGCCTAGCAACCAAAATCTATGGAAAATGCATTAAACCGAAATCGCATAGGTTCTGGCGTTGCTAAGCAACAGTTGACACGCGTGGGACTGTATGAACATTGCAGTCGCCTAGAAAGTTCTGGCTAAGGTGACATTACACAAACATGTTAATAGATAGCTATTTAAAACACCAACAAAGACATACCAAAGCTTTATGTTTATTTATTTGATTTTTGAAAAGTGGTTTTCGCGGCCACGACCTCTTCGCTGCCATTCTATGGTTGCTAAGCAACATAAAGTGTATGGTCCGATTCAGTTGATGTTTATTTTCCTGAATACAGATTGAATCAAACTTTCAGAAATTAAAAACATTACCTCTGTCAGATGAAAATACACAAAAATACGCTACATATTGCATTACTTATTGGATGACCTACGTAAGTAATATTGTGTTATTATTAATCATGCTGTTGTTCCTTTTTAAGGTGTTTCGGAAGACTTTAACGAGGATGTTCTCCGAGAGGGATGAAGATATTGTGTTCATGGAAACCTCCAAGAACTTGAAACATTTTCCTCACATGAGTGTAGAGTGTATACCTATGGATAAAGAAGTTGGCGATCTGGCCCCTATATACTTCAAGGTGAGTGTTGATCAAAATTTCTATGCTTGTGATTGGCAACTTATTCTCTTTTAGTTCTGTGTTGGCTTGTTAAATCTCAAGAAATTAGAAAAACTCGTATAGAGTTGTCCCTTTATATTGATAAAGTATGTCTTGCATAGTGATTAAGCCATGTCTTGCCTTGTAAACCAGAGTCCTTAACTTGAGCCCATTAGTTCTCCAATAGTTCTCCAATCATTGGAAGAGTCAGACTGTAAATTGAGAGAACATCTCCAAATGGCCTTGTTGAGTGAGATGTAAATCATGTGTACCACCAACACCTTAATATTTCTGTATTTGGGGTCAATGTTGATTAACGATGATACTTCAACCCTAAAGATAAAAAGAGTGTGATGTTAATGAAAAATGTGTCTTCAACTGTCTTGTTATCAAATTGATCTCCGATTTTGTCTCTATTTCAGAAAGCCTTACAAGAGTGTGAGTCCGAGTGGTCACAGAATAAGAAAGTTGTGGACATCAGTCAGAGGGACATCAGACATGCTGTAAGAACCTGATCAGTGCACTAGTCCCACAAGTAATTGTGACTCAAGAAAACTTGTCTTTCAGGTTAAGATTAGGTCAAGCAAATACAAGGCTGTAGATTGGAGAATAACTACTGGTCTAGCTGACTTAATTCCTTGTGAGAAAATAAATCTTTGAAACTATGCAGAAGATGGATTGTCCTAAGTTGTGTCTAACTAGACCATTCACAAAAAAAAAAAAAAATATATTTTAAACATTTGAAAGTTTGAGTTTGATTTTCAAAAACAGATTGTCCTATGTAAGAATAGCTATCATGTCTTAGAAATGTCTCTGCAGAAGAAAAAAAACAAACAAAAGCGTTCTGTAAATCCCTGAAAAATAAGTATATTTTTTCCTTGTTTATAGATTCATAGATATTCATGTAATATGATTTTCAGGTTCCCAAAGGTTTTCCATATTTCTCCGTTGACTTTGGTAACCAGGGAGGATTTGCCCATGTCATAGAAGATGAACACAAGTTTCCCTGGCACTTTGGGAGGGTAAGCTTATATTTTAATTGCTTTATCATTAGAAACTCTGTATCCACAGTTTGGGGTAGCTCAATGGCACAGCGTAAGACTTGATTTGGAAGCAAGAGGTCAGAAGTTTACCATCCCAATCATTACGCATGAACATTACACTCATAAGTTATGGTTACAATGGAGCAGTTGCTGACTGACATTTATTGACTGTACATTTAGTTGAAATTGAAACATACTATGTCGTCTTACGAGGGCTGCCCTGCTGTTTGAAAGCTACTGTGTCCACTTTCTTTGTACTGATAACCTGGAAACTGGTGAAACAGTGACTATGACACCTAAGTTGTTGATTGGGACTTAGTGTCAAGCTCAGCAAACTGACTTTCTGTCATATGTGCACCTTTTACACAAATATCTCTATGAAAAGTTCTAGGGTGTGAACATCAAAGGTCTGGGTATCAATCTCAATATCAGGCCCCACGATTATAAAACTTTTTTCATGCTCAACTCAGCTGAGACTAAATTTATCCTGCTTATAAATGTTAAAATGCCAATAACTATTTTAACATTTCTTAGCAGGATAAATTGCAGTCTTTGGTAATCTGAACCTGAAATTTCAATTTATTTGGGATATTTCTGACAGTAACTATGAGCAATTATTAAATTTCATGCTTTATTATACCCCCGGCATTTATGCCAACGGGTATATAGTTTTCGTCTTTCCGTTCGTATGTTCGTTCGTTCGTTTCTTCGTTCGTAATTCCGGAACGTTCGTAGAATTTATGTCAAAGTTTTGGTTAAAGTTTCTCTAGAGGTTTATATCTCATGAACCAATGGTCAGAAACTATTCATATTTGGACCATAGGTACCCTATAGGGTTTGCTTTGTTTCCATGAGTTCGGACCCCAGGGTCCATTCCCGGGGGTGGGGCTGGAAGTCAAAAACTAGGTCAACTTTAAAATGTGCTGTTTACAATGTTAATGTTTCTTCTCTTAAGTTCATATCTTAACAAACAATCATAGGAATGTATTCTTATATAGTTCATAGATACCTTTTAGGGTTTGCTTTCATATTCAATGTCACCAAATCCTGGTTACCGTCCCCAGGGGTGGGGCTAGAGGTCAAAATCTAGGACACATTTTTATATGATATATACCATGATAAACTTTCTGTAAGTCTGTTTTCTTGACATCCACTAAGTCTTGCCAGATCGCATTCATACTTAGACCATAGGTACCATGTAAGATTCAGACTCTAGGGTCTAGACTATGTGCGGGGGGTGGGGCTAGAGGTCAAAATCTAGAACTTCTTTAACAATTGTATTTTCTGTACTTTTTTTTACTATCATGTTAAGAAATCATTCATACTTGCCCCATAGGTACTCTATAAGGTTTGCCTTGTTTCTAATGACATTAGACACCAGGGTACATGCTGGGGGTGGGGCTAGAGGTCAAAATCTAGGACATCTTTTTTTTTTTTTTTTTTTTTTTTTTTTTTTTTTTTTATTAATATTATTGAAGAATGACATTCTATTTTCCATCTAGGACCGAGGACCTGACCCTCAATGTCCGCGATCAAGTCCTAGATTGAGTATACATGTCAGCTCTGTATACCGCTCTATAATTGGTCTGTCATTCTACTACACCCCACTCCCATTATGGTTTTAGTGCTTTTTGCAAATACAAATTTTAAGATGTACTTGTTGAGGGTGCTCTCTTTAATTCAGGAATTGAGGTTCAATGTGTCAGTGTCAGTAAGCATGTCTGGGTCGGGGGCGGTGGACTTAGGGGGTGGGGTGGGTAGCAACCAGCCAGGGGGGTATACATGCCTCTCAAGGCACTTTTTCTAGTATATCTGAGTTGAGCATGAAAAAAGGTTTTATAACCATGGGGCCAGGTTTTTCATGTTAAGGTCAAATTTTGTTTCAGGAGATCATAGGTGGTATGATAGACGCTGACCATAAACTGTGGAGGAAACCATCTAAGGAGAACTTTGACGAGCAACGGAAGAAAGTGATGAAGTTTGCTGAAATATGGAAACCTTATGACTGGACACAACACATAGCAAGGAATGACTCGGATTCAGACTGAGTTCATTACGGAAACTTGTCCATGCAATATACAGAGAATTTTTTCAGCTGTAAAAATTGAAAATTTCATCGAAATAATTTTGATATTTTTCTTATTTTTGCTCAAAACATAGATTGTGGGTACACGTTAGAACCGCCACGGCGAGGCGGTTCTAACGAGTACCCACAATCTATGTTTTGGAGCAAAAATAAGAAAAATAGGTATACCCCTGCATACCCCAGTTTTACTATATAAAAGTGGGGTTTATGGGGGTATTCATTGTACGGACATGTTTTCTTGATGGGAATGATAGGCTTCAAAGAGTCTGGCTAGACCTCTCGTTGAGGTTGCAGACAGCTGTGCAACTGAAAGAGTCTGGCAAGTCTGAAGTGGATTAATAGGCTTGCAAGAGTTTGGCTATACCTTGAGATAAAGAGATAAAGTTAAAGTGATTTAAGTTTCAGATAGCATTTCAAACAATGTGGCGAGATCTAAAACTTTTACAGAATTGTCATTATTTCAAACAGAATTGAGAAGGGTATGAGCCTGTGAATATACATGCAGATTGTTAGTGATTGTTCTGAATGTCTTAGCATAAGGAAATATTGTCTTTAGGGTTTCTGACCAGATACAATTCAAGCAGGAACTTGGATCATCATCAGGAAAACATGTCCGTGCAATGAATACCCTTAAACCCCACTTTTATATAGTAAAACTGGGGTATGCTGGGGTATATCTATTTTTCTTATTTTTGCTCCAAAACATAGATTGTGGGTACTCGTTAGAACCGCCTCGCCAAGGCGGTTCTAACGTGTACCCACAATCTATGTAAGAAAAATATCAAAATTTTTCTAATGAAAATTTTCAATTTTTAAAGCTCAAAAAATCTCTGTATATTGCATAGGCATGTTTTCGAAATGAGTTGGCCTATTTCTAGGAACTGCAGGTGTAGTAGGCTTATAAGTAATACATGTACTATGCTAGTAGTACTGTGTAAGCAGTGTCAGAATATCCGAGAGTGGCAGCTGATCTGTGCCTTTGTTGATTGTAAATATATGGTTTTAAATGCAGAAATGAAGATCAAATTATGAATTTATTCAACAAAAACATACAAAAATGTTTTAAACAATGTATATTATTGCCTGTAGAACAAGAAGTGGATATTAAGTTGTATGTCTCCAAAGACAAGTCAAAAATATGTCTCTAATGATTAGTTTGTTCTTTTGTCCATCTCCATGTTACATCCTTATGACCGTTTTACATACAAAATCATATGTACATATGCCCTGTCCACTGAAACCCCAGATCAGATTGCTCTTTTCGGAATTGTTTGAACAGTCTGCATCCAGACAAATCTGACAATCCTTCTGGACTCTGGCTGTTTGATACCTTTCCACAGAGCTGCTGACTGATTTCCTGATTACAGTTTAATGACTTAGAATACCCAAGTTTGGATTGGTCAAACTGTGCATATATTAAAACCTTAGTATATTTTGGGTTGCTGTTTTGCAGGACATACCTTGCGCTGGATAGAAATCCCACAAAATCAAAGATGACAGCCCAATGTGCTGGAACCTTAAGCAACAATACAAACAAATCTTTATTTGCCAACCTTCTGAGAATGAAAATCAGCTATTAGCATACTGCATAAGTAGTGAGTATTAAAGCATGACATCTGTCAGCCATCAATATTTTCAGTGACTTATGTAAAAGCCTAGATCAGTTCTATCCATATTCCACTTTGTATGATATCATGATTTGGAAGTTTTCTTCCCATAGACTATGATAATAGGTTTTCCCTTGAAGTCATAACCATGAACCAACTCCAGGGCTCTTCTGGCAGTTTCTGTATCTGAAATAACATTACATGTAATCAGTAAAACTGGTTAAAGTTCAGTTTTCATCTAAAGTTGAAATACATGTATTGCCATGATCAACGTTCCCTTCGCAATGGGTATGAAAGCTACACACTTTTAGATATTGTGCTGATATCAGGGCAGTGTCTTAGTGGTAGTGTCACTAGTGTGTCAGAATCTGGAATGAGAAGTTGGGGTTTCAAAACCTATCTATCCATGTTTTCTGTTTATTCTGTCTACCTCTCTGTTGTACTCAACTTTTGTACTTGGTTGAGGCTAGCCTGACGGCTACCTTGTTGGGAAAGAGCTAGTCATCTTGCTCTTCATGCATGTTGTAACATTTTTGTAGTGTTTCGTATAGCGTTTTTTTTCCCCCCGCTTTTTTTCTGGATTGGGATTTTTAAAATCTGATTGTACAATCTCTGTGCTTTCTGTTCTAACTCCACCTAATAGTGTCTTTGAGCAACTTTACTCTCCATGGTTCTGGTTATGTAGCCAGTAAGCAGAGACTCTCTCCAGACATGGTTGAAAAATTATTGACAGACAGGGATGCCTGGCATCATCAAATCCACTCTATAATGGGACTATAGTCTTGTCTAATCTGTATGAACTCTTCATTTAGCAATAAATGAGCCGCCTCGTGGGAAAACCAACAATGTGGTTCCCGAACAGGTCCGACACAAACCGGGCTGTTCAGTTAGAAGCTTGAAATTTCGGATTTAAGTAGAAGAGGAACTGTATTATCTGAGTTGCGAAAACAAAGGCGCTGATCAGCTTTGCAGTTACTGCGAAGCTGATCTGCGCCTTTGTTTTCGCCTAGGCAGATTGTTGGTTTTCCCATGTGGTGGCTCAAATGACTGAGATCTAAAATCAGCACAGCTATTATACATTTTTAGAGGTTCTGTTATGACCCAACATCTTGCAATAGCAAGGTAAGCTGTTTACAGTTCCTTATCATATATTCTAGACAATTTAGTCTGCATAGTAAGGCAATACAAGTAGAACTTACTTTGAAATGTTACAAATGCCTGTCCTTTCATCCTGCCAGTCATGAGTTTATACTCTGTTGTCTCCCCTGTGGTCTTGTGATACCTGTTGAACAGTGCCACCAGGTCTTCTCTGGTCACTTTGGAACTTAAATTCTTCAGGAATAATACCTGCAACATTATATAGAAAAGGATAGAAGTATAGAACAACATTATTTGATCAATTCAACTCTTCTACTTTCGGAGCAACTACATTTGTATTGAGTTTTCAAAAAGTCCCAAATAGTTTCTTGAAATCTTGAAAACCAAACCTGAGAATTTCATAACTTATTTATAACTGCATTATGGCAACAAACCAGTATGGATTTATTTTATTGGGCATAATTGGTGGGAAAAGGCGTGTACAATAAAGAGTTAATAGGCAAAGAAGTAACAACTCACCGAAGGAACCATTGCTGTTTGCATTTGCATTGTTTGTCATTCTTTTTGTATCATCTGAAGGTATTTTCCTACTGAAAATCAGTTGGTTTCATCATAAGGCTATGTATTTTATAAACTCAATAAACTGTCAGTACTCACATTATTAGGTTCTCCTGGCTCATAATTTTCAAATCTTGGTATTTTCTTTATCTCCTCTGAAGAGAGTCTGTAGCGTCGTATCACATCTTCTGGAACACTTTGGATGTCTTCATCATTTAGGGGAACAACCTTATCTTTATCAGGAGGTTTTGGCTGACTTGTTGATTTTTCTATCCGAGAGTCAGTTTTATCACAGGAGACATAATCGGCAGGTTTTTCCATACAGGTAGCTACAGGAAGTTTTCTATGTTCTAAGGGACATTCTGTCCCTAGACGTTCACATTCCACACACGGTTTATCAGAATGAGTAGCACCTACTGTGTTAGTCTTTACACAACATTCCAGATTACATTCCAACTTGTAACTATTGTCTTTTTCACGTTTTCTATGTTTCCATCTAAATGGTTTGTGCGTTATGGTTTTTACAATGTCTTGAAGGTTATTCATTGGATCAGTAGAGTTGAGTGTTGCATGCTGGGACTGTTCTTTAATCAGCATTCCATGAAGGAACTTTGATGACTGACTGCTCTGTGAAATACTCTTCTCTAGCTGCATCTCATGCCTGAAATATCAGGAGACATTAACCCATACTTGATGAATGGATTTTCCCATCATTATCATTAGGGCGAGTCCACTTTCATTTTTAGGGGCGTCAGGAGTGATTTTTAAATTTTATTCAATTTTTGATGAAAATTCTCTAAGCAAACAGAATAGCCCCAGATGGCATGCCGCATTCTGCGGCGTCACATCTGGGGCTATTCTGTTTGCCTATGTCCCATAAAAGGGACGCCAGGCTTAAATGAGTTAATAACAGTATCACAAGACATTCTGACCATGTCTGATGTACAATACACCAAAGATATACCTGTGACAAAACTGGTGTTAAATACTAAAATGCCAGACTCGCAGCGGCTGCTTAAAAAAAGTTTTCAGAGAAGACCTTTGAATGCGCTTATTGGAACATATGCACGAAATAGATTGAATACAGTAGTATTTTACATTAAGCAGTGATCAACATAATGCAACCTGAGGTCTAGACAATTTATTTGGATGTGCAGGCTGATCAACATTTCTGAGAAGGTATGAAGCATAACCACATGATAAGACTTGTTTTAGTACCTCGAGATTGCCTTAACATTTGAAAAGCTGTCAGGTTTTGCCAGTTGCTGCTGTTTATTCTGTATTTTCCTCTCTATCTCCTGTAGCCTAGACTGATCATGGTCTGGGTTGGTCAGCCGACTTCTCTTTATATTCTGAAAAGTATTGTGAAGAGTATGGTAGTTGACCATTTAAGAGAATATTATCCAATTATAACCAACAAAAAGTTAAATATCCAACACTGTTAAAGAATTAGCACAGTCAGATTGTGTTAGTGCAGACTGTGTTAGTGCATTATAGTCCTGCCATATAGAGAATCTAGGTTTGGACTAACATTTCTAAGATAATTTCATAATACCAGAGGACCAATGGTCCTGTAAATGCTCACCTGAAACCTGAGATATATACCAATAAACTTGTTTGACTAGAATGGTAATATACATGTATATAACCCCAGGGCAGGGTCAGTGCAAACTCTGGAGTCGATTTCTTTTTTAAATCATAAAGATTCAGTCGATTTGCCAGTTACTGCAAGTTTTGCCCTTCAAATGACATTGTAACAATTTTCCCCATTCAAATGTGTGGGCAAACCTAAGTTGACCTTGCCGTAAAAAGGTCAAGGTCATCCCAGGGTCATGATTTATATAAACTTTGTTGATGCTTCATGCCAAGTTTCAAAATCATAGGCCTTCTGGTTCTGGAGAAGATTTTCAAAGGTTTTTGCTTTTTATAGCCATGGCGGCCATCTTGGTCATGTGACCTTGACCAGTTATACAAACTTTCATTCACTCTTCCTAAGAATGCTCCGCATAAAGTTTGGCTTTGATTGGCCAAGCAGTTTCAGAGAAGAAGATCTTTGAATATCGCTGTAATATACATGTATATTGCCCCGGGGTAGGGGCAGACAGACCCCTGGGGTCCAAATTTTTTCAGAATCATCAATCTTAAGTCCATTTGCCCATTTCCCTACAAATGACATTTTAACACTTTTCCCCATTCAAATGCATGAGCGGCCTATGTTGACCTTGCCGTAAAATAGGTCAAGGTCATCCCAGGGTCATGATTTTTATAAACTTTGTAGAGCTCCAGTCACTGATGCTTCACACCAAGTTTCAAAATCATTGGCCTTCTGGTTCTAGAGAAGAAGATTTTTAAAGTTTTTTTTTCTATTTATAGCTATGGCAGCCATCTTGGTCATGTGACCTTGACCATTTATATAAACTTTCTTTCCCCCTTCCCAAGGATGCTCCATATGAAGTTTGGCTTTGATTGGCCAGGCGGTTTCAGGGGAGAAGATGTTTCATTATTATGGAAATATACATGTATATAGCCCCGGGGCAGGGGCAGACAACCCCCCAGGGGCTAAAATTTTCCATTAATATTAATCTTCTGTCCATTTGCTGTAAGTTTTACCCATTAAATAGCATTTTACCATTTTTTCCCATTCAAATGCATAGGCAACCTAAGTTGACCTTGCCATTAAATAGGTCAAGGTCATCCTAGGGTCATGATTTATATAAACTATGATGGGCCCACGTCCCCGATGCTACATACCAAGTTTCGTGGAAATAGGCCCATTGGTTCTGGAGAAGAAGATTTTTAAAGGTTTTTGCTATTTATAGCCATGGCGGCCATCTTGGTCATGTGACCATGACCATTTATATAAACTTTCTTTCCACCTTCCCAAGGATGCTCCATATGACGTTTGGCTTTCATTGGCCAATCAGTTTCAGGGGATAAGATGTTTCATTATTATGGAAATATACATGTATATAGCCCCGGGGCAGGGGCAGACAACCCCACAGGGGCTAAAATTTTCCATTAACATTAATCTTCTGTCCATTTGCTGTAAGTTTTACCCATTAAATAGCATTTTACCATTTTTTTCCCATTCAAATGCATTGGTGACCTAAGTTGACCTTGCCGTTAAATAGGTCAAGGTCATCCTAGGGTCATGATTTATATAAACTATCATGGGCCCACGTCCCCGATGCTACATACCAAGTTTCGTGGAAATCGGCCCACTGGTTCTGGAGAAGGAAGATTTTTAAAGGTTTTTGCTATTTATAGCCATGGCGGCCATCTTGGTCATGTGACCTTGACCATTTATATAAACTTTCTTTCCCCCTTCCCAAGGATGCTCCATATGAAGTTTGGCTTTGATTCCATTAACATTAATCTTCTGTCCATTTGCCTATTCCCAGTAAGTTTTACCCATTAAATAGCATTTTACCATTTTTTCCCATTCAAATGCATTGGCGACCTAAGTTGACCTTGCCGTTTAATAGGTCAAGGTCATCCTAGGGTCATGATTTATATAAACTATGATGGGCCTACATCCCCGATGCTACATACCAAGTTTCGTGGAAATTGGCCGACTGGTTCTGGAGAAGAAGATTTTTAAAGGTTTTTGCTATTTATAGCCATGGCGGCCATCTTGGTCATGTGACCTGGACCATTTATATAAACTTTCATTCCCCCTTCCTAAGGATGCTCCACATGAAGTTTGGCTTTGATTGGCCAAGCGGTTTCAGAGGAGAAGATCTTTGAAATTGTGAACGATGGACGGACGGACGCCGGACGGACGCCGGAGCATGGGTATACTATAAGCTCACTTGTGAGCCTGCGGCTCAGGTGAGCTAATAAATATGAGCATTTGTTATAATTGCCTAAAGGTACATGTATATTCAGATGTTTGTTTTTTTTTTTTTTTTTTTTTTTTTTTTTTTTTTTTTTACTTTCTTACCGACAGTTGGGGTTCCTCATGCTGGAGTTTCAACAAGATTTCCTCCTCTGTGAGGCCATATGCCTTCATCTCTTCAATATAACTGTCTGTCTTCTCTCGAGTCTGATAGTCAGACAGAGTTGTTACCCCTGATAGATCTTCAACACCAGGCTTGTGGGAGGCCACTGATGAAAATTCCTTTTTGTTCTGGAAATGTCTGTAAAGAAACAGCAACCATATAAATCAGTGCCATTGTTTTTGGTACATAGTACAATTCTTCTACTTTCTATACATGTATTATCAAAAATTTCCTGTTTGTAGCCATCTTCTGTGCTTGAATACAGCCAGGTTTGTGTTGGAAACCACAATGTTGGTTTTAACATAACACTACTGCTCGCATTTACTTTTAAAACCCTTCTGTTAATTTAGCAAACCCCCAACAGCTTTTAACTTTTTTTTCCAAGCAGGCAACTTTTTTCCAAGCGATGAGCCACACCAGGGCAGGTCATTTAAACCAGTGGTCAAGGTTGTGGATTTAATCGGAACCAGACTTCTGATATAAATTCTTTCAGTTGAGACTTTAACCCAAGGCCTTGTCTCTGTATGACCTTAAGTGTTGGTGGGATGTTAAATCCTAACATGGCAATGTTACTTGGCAGCCCTACTGGTTGCACTTTACCAGTTTTTAAAAGCATGTATTCTGACAACAGTAACTGGCAACAGAGAGTATATCCTAAAGAATTTGTTCATTATGTGACTGAATGCAATACCAGGCTGATATAACTGCCCCAGCTATTCCAACACAACCTAGAACAGAAGCCATTATAATATAAGCATCCCAATTTTCACACAGTTTATTTGGTACACAAGTAAAATGCTGTGAAAAATTTTCATTTTTTTTTCTCAATATTCACCTAAGTTTTGAATGCATATTTTGTGAAGCCCCAATTTATTTATGCTTGTATTCATCGACTTAATAAATAAATATATTAGAACCCCTTAGAATGATCTTGAATTTGGATAATGTGTCAAGGCTTACTGTTTAAGTGATACATTAGTATCTAGCTGTTTCTTGAGCAATGTTTGCAGCTGTTTCTGTCCTTCTGTCTCGATTTCCTCCACAGGACCATCAATAGGTCTAGACCTGCTTCGCTGCCCTGGCTCCATCCTGACAACCTCATGGCTCCTATATCTCTTAGGGTTACCACTGAAGAAAAGAGGAAAAGATTTATAGTATCAAGAAAATCTGCCAATTTGGATTTCTGACCAGGACAACCATCCAGCAGGCTTTGAAGCCACAGACACAATTAGACCACACAATCAAATTTGTTAAAGATCATTACCTACACATTATTTTTCCCCTGTCACTTGACAGGCCCATTTTAACTAAGTGGGCCAATCTTGGTCAAACTTTATGTAACCATCATAGGGAAGGTTATGGGAGCATTAGGTTTTGCAAAGATCATATCAAAACTGTGGTTTCCATGGCAACAGCTGCACAAAATCAAAGAAGAATATTTTGAAAAGCTAGTGAAAATTTGATGTGGACAATAACTGGATTGGGTGAATGACTAATTTATTTTTGGAGCAGTTTGTATCAAAACTGTTGTTTCCATGGCAACTGATAAAAATGGGAACACATTAAAGCCTTCATCTCTGAAACCATAAGACCTGAGGCTTGTATATTTAGTATGCACTAATGTTCAGTGGTACACTACATTAGGGAATTAGGGATATTGTAAAAAAAATCACTGAAATCATGAGTCCCAGAGCTTCTATATTTTTCTGTGGAGCAATGTAATCTTTATAAATCTTGCCAACTATGCCCCTGGGGACAAAACAAACCATAACTCCTACCAATCATACCACTGAGTTCAAAATGGCATCACCATGGGGGTCATCAGCTCCCATACATTTACATTAGGGAAATAAGGAAATTGTAAAAAAATCACTGAAATCATGAGTCCCAGAACTTCTATATTTTTCTGTGGAGCAATGTAATCTTTATAAATCTTGCCAACTATGCCCCTGGGGACAAAACAAACCACACACTGGGGGTCCATTATCTGCCATAGGCTTCTAATGGGAAACATGAAAACATTTTCTTCTCAGAAATCATAAGCCTTTGAGCTTTAATATTTTGTTTGTAGCAATATTTGATAACCTCCTTTTGAAATTCTGCCAACTGATCATTGTCCTTGGAGCCCAAATGGTAAACACCCAAGGGGCAATATTATCTAACTTAGGCTTAGAGAAGGGAAGAATCTATGAAACCACTAGAGCTGACTCACAATCATATGACATTTCAGCGGAGGAAATCAGAAAGTCAGGGAGGTATTCAAGTCTCTGATAGTCTAGGGAAAGAAACTGCCTCTAAAGCCTGCATGTTTAGTGGTACCAAGGTCTCTCTGTAGAAGATCCTGGTGGTGCCCAATATAAATCTTTCCAATTAAGCTTCTGTTGTCCAAAGTGCTTGGCTACACCCCAGGGGTCATTATGTAGATAATGGAGCTCACATGGAAAAGGGGTCAGAACAGATGATCATTTACATGACTATTGGTACAGAAGCTCTGGTTGGGATGCAGAATACCGTTACATCATAGAGTGAAAATAATGAGAAACGAGTAGTGCGTTTCTAATAAGTTTCAGTATACATGTATTTTTTGCCAATACCGGACGATGCCGGATTTTATCAGGATGGGTAAATTGGTCAGGCTTAAAAAGTACTTGATCACCGGCGTCATAACCTTGGCCGTAACACGCTGAACTAACGGCTTTTCTTACGCCGTAAACATTTAGCAAAGATGTCAAACTTCTGGCGACAGGCGGGTTTAAAGTAATTTGTCACCACTTTCTTTACAGAATTTTCTTCACGTGCTCTTTGTTTGCAGTCACTAACTTTCCGTTGAAATTTTAAGACAAACCCATTGATCCTCTGTGGGTGGGGTAAAATTCGACACTGGCTATCCGCACGACGGTCGTGCCGATAACGCCGCTTATCGGCACGACCGTCGTGCGGATAAGCGGCGTTATCGGCACGACAGGGAAATCGATATCCAAATGTTAAATATGTTTAGAAATTGATACATTTTAAGTTGAAAAATATATTGCACTGGCTTCAAAACTGAAACAGAATATTACACATGCAGGATTTTATTTTACTTTTTAATTAACAAAATTGTTACTTTGCTGAAATTGGCTTACCTGTAAATTTACCTGTAAAAATCAATCATGCGTATGCGTAAATGAGAAAGTAATTATCGTTACCTGAATAATAAAAGTATGTGGTAATCCAAAAGAATAAACAGCCTTTGATTTTAACAATGGAGTATGGAAACATTTCAGTAACACAATTAAAAAAATGCAATGATTATATTTTTATCCGCAGTTAAAAATCTACTGTGATTCAGTTTACATCAGCTAGATTAATCAAGTCAAACTAGTTTTCTTATTCATAATTAACAAAATGTTAATTTTGAATGTATTTCAATAGCTAAACACATAATTAATTATTTAATGACAAATTAAAAGTTTAATGCATACGTAATTAAGCTTGTTAGAAAATCTTATACTCCCGTCGTGCCGATAGCCAATACCTGTAGCATTGGCTATCCGCACGACAGTCGGGCCGATAACGCCGCTTATCGGCACGACCGTCGTGCGGATAACGCCGCTTATCGGCACGACCGTCGTGCGGATAGCCTCAGCCGTAAAATTCAGATGGGAAAATCATCTACAAAATGCGGGACAAAATGAACTATATAGCCATTACCAAGATGAAACCTGTGTTAAATTTTAAGGCCAAAAAAAGTTACATGATTGACCGGCCATTATTCAGGGCTGTGGAAATATTTTAAGAATATGTCCAGGTGACAATATTGGGGAAAATTCACTTGCCCCTACCAAAGTCCAAACCATACTTGTCCAAGCAAGGTGACAGCTAAACATTATTTCATAATTTTCATTAAAAGCAAATAAATTAAAATGAAGAACGTATCACATGCTATTAATCTGCGCATTTGGATTCCGTTTAACACAAAATATTGTTGAAGAAAACACAGATACTTGGGGTTACTGTTTAGATTTTGCAAAAAGCTAATACTTGTACTTTTTTTAAAAAAAAACTTATACTTGTATTTTTTCTTCTTCATTTAGCTTTTCTGCATTAGTCCTGACCATATACAATTAGAAAAATGAAACAAAATGACTGTAATACTCGAGTCTGATCCCCATTGTGCAGCTAAACAATATCAGTATGTCATGAAAATGCTTCCGTGGTGGAACAGTCCTTAATTCCGTCATGGCTAGGAGCAACAATTCCTGACTAGTTTCGTCAGATTATTCTGACTCTTCAGGGGTAATTTCCTAATTGAATATATAACGTTGCGATGCTACTTTTATACCCTTGAGCGCCGTTCACGTGAGCGGTGCTGTTGCTATAGAGACGGCGCCATTTTAGCGGCGCCGTTGCTACTCTAGTAAAATATTTTGTCTCCTTAGCGGTGCTGTTACTGCTGGCACCGTTTACATGGACAATACTAGCTAGTCACGCGAACGGCGCTTATTGTGACGTCAGCGGCTCGGAGCTGATCATGCGGTCGGCTATGGTGCCGTCCACGTCTGTAGTTCTATATCGCATTTTTGTGCGAGGTTGTACAAGCCGCCGACATCTAGAATTATCTTCTTTTAAGTATGAATCACCGATCTTGACTTAAGCGGTGGGGTAATAACACGGATTTTTCTCAGTTGTTTGAGATTAAATCCAGATATTGTTTCCGCTCATGCTTTCCGTCAGCTGTGTGACTTCTTTTTTGAAGACAGCAGTAACAGCACCGCTAAGGAGACAAAATATTTTACTAGAGTAGCAACGGCGCCGCTAAAATGGCGCCGTCTCTATAGCAACAGCACCGCTCACGTGAACGGCGCTCAAGGGTATAAAAGTAGCATCGCAACGTTATATATTCAATTAGGAAATTACCTCTGAAGAGTCAGAATAATCTGACGAAACTAGTCAGGAATTGTTGCTCCTAGCCATGACGGAATTAAGGACCGTTCCACCACGGAAGCATTTTCATGACATACTGATATTGTTTAGCTGCACAATGGGGATCAGACTCGAGTATTACAGTCATTTTGTTTCGTTTTGATACTTAATCTATAGACTCGAGTCCTCTCCATTGTCCCCAGCCAACATAAGAACTTGGGTCCAAAGATAACAAGCG
Source organism: Rugalucina vietnamica (assembly GCA_964017185.1). NCBI lineage: Eukaryota > Metazoa > Mollusca > Bivalvia > Lucinida > Lucinidae > Rugalucina > Rugalucina vietnamica. The sequence goes on along the minus strand of OZ024869.1, from coordinate 85,788,982 downwards.
AGTCTAGATCTGCCCTTTGCAAGTCAATATCATGCACATATTAAAGGGCAGATCGTGAGAACAACATCGTTCTCATCTATTTGACATCGAATCATTTGTTTCATTTATGAATTAAATGAACCAAGAACGGAGGGGCGTTAATTTGTAGCATTTCTACAAATAGTTTCAGTCATGGAGCGAAAGTTAAAAGTCTAAAATATCAAAAATCGTGTTGGCTGCATGGATGTTTCTTTTGCGCAACCTGTGCATCATAACATATACATGCAGAATATCAACACTGATTTACAAATGGCCAAACACTACCAAATGATATGAGTACGACAGGCCATTATTTACTTTTAACTACGTTTTCACTCCACTATCTCTCGCTGACGAAACCTCCCATATGTTTCTTGGTGTCAGGATCCTGGTGGAGGATACAAACGAGAGAGCAGCCACGACTCATGTACAATTAGAAAAATATGTCTAGAATACATAAAAAGCATTAGAATTTAAGAAATACTGATAAGCAATCGCTAATGTAAAGAAAAAACACAAGATAAACAACTTCGCTTTTCCAAATTCTCGACCGTCACTTTGGAAAGACAAACTGATTCACTAATCTGTAACTTACAAGAATCTTATATATATCAGCATGTCCGGGAATCATTACGCTTCAAACGGATACAGAAAGCATTAAAATATTCCGTTGCATACCCACAAAATCGGCTGTTAAACAATGATTCTCATCGCTACCACACTGAGGTGGCCGGAAGTAAATAATGGATGTGACTGGATTCCGGAAGTACGTTTTAAAACGGCGAAAACGGGTAACCAGCGATCAAACCGAAAGTAACTTCTGATTGCGTCAGACTTGATTGACCAATGAAAACAAGCGGTCCAGTCACATGGCAATTTGGATTTGGTTGCGTCATACCTGATTGACCAATGAAAACAAGCAGGCCAGTCACATGGCAAACAGGATTGACTTTACTGTAAACAACTGTGGCCACCTCGGTGCGGTAGCGATGAGAACTGCTGTTTAACAGACGATTTTGTGGGTATGCAAGGGAATAATTAAATACTTTCTGTGTCTGTTTGAAGCGTAATGATTCCCGGACATGCTGATATATATAAGATTCTTGTAAGTTACGGATTAGTGAATCAGTTTGTCTTTTCAAAGTGACGGTCGAGAATTTGGAAAAGCGAGTTGTTTATCTTGTGTTTTTTCTCTACATTTAGGATGGCATATCAGTATTTCGATTGCTTTCTATAGATTCTAGACATTTTTTCTAATTTTGCAAGGTCACGACTATTGCAGAAAAGCTCAAAAAGATAACAAAAAATATAAATGTAAGTTTTGGAAAAAAAAAAAGTACAAGTATGAGCTTTTGAAAAAAGTCTAAACAGTAACCCCAAGTATCTGTGGAAGAAAACATGTCAGAAGCTTTGGCTGTCCAAGTTCACATCTCTTGTGAATGCCAGGGACTAATTTCCCTCCTGGTGCATCCCCTGGTGAAGTATTGTCAATTTGGCATATCACCAGTAAACCATTCAGATTCAGGATGTAATTCTAAACATACTATTACATATCCTATAATTGTTTATGCAACAATTGTGTTTTAGCAATTAAGACTATTTCACTTGTCCAAGGACAAGCAGATCTTAAAAATCCACTCGTCCATTATACTCTTCTACCATGTCGGACAAGTGGGGCGTGCTATTTCCACAGGCCTGCGTTGAAAGTTAGACAAAACATATAAAGGACTGTCTTTACAACAACACACTTTTGTTCACAAACGTTACACTGTTCCAGAGTGACAAAAGCATTATATCCTTGTATATTGCTAGTTGAAAGTATACAACAATCATATGAAACCCTGTCTTTCTCATGGCAGAGGATAACCGGGGAGGGGAAAAATTCAAAAGCTGTAGTTTTGACTTCAGCATTGACTCAGCAGTGCTATGGAGTGGGGGAGGGGGTTGATTCCCCAACCAATTTGGCCATGAAAATTTGTATTTACCTGCCAAGGCCGAGATTTTGAGTAGGGCTATTTGGCTTTAACCATACGAGTTACCCCACATTGCTGCAATACTCAGGCCTGTCAATACTCAGATCCCAACAAGCATAGAATATTCCATTTTGATGAAAAACATTTATAACAAAGTCATCAGCATGCGCGGATCCAGAAATTTTCATGAGAGGGGGTCCAACGAAAATGGTAATTTTTGGTCACAGACGAGGGGGGGGGGGGGGTCCAACCCACAAAAAATCCCGAAATTACCTTTTTTTAGGTAAAATTTTCAAATTCCAGGGGGGGTCCGGACCCCCGGTCCCCCCCTCTGGATCCGCGCATGATCAAGAATGTTGTACACATTTGTACTCATAAATGGGCAATGAAATTAATTAAGAATTGAAACCTGTTTGCATAAATACATGTGATCAAAGCTCTGTTCCACTGAAAGCTGGCAATAACATAGCATATTTCAGCTTTCAAGTGGTCAAATTAATATACTGCATCTATTTTACATATATTTGAAAGCGTCTTAAACAAATATTTAATACAACTGTGACGGGATAGCCTCCCTTGGTAAAATATGTTGGTGCAACGTATTAGCAGCATCTGGAATGCTAGTAATAAATGGGATAATGACAACTGCCGGACCAGAGTTGCCTTTCCCATGTAGTTCCCAGGCAAAGACTCGGGGCAAGTCTCCTCAGAGGGGGGAGTAATGTGACGGGATAGCCTCCCTTGGTAAAATATGTTGGTGCAACGTATTAGCGGCATCTGGAATGCTAGTAATATGCAAAATAGAAATTCGAAACTTGGTGAAGCAAGTAAGTGTTGACTGTATATAGCGCAGTAAACCACCCTTTGTGGGTGAGCATGCTTTTCCACCAAAAGGTTTTGCTGTGGCATGGCTAGGCTGTTCGTTACACAACAAATGACTGATCGTCTTTAATATGTATAATATCACTAAGTGCCATTACTTTGTTCAATTATTGCAGTTAAACGATAAAATTCACTGCAGATATCAGCGAAACCACCGTCAATTTCCTGGACGTAACGATTACAAAAGATGAAGAGGGAAATCTAACCACTGACCTGTACACAAAGCCAACAGACTCACACCTTTATTTACAGTTCATTCCAACTAAAAAAGAACAAACATACTTACCTGTTAATTTTCTATCTATTTAAATTTCAACACTACCTACTACTTCCTACATAAATTCTACTTTCACTTTCATTTTATTTTTAGAACAATAACATCACGTGACTATTTTGATCCGTTTTTTAGTACTTCAGTAAAAAAATTCTCTTTGTAAAACGTCTTGAAAAAGGTAATCGTATTACGGTATTACCAAAACCGGTCGACAATAAAACCATCCAGTCCTGTCCATCCGTTGTTGGTTGTTAATTTCGTCATTACTCCTTCTCTATTCAATTATTGCAGTTGTTGGGCCATGTTGGCTCACTTCCGCTCCTCTACCTTTGAAAGTTCTACAAATGCCAGTATGGAAACATGTATTTTACGTCTCATCTAGACATGGCCATGTTTTGACAGGTTTGCTCTGTTTCAGTTACATCAAGTACTCTGAGGTGTGTGCCAATGTTGTACGGAATTGTTTAAAGCCAGAACTCAGGGCAGATGCTTTAAAATCACGAGGGGATCCATCAATCATCAAAGCCACAAAATGGGAAGGTGGGAAACCAGTAGGTGAGTGAAAAAAATTTCTGATTTTTTCTAATCAAAATAACTCATTACAGTCATTCGGTTTCTTTAATAAAAGAGCTACACTGTGATAGAACAAAGCATAATAATAAGGCTTTCTAAAACATGAACATTATGAAAACAAAGCTTAAGACTAAATGAAGTTATTACTTGGCATTAAATTTAATGCCCCTTACCCTCTGTTGTTTTGTTACATGTATTGCAGTTACATTATAGGAGCCGCGTTATGAGAAAAACAGATTTTTGCCTATGCGAAAACAAAGGCGCAGATCAGCTTCGTAACTGCGAAGCTGATCAGTGCCTTGGTTTTCGCTACTCTGATAGTACAATTTCTCTTTTTCTTAAATCCAAAATTTCAAGCTTCTAGCCTTTTTCTGTGACTGTACAGCTCTGTTTGTGTCAGACCTGGTCAGAAACCCTAAGACCAGTTTTCTCACAGCGTGGCCCATAGTGTTCTTGATTGTAATACATGTATTACTTAGTTAAGTGATCTCTTTCTCTTTCCGTCTTTTGTGTTTTTTTTTTTTTTTTTTGTTTTTTTCTTAGAATTTCAAAACTAAGTTTTAAATGCAAAAACATTTGCAAAATTTATTTTCTATACTCAGATTGGCCAAGAATGACACAGATAAACCTAAATTTTGGAGGCTGTTAAAACTTTCCTTTTTTTCTGAATCTGATCTAACAAAAAAAAGTTAAACATTTCAGTATTGATTTGTGACTGTTGAAGTTCTCTTGTAAAATCACATTATTTCTTTAGCATCAGGAGAAGCTGGGAATGCCAAATAGCACAGGGGTGAGCTATTATCATTGTGTGATATGCAATGGTGCTAAATGGCTTCATATGCTTTGAATGGAAATTTATGCTTTCTTGCTTTTCAGGATGCAGCATACTGCTTTTAATATTGAATATATGTATAACTCAATTTTGACCTCAAATGCGTCAAAAGATTGACGAGCCTACTAATTAGCATGTCAGTGTCACTGTGTAAGGATATTCAGATTGTAAGAGTACAAATGCTTACTGTTGCTGTATCCGAAGTGTAACAGAAAACCTGTGGCATTTCATACTAATTTACCTTTCACATGCTACTTCATAGGCTCGTTGATCTTTTGACATGTCTGAGGGCAAAATCGAGCTATAGTGAGAGCCTCGACACGAGAAAACCGGTCTTCGGGGTTTCCGACCAGGTCCGACACAAACCGGCCTGTACAAGCTCAGAAAAGAGCTAGAAGCTTGAAATTTCAGATTTTAGTAGAAGAGGAATTGTACTATCCGAGTAGCGAAAACAAAGGCGCTGATCAGCTTCGCGGTTACCGCGAAGCTGATCTGCGCCTTTGTTTTCGCCTAGGCAAAAATCCGGTTTTCTCATGATGCGGCTCGTGTGATTCTGACTTGCTTTTCTTTCTAGACAAGCCATTTCCTGTGAAATCCTACTTTTTGCATATACACAACAGATTTGCTTACATCCTGGCTTAAAGATCTATGCATGCTTATACATGTAATTTTTAGCTGCTTGTAGGACAGTATTTTATTTTATTTTATTTTTTTTTTTTTTTTTTATTTATTTTACTGTCTACTGAGTCAATCAATTTCTGACCATTACCTCAGGAGCTGTGGAAATGCAACTTGCTCAAGGCCGCGACCGAGGATCGAACCTGAGACCTGTGGGACCAGAGACCTACACTTTACCACTGCACCAGTCCGCTCCACCCCCAGTCTGCTCCACTATCTTTTCATTTTTATCGCACCTGCTTATAGCAGGGTGCAATATCGGAGTCCAAATTTCTGTCCGTCCGTCCGTTCGTCAACATTTACGTCGAAGTTTGGTTTTCTCGACATCAGAGATAGCTGCGAGTCTGAAACCTTGCATAGTAAATGTCCCTGACATACCCTTCAAGCACGCAAGGTTTCAGACTCGCAGCTATCTCTGATGTCGAGAAAACCAAACTTTGACGTAAATGTTGACAAAACTTCGAAGTAAAACTTTTCAAAGTCAGTGGACCATGAAATATAGGTCAAGGGCACCGGGTTAAGGTGTGTGCTTGAAGGGTATGTCAGGGACAATTTTTATGCAAGGTTTCAGACTCGCAGCTATCTCTGATTTCGAGAAAACCTTGCAACCCTGACATACCCTTCAAGCACACACCACAACCCGGTGCCCTTGACCTATATTACACGGTCCACTGACTTTGAAAAGTTTTACGTCAAATTTTTGTCAACATTTACGTCAAAGTTTGGTTTTCTCGACATTAGAGATAGCTGCGAGTCTGAAACCTTGCATAGTAATTGTCCTTGACATACCCTTCAAGCACACACCTTAACCCGGTGCCCTTGACCTATATTTCACGGTCCACTGACTTTGAAAATTTAAATGTCGAAGTTTGGCACCTTAACCCATCAGAGATAGCTGCGAGTCTGAAACCTTGCATAAAAATTGTCCTTGACATACCCTTCAAGCACGCACCTTAACTAGGTGCCCTTGACCTATATTTCATGGTCCACTGACTTTGAAAATTTTTACGTCGAAGTTTGGTTTTCTCGACATCAAAGATATCTGCGAGTCTGAAACCTTGCAGCATTGTAATTGTCCTTGACATGCCCTTCAAGCACGCACCTTGACTCGGTGCCCTTGAACTATATTTCACGGTCTATTGACTTTGCCCTATGCACAGTCAGGGACAAAACCTAAACAAGTTATAAAAAAAATAACTGAAACAAGTTATTAATACACTTTAAATGATCTCCCTTTCCAAGATGTTAGAGTTCACTTTTCTTGGATATTTTTTTCAGATCAAAAAATCACTTATATAAGTTATGCTTTTATTGGTAATTATGACAATATTAACTTGAATAGGTTATTAGTATCATTACCCCACTTGTCTTTGAAGTACCTGCGTACCACTTTTTAGACTATGCGTACTAAGAAATTATTTTGTAGTAGCTACATTAAAGTTACATCATCCTAGGAAAATTGTCTAGACATGTGCCAAAATTCTTGTAAGGTGGGAACAGATGTTTTAAAATCAGGGATTTTGCCATTCTGATGCCAAAAAAATGCATAAAAAACTGAAATTTTCAAAATCTTAATGGTATATACTAACTTTCAGCCATGTGAGTATAAAGCTCTCATCTTGCTGCATCTCCCATTAACATTTTAATTACGTAAAACCCTGCATATTTCAATTAAATTAAGAAAAACTTCACAGATTTTGACTGATGCAGGGAAAATGAAAAATAACTTGTTTCAGTTATTTTTTTTATAACTTGTTTAGGTTTTGTCCCTGACTGATGCAGGTGCGATATCGACCTCCGCGGAGTTCTTGTTTCTCACACTTTGCAACTCGTAATAACATTCTTCTGCTTAGCTTTAAAGGAGACGATAAATTCAAAAGACCAAACCCCAAACCGGCTCTTTCTCGTCTTGTAGAAGAGCTGAGTTACATACTAGATCTAAACATCTTAACTCATTTAAGCCTGGCGTCCCTTTTATGGGACATAGGCAAACAGGATAGCCCCAGATGTGACGCCGCAGAACGCGGCGTCCCATCTGGGGCTATTCTGTTTGCACAGAGAAATTTTATCGAAAAATGTGATGAAAGTTAAAAATCACTCATAACACCCCTAAAAATAAAATTGGACTCACCCAATTGATAATGATGGGAGAATCCATTCGTCAAATATGGGTTAATTGTTTGCTAAGGACATGATTTGAGTTGCTTCAAACTTGCTTCATGTAAACCTCTGCTGTTTGTAGTGTCTCCTTGATATGAGCCGTGACTCAAGAAAACCGGTCTTCGGGGTTTCCGACCAGGTGCGACGCAAACTGGCCTGTGCAGTCACAGAAGATGGTTAAAAGCTTGAAATTTTGTATTTAAGAAGAAGAGAAATTGTACTATTCGAGTGGCGAAAACAAAGGTATAGACAAAAATCCGGTTTTCTCATAACGCAGCTCATATTATGCACATTCTTGTGTATGTCATAGCTGACAATAAATGAGCCGCCCCATGGGAAAACCAACAATCTGCATAGGCGAAAACAAAGGCGCAGATCAGCTTCGCGATAACCGCGAAGCTGATCAACGCCTTTGTTTTCGCTACTCTGATAGTAAAATTCCTCCTCTACTTAACTCCAAAATTTCAAGCTTCAAGCCTGCTTCTGCAGCTGTACAGGCCGGTTTGTGTCAGACCTGTTCGGAAACCACATTGTTGGTTTTCCCACGAGGCGGCTCAAATAGTGGGAACCGACACTTTGTATTTCTCACTATATGATGACTTTTCTGTAGCACTTCATTATTTTGCTTAATTGTATTGCTTGACTTGCTTGACTTAGGTTTTTTTCTTATGTGTATAAACAGTACAAGCATCTTCAATTTTGTCGTGCAAGTTTATTTCTGACTACTTAAAAATGATTTACTAAACTGACTAATTTGTAATATACATGTACCTTATAATGCTTGGGTTACACACCTTTCATTGTTGTTTACCGATGTCCCTTGACAAAGGTAATGCACCAAAACTAGTTGGGAAAAAAAAAAGAAAATCAAATAAGTCAGTCTTGGAGTTTGATCTCTTTTTACCATAATACAGCTCTCATATATCTAGAATAAAAGATGAGTGTAAATTTTGATTTGCGGAAGTCTAAAAATTTATTTTATTTTAATTTTTTGGCTGTCTACATTAATGGTGAAATATGATGGGCATTGTTGGCCTTCATTAAATCATTATGACTGCCAAAAAGTTTAAACAATTTAATTTAGTGTTTTCAATTTATAACAGATAATAGCACATTGAACATTCAATCATGAAATGCCTGTTTTAAAAAAGCATCCCATTTATTCTATTTTCAGTACCAGCGAAGCATCATCATCAGCAAGTGGAATGACCTTGACCTTTGAGAGATTGTGGATCAGCATGGTGTGTGAAAGTGACAGACTGTTTAGTGCTAACATCAATAGAACAATTAAGGAGCATATTTGAGCCGCGACGCGAGAAAACCGGTCTTCGGGATTTCCGACCAAGTCCGACACAAACCGGGCTGTACAGTCTCAGAAACAGGCTAGAAGCTTGAAATTTCGGATATAAGAAGAAGAAGAAATATACTATCCGTGTAGTGAAAACAAAGGCGCTGATCAGCTTCGCGGTTACCGCGAAGCTGATCTGCACCTTTGTTTTCGCCAAGGCAAAAATCCCGTTTTCTCACGATGCGGCTCATTTCATGATAATTGAGAATTCTTTATGAAGGCATTTAAAGTTATGGGAAGCTAAGAACTTTTAAGAAGAATGACCTATAAAAGCACAATTGCCAAAGGTTAAAAAAATATTAGTTGTTGAAACTAATAAGAACCACCTAACTAATGAGTTACAACAATTAATATGTATTAAAATTTATGGATAAGTGATATGAAAGAGCCCTTAAATATCATCAATATGCCCCCTACAATGTTCTGCTGCACACCATGTTTGTGTGATTGTAGTTATTATGTGATAATATAATTAAAAAGTTACTGAGAAAAAAAAAATCTTTTTCCTTCATGATTCCTGAGATTGACATTTTACAATGAATAAGAGCTGTCGCAGGACAGCGTGCTCGACTGCTTCTGATCTTTGTCAAACATAAGGCCAAACCCGACCAGTAACCCAAAGCATTATGCTTATACATCTTTTTGCCTTGATGCAATAAGGCAAAATCACTGAACCATCAAAGTTAACTATAACTACCTTAAGATTTATAGTTATAGTTATAGTGTGTTCATATACCAACTGAGTGCCAAGACACAAGGCAAAATCACTGAACCATGAAATAAGGTCACACTGACCTATAAGTATTTCAGGGTCAAAGGTCTAGTGATACTTACTCATAATGTGAAAGAAATATGATCATATACCCATTCAGTGTTGAGATATAAAGCAAAATCACTGAACCATGAAATTAGGTCATAGTGACCTATAAGTATGCTTGGGTTAAAGGTCTGGTCATACTCATTCATAATCAGAAAGAAGTATGAAAAAATACCAACTGAGTGTCGAGATATAAGGCAAAATCACTGAACCGTGAAATTAGGTCATATTGACCTAGGACTACTTTAGGGTCAAAGGTCTTGTCATACGCAAATATAGTGTGAAAGAAGTTTGTTCATAAACCACTTGAGTGCCGAGATATAAGGCAAAGTCACTGAACCGTGAAATTAGGTCACAGTGACCTATAAGTATATTGGGGTCAAAGGTCTGGTCATACTCACTCATAATCTAAAAAAAGTATGAAAATATACTAATTGAGTGACAAGATATAAGGCAAAATCACTGAACCGTGAAATTAGGTCACAGTGACCTAGGACTACTTCAGGGTCAAAGGTCTTGTCATATGCAAACATACTTTGAAAGAAGTTTGTTCATAAACCATTTGGGTACTGAGATATCAGGCAAAATCACTGAACCGTGAAATTAGGTCACAGTGACCTATAAGTATATTGGGGTCAAAGGTCTGGTCATACTCACTCATAATCTGAAAAAAGTATGAAAATATACTAATTGAGTGTCAAGATATAAGGCAAAATCACTGAACCGTGAAATTAGGTCACAGTGACCTATAAGTATATTTGGGTCAAAGGTCTGGTCATACTCACTCATAATCTGAAAAAAGTATGAAAATATACTAATTGAGTGTCAAGATATAAGGCAAAATCACTGAACCGTGAAATTAGGTCACAGTGACCTATAAGTATATTGGGGTCAAAGGCCTGGTCGTACTCACTCATAATCTGAAAGAAGTAAGAAAATATACTAATTGAGTGTCAAGATATAAGGCAAAATCACTGAACCATGAAAAGTAGGTCAACCGACCCTTACCGTCATGACACACAAGTCAGTGTCACAAAGTCAAAAGATGAATGACCAACCATCTTCCTAAGTTGTTTCTATTAAGAAATAAAAAGAAAAAAAAATCGGGGAGTTCTAGATTTTGACCTCTAGCCCCGCCCCCCTGACTCCGACCCAGAGGTCCGACGTCATGGAACCTAAAGTGTATGAAGTATGAATGCTTTATGATAAGTTGTTGTCAAGATATGGACTCCTTGTTAAAGTTACACAGCAGAACATCTATTTTTTACAGTGTTCTAGTTTTTAACCTCCAGCCCCACCCCCAGGCATGGACCCAAAGATCCGATGCCATGAAATGAAACTCAACCCTACAGGGTACCTATGGTCCAAGTATGAAAGCCCTCTGATAAAAAGTTTTCAAGATATAGACTTCTAGAATACTATATCACAGAAAAGCCATTATTATTAATGGTGTTTTAGATTTTAACCTCTAGCCCCACCCCCTGGCATGGACCCAGGGATCTGATGCCATGGAATGAAAGCCGACCCTACAGGGTGTCAATGGCCCAAGTATCAATGCTTTCTGATGAGTGGTTGTCAAGATATGGACTTCTAGAAAACTTTAACACAAGAATTGCCATTTTTGAAGGTGTTCTAGATTTTAACCTCCAGCCCCACCCCCTGGCCTGGACCCAGGGGCCCGGTGCCATGGAATGAAAGCTAACCCTACAGGGTATCTATGGTCCAAGTATGAATGCTTTCTGATGAGTGGTTCTCAAGATATGGACTTCTAGAAAACTTTAACGCAAGTGTGACGGGAACGGGAACGGGAACGACCGGGGTGACTGCAATAGCTCTATGCACTTCGTGCAGTCGAGCTAAAAACAATATGACTAAGTCAGACTTGTTTTGCTAACCATAAAGCCTTACAAGTTTAAGCGTTTCCAAAACGCTTGCGATCTCTCAGCACTAATTTCACTGTATGACCACATAATTATAAACCCACGGCGATAACCACAGACCGAAAAGACTAGATGACAGCTCGGTTCAACGTGAGCTTTCATACCCGAGCCGACATGCGCTATTTGGTGTGACCCAATCGAAGCTGACTCGTCCAATCAAGTACGACGGAAGTCGGAAGTCGGTGGTCGATTAAGCCCCACGTTCTGATCTTGATCAACTATATATGCGATCTCCCAACGGGAGATCGCAATTAATATGAAGCCAAAACAGTTGTGAAGGAGTGCCTTCAGACCCTTTGTTTTGTGGTTCCAGTCAATGTTTTTCAGTCATGCCAGGACTGCTTCCTTGGTATTAATCAGATGTATTGATAGTACATGTATATGTACATCACTCAAGAACACAACCCAGGGCCAGTGGGGTTCAACAGGGCCCCCCCCCCTGACCTCCATATGGATTAAAAGTGTCGCACTAACCACAAGGCAACCAAGCTGTCAGCCTCTGTTTTGGAGCAAAAAGGAATTGTGTATACCTCCACCATATTGACTGTCAAACAGTAAGAAATGAGCCGCAGCATGGAATAACCAACAATCTGCATATGCGAAAACAAAGACGCAGATCAGCTTCGCGGTAACCGCAAAGCTGTAACCGCGAAGCTGATCAGCACCTTTGTTTCACTACAAGGATAGTACACTTCCTCTTCTTCTTAAATCCGAAATTTCAAGCGTCTAGCCTGCTTCTGTGACTGTGCAGCCTGATTTGTGTCGGACCTGTTCGGAAACCACATTGTTGGTTTTCCCACAAGGTGCCTCAAATAAAAGGTCCAGGAATAGATACAATTACATGTAATTTCAAAATCCAAATCCGGACACCAGACGGGAAAAATGCACAAAACAAGACATCACAAAAGTTTTAACATTAAAACACAATGACTCTTTCCCAGTGAGCTAGCCAATAAAACCAAAAACCATGTTGCCGAGCACAACAGAGGGGCAGACAGATGAAACAGACAAAATTAATCACACCAGAACCATCTTGGAACAGAAACTACTGGGGGGCTTAGATCGATTTTACAAGATGAGGATGATCAAAATTATGCACATATCAATGTCTTTCAGAGGGAGAGCGGTAGCATTACCATAGAGAAAGTACTAGGGTTTAATTCATCCTACCCTCCACCCCCCCCCCCTCCCATGGGTTAAAGTTTTGTGTCCAAAAAAAACCTTGTTTGGCCATATTTGCTATGTGATGTAATTTAGAATTTAAGGTTTACCCCTATGCTGTTATATATGCTCTGATTCACATACAGGGTGGAGATTTTAGTATCCTCGACACTCTTTTGGATAGAAATACTTTCAGGTGCATTTATCACTTAACGGATACTTAAATTATGTAGCCTATCCCATGTACTAAGACTTAGTTTAAACTAAATCTTAAAAAGAAAATCAGTAAGAACCATGAAAGCGTGTACATCTGGAACTCTCTGTAACATGGTTCTTTTGGATATAACACTGGTCATTGTTGGACCCCAATTGACCATTTTGAACTATTTTTGCAATACGTCTTATCATATATCACAAGATTGGATAGCCAACATGAACATGGAAATAGGCTTGGACCCCAACAATTGAGTGCTATAAATATGTTGTGGTGTATTAATATTTTATTACCGGTATCACACACTCTTTTTGTAGGGTGATATGTAGGAGTTAAACTTTCGGCCTGTGAACAATGTTGACTGGATAAAGTCTAATCTAGTTTTGTTTCTTAGCCTACCTTGAAGTTTTGAACCTTGGAATGAAGCGATTATGAATATATAGGGCGAAACGTCAAGAGAGGTTTACGTTCTGGCCTCTAGTAAACTGCATGTGTCCATAAGAAAGGTTGATCAATGGTAAAGCACATGCATGATCATTGAAATAGGATGATAAGTATATGTGACTAAAATAATGTTTGCCATATGGGCAAATTCAACCTGTCAGAGTGCTATCGTCATTTTCTTCAACAGATCTACAAAAAAGACTTCTTGTAGCTGGATTTGATGCAATCAAATTACTGTGCAGAGTGCCTTTGTATCAAATGCCAATGGTAGTAAAACAAGAAACATTAAATCCTATAAAATGCTGTTATAATACCAGACTGAAGATACTATTTTTTAGTTCGTCTGTACGAAAGTACAGGAAGAGCTACTGCAATCACCCCGGCGTCGGCGTTTGCATTCGCGTTGCTCAAATGTTTAAGTTTTGGGTGAAAGTTTTTATAAGGCTATATCTCTTGAACATGGTGATGGATCAAGCTGATACTTTGCATGTTAGTAGATATTGGTCTGAAGTTTTATGCAGTACCATCATGACCCACCATGAGTGACCTTGAGGTCAAGGTCACGTACCTAGAAACTTTGTGTTAAAGATTTTGGTTAAAGTTTTAAAAGTCTATATCTCTTGAACATGTTGATGGATCAAATCAATACTTTGCATGTGAGTAGATATTGGTCTGAAGTTTTCTGCAGTACCATCATGACCTACCCTGGTCGACCTTAAGGTCATGGTCACGGACTTAGAAATTTTGTGTTAAAGTTTTTGGTTAAAGTATTTATAAGTCTAAATCTCTTGAACATATTAATGGATCAAGATGATACTTTGCAAGGTGGTAGATATTGGTCTGAAGTTTTATGCAATAGCACCATGGCCCACCCTGGGTGACCTTGAGGTCAAGTTCACAGACTTATAAGTATAAAAATTTTGTCTTGAACATGTACATATATCAAGTTGATACTTTGCATGTTTGTAGATATTGGTCTGAAGTTTTATGCTGTACCAGCACGACCCACCTGAGTGACCTTGAGGTCAAGGTCATGGGTAATAGATTTTGATAGATTTTGTGGCAAAGCACAAGTCAGGCGAGCTACAGTGTCCTGCGACAGCTCTTATTCCATCAAGGCAAGTGCTGGCTTTTATGTATAAACAACTAAGTCCTGGCCAAGGTCATTTACCTTAGGCCTAAATGAAATATATGTGTGGTTCCTGTTTCATGCCCCAAAAAATTGGGGTAGGCAGGGATGTCATTAAGAGCCAGCAGTCGGCAAAAATAGCCATGTACTTTTCATTTTTTCAAGATTTTAGCCGGCTACTTTTAACTGTTTAAACAATAATGAATGTCAATTTTGCCTGTTTATCTGTAATTTCTGCCACCTCCTCAAAATCGTAGTGAAAACCCTGGTAGGTAGATAGGGAACTTATTAATTTAGTCAAAACAATCAACGCAGAAAATGGCTTCAAAATCGGAAAATATGGCTATTTTTAGTTGTTTATCTCTCCAAAGACCATTTTAGTGCTTAGGGTAGGGTGAAAAGTTAGGGTAGGTAGGGAAACCGGAACCACACATATAAATCATTTAGGCCTTACATTCTTGGGTTGCCTAGCTACCTTAAATGTGGCACCATGGTAATCTTTTGGAAGAACATTTGAAAGCCTATATTAACTAGAATTGTCACAGAATCTTGACTATAGTCCCGCTTCTGAGCTTTGTTGCAGGGAAAGAAAAACGATGATGGGTAACAATCCCAAGCAAGATCTTGTGAATGTTGAGGTACACACAAAATTTAGTCAAATTCTGTCAATTTGTTTTAAAAGATATTGAGCGGAAACAAAATTCTGATATCATTCATGGGCCACAACTCTATCAAAAATTTTGCGAAAAATGACGAGTAAAAATCCAAAGCTAGATCTTGTCAATTTGATGTGTATACAAAATTTGTTCTGATTCAGTCCATTTGTTTTCAAAATATTGAGCTGAAAAAAAATCTATGACATCAATCAAGGGCTGTAACTTCGTCAAAATTTTACAAAAAATGATGGGCAACAATCCTAAGCTAGATCTTGTCAATGTTTATGTGCATAAAAAATTTGGTAAGACTGTCAATTTGCTCCCAAGATGAAATGAAATTCTGTTGACAGGTAACAATCCCTGTAGCAAGATCTTTTCAATGTTGATGTGCATGCAAAATTTGTTCCCAAGATATTGAGCGGAAATGAAATTCTGAGAACAGGTAACAATCCCAAGCTAGATCTTGTCAATGTTGATGTGTATACAAAATTTGGTCTGATTCTGTGCATTTGTTTTCAAGATATTGAGCTGAAACAAATTTTAACATCCATCAAGGGCTGTAAAGTTCTGTCAAAATTTTACGATACCAACTGTCTAGGTGGTGTCTAAAACCATGTAAGGGCAGTTCTCCATGTTCGGTCAGGAAATACCCTGCGAAACTAGGCCAGAGTTTTTTTTATTTTCTGGTTTAGATTTTTTTGGGAAAAGTCCTGATATGGAGTAAAATAAAAAACCCAAAACTTTTGAATCAGTCTAAATAAAATACTCGTGTCATTTTTTTTTTTTTTTTTTTTTTTTTTTTTTTTATTTCTCACGATACCTTAAAATGACCTATGTGAATATGATTAAAGAATGTCAAAAAAAATATATCAAAAGGCAGTCATTCTTCCAAGATAATAGCACAATTTGGGTCTTAAAGTGATTAGGCCTACATACATAAACTGTTTGTTAAGCTAAAATGCAAAAAGAAGTAAATTATTTATCTAATTTTTGATCAATTTGGGATAGATGGAAGGAGAAAATAAAATAGAGAAAAGAAAATTCGAGGGAGGGGGTCCTGGGGATCTGTAAACCAGAAGATAAAAAAAAAATCTGGCCCTACCACTCCCAGAAGGTGACTCAAACTGACGATGATACATACCGATGCAGGCCCCCTAGGAACAAATGGTTACTCTTATTAATCATTTTCATTATTGGCCTTGCCAACTTGCCAGTACATGTAAAATATTTTGCCAACTTGTGAAATAGTGTCATTTGGCGTGTTACCAGTAATTTGGCAGTAAAGCTTAGTCAGAAACCAAACAATGCTACTTAGCTATATGGGTGTCCCCTGCTACTTAGCTATATGGGTGTCCCCAGTAATGCGAATGAATAACCAGAGGACCAATGGTCCTGTAAACGCTCACCTGAAACCTGAGATATATACTAATAAACTTGCATGACTAGAATTGTAATATTCATGTATACATATAATCCCAGGGCCGGGTAAGAGCAACCCCTGGAGTCAATTTCTTTTTCATATCATAAAACTTCAGACCATTTGCCAATTAACTGCAAGTTTTGTCCTTCAAATGACATTTTAACAATTATCCCCATTCAAATGCATGGGGGACCTAAGTTGACCTTGCCGTAAAATAGGTCAAGGTCACCCAAGGGTCATGATTTATATAAACTTTGTAGAGTTTCATTGCCTGATGCTTCATGCCAAGTTTCAAAATCATAGGCCTTTTGGTTCTGGAGAAGAAGATTTTTGAAGGTTTTTGCTATTTATAGCCATGGCGGCCATCTTGGTCATGTGACATTGACCATTTATATAAACTTTCATTCCCACCTCCTAACACTGCTCCTCATAAAGTTTGGCTTTGATTGGCCAAGCAGTTTCAGAGAAGAAGATCTTTGAATATCGCTGTAATGTAATTTTTTCAGAATCATCAATCTTAAGTCCATTTACCCATTTCCTGCAAGTTTTTCCCTACAAATGAAATTTTAACACTTTTCCCCATTCAAATGCATGAGTGACCTATGTTGACCTTGCCGTAAAATAAGTCAAGGTCATCCCAGGGTCATGATTTATATAAACTTTGTAGAGCTCCAGTCACTGATGCTTCACACCAAGTTTCAAAACCATTGGCCTTCTGGTTCTGGAGAAGAAGATTTTTAAAGGTTTTTTCTATTTATAGCCATGGCAGCCATCTTGGTCATGTGACCTTGACCATTTATATAAACTTTCTTTCCCCTTCCCAAGGATGCTCCATATGAAGTTTGGCTTTGATTGGCCAAGCGGTTTCAGGGGAGAAGATGTTTCATTATTATGGAAATATACATGTATATAGCCCCGGGGCAGGGGAAGACAACCCCCAGGGGCTAAAATTTTCCATTAACATTAATCTTCTGTCCATTTGCCTATTCCCAGTAAGTTTTACCCATTAAATAGCATTTTACCATTTTTTCCCATTCAAATGCATTGGCTACCTAAGTTGACCTTGCCGTAAAATAGGTCAAGGTCATCCTAGGGTCATGATTTATATAAACTATGATGGGCCTACGTCCTTGATGCTACATACCAAGTTTCGTGGAAATCCGCCCACTGGTTATGGAGAAGAAGATTTTTAAAGGTTTTTGCTATTTATAGCCATGGCGGCCATCTTGGTCATGTGACCTGGACCATTTATATAAACTTTCGTTCCCCCTTCCTAAGGATGCTCCACATGAAGTTTGGCTTTGATTGGCCAAGCGGTTTCAGAGGAGAAGATCTTTGAAATTGTGGACGACGGACGACGGACGGACGACGACGGACGGACGCCGGAGCATGGGTATACTATAAGCTCACCTGTGAGCCTTCGGCTCAGGTGAGCTAAAAATATGAAAAAGGTAGTAAATCAATATCTGAATCTGAATCTGAATAGTTTACTGGTGACATGCCAAATGACATTATTTCACCAGGGGGCATTATTTCACCAGGGATGGGAGAACCCAAAATAAATTTTAGCCAAACATGTACAGTAAAATGTCTAGTTCCGCAAACACTTCTCGTCGTCGGGGTATCCTGGCATTACTACTGCATATATCAACCAGAGGACCAATGGTCCTGTAAACGCTCACCTGAGACCTGAGATATATACATGTACCAATAAACTTGTTACGACTAGAATGGTACAATGCATGTATATAACCCTAGGGCAGGTATATAACCCTAGGGCAGGGTCAGAATAACTCCTGGAGTCAATGTCTTTCAAATCATAAAAATTCAGTCCATTTGCCAATTAACTGCAAGTTTTGTCCTTCAAATGACATTTTAACAATTTTCTCCATTCAAATGCATGGACGATCTAAGTTGACCTTGCTGTGAAATAGTTCAAGGTCATCCCAGTGTCATGATTTATACAAATTTTGTAGACCTCTGTTCCTTAATGCTTCATGCCAAGTTTCAAAATCATAGGCCTTCTGGTTCTGAAGAAGAAGATTTTTAAAAATATTTGCTATTTATAGCCATGGCGGCCATCTTGGTCATGTGACCTTGACCATTTATATACACTTTCATTTCCTCTTCCTAAGGATGCTCCACATAAAGTTTGGCTTTGATTGGCAAAGCAGTTTCTGAGAAAAAGCTGTTTGAATATTATGGTCATCTACATGTATATCGCTCCGGGGCAGGGGCAGACAACCCCTGGGCCTTAAATATTTTCATAAGCATAAATCTTCTGTCCATTTGCTCATTCCTAGCAAGTTTTCTGCCATTACATGACATTTTCCTATTTTTTCCCATTCAAATGCATGGGCCAGCTAAGTTGACCTTGCCATAAAATAGGTCGAGGTCATCCCAGGGTCATGATTTATATAAACTTTGTAGAGCATCATTCCCAGATGCTTCATACCAAGTTTCAAAATCATAGGCCTTCTGGTTCTGAAGAAGAAGATTTTAAAAATTTTTTGCTATTTATAGCCATGGCGGCCATCTTGGTCATGTGACCTTGACCATTTATACAAACTTTCTTTCCCTCTTCCTAAGGATGCTCTACAAAAAGTTTGGCTTTGATTGGCCTAGTGGTTTCAGAGAAGATGTTTCAATATTATGGTCATATACATATAGCCCCGGGGCAGGGGCAGACAACCCCCTGGGCCAAAATTATTTTCTTAAACATTAATCTTCTGTCCATTTGCTCATTTCTAGCAAGTTTTCTGCCATTTAATTACATTTTCCTATTTTTTCCCATTCCAATGCATGGGAGACCTAAGTTGACCTTGCCGTAAAATAGGTCAAGGTCATCCCAGGGTCATGATTTATATAAACTTTGTAGAGCTCCATTCCCAGATGCTTCACACCAAGTTTCAAAATCATAGGCCTTCTGGTTCTGAAGAAGAAGATTTTTAAACGTTTTTGCTATTTATAGCAATGGCGGCCATCTTGGTCATGTGACCTTGACCATTTATATAAACTTTCGTTCCCCCTTCCCAAGGATGCTTTACATGAAGTTTGGCTTTGATTGGCATAGCGGTTTCAGAGAAGATGTTTGAATATTATGGTCATATACATAAATATAGCCCCGGGGCAGGGGCAGACAACCCCCCAGGGGCTAAAATTGTCCATTAACATTAATCTTCTGTCCATTTACCTATTCCCAGTAAGTTTTACCCATTAAATAGCATTTTACCATTTTTTCCTATTCAAATGCATTGGTGACCTAAGTTGACCTTGTCGTAAAATACGTCAAGGTCATCCTAGGGTCATGATTTATATAAACTATGATGGGCCCGCGTCCCCAATGCTACATACCAAGTTTCGTGGAAATCGGCCCACTGGTTCTGGAGAAGAAGATTTTTAAAGGTTTTTGCTATTTATAGCCATGGCGGCCATCTTGGTCATGTGACCTTGACCATTTATATAAACTTTCGTTCCCCCTTCCCAAGGATGCTTTACATGAAGTTTGGCTTTGATTGGCATAGCGGTTTCAGAGAAGAAAATGTTTGAATATTATGGTCATATACATTAATATAGCCCCGGGGCAGGGGCAGACAACCCCCCAGGGGCTAAAATTGTCCATTAACATTAATCTTCTGTCCATTTACCTATTCCCAGTAAGTTTTACCCATTAAATAGCATTTTACCATTTTTTCCTATTCAAATGCATTGGTGACCTAAGTTGACCTTGTCGTAAAATAGGTCAAGGTCATCCTAGGGTCATGATTTATATAAACTACGATGGGCCCGCGTCCCCAATGCTACATACCAAGTTTCGTGGAAATCGGCCCACTGGTTCTGGAGAAGAAGATTTTTAAAGGTTTTTGCTATTTATAGCCATGGCGGCCATCTTGGTCATGTGACCTGGACCATTTATATAAACTTTCGTTCCCCCTTCCTAAGGATGCTCCACATGAAGTTTGGCTTTGATTGGCCAAGCGGTTTCAGAGGAGAAGATCTTTGAAATTGTGGACGACGGACGGACGGACGGACGGACGACGACGGACGGACGCCGGAGCATGGGTATACTATAAGCTCACCTGTGAGCCTTCGGCTCAGGTGAGCTAAAAATAGTTTGGCATGAGCATATCAACAAATCTATATCCTTTCACATGCAGATTAGGTTTTTGAATTCGCGTCTTCCTTTTTGATTCTGGAAGCATAAATGTAGGGGCACCAGCTGTTGTTAGATCCGCAAACCTGTGTCTAGTTCCGCAAACGTTATTAGGTCAGTGAAATAAACATGTACAGAAGAGTTGCAAACTGCCTTTTGTGCATAAACTAGTCAAAGGAAGCTATAATGGGGTGCATTATGTATTTTCTTTCTCAAATAACTCATAGGATATAGAAAAAAAATCAATGAACCATGTTAAACTTTCAACGTTATTACAACGTTCGCAAAATTCCGTCTCAGAAACCGAAGCTATCGCAATATAAATTTTCACGAGATAACTTTGATAGCATCGCCTTTTGGGTACAATAGTTACAAAAGTGTGACAGTATTGCCGACTTTGAGTTCTGAACATGCCAGAAACACACATGCTTATCACCATCTTTCCTTATACTAAATTGTAAATTATTGTTGTATAAGACAATATTATCAGCATGTGCCTGGGCAATATGATGAGTTTTTGTTACACTACTTGTTGCTGTATGTAAACGACTACCTCTTGACATTTAAGAAGATATGTTTGATATTTCAAACCGAGAGGGACTTACAAAGATGCGCCCAACATTCCACATACGCTGACGTGAAATTGCATGTGACAGAACAACTTACGTTCGCTTGAATCTCAATTTTCAGTCCCTAATTTTGACACTAACAACAGTTCTAGTAATTTAGGAGCCTCGTTTTTCGTTGATTTGGGGTTTAACAGCCCACCAACAGCTAAGGTCATAAGGGGACGGGACCTAAATAATGGCCAAATCAAAGTACTCATACCTATTGTGCACAAGTCATTTTTTGTTTTTCAAAATTAATTACGTTTATAAAATACAAATAAATTTGTTCAGCATTAAGTATACACATGCATATAGCCTACAATAATATATATATACATGTATTATGGTTTATGCTCTTTATTTAATTCGTAAATGTATCTTAGTACACTTATAAGCAGATATTCAAGCCCCCACCCCATTGTGTTGTACATTAGAACAGCTCCAATTAACCAAGCTGCCATCAGTCTCCGGGGCTGCTCTTTACTCCCCCCTCCCGCTGCTCATCACCACGTCTCGACACTTATGACATTCCATCATTTTTCTAGAAGTCCCATAAACTAGCAGCATTGTCCTAACATGACCACAGCTGTTGTCTGGGACGTCAATTAGTTGTGTTTCAACCGCATCAACTAAACGTACTGATTTTAGCAAGGTGAAAACGAGTTTGCGGAACTAACAACACACCTTGCTTATGTTTGACATGGAATAATTTTTACAGCGTTTGCATATTTTCTATTCATTTTCATGAGTGCATACCTGATAAATTTGTCTTTCAGTCTAGCCGATTTAATTTCTTGTGACACGCCGTGTGTACCAGTATTACGTCATTGATCGGGTGTCATAAAATATCAGACTCGCTAAAAGCGACTTAAAATAGATGTGTAAATTACCTCAACTTCTTTTGTCGTAGATATTTATCAGATATTGTAATATTTTGAAAAAAATGTTTTCGCTAATCGAAAGAGGAGTGAAAATGGATTATAACCCACCATAAACTTATTTTTTGTTCGTAAGGTAAGGCATGTTGAAAAGCGACTGAAAGTAGGACTTTGCTAAACTAACAACTTCGCTAAACTAACACTTTAACTGTATTGATGTAAGAAAAATATAGGGCATGTTGGGATGACGTCATACAGGTAAGTTTGTTCATTCGGCGGAGGTACATGACTCGGTGTTTATCGCTATGCCATACCAAATTTGGAGCGCAAAATATGGAATCAAAATGAAATTTTTCCATCAAAGCATTGCATATTCTATTAGATTTCCGGATATAATTTATTCCAATGTAAGGAATGCGTAATATTTTGGTCAAATTATGGTTTTATTAGCGTCTGAAAGTAGTAAACGCATAGCGATAATGACCGAGGTTACCACCTCCACCGAATGAAGAAAATAGCGGGAAAGGTGACCGATATTGATTTTATTTCACGGAAGAGTACCTTGCCGACATGCCGTGCATTTTTTTTTATCAGTATACAAACAAATTCATTTATGTACATTACCAAGGTATTCCTGTTCTTGAGTAAGCATCAGAACTCTCTCTAAATGGTTTACCATTGACTGAACCACCAGGCATTTTTCACTCAAAATTATAAATAACAGAAACTGTTGTCTGGATCTTTTACATGGATCTATTGTTTACTTGCGCACCGGTCAGAAGTATCCAAGATGGCCACCGAACTACTCGGGTTTGTTATTTTCTAAAAAGTTTTATTCTGTAAAATTCCTGTGTATTTTAAGCTTTAATTTTGTTGGAATAGTTCAAATATACTCTTTTGTTTCTTTACAGAAAGGCGAATGACGAGTTTGTCAACGAAAACTATGAGAAAGCCCTAGAGGTAATTCTAGAATTTTCTGCAGTTTTAGCAGTTTCCGATTGGTACTTAAATTCGTACTGCTTCTGTGAATGCTTGCTAAGTATCAACACAGCACTGGCTTCTTGTGCTAGAGGTCCCGGGTTCGATCCCCACCGGTGGCGAGGAAAATTTGTTGGTCCGAACACGCTTCCCTTCATGTCATTTGCAGGAATGACATGATACAGTGCACCGTCCTTCGAATCGGGAAGTTAACTGGAGGCCCCCTGTGCAGAGACAGTCATCCTCAGTGCAGGTTAAAAATCCCTACACAGGTTCTATCCTCATGCATGTAGGCTCGATCATTCTACAAAACAATAGAGTGTACAATGTACACCTCCCAAGAATAATCAGAAGTTGATTGATGGGAGTAACAAGAAAACAACAAAGCAGATGGTGTTTCACAAGAAAAGTCTCTGATTTCCTGCTTAAATGCATAGTTTCTGTGAGTTTAACTCATTCAGCTTACACATTTGCACTCATTTTGTGGGCCCTGGGCTCAGCCAGTCGGAAAGCAGCTACCTTCAAAGCGCACATGGTGACATCAAGGTGCGTGCTGCACCATGACGTCAAGGTCAAGTTTGGAGACACCCACCAAATGTCAACCATATGTCATCTTTCTTTCTTCAATCAGTATTTTTTTTTATTTTTATCAAATCGAACCATCGAGGTCTGCAACGGAATGTAGTGGAGTGAGGTTTCGCATCTTCTGAACCTACAGAGTGTCACTTTTGTTTATAAAGTCAGACTGAATTTCAAAACCTTTACAGTCATTGCACTTGCACTAAGAGCTTCTACTGCAACAAAAATATATGTATCCTTAACAGCTAAACAGGGTTGCCACGTGTCAGGGAAAAGTAAGGGAAATTTAAATTTTTTCAAGGTCAGAGAATTGTCAGGAAATTTTGCAAACTGTCAGGGAAATTTGGAATTGTTGGTATGTCAGGGAATTTTGAAAATACCAGATTAAAGTCGAGTTATTGAGTGAATTCATCATCAATCCATCAGTGGTTGTGGGCCAGTCATGGGTCAGATAGTGTCTGGATGTGTATCTTATGTTTACCGGTAATTAAGATTAGTGTGGTAAAGTACTTTATGACTTTCCAAGTTTTAAGAAATGTCTGATTTAGCTGTCATGAAAGACCGCACACTGTGTATATCATTGTCTGGGAAATTCTAAATTCTGTCAGGGAAATGTCAGGGAATTTTGTTTCCGCCTGAGCGTAGCAACCCTGTTAAAAGATACCTATCTGTCTTTATGTATCTTCCTAGGTCAACCTGGTACCACCCTATTATATTGCAAGTGACGACTGACAGCTCACAGTACGATAATCCAAGATTTCTCTGATATTAAAATAGCCTTCTATTAGTTTCGACTGGGGGTCATTGACCTTTTATGGGTTTGCAGCCAGAGAAGACTCGGGTTACCAGTACAAGTATGAAGTTGGTATTGCACAAGCCCATGAACTACTGCCTATATTATTGCCCTAAAAAGCGGATGCTCATGCATGATGATGAATGATATAAAAATGTTTGCCATGTTCTTGTTTTCAGTTATACACAGAAGCTCTAGAGCTTGAAAAAAGAGATGACATATACTGTAACAGAGCCCAAGCCAGAATAAAACTAGAGAAGTATAAAGGTACAAATGTGCATACATATATAGTGAATGCTTTAGCATGTGACAGTATATAGAGCGAAATCTTAAATCATTCAGGCTACCAGCACTTTCAGGTAGTCCAATCCATCTTGTTTCAAATACTAGAGTTCAAGGTTTAACATTCCTCTATCACAGTTAAAATTAATCTCATAAATGTTTAAAAAAAATGCTAACATTTTAACATTTATTAGCAGAACAAATTACAGGCTTTGATGATCTAAACCTGAATAATTTATTTGGACCAATTCAGCATTTATTAGCTGTTTGAATTTAATGCTTAGCTGAGTGGAGTAAAAAAAAAAAGTTTTATAACCTCGGAGCCTGGTTTCTCCGATCTGTCACAGTCCAACAAGACAACTTTGTTTTGTCTGACATAATGAATCTTTAAACAAGCTTATTATGTACAGTACACATATGAGCCGCCTCGTGGGAAAACAAACAATGTGGTTTCCGACCAGGTCTGACATAAATCAGGCTGTACAGTCACTAGAAGCTTGAAATTTCGGATTTGAGTAGAAGAGGAATTGTACTATCCGTGCAGCAAAAACAAAGGCGCTGATCAGCTTCGCGGTTACCGCGAAGCTGATCTGCGTCTTTGTTTTCGCCTATGCAGATTGTTGGTTTTCCCATGAGGCGGCTCATATTATAGTCTGATGGAAACTTAATTATTACATTTTTAATCAAATTATGAAATATATTTGAGCCATGTCAGGAGAAAACCAACATTTTGCATATACATGTTTGTGAAAACAAAGATGCAGTAACTGTGAAGCTGACCAGCGCCTTTGTTTTTTTTTACATGGGTAGTACAGTTCCTCTACCTCCTAAATCCAAAAGTTCCAGACTCTAGCCATCTTCTTTGCTTGTACAGCTCAGTTTGAGTCAGACCTTTGGGATTTCTTGTGATGCGGCTCATTTTATGTCATGCTGAGTTCATATTCTTTTCAGAGGCTGCAGACGATTGTAATGAGGCTCTCTCTTTGAACCAAAATAATTTCAAAGCACTTTTCAGGAAAGGGTAAGAATTAATATGTGCCTTATACATGTACATGTACTTATATTGAATATATTTTATAATTCATGGCTAAAAGAAAAATAGAAAAAAGATGTCAATTGTAATTTACACA
This sequence comes from Rugalucina vietnamica, assembly GCA_964017185.1. Classification (NCBI taxonomy): domain Eukaryota; kingdom Metazoa; phylum Mollusca; class Bivalvia; order Lucinida; family Lucinidae; genus Rugalucina; species Rugalucina vietnamica. The sequence goes on along the minus strand of OZ024869.1, from coordinate 85,763,062 downwards.
AAACCAGCACCTTTAAATTTTCAAAGTATCAGCAGCCTAATGAAGTTGTTTGGAAATCTGCCTGCAAGGCTCCTACATTTAAATCAAATATGTCACATTTGCATTAAATTAAAAAAAAAAAAAAATAATAACACCGATAAAGACATTAGTTTAGAACTGCCGACTGCTGTTTATAAAATTGATGATTTAATATAGTAGAAATGCAGATGTTACACGGATAAAGACATTAGTTTGGAACCGCCGACTGCTGTTTATAGTAGAAATGCAGATGTTTTGCAAAAACATCTAAAGACTAGAAGAAGTTAAGTTTGAAAGATAATTTAAGTAGATAACAAATTCATGAATATAAGCCTTATGGAGGTTTTGAAGCACTTTTGAAAATGCATGTAAATGTTTAGATCTATATTATATTTTTCAGGATTGCATTGTTCCACTTAAAAGATTACAAATCAGCCAAAGAAGCATTTACTCAAGGACAAACTATTGATCGTAAGTACCTTCTACATTGTATTTAAGTGCCATAAAAATAACTTTTTACACCCCTCCACACACACACAAAATATGTGGCAAAAAAGATGTAAACCAGCAGCCCAGCGCTGTTATATTCCAGAATGATCATTGATATGGTTTTTATCTGTTGAGTGGCTTGAGTGTGATCATGGATCATTCAGTCGGTTGGCCTACATTACAGGCCTCACTGACTATCAGAATTTTGTGTTCAGAACTGAAGTACAACTTTCTACAGCATAGCTGTGAGGGTGAAACCTTGCATCATTGACATGTTTTAAGCGCAGACCATATCCAGATGCCAGTAACCTACTTTTCATATTCATGATTTTTAAAAATGTACACAATCTATAGTTAAAGTGTCTTTCTTGTATTATTAATAGATGTAAGAGTTAATTCTTGCATAGTAGTCTTCCTTAACATTCACTCCATGACAGAATCATTGGCGCAGCGCAGATTAGAATCTCTGTTAGCTTTATAAAAAGAAATATGTCTAGAATTTATTTGGATTTAACTGCATTTTTCTTCCCATTTGCAGCAGCAGATGGAAATTTCCGCACTTGGATTAGAAAGTGTGAAGCAGAAATGGACGGTAAGTATGAGTATCGTCACTTGCGTGTGACAACAAAATTTATCTGATATTGCTATATATAACGTTTTATCATGTCAGAGGTAAAAAAGCAATTTAACGGACAGAAAGTCAGAACCTAGAAAACAAAGTGATGTTACAGAGTTGAACCTACAGTCCTAATAATTTACGAAAAGGGCCATGTTTAATTTTTCAGAATTTCCCCAATAAGTGGGGCAGTTTTCTCTCACATTCTTCCTGGTATATGAGCCTGTGCGTGAGAAAACCATTTGCGTTCCAGACAGGTCCGACACAAACTGGTCTGTACAGTCACAGAAGACGGCTAGAAGCTTGAAAGTTTGGATTTCAAAAGTAGAGGAATTGTGTAATATCCGTGTAGTGAAAACAAAGGCGCTGATCAGCTATGCGGTTACCGCCAAGCTCATCTGCATCTTTATTTTCGCTTGTGCAGATTGTTGGTTTTCTGACGCATTGGCTCTTGCAATTTGTATTCAAAATGACATATTAGAACTCATATTTGTAATTCTGTTTGCAGTATTAAAACAAGAAAACAGTGAAACGTCAGAGGTAAAAACTTATATTGTTATAGTAATGAATTAATAGAAATGCATAAGCAAACAGCAATCAGAACTGTTTATCAGTTTTGAAGCATTTTTATGCTGTTAACCAATTATGTTACCAATGTTTGGCTACTGTGGTTTAGAATTTGCTGTGCACTTCTACTACTCCAATTCTTTTTAAATCAAAGCCAACTTCTTTTTGTCTGACTTATCTTTTATCTTTGGGTACCTATGTTACGACAGCAAGGAGCTTGTGTATAAAGATGGAAATTTGTTCAAAGTTCAAGGCTTTAGCCACCATCTCCAGCATTACAGCCGTAGTAGTGTGTTTGTGTCATAGACCCAAAGACAAGACTCTGAAGTTTGTAAAGGCCAAAACTAATCCTTATTATATGAGCCGTGATGCAAGAAAAACGGTCTGCGGAGTTTCCAACCATGTCCAACACAATTCGGACTGACAATCACAGAAGGCGGCTAGAAGCTTGAAATTTTGGATTGAGGAAGTAGAGGAGGAATTGTACTAATCGTCAAGCGAAAACAAAGATGCTGATCAACTGTGCAGTTACTGCACAGTTGATCTGTGCCTTTGTTTTCGCATATGCATATTGATGGTTTTCTCATGAAGCGGCTCATATATGATTTGTCAGCCCACTTAGCTTCATTGCAGCTTAAGTGTATGGCACATTTTATTTTCTTCTATATCACTAAGGTTAAAATTGAAAGCTCAGGTGGTGATAATAAGACAGAGAACCAGAAGACAGAAACACAGACAACAAAAACCACAGAGACACCTAAAACAGTGCCAATGCCACCAAAAGAAAAGTTAAGGTCAGTAAAATTTCATATTCATCTTTTTCTTTGCAGATTTTCCTGCTAATCTCTTGGCAGCCTAAAAATTTCATTTGTGTTACAAAATGAAAAACATTGAGCTGAAAAAATGAAATATAAATTGCACATAGTATGGAAAGAATTATGTGAATGTAAGAAGTGAGCGGTATTGGTCTTGGATATAAAATACACCTCAATATGAACTGCCTCGTCCAATCAAAGATCAGACTCGGATCTGTTTAGGGTGAATTAACGTGTAGGAATATGTATCAGATTAGTGCATTTTTTAAGGTCAATTGCGGAAGAACTACACATGTTGATAAAGGAGTTCCGATTAAATACCCCTCAATTTAATATTTTATAAATAGGAATTTGTAGTTAAAAGAGGAAACCTTTTTGCTGTATATGAGCAGCATCATGAGAAAGCCAGCAATCTGCATATGCGAAAACAAAGATGCAGATCAGCTTTGCGGTAACCGCAAAGCTGATCAGCGCCTTTGTTTTCACTACACGGATAGTACAATTCCTATTCTTTCTAAATCCAAAATTTCAAGCTTCTGGCCATCTTCTTATACTGTACATGCCGGTTTGAGTCAGACCAGGTTGGAAACCACATTGTTGGTTTTCTCATGATGCGGCTCATATGTAAGCAATACCAATACCCAATATTGTAAATGTCTTGCTATCTTCTATGGCCACACTGCCTATTTTATGTTTGACCTGTAAGAAAACTCCACTTACATGCTTTCATATCTGTTCTCTATCACTGAGATATTTATCTTCCATTATGGTTTCATGTAGATATGACTGGTATCAAACTCAGACCCATGTGATAGTAACAATATTGTTGAAGAATGTAAAACAAGAAGACATGAACATTGACATACAGGAAAAATCAGTAAGTATTGTCTTTAGCCTTTGGTTAAAAAGCCTCCTTGGTGTAGTGGTTAAGTCACTCGCCTTGTAACCTGGGGGACAGTGGTGCAATCTTGGGCTTCCCCAGTCTGTTTGATGAGATTTGAGTCGCCTTGTGGGAAAACCAACAATCTGCATAGGTGAAAACAAAGGCGCAGATCAGCTTCGCGGTTACCGCGAAGCTGATCAGCGCCTTTGTTTTCGCTACTCAGATAATACAGTTCCTCTTCTACTTAAATCCGAAATTTCAAGAATCTAGCTCTTTTCTGTAACTGTACAGGTCGGTTTGTGTCTGACCAGGTCGGAAACCACATTGTTGGTTTTTCCACGAGGCAGCTCATTTGTCTCCCTATTACCTTACCTGTTGCTGCGATGTTATGTTTTGAGATAGGTTGTAGCTAGTTGGTGAGGACAACCTTTCTTCAGCTAGGTTTAGATTACATCTAAAATGATCAAATACATTTAGCAAACATTATAGTGCCGTTTTAAGTTATAATTGAGAAGAATTGTTAACCATTAGATCTCCCTGACCAGGGATAAAGGATAGGCCTTCGTATTGTGTTTTAATGCAAAAGCACATTTCTCATGACACCTCTCACAGTTTTGGCTTTATTTCAGTTGAGTGCCTGTATCAAACTTCCATCAGGCAGTGACTATACTCTGGAGTTGGACTTGTCTCACCCTATAAATCCTAACCAGTCAGTCACAAAACTGCTCAAATCAAAGGTAACTTCATACAGCACTACACAAATGCATACGAATGATAGATGAGCCGCCTCGTGGGAAAACCAACAATGTGGTTTCCGAACATGTCCGACACAAATCAGGCTGTACAGTCACAGAATATGGCTAGAGACTTGAAATTTCAGATTTAAGTAGAAGAGGAATTGTACTATCCGAGTAGCGAAAACAAAGGCGCTGATCAGCTTCGCGGTTACCGCGAAGCTGATCTGCGTCTTTGTTTTTGCCTATGCAGATTGTTGATTTTCCCATGGGGTGGCTCAGATTTTGCGTTGGTAGTTTAGAAATAAAATTTGCATTGACATGACATTGTCTCAATTTGACAAGGTTTGAACAAATACGGAAAGACCATAAAAAGATAATTTTGTTATATAAAAATCTTGAAAGAGTTAAGAAATAAATTCTGAATTGTATCTTTATATTGTTACATTCGGAAAACCTCTGGTCACTCAAATATTGGAAATCATTTAAAGGTAGAGAAACAGTGTAAACCCTAACCAGGTTGCTCTATTACTGGACTGCAAAACTGAAAATTAAAGATTTTTTTCTGCTATTCACAGATTGAGGTAAAATTAAAAAAGTGTGAGGAGATACAGTGGCAGAAGTTAGAAGGAGAAGAACCACAGAAACTGCTGAGAATTAAAGCAGATTGTAAGTAAATTAGCCTGTTTCCAACCAGGTCCGACACAAACCAGCCTGTACAGTCACAGAAGATGGTTAGAGACTGGAAATTTGTAAGTAAATTAGCCTGTTTCCAACCAGGTCCGACACAAACCGGCCGGTACAGTCACAGAAGATGGTTAGAGACTGGAAATTTTGTATTTAGAAAGTATAGGAATTGTACTATCCCTATAGCGAAAACAAAGACACAGATCAGCTTTGCAGTTACTGCGAAGCTGATCTGTGTCTTTGTTTTCGCCAATGCAGATTGCTGGTTTTCCCATGCGGCGGCTCAAATGGAATAACCTTCTGTAAGTTTGAAAATGTTTGCAAGAAAATAATTTTTGTAAATCTTTGCCTTGCGAATTTCAAGTTCTCGCTAATTAAGAATCACTATAAGCCCTAAATACTACAAGAATGCTCGTTCGTGAATTTAAGATTTTGCTAATACTACGGAAATAAAAAAAATTGTGAAATAAAAGTCACACGAAAATTTTCGGAGTTAACGGTATAATAAGTTGAACCTTCAATCAGCTTCATGAGAAAATCAATATTTGATGTTTCCTCATCCAGGTCCAAGACAAACTGGTATATATAGCCGTCGATTGGTAGAGGCTAGACTACATGTAGTGAAAAGGAAGGTGCTGATTTTCTCCAGGGCTACTGTACAGTTTATCTCATGACACAGCTCAGATTGTGATAAATCCAGTTCAGACAATATATAAATGGACAGCATCATGAGAAAGTGTGCTTTGTTAATGCGCAAATACAAAAACAGTACAGAACTAAAAATTTGTAACCACTTGCCTTCTAAAGTCTGTTTATGATCGTTTGGTCAGCACCAGTTTGGCATAATAACCTATAATTTTTCCCTACCACAGCTGATCCGAAGCAATATCCCAGTTCAAGCCATTATACTCGGAACTGGGACAAACTGGCTCTGGAGGTTGCGGAAGAGGAGAAAAATGAGAAGAAAGAAGGAGATGCTGCACTGAATGATCTCTTCCAGAAAATATATGCTGACGGGACGGATGAAACCAAAAAAGCCATGATGAAATCCTTTGTGAGTGGTATTTTGTTTGGTATTTATATCTTTTGAAGACAAAATGGAAAGAACCCAAGATGGGTACATTGGGTCTCTTCTATAAAGTTTGTTGTGGTCAGTTACAACACAAACTGCAGATATAGTGCCGGTAAAATTATGCTCGATTTATGTTCCAAAACATGCAATAAGAAATCAATTGTAAGCGATATTGCTTTGTGACAAGCCATGTCCTCTCTGACTTCAATTAATTTGTAAATGAGCCTATGCATGAGAAAACCAACAATGTGGGTTCTGACCAGGTCCGGCACAAACCGGGCTGTTCAGTCACAGAAGATGGTTAGAGGCTGGAAATTAGTGAAGCTGATCTGCGCCTTGTTTTCACCTATGCAGATTGTTGGTTTTCCCATGCAGCGGCTCAAATGTTATCAGCTCACCTGAGCCGAAGGCTCACAAGGTGAGCTTATAGGATGGCCATGCTCCGGTGTCCGTCCGTCGTTGTCGTCCGTTGTCGTCCGTCCGTCGTCCATCCACAATTTCACTGGGCCAATCAAAGCCAAACTTCATGTGGAGCATCCTTAGGAAGGGGGAACGAAAGTTTTTATAAATGATCCAGGTCACATGATCAAGATGGCCGCCATGCCCATATATGGTAAAAACCATAAAAAAATCTCCTTCTCTGGAACTGGTGGACCGATTTCAATGAAACTTGGTATGTAGCATCGGGGACTCTGGCCCATCATAGTTTATATAAATCATGACCTTGGGTTGACCTTGATCTATTTTACGGCAAGGTCAGTTTTGGTTACATAGGCTTTTCAATGGAAAAAAGTGAGAACAATGAATTTTTCAGGAAGTTTTGTAGCCATTGACCTGAATGTTGGTAGATACAGACAACATGTTGAGCTAATGAAGTGATGTGAGTATTAAAGGTCAGGGTCATTTCTTGACCTTGGCCAAAGGTCATTTACAAATTAAATGTTAAACTTAATTTTCTCAGTAACTGCTCAACCGATCAAAGCCAAATTTTTTATGTAGTATCCTTAGGATGGGGGAATGAAAGTTAATATAAATAGTCAAGGTCACATGACCAAGATGGCCGCCATGGCTATAAATAGATGGCCGCCATGGCTATAAATAGCAAAAACCTTTAAAAATCTTCTTCTCCAGAACCAGAAGGCCTATGATTTTGAAACTTGGCATGAAGCATCAGGGGAGGAGCTCTACAAAGTTTACAAAAATCATGACCCCGGGATGACCTTGACCTATTTTATGGCAAGGCCAGCATAGGTCACCCATGCATTTGAATGTGGAAAATTGTCAAAATGTCATTTGACGGGAAAAACTTTATGGAAATGGGCTAATGGACTGAATATTTGATTCTGAAAAAAAGGACCCCAGGGGTAGGTCTGCCCCCACGCCGGGGCAATATACATGTATATTACCATAATATTCAAAGATCTTTTTCTCTGAAACTGCTTGGTCAATCAAAGCCAAATGTCTTGTTGAGTATTCTTAGGAAGGGAGAATGAAAGTTTATATAAATGGTCAAGGTCACATGACCAAGATGGCCGCCATGGCTATAAATAGCAAAAAAAACTTTAAAAATCTTCTTCTCCAGAACCAGAAGGCCTATGATTTTGAAACTTGGCATGAAGCATCAGGGAGAGGAGCTCTACAAAGTTTATATAAATCATGACCTTCGGATGACCTTGACCTATTTTATGGCAAGGCCAGCATAGGTTGCCCATGCATTTGAATGGGGAAAGTTAGTAAAATGTGTCTTTGATTTTGAAACTTGGCCTGAAGCATCAATGAATACAGCTCTACAAAGTTTGTATAAATCATGACCCTGGGATGGCCTTGACCTGTTTTATGGCAATGTCAGCTTAGGTTGCATATCCCAGTTCTCAGGTGAGCCTTTACAGGACCATTGGTCCTCTTGTATTGTTTTGAGCTGAGGCAGTTCCAGTTTTTAACACAGTGTGCAGTTTTTCTTGTATACAAATAGCTATGTCCTCACATAAAGCAATTGAGTTTTCTCCATCGTGCAAACATGTCCGGGTAATATGAATACCCACTTAAACCCCACATTCGTATAGTAAAATTACGGTTTACAGGGCTTAACAATTTTTCTTATTTTTGCTCCAAAACATAGATTGTTTTGAGACGGTTCTAATTATAAACCCAAATATAATAAGCAAAAATAAGAAAAGTATCAATTTTTTTCGACTAAAATTTTCAGTTTTACGTGAAGAAATATTGTATGGGCATGTTGATGTAATCTATTTCAGTATGAATCTGGTGGTACAGTATTAAGTACAAACTGGGGTGAAGTGGGAAAAGAAAAGGTGGAGGTGAAACCCCCAGATGGAATGGAGTATAAGAAATGGGAAACCTGATGTGTTGACTATATGTGAGCCACATGTGAAGAAAATCTGCACAGCTGATCAGTGCATTGTTTTTGCTTTACGGAAAGAACAATTCCTCTACTTTCTAAATCTGAATTTTCAGCCTCCTAGCCTTCTTCTGTGACTGTAAAGGTCAGGGATGTCAGATCTGGACATTTGTGATAATTGAGCTGCATGTAGAGAAAACCAGGTCAGACAAAAACTGGCTTGTAGAGAGACAAAAACAAAACAAACTCACAAGAAAGCTGGCATATAAAGCCAAAGAAGATGCATAAAAATCAGGACCCAGTTGTTCAAAGCATCGTTAGCTTAACGATATCGTTAAGACATAAATTTGTTAAGCAAATATCATCTAAAGTAACAAATACACTGTTATTTTTTGTTGAAAAAATGTGAGAATCCTTTGCAGTGCAAAGGATTCTCACATTTTTTCAACAAAAAATAACAGTGTATTTGTAATATTAATGTTTGAAATTCTAACGAAACGTTAACTAACGACGTCGTTAGTTTTGAACAACTGGCCCCAGATTAATTTTAGAAAATATAAGACTGTGCTGTCTTCATAGCAAAAACAAATCAGGTGCTTGAATATGGTATGCAACTTATGCAAAACAGGTTTTCTCATGATTCAGCACAAGTGCGTGTTGCAGTGATAAAGAAACACCAAAGTTGAGAGTACTCATTAGAAATGCAAATACATGTAAACTTCAAATCTGCTCTTCCCAATAGAGAATGGATAAATTATCTTTAAATTGCCACTAAATTATGCACTGTATCTCTTCATCTGATTTTGTATGTCCGAGTGTGAATGTTGTTTGAATTGAAAACAGAATCTTCTTTAAAGCTAGATTGATCTAGATGAATTGAGCTGCGACACAAGAAAAACGGTCTTCGGTGTTTCCAACCAGCTGCGACACAAATCGGCCTGTACGGACACAGAAGCAGGCTAGAGGCTAGAAATTTTGGCTATAAGAAGAGGAATTGCACTATCTGAGTAGCGGAAACAAAGGCGCTGATCAGCTGTGCAGTTACTGCACAGCTGATCTGCGCCTTTGTTTTCGCATATGCAAAATTCAGATTTTCTCATGATGCGGTTCAATTAAGATTTATCAAGATAAAAGAACTGTGGTTTGGCAGATTCAAGATTACTTTTTAAGCTGCAGAGACAAACTAGGTTTATTTCATAATTAAACAACAATGGTTTATGCTAGCCTTTTGTTATTCAGTAGTTTTGCAGAACCCTCGTCATTTATATTAATTTATTTTTATTTGTTTTCCTGCTTTGTATCCATGGTAAACAGCTCAGGGGCACATTGTTCAAAATTTACGACATTGTTAGTTAACGATTTGTTAAAATTTCAAACTTGAATATTACAAATACCCTGTTATTTTTTGTTGATAAAATTTGAGAAGCCTTTGCAATGCACATTTTATCGACAAAAAATAACAGTGTATTTGCTTATGTAGTCGGCATGTATTTAACGAGTTGAGGTCTTAATGATGACGTTAAACTAACAAAGTTTTGAACAACTGGCCCCAGGAAATTAAGGAACAATCAATTATCCTGACCATACTTTCTTAGCCAGGCTTGGTTCATATTGTTAAAAGATAAGATTGGCTGCTTGTGCTTCCAGGCAAAGCTAATTACTAATTACTGTAAGTTTCGAAATATTCGTGAGAAGTTAATTTTCACAAATATTCATGAATTCAGTGCCTTTGGTTGCCCAGGAAAAGTGGTTTAGTCTTACCATCCATATATAAGCCTTATCTGTTTACTTGGGTGGTTATATTTAATAGCATATTTCGGATGTCATGACATCTCTTTGTTGTGTAGAAGTAAAATAAAATGGAGGCAATGTCGATAGGGTCATAGCTGTTTACTGGGACATAATGTAAAAATTCAAGTAAAATAACCTTAAGTGATAAATCTCTTACTCATCCTTTTCACCAGCTGTAACTAAAAATGAAGTGAGCCGCGCCATGAGAAAACAGGATTTTTGCCCATGCAAAAACAAAGGCACAGATCAGCGCAGTAACTGCGAAGCTGATCAGCGCCTTTGTTTTTGCTACTCGAATAGTACAATTTCCCTTCTTTCTAAATCTGAAATTAATTTCAAGCTTCTAGCCATCTTCTGTAGCTGCACAGGCCAGTTTGTGTCGGACCTAGCCGGAACCCGAAGACCGGTTTTCATGCGTCGCGGCTCAAGTTAAGTTGCAAGGATAATTGACTGTCTTGTCCTTCATGACATTATGGTTTCTATTGACTTGTCATGTTCTTGGATAGTAAAATGTGATATTTAATAAAATTCTAAATAAATAAAAATGTTGAGATAAAAAGTGTCTCATGATCATTTTATCCACTTGGTCTAAGAAAGAAGTTTGGGAAACGTCCAAAAAAGTTGTAGGTGATTCTATTGATAAAATTTAGATGAGCCGCGTCGTGAGAAAACGGGATTGTGAATTTAGGTAGCTCCGAACTAGTAGGTCAACGAGGAAAGGTTGCTGAATCTGAATGGTTAAAGCAAGTTTAGGGAGTGCTCTAGGACAAGATTTTGGTGGTGACGAAAAATTGTATCTGTAAATGTAGACAGTCAGGGTTTGGTTTGTGAAATATCTTGGGATACATGTATCTTTAGATACTTTGCATGTACAGGTATATTGTAGATGTAAATCAAGAAGATGATAATATAAAGCTTAAAAAGCCAGTTGCCTTCTGAAAAGGGACACTTTGGACTTTTGAGATGAAGTTATGGGTTTTAGTGCCAGTAATCTCTTTAATGACTATTACACAGTGTTTCTGCTATAATAAGGTACAAGCAGGCAATGATCAGGAGGAAATGGTGCAATCAGAAAGAAATTCCCACTGCACAAACGGATGGGTGGGAAAAAACTAAAATGAAACTTGGGTACTTATACCAAGAAATCATATTGTAAGCCGAGTGAGCAGCTATTCCCCAATAGGCAGCCACTCAGTTACCCGAACAACTAAAAATATGAAAATGTACATAATGCTCAAATAGTACAAAAATTTGACTCCAAAACACAAAACAATATAGAACCACAACAGAAGTATTGCCTTGAAATGATTATAGTTGTCTGTCAATTAGCTCACTTGAGCCAAAGTCTAAAGCCTTACAGAAATTGACTTCAGTACAAGCCAATGGCCTTACATCAGATCCTGTTCATTTTGCTTATAATCCTCGAATACACTTACAGGTCAACCTCATTATAACGCTATCTTTGGGGTCCATGGAAACAGACCGTGTTATAGGTGAACCGTGTTGTAATGAGGTTGTTTACAATAGGCATATAGCAAAATAGTTAATTTGGGAGCCATGACATGACCATGTTATATTGAAAACCGCAGTATAATGAGACCCGTTATAATGAGGTTGAACTGTACCATGTATCTGAAGTAATCAATTTTAAGTTTGAACCGAAGTCTTACCAGGTGAGCTTAATGCAAAAAGTTTAGCTTTTATAAAGAAAATCTGTATTTTTTTAAGTCTGTTGCTATCGCATTTGGCACATTTGGATTATCAAAACAAATTTGAAGCAAAATTTACCAGTGAGAGTGGTGGTCATTTGACATAACTGGTCAGGTAAGAAAAGTGTTACTGCTTTTATTCAATGGCAGTTGGGGTGCTCCTGCAAGTCTGCAATGTTTGTAGGGCAGTGCTGCTGCTACATAATCATAACAAAATTTTGCATTTTAGATTGTAAGGAGGGCCTGACATGCTAAAAATATTTAAAGGAACACCGTACTTTTTTCTATATATCGCAATGCAAACAACGCCAAGGCTTGGCCCTAATTTTGTTTGTAATTTGATTTTTTTTTTTTCGAACCGTATTCCATTTATCTGACATTATTGAACTGACGCACTTGACACGATAAGAAACACAAATAGAAAAAAAGGGATAAGCAGATAAGAAATAAAACGAAAAGATAGAGACAAAGAAGAGGAAGTGGGAATCCGACCGAGAAGATCGGTAGAGTAGGCAAGAGTAAAGAAAGTTAAAGGATAAAAAGGAGCAGAAGGAGAGGAATAAGAAGAAGAAGAAGAAGAAAAGTGTGCGGACCCTCACCGAGGAAACCGCTTAATTGAAGCGAAGGTAGAATACCAACGCTCTTCGCTCAGAATGAGCGGAAACCAGTCAACATTGTGTTGAACTGGAACCATTTTCGGCATTTTGCTGAAAAACGGTTTTATAATACGGTATGTTTACCAAGTTAAACTGCTTTAAGTTGTATCAAGCCAAAAGAAGAAACAAAAAATCAATAGAAACAAGTGTAAAAGCATTTCATTGTTTATTATGAAACTTGCTTATTGTGGCGATTAGAAATGCGTACTTGATATTGGTGTATTCTGATTTTATGCGAGTATGCTACAATGTATTTGTATTTGAAACAAATATAGTGAGTGGTACATTGTAAAGGAATACATTCCAAACGCCGAAAAGATTGAATACTTTCCCTTTAATTTATATCTAATATAAAAGAATAATCTTTATGCTTTTTTATTAGGCCCAATGACATGGCCGAGATGTTAAAGGTGCAAAATACACATTATCGTTGCTAAGCCGACGGTCATGAGTTCGAAACTCGGCAAAGGTGAAATAGTACAACATCAGGCTTTCTTTTAATTTGTATTTTAAGAATAACTAGAAAATAAGGATAAGTAGATAAGAAATTTTTTAATATATTAATTTTATTAACAGACGTTTTGTTAGACGTTTCGTTTTAATTGTTTTACAGACATCGTAACATTATTTTCACACGGAAATATACTAACCAAAGTAAATGGAATTACTTTATTTTCAATTTTATTTATATCTGACTGTATTTAGTTTTCGAAAGCCCTGTAGTTATAACATGTTCTCCAGTTCCTGGACGTTGCTTACTTTTAACTTTCTCATAAAGTGATCACAGGAGATCCAGGAAAATGCGACTTGGAACTGTTTGTTTGAATTGATGCTTAACGTCTATAGTCATGTCGGGACGTTGTCTCCATTCTTCTTTATGTCTTATACCCAAAATGGACATGTCATGAGCTTCAAATATAACCACCAAGTAAGCCAATAAGGCTTATATGTATAGGTGGTTTGACTTGAAACCACTTTTCCTGGGCAGACTCAAAACTGAGTGGTTAACCAGTAATCAGATTGCCAGTCAGTAGTATATACGCTTTGCATGGAGGTACAAGCAGCCTATCTATTTCTTTACGCCCCAATTGGCGGACCGGGCCCGACTTGGAACTGACTCGGTTCTTCAGTTGCGGTTGGTGCGAAGGCTGGTACAAACTATATCGATTCCTGTTTAAAACCTGTTAAGAAACAGTATTCAAACCTGCAAGTGAAGTCGAAACAGTTACGTGTATATTTAGAATGCACTACTTTCGTGAGGTACGGCGGATTAATATTCATGCTTACGGTGATCTGTCAGCTTCTACAGCGATGTAACGTGAAGAAGTTCGCCGTACGATTAGATATTTAGACGTTTCGATGTCGGAAAATAAGGCGGACTTTCTGGAAGCATGCTACATCCTCGTATCTTAGAAAATCAGAGCATTAATACATCGTGATTTTGCACCATACGTACTCCTGAAAATTCCTCGGCTTATAGCAGCAATGTGTCATACTGACGTAAGAGGAAATAAACGAAACGGTCAGTGTGGTATCTAGATGTTGGCGCCATCAATGTTGTGGCTTCTGTTTCCGTCAAATGTTCCTTAGCGAGGCTGTAAAATTGATAAAGCGCTTAAAATGTGGCAAATGTGAATCATATCAAATACTAGTATAGTATGACGTTCTGTAACGTCCCTATGTGTATGGAATAACATTTGTTTTCAATCACCATTGCTAACAAGAAGCTGATCGTTATGGAAATAAATTGAACGTCAGAAATGCGTGCACTTTGTGACGTATAAACGTATCACTATATACACTGCTAAAAATATTTAAAGGAACGCCATACTTTTTCTATATATCGCAATGCAAACAACGCCAAGGCTTGGCCCTAATTTTGTTTGTAATTTGATTTTTTTTTTCGAACCGTATTCCATTTATCTGACATTATTGAACTGACACACTTAACACGATAAGAAACACAAATAGAAAAAAAGGGATAAGCAGATAAGAAATAAAACGAAAAGATAGAGACAAAGAAGAGGAAGTGGGAATCCGACCGAGAAGATCGGTAGAGTAGGCAAGAGTAAAGAAAGTTAAAGGATAAAAAGAAGCAGAAGGAGAGGAATAAGAAGAAGAAGAAGAAGAAGAAAAGTGTGCGGACCCTCACCGAGGAAACCGCTTAATTGAAGCGAAGGTTAAATACCAACGCTCTTCGCTCAGAATGAGCGGAAACCAGTCAACATTGTGTTGAACTGGAACCATTTTCGGCATTTTGCTGAAAAACGGTTTTATAATACGGTATGTTTACCAAGTTAAACTGCTTTAAGTTGAATCAAGCCAAAAGAAGAAACAAAAAATCAATAGAAACAAGTGTAAAAGCATTTCATTGTTTATTATGAAACTTGCTTATTGTGGCGATTAGAAATGCGTACTTGATATTGGTGTATTCTGAATTTATGCGAGTATGCTACAATGTATTTGTATTTGAAACAAATATAGTGAGTGGTACATTGTAAAGGAATACATTCCAAACGCCGAAAAGATCGAATACTTTCCCTTTAATTTATATCCAATATAAAAGAATAATCTTTATGCTTTTTTATTAAGCCCAATGACATGGCCGAGAGGTTAAAGGTGCAAAATACACATTATCGTTGCTAAGCCGACGGTCATGAGTTCGAAACTCGGCAAAGGTGAAATAGTACAACATCAGGCTTTCTTTTAATTTGTATTTTAAGAATAACTAGAAAATAAGGATAAGTAGATAAGAAATTTTTTAATATATTAATTTTATTAACAGACGTTTTGTTAGACGTTTCGTTTTAATTGTTTTACAGACATCGTAACATTATTTTCACACGGAAATATACTAACCAAAGTAAATGGAATTACTTTATTTTCAATTTTATTTATATCTGACTGTATTTAGTTTTCGAAAGCCCTGTAGTTATAACATGTTCTCCAGTTCCTGGACGTTGCTTACTTTTAACTTTCTCATAAAGTGATCACAGGAGATCCAGGAAAATGCGACTTGGAACTGTTTGTTTGAATTGATGCTTAACGTCTATAGTCATGTCGGGACGTTGTCTCCATTCTTCTTTATGTCTTATACCCAAAATGGACATGTCATGAGCTTCAAATATAACCACCAAGTAAGCCAATAAGGCTTATATGTATAGGTGGTTTGACTTGAAACCACTTTTCCTGGGCAGACTCAAAACTGAGTGGTTAACCAGTAATCAGATTGCCAGTCAGTAGTATATACGCTTTGCATGGAGGTACAAGCAGCCTATCTATTTCTTTACGCCCCAATTGGCGGACCGGGCCCGACTTGGAACTGACTCGGTTCTTCAGTTGCGGTTGGTGCGAAGGCTGGTACAAACTATATCGATTCCTGTTTAAAACCTGTTAAGAAACAGTATTCAAACCTGCAAGTGAAGTCGAAACAGTTACGTGTATATTTAGAATGCACTACTTTCGTGAGGTACGGCGGATTAATATTCATGCTTACGGTGATCTGTCAGCTTCTACAGCGATGTAACGTGAAGAAGTTCGCCGTACGATTAGATATTTAGACGTTTCGATGTCGGAAAATAAGGCGGACTTTCTGGAAGCATGCTACATCCTCGTATCTTAGAAAATCAGAGCATTAATACATCGTGATTTTGCACCATACGTACTCCTGAAAATTCCTCGGCTTATAGCAGCAATGTGTCATACTGACGTAAGAGGAAATAAACGAAACGGTCAGTGTGGTATCTAGATGTTGGCGCCATCAATGTTGTGGCTTCTGTTTCCGTCAAATGTTCCTTAGCGAGGCTGTAAAATTGATAAAGCGCTTAAAATGTGGCAAATGTGAATCATATCAAATACTAGTATAGTATGACGTTCTGTAACGTCCCTATGTGTATGGAATAACATTTGTTTTCAATCACCATTGCTAACAAGAAGCTGATCGTTATGGAAATAAATTGAACGTCAGAAATGCGTGCACTTTGTGACGTATAAACGTCTGCTAAAAATATTTAAAGGAACACCGTACTTTTTTCTATATATCGCAATGCAAACAACGCCAAGGCTTGGCCCTAATTTTGTTTGTAATTTGATTTTTTTTTTCGAACCGTATTCCATTTATCTGACATTATTGAACTGACGCACTTGACACGATAAGAAACACAAATAGAAAAAAGGGATAAGCAGATAAGAAATAAAACGAAAAGATAGAGACAAAGAAGAGGAAGTGGGAATCCGACCGAGAAGATCGGTAGAGTAGGCAAGAGTAAAGAAAGTTAAAGGATAAAAAGAAGCAAAAGGAGAGGAATAAGAAGAAGAAGAAGAAGAAGAAAAGTGTGCGGACCCTCACCGAGGAAACCGCTTAATTGAAGCGAAGGTAGAATACCAACGCTCTTCGCTCAGAATGAGCGGAAACCAGTCAACATTGTGTTGAACTGGAACCATTTTCGGCATTTTGCTGAAAAACGGTTTTATAATACGGTATGTTTACCAAGTTAAACTGCTTTAAGTTGTATCAAGCCAAAAGAAGAAACAAAAAATCAATAGAAACAAGTGTAAAAGCATTTCATTGTTTATTATGAAACTTGCTTATTGTGGCGATTAGAAATGCGTACTTGATATTGGTGTATTCTGAATTTATGCGAGTATGCTACAATGTATTTGTATTTGAAACAAATATAGTGAGTGGTACATTGTAAAGGAATACATTCCAAACGCCGAAAAGATCGAATACTTTCCCTTTAATTTATATCTAATATAAAAGAATAATCTTTATGCTTTTTTATTAGGCCCAATGACATGGCCGAGAGGTTAAAGGTGCAAAATACACATTATCGTTGCTAAGCCGACGGTCATGAGTTCGAAACTCGGCAAAGGTGAAATAGTACAACATCAGGCTTTCTTTTAATTTGTATTTTAAGAATAACTAGAAAATAAGGATAAGTAGATAAGAAATTTTTTAATATATTAATTTTATTAACAGACCTTTTGTTAGACGTTTCGTTTTAATTGTTTAACAGACATCGTAACATTATTTTCACAAGGAAATATACTAACCAAAGTAAATGGAATTACTTTATTTTTAATTTTATTTATATCTGACTGTATTTAGTTTTCGAAAGCCCTGTAGTTATAACATGTTCTCCAGTTCCTGGACGTTGCTTACTTTTAACTTTCTCATAAAGTGATCACAGGAGATCCAGGAAAATGCGACTTGGAACTGTTTGTTTGAATTGATGCTTAACGTCTATAGTCATGTCGGGACGTTGTCTCCATTCTTCTTTATGTCTTATACCCAAAATGGACATGTCATGAGCTTCAAATATAACCACCAAGTAAGCCAATAAGGCTTATATGTATAGGTGGTTTGACTTGAAACCACTTTTCCTGGGCAGACTCAAAACTGAGTGGTTAACCAGTAATCAGATTGCCAGTCAGTAGTATATACGCTTTGCATGGAGGTACAAGCAGCCTATCTATTTCTTTACGCCCCAATTGGCAGACCGGGCCCGACTTGGAACTGACTCGGTTCTTCAGTTGCGGTTGGTGCGAAAGCTGGTACAAACTATATCGATTCCTGTTTAAAACCTGTTAAGAAACAGTATTCAAACCTGCAAGTGAAGTCGAAACAGTTACGTGTATATTTAGAATGCACTACTTTCGTGAGGTACGGCGGATTAATATTCATGCTTACGGTGATCTGTCAGCTTCTACAGCGATGTAACGTGAAGAAGTTCGCCGTACGATTAGATATTTAGACGTTTCGATGTCGGAAAATAAGGCGGACTTTCTGGAAGCATGCTACATCCTCGTATCTTAGAAAATCAGAGCATTAATACATCGTGATTTTGCACCATACGTACTCCTGAAAATTCCTCGGCTTATAGCAGCAATGTGTCATACTGACGTAAGAGGAAATAAACGAAACGGTCAGTATGGTATCTAGATGTTGGCGCCATCAATGTTGTGGCTTCTGTTTCCGTCAAATGTTCCTTAGCGAGGCTGTAAAATTGATAAAGCGCTTAAAATGTGGCAAATGTGAATCATATCAAATACTAGTATAGTATGACGTTCTGTAACGTCCCTATGTGTATGGAATAACATTTGTTTTCAATCACCATTGCTAACAAGAAGCTGATCGTTATGGAAATAAATTGAACGTCAGAAATGCGTGCACTTTGTGACGTATAAACGTATCACTATATACACTGCTAAAAATATTTAAAGGAACGCCGTACTTTTTCTATATATCGCAATGCAAACAACGCCAAGGCTTGGCCCTAATTTTGTTTGTAATTTGATTTTTTTTTCGAACCGTATTCCATTTATCTGACATTATTGAACTGACACACTTAACACGATAAGAAACACAAATAGAAAAAAGGGATAAGCAGATAAGAAATAAAACGAAAAGATAGAGACAAAGAAGAGGAAGTGGGAATCCGACCGAGAAGATCGGTAGAGTAGGCAAGAGTAAAGAAAGTTAAAGGATAAAAAGAAGCAGAAGGAGAGGAATAAGAAGAAGAAGAAGAAGAAGAAAAGTGTGCGGACCCTCACCGAGGAAACCGCTTAATTGAAGCGAAGGTAAAATACCAACGCTCTTCGCTCAGAATGAGCGGAAACCAGTCAACATTGTGTTGAACTGGAACCATTTTCGGCATTTTGCTGAAAAACGGTTTTATAATACGGTATGTTTACCAAGTTAAACTGCTTTAAGTTGTATCAAGCCAAAAGAAGAAACAAAAAATCAATAGAAACAAGTGTAAAAGCATTTCATTGTTTATTATGAAACTTGCTTATTGTGGCGATTAGAAATGCGTACTTGATATTGGTGTATTCTGAATTTATGCGAGTATGCTACAATGTATTTGTATTTGAAACAAATATAGTGAGTGGTACATTGTAAAGGAATACATTCCAAACGCCGAAAAGATCGAATACTTTCCCTTTAATTTATATCCAATATAAAAGAATAATCTTTATGCTTTTTTATTAGGCCCAATGACATGGCCGAGAGGTTAAAGGTGCAAAATACACATTATCGTTGCTAAGCCGACGGTCATGAGTTCGAAACTCGGCAAAGGTGAAATAGTACAACATCAGGCTTTCTTTTAATTTGTATTTTAAGAATAACTAGAAAATAAGGATAAGTAGATAAGAAATTTTTTAATATATTAATTTTATTAACAGACGTTTTGTTAGACGTTTCGTTTTAATTGTTTTACAGACATCGTAACATTATTTTCACACGGAAATATACTAACCAAAGTAAATGGAATTACTTTATTTTCAATTTTATTTATATCTGACTGTATTTAGTTTTCGAAAGCCCTGTAGTTATAACATGTTCTCCAGTTCCTGGACGTTGCTTACTTTTAACTTTCTCATAAAGTGATCACAGGAGATCCAGGAAAATGCGACTTGGAACTGTTTGTTTGAATTGATGCTTAACGTCTATAGTCATGTCGGGACGTTGTCTCCATTCTTCTTTATGTCTTATACCCAAAATGGACATGTCATGAGCTTCAAATATAACCACCAAGTAAGCCAATAAGGCTTATATGTATAGGTGGTTTGACTTGAAACCACTTTTCCTGGGCAGACTCAAAACTGAGTGGTTAACCAGTAATCAGATTGCCAGTCAGTAGTATATACGCTTTGCATGGAGGTACAAGCAGCCTATCTATTTCTTTACGCCCCAATTGGCGGACCGGGCCCGACTTGGAACTGACTCGGTTCTTCAGTTGCGGTTGGTGCGAAGGCTGGTACAAACTATATCGATTCCTGTTTAAAACCTGTTAAGAAACAGTATTCAAACCTGCAAGTGAAGTCGAAACAGTTACGTGTATATTTAGAATGCACTACTTTCGTGAGGTACGGCGGATTAATATTCATGCTTACGGTGATCTGTCAGCTTCTACAGCGATGTAACGTGAAGAAGTTCGCCGTACGATTAGATATTTAGACGTTTCGATGTCGGAAAATAAGGCGGACTTTCTGGAAGCATGCTACATCCTCGTATCTTAGAAAATCAGAGCATTAATACATCGTGATTTTGCACCATACGTACTCCTGAAAATTCCTCGGCTTATAGCAGCAATGTGTCATACTGACGTAAGAGGAAATAAACGAAACGGTCAGTATGGTATCTAGATGTTGGCGCCATCAATGTTGTGGCTCCTGTTTCCGTCAAATGTTCCTTAGCGAGGCTGTAAAATTGATAAAGCGCTTAAAATGTGGCAAATGTGAATCATATCAAATACTAGTATAGTATGACGTTCTGTAACGTCCCTATGTGTATGGAATAACATTTGTTTTCAATCACCATTGCTAACAAGAAGCTGATCGTTATGGAAATAAATTGAACGTCAGAAATGCGTGCACTTTGTGACGTATAAACGTCTGCTAAAAATATTTAAAGGAACACCGTACTTTTTTCTATATATCGCAATGCAAACAACGCCAAGGCTTGGCCCTAATTTTGTTTGTAATTTGATTTTTTTTTTTCGAACCGTATTCCATTTATCTGACATTATTGAACTGACGCACTTGACACGATAAGAAACACAAATAGAAAAAAGGGATAAGCAGATAAGAAATAAAACGAAAAGATAGAGACAAAGAAGAGGAAGTGGGAATCCGACCGAGAAGATCGGTAGAGTAGGCAAGAGTAAAGAAAGTTAAAGGATAAAAAGAAGCAGAAGGAGAGGAATAAGAAGAAGAAGAAGAAGAAGAAGAAAAGTGTGCGGACCCTCACCGAGGAAACCGCTTAATTGAAGCGAAGGTAGAATACCAACGCTCTTCGCTCAGAATGAGCGGAAACCAGTCAACATTGTGTTGAACTGGAACCATTTTCGGCATTTTGCTGAAAAACGGTTTTATAATACGGTATGTTTACCAAGTTAAACTGCTTTAAGTTGTATCAAGCCAAAAGAAGAAACAAAAAATCAATAGAAACAAGTGTAAAAGCATTTCATTGTTTATTATGAAACTTGCTTATTGTGGCGATTAGAAATGCGTACTTGATATTGGTGTATTCTGAATTTATGCGAGTATGCTACAATGTATTTGTATTTGAAACAAATATAGTGAGTGGTACATTGTAAAGGAATACATTCCAAACGCCGAAAAGATCGAATACTTTCCCTTTAATTTATATCTAATATAAAAGAATAATCTTTATGCTTTTTTATTAGGCCCAATGACATGGCCGAGATGTTAAAGGTGCAAAATACACATTATCGTTGCTAAGCCGACGGTCATGAGTTCGAAACTCGGCAAAGGTGAAATAGTACAACATCAGGCTTTCTTTTAATTTGTATTTTAAGAATAACTAGAAAATAAGGATAAGTAGATAAGAAATTTTTTAATATATTAATTTTATTAACAGTCGTTTTGTTAGACGTTTCGTTTTAATTGTTTTACAGACATCGTAACATTATTTTCACACGGAAATATACTAACCAAAGTAAATGGAATTACTTTATTTTCAATTTTATTTATATCTGACTGTATTTAGTTTTCGAAAGCCCTGTAGTTATAACATGTTCTCCAGTTCCTGGACGTTGCTTACTTTTAACTTTCTCATAAAGTGATCACAGGAGATCCAGGAAAATGCGACTTGGAACTGTTTGTTTGAATTGATGCTTAACGTCTATAGTCATGTCGGGACGTTGTCTCCATTCTTCTTTATGTCTTATACCCAAAATGGACATGTCATGAGCTTCAAATGTAACCACCAAGTAAGCCAATAAGGCTTATATGTATAGGTGGTTTGACTTGAAACCACTTTTCCTGGGCAGACTCAAAACTGAGTGGTTAACCAGTAATCAGATTGCCAGTCAGTAGTGTATACGCTTTGCATGGAGGTACAAGCAGCCTATCTATTTCTTTACGCCCCAATTGGCGGGCCGGGCCCGACTTGGAACTGACTCGGTTCTTCAGTTGCGGTTGGTGCGAAGGCTGGTACAAACTATATCGATTCCTGTTTAAAACCTGTTAAGAAACAGTATTCAAACCTGCAAGTGAAGTCGAAACAGTTACGTGTATATTTAGAATGCACTACTTTCGTGAGGTACGGCGGATTAATATTCATGCTTACGGTGATCTGTCAGCTTCTACAGCGATGTAACGTGAAGAAGTTCGCCGTACGATTAGATATTTAGACGTTTCGATGTCGGAAAATAAGGCGGACTTTCTGGAAGCATGCTACATCCTCGTATCTTAGAAAATCAGAGCATTAATACATCGTGATTTTGCACCATACGTACTCCTGAAAATTCCTCGGCTTATAGCAGCAATGTGTCATACTGACGTAAGAGGAAATAAACGAAACGGTCAGTATGGTATCTAGATGTTGGCGCCATCAATGTTGTGGCTTCTGTTTCCGTCAAATGTTCTGTAAGAAATAGTAAATTCTTAAATAATTAATTTGGTGATTGGGACGATTGGTGCTTGAATTTGCCACGCCGACGTCGCCGCCATTGTTGCGTGACGTCCTTGACGTCCGGTAACTAATGAAAGTTAGTAACGCAAAACATTCGGGATTAAAGTAAAATGATGACCAAAAATAATTTAAAGTAGAGACTAAAGGGACACCAATGTTGGTAAGCTGCGTTTACAATAATTAGTTTGTACATTTAAGTTTACTTTGTCTAAATAATTAATTTAAGTATTAAAAACTTGATAGAATTAATAAATGAAACGTTATTTGTTTACCGTATAACAACGGACATTGTTAACAGAGGTCTAAAACCGGGTCAATGTGTATTTATATGAATTTGTATTTGTTTGTTTGTACTGTTTGTATTATTGTTGTATTGTTTATGGTTTTAGAGAATCGCTACGCTACGCTTGATACAGAAATAAAAGTTGAATACAGCGCATTTCTCCTTGGTTGTCGACAATCCCGAACAATTCTCAACATTGATCAACGACATGGATTACGAATCAGCTAGAAGACAAAGAAGTGCCCATTTGGGGCAATTGACAAAAAAATATAAAGAAATCGAAACGCTGATGGTTGACAGAAAGAACATTTTCCAAGTAAGAAAATTGCATAAAGATTTAGTCGAAAGATTCGAAAAATTTAAAATTGCACATTTGGATTGCATTGAACTATGCGACGACGGCAAACTCATAGACGATCTGTGTTCAAGCTTTGAGCGAAGTAAAACAAACTTTGTCGAATTTGAGCAACGTTATTCGGAATGGAATCATGATTATGCAGAATCAGATGTTCGAAGTACTACCTCCTCTGCATCAAGACGGGAAGCAAAACTGAAACGCTTAATCGCTGAGCAAAAATTAAAGACTCTCAAAGAAAAACAAGCTTTGGAGAGAGAGAAGCTGCGATTAGAGGCGATTCAAAGGGAGCTTGACGACAAAGCGCTGTTACTAGAACAAGAAAATGCTGTCATGGAAGCGAGGCTGGAAGAGTCTGTTTGGGCAGAAGAAGATACGGTGATACTCGCGGAAGATATATCACAAGATGGAATACCCGCGGAAGATATCATAAAGGTAGAGGACATTTCTCATGCTAGTAAAAAGACCCAAGGAACTGCATCACATGAATCTCGTGCGTGCTCCGCAAAAGATTGCGACGAGGCAGACGAATATTCTGGTGTGCGCGTGGCTGTGAGTCATCAAGATGTCCGACAAAGTGCTTCCGGTATGGATATAGAGAGATTAGCATCGATCCTACAAGAGGGGTTTAACTTGCCAAAACCAGAGTTATTGACATTTAGTGGTTCTGCTCTTGACTACTGTAAGTTCATTAAGAATTTCGAGACAAATGTAGAGAGCAAAGTAAGTGACAATAGGCTTAAATTAAGTTATTTAATACAATACTGTACTGGAGAGGCAAGGTCCTGTATAGAAGATTGTGTTCTTTTAGACCCGGATGTAGGGTATAGCCGAGCTAAAGCAATTTTGCAATCTCGCTATGGTAGACCTCATGTAATTGCAAGAAGTCATATCGACAGACTGTTACTTGATACTCAAATTAAGGCATCAGATATTGATGGATTGTCTAAATTAGCCTTAGACATGCAAAAATGTCAAATGACACTTTCACAACTAGGGTTTGTCTCTGATATGGATAACTCAGAAAATTTAAGGCGCATTGTCAGACGTCTCCCTATGCATTTAAGATCAAGATGGGCAGAGATAGCACACTCTATTTTTGAGTTAGGTAGAGAACCAAGTTTCATGGATTTGACAAACTTTATTGATGAAAGGTCACGAGTGGCTAGCTCCGTATATGGCATAGATGTTGTGAAAGAAAACATACGAGATAGTAAACCGCACCCAGGTCCGTCAGGAAATACTGTAAAGGGTAAAATTACTACGCTTTCTACATGTACAGAAATTCAAGCACCAAAGTCAAATAGGAAATGTTTCTGTTGCTCAGGTACGTGCACAGATTTAGCGTCTTGTGACAAATTCAAAAATATGTCTTTAGATGATAGGAAGAAGTATGTCATAAAATCAAAACTTTGCTTTAATTGCCTCAAGCACAATCATGTGTCACGAAAATGTAGGCTGGAAAAAATGTGCAATGTGCCCGATTGCGCAAGCAAACACCATACACTTTTGCATAGCTGGGTCCAAATTAGTTCTGATAATGCTATACCACAACCATCAGTCAATTGTGCTGCTGTAAATAGTTCATTTGTTAAAACATGTTTGGGGATCATACCTGTAACTGTTATGGGTGGGAACGGTCACTCTTGCCAAACTTACGCTCTGCTCGACGATGGTGCAGACAAAACGCTTTGTGATGAGAGGTTAGTCCAGCAGTTACAACTGACCAGCAGATCCGTAACCTTCAAGATCTCGACTATCAACTCGACCGGAGGTACAATTCGAGGACAGGAAGTAGATCTCAGCGTGAGTCCCATTTCTGGAAATGGCAGCAATGTTCAGCTCAACAATATTTGGACGGTGAAACAGTTACCAATTTCCACACGTGGTATAGTAGCAGCTGATGACTTGAAAGACTTTACATATTTGTCCGACCTAACGATTCCCCAGGTAAAGGCTGATAGGGTTATGCTTCTTATAGGCACTGATTTCCCAGAAGCACACATTCCCCTTGAAGTGCGTTCTGGATGCAGTCATGAACCATATGCGGTTAGGACGCGACTCGGATGGGCAGTTCGTGGACCAGTCCCACAGGCTGATGTAAAACAGAACACGACAGAACTCACAATGGAAGCAGTGAATATTAACTTTGGACAGTCCAGCGACGTGCTGCTGCAACAACAGTTAGAATGTATGTGGACGTCAGATTTCAACGACATGTTGCACTGCGATAAAGAGTCAATGTCAGTAGAAGACAGGAGGGCACTGGGCATAATGGAGGCAACCCTTTCACATGTAGGCGGTCACTATAAGATGGGACTACCCTGGCGAGAAGATGATGTGCATTTACCAAATAATATGGTACTGGCGCATGCGCGTTTGAACCAGCTAAAAGGAAAATTGTCTCGTGACAAATTGTTGCATGAAATGTACACCAAAACCGTCACAGACTACATCGAAAAAGGGTACGCAAAAGAGCTAGAAGGTGAAAGTACAGATTCGAAGAAGATATGGTATTTACCCCACCACCCGGTAATGAATGTGAACAAACCAGGAAAGGTTCGCGTGGTCTTCGACTGTGCCGCTAAATACAAAGATACCTCCTTGAATAGCCAACTGTTACAAGGCCCTGATTTGATGAATAGTCTAGTAGGTGTACTTACCAGATTTCGTCAGGAAAAGATAGCTTTTGCTGCTGACATAGAGGCAATGTTCCACCAAGTCCAAGTACGCGAAGAAGATTGCGATGCACTCCGCTTTCTATGGTGGCCTGGTGGGGACATATCCAAACTTCCTAAAACATACCATATGCAGGTACATTTGTTTGGTGCCACTTCATCTCCTAGTTGTGCGGCGTATGCGCTGAAAAGGACCGCCAGTGACAATGCGGGTAAATTCCCGGTAGAAGTTGTAGACACCGTGAACAGAAACTTTTACGTCGATGACTGCCTGAAATCTGTGGATTCAGAAGATAAAGCGACGATGTTAGCGGCAGATCTACAGTCACTGATGAAAATGGGAGGCTTTAGACTCACAAAGTGGATCAGCAACAGTAGAAAGGTTCTCCAAAACATTCCAGAATCTGAACGTGCACCTGCAGTTGTTAGTCTTGGACCTGAAGACGCACTTCCTTGTGATCGTGCATTGGGCGTTAATTGGAACGTTAATGACGATACTATCACCTTTAAGATCAAGATAGCTGAAAAGCCCCTGACAAGACGTGGGATTCTTTCAATAGTTAGTGCGATATTCGATCCACTTGGACTGTTAGCACCAGTAACGCTACGAGCGAAAGCCATTGTCCAGAGCCTGTGCAGAAAGAAAATAGGCTGGGATGATGCAGTGCCACGTAAGGAGCAAGACGAATGGCAACGGTGGCTAATGAATTTACTTTGTTTGGAAAACATTCGGATAAGCCGTTGTTTCCAACCAAGAAGTTTCAGCAATCTGAAGAACATAGAGTTGCACGTGTTCAGCGATGGATCAGAGACGGGCTATGGCGCATGCGCGTATTTACGCATAACTGACCAACATGATAGCACCGCCTGTTGCCTTGTGCTTGGCAAGTCCAGACTCGCCCCGATTAAGCAATCATCTATACCAAGACTTGAACTGTGTGGAGCAGTAGTGTCCTGTCGATTATATGTCATGCTGACAAGAGAACTTGATCTGAAAATTGACCAGGTCATATTCTGGACAGATTCCACGATCCTACTGGGATATATAAATAACACCACAAGACGATTCAAGACCTTTGTTGGTAACCGACTTAGTTACATACACGAAGTAACAAGTCCAGAACAGTGGCGTTATGTCGACTCTGCTTCGAACCCTGCAGACCTAGCTTCAAGAGGCATCGATCCTGGTGATGATGCTAGCCTTAAGAAATGGTTAAATGGACCAGATTTCTTGCTTCAGGACGAATCTACTTGGCCCCGATTAGCAAACAGGCCTGAAATAGCAGATGATGACTCAGAAGTGAAAAGAGAGGCAGCAATCAATACCACTGCACTTGACACTGGACCAAAATTGGAAGACCTCATCAACCATTATTCTGACTGGTACAGATTACAGAGAGCCATAGCCTGGTTACAAAGATTTGTAAAATACTGTGAAAGACGAAAGCCAGATGGAGATGGACTGAAATGTGGAGACCTCGTGGTTGAGGAGATACAGAACGCAACCCAAGCAATACTGAAATATGTTCAAAAGGTCCACTTCCAGCGTGAATTAGAAGATTTGAAGAAAGGTAACTCAGTGATGAAGAAAAGCAGATTAGCCGCGCTGAACCCTGTCCTTACAGATGAAATAATTCGCATGTCAGGAAGACAAATCCACAAGGCTCCAATAATCCTTCCACATAGTGATCACGTGACAGATCTAATAATTCGTCAATGCCATAGCAAAAATGGACACGTGGGACTACAACATGTGCTTGCAGAATTACGAGAGAAATACTGGATATTGCGTGGTCCAAGCACTGTGAAGAAGACCATTGGAAAATGCATGGTATGTAAGCGGCAGCGCAGCCCATTACTGACACAGCAGATGGCGCCACTTATCCAAGAACAGACGACACCTGACAAGCCTCCGTTTACCTTTGTCGGCGTAGACTACTTTGGACCATTCACTGTAAAAGTAGGTCGGTCTCACGTTAAAAGATATGGTTGTCTGTTTTCCTGTTTGACCACAAGAGCGGTCCACATAGAAGTAGCACATAGCTTGACTACTGATTCATTTATATCAGCCTATCAGCGTTTTACAAGTAGACGTGGATATCCTGAAAAGCTATTTAGTGACAATGGCACGAATTTAGTTAGCGGAGACAAAGAACTCAAGAGATCTATAGTAGAGTGGAACCAGTCTGAAATTGGCAAACATTTGTTACAGAACAACGTAGACTGGCACTTCAACCCACCATATGCAAGCAACATGGGTGGAGCATGGGAGAGAATGATCAGATCTACGCGCACCATACTCAAGGCTCTTGCAAACGAGCAACTCCTAACAGACGAAAAGCTGTTAACTTTGATTGCAGAGACAGAAAGAATTATAAACGACAGACCTATCACCCCTGTCAGCAACGATCTAAGAGATCCTGCAGCATTGAAACCAAGTATGCTTCTATTGATGAAAAGCAACCCTAGTATTCCAAAAGGAGTTTTCCAGAAAGAAGATGTATACGCCAGAAGATGGTGGAAACAAATCCAATACCTTAGTGATGTATTCTGGAAAAGATGGATAAAGGAGTACTTGCCCGCACTTCAAACGCGCCAAAGGTGGCAACGGCAAACAAGGAATCTGAACGCCAATGACATTGTACTGGTTGCAGATGAAAATATCCCAAGAGGGCAGTGGCCACTTGGCAGAGTGACTGAAGTTATCAAGGGTAGGGATGGGCTTGTTAGAAAATGTGTAGTTCGAACTAGAAATACAAATGTTCTCAGACCGATAACAAAATTATGTCTTTTAGAAGGCACAGATTGAACTGCTGGTTGTGTAATAAAAAAAGAAAAAAAAAAAAAAAAAAAAAACTTTAGATATTGGTCCTTTTGTTTAATGAAATTAGGACATTTCATTGGGGGCACTGTAAGAAATAGTAAATTCTTAAATAATTAATTTGGTGATTGGGACGATTGGTGCTTGAATTTGCCACGCCGACGTCGCCGCCATTGTTGCGTGACGTCCTTGACGTCCGGTAACTAATGAAAGTTAGTAACGCAAAACATTCGGGATTAAAGTAAAATGATGACCAAAAATAATTTAAAGTAGAGACTAAAGGGACACCAATGTTGGTAAGCTGCGTTTACAATAATTAGTTTGTACATTTAAGTTTACTTTGTCTAAATAATTAATTTAAGTATTAAAAACTTGATAGAATTAATAAATGAAACGTTATTTGTTTACCGTATAACAACGGACATTGTTAACAGAGGTCTAAAACCGGGTCAATGTGTATTTATATGAATTTGTATTTGTTTGTTTGTACTGTTTGTATTATTGTTGTATTGTTTATGGTTTTAGAGAATCGCTACGCTACGCTTGATACAGAAATAAAAGTTGAATACAGCGCATTTCTCCTTGGTTGTCGACAATCCCGAACATGTTCCTTAGCGAGGCTGTAAAATTGATAAAGCGCTTAAAATGTGGCAAATGTGAATCATATCAAATACTAGTATAGTATGACGTTCTGTAACGTCCCTATGTGTATGGAATAACATTTGTTTTCAATCACCATTGCTAACAAGAAGCTGATCGTTATGGAAATAAATTGAACGTCAGAAATGCGTGCACTTTGTGACGTATAAACGTATCACTATATACACTGCTAAAAATATTTAAAGGAACGCCGTACTTTTTCTATATATCGCAATGCAAACAACGCCAAGGCTTGGCCCTAATTTTGTTTGTAATTTGATTTTTTTTTCGAACCGTATAACAGTGGGAATCCGACCGAGAAGATCGGTAGAGTAGGCAAGAGTAAAGAAAGTTAAAGGATAAAAAGAAGCAGAAGGAGAGGAATAAGAAGAAGAAGAAGAAGAAAAGTGTGCGGACCCTCACCGAGGAAACCGCTTAATTGAAGCGAAGGTAAAATACCAACGCTCTTCGCTCAGAATGAGCGGAAACCAGTCAACATTGTGTTGAACTGGAACCATTTTCGGCATTTTGCTGAAAAACGGTTTTATAATACGGTATGTTTACCAAGTTAAACTGCTTTAAGTTGTATCAAGCCAAAAGAAGAAACAAAAAATCAATAGAAACAAGTGTAAAAGCATTTCATTGTTTATTATGAAACTTGCTTATTGTGGCGATTAGAAATGCGTACTTGATATTGGTGTATTCTGAATTTATGCGAGTATGCTACAATGTATTTGTATTTGAAACAAATATAGTGAGTGGTACATTGTAAAGGAATACATTCCAAACGCCGAAAAGATCGAATACTTTCCCTTTAATTTATATCCAATATAAAAGAATAATCTTTATGCTTTTTTATTAGGCCCAATGACATGGCCGAGAGGTTAAAGGTGCAAAATACACATTATCGTTGCTAAGCCGACGGTCATGAGTTCGAAACTCGGCAAAGGTGAAATAGTACAACATCAGGCTTTCTTTTAATTTGTATTTTAAGAATAACTAGAAAATAAGGATAAGTAGATAAGAAATTTTTTAATATATTAATTTTATTAACAGACGTTTTGTTAGACGTTTCGTTTTAATTGTTTTACAGACATCGTAACATTATTTTCACACGGAAATATACTAACCAAAGTAAATGGAATTACTTTATTTTCAATTTTATTTATATCTGACTGTATTTAGTTTTCGAAAGCCCTGTAGTTATAACATGTTCTCCAGTTCCTGGACGTTGCTTACTTTTAACTTTCTCATAAAGTGATCACAGGAGATCCAGGAAAATGCGACTTGGAACTGTTTGTTTGAATTGATGCTTAACGTCTATAGTCATGTCGGGACGTTGTCTCCATTCTTCTTTATGTCTTATACCCAAAATGGACATGTCATGAGCTTCAAATATAACCACCAAGTAAGCCAATAAGGCTTATATGTATAGGTGGTTTGACTTGAAACCACTTTTCCTGGGCAGACTCAAAACTGAGTGGTTAACCAGTAATCAGATTGCCAGTCAGTAGTGTATACGCTTTGCATGGAGGTACAAGCAGCCTATCTATTTCTTTACGCCCCAATTGGCGGACCGGGCCCGACTTGGAACTGACTCGGTTCTCCAGTTGCGGTTGGTGCGAAGGCTGGTACAAACTATATCGATTCCTGTTTAAAACCTGTTAAGAAACAGTATTCAAACCTGCAAGTGAAGTCGAAACAGTTACGTGTATATTTAGAATGCACTACTTTCGTGAGGTACGGCGGATTAATATTCATGCTTACGGTGATCTGTCAGCTTCTACAGCGATGTAACGTGAAGAAGTTCGCCGTACGATTAGATATTTAGACGTTTCGATGTCGGAAAATAAGGCGGTCTTTCTGGAAGCATGCTACATCCTCGTATCTTAGAAAATCAGAGCATTAATACATCGTGATTTTGCACCATACGTACTCCTGAAAATTCCTCGGCTTATAGCAGCAATGTGTCATACTGACGTAAGAGGAAATAAACGAAACGGTCAGTATGGTATCTAGATGTTGGCGCCATCAATGTTGTGGCTTCTGTTTCCGTCAAATGTTCCTTAGCGAGGCTGTAAAATTGATAAAGCGCTTAAAATGTGGCAAATGTGAATCATATCAAATACTAGTATAGTATGACGTTCTGTAACGTCCCTATGTGTATGGAATAACATTTGTTTTCAATCACCATTGCTAACAAGAAGCTGATCGTTATGGAAATAAATTGAACGTCAGAAATGCGTGCACTTTGTGACGTATAAACGTATCACTATATACACTGCTAAAAATATTTAAAGGAACGCCGTACTTTTTCTATATATCGCAATGCAAACAACGCCAAGGCTTGGCCCTAATTTTGTTTGTAATTTGATTTTTTTTTCGAACCGTATAACAGTGGGAATCCGACCGAGAAGATCGGTAGAGTAGGCAAGAGTAAAGAAAGTTAAAGGATAAAAAGAAGCAGAAGGAGAGGAATAAGAAGAAGAAGAAGAAGAAAAGTGTGCGGACCCTCACCGAGGAAACCGCTTAATTGAAGCGAAGGTAAAATACCAACGCTCTTCGCTCAGAATGAGCGGAAACCAGTCAACATTGTGTTGAACTGGAACCATTTTCGGCATTTTGCTGAAAAACGGTTTTATAATACGGTATGTTTACCAAGTTAAACTGCTTTAAGTTGTATCAAGCCAAAAGAAGAAACAAAAAATCAATAGAAACAAGTGTAAAAGCATTTCATTGTTTATTATGAAACTTGCTTATTGTGGCGATTAGAAATGCGTACTTGATATTGGTGTATTCTGAATTTATGCGAGTATGCTACAATGTATTTGTATTTGAAACAAATATAGTGAGTGGTACATTGTAAAGGAATACATTCCAAACGCCGAAAAGATCGAATACTTTCCCTTTAATTTATATCCAATATAAAAGAATAATCTTTATGCTTTTTTATTAGGCCCAATGACATGGCCGAGAGGTTAAAGGTGCAAAATACACATTATCGTTGCTAAGCCGACGGTCATGAGTTCGAAACTCGGCAAAGGTGAAATAGTACAACATCAGGCTTTCTTTTAATTTGTATTTTAAGAATAACTAGAAAATAAGGATAAGTAGATAAGAAATTTTTTAATATATTAATTTTATTAACAGACGTTTTGTTAGACGTTTCGTTTTAATTGTTTTACAGACATCGTAACATTATTTTCACACGGAAATATACTAACCAAAGTAAATGGAATTACTTTATTTTCAATTTTATTTATATCTGACTGTATTTAGTTTTCGAAAGCCCTGTAGTTATAACATGTTCTCCAGTTCCTGGACGTTGCTTACTTTTAACTTTCTCATAAAGTGATCACAGGAGATCCAGGAAAATGCGACTTGGAACTGTTTGTTTGAATTGATGCTTAACGTCTATAGTCATGTCGGGACGTTGTCTCCATTCTTCTTTATGTCTTATACCCAAAATGGACATGTCATGAGCTTCAAATATAACCACCAAGTAAGCCAATAAGGCTTATATGTATAGGTGGTTTGACTTGAAACCACTTTTCCTGGGCAGACTCAAAACTGAGTGGTTAACCAGTAATCAGATTGCCAGTCAGTAGTGTATACGCTTTGCATGGAGGTACAAGCAGCCTATCTATTTCTTTACGCCCCAATTGGCGGACCGGGCCCGACTTGGAACTGACTCGGTTCTCCAGTTGCGGTTGGTGCGAAGGCTGGTACAAACTATATCGATTCCTGTTTAAAACCTGTTAAGAAACAGTATTCAAACCTGCAAGTGAAGTCGAAACAGTTACGTGTATATTTAGAATGCACTACTTTCGTGAGGTACGGCGGATTAATATTCATGCTTACGGTGATCTGTCAGCTTCTACAGCGATGTAACGTGAAGAAGTTCGCCGTACGATTAGATATTTAGACGTTTCGATGTCGGAAAATAAGGCGGACTTTCTGGAAGCATGCTACATCCTCGTATCTTAGAAAATCAGAGCATTAATACATCGTGATTTTGCACCATACGTACTCCTGAAAATTCCTCGGCTTATAGCAGCAATGTGTCATACTGACGTAAGAGGAAATAAACGAAACGGTCAGTATGGTATCTAGATGTTGGCGCCATCAATGTTGTGGCTTCTGTTTCCGTCAAATGTTCCTTAGCGAGGCTGTAAAATTGATAAAGCGCTTAAAATGTGGCAAATGTGAATCATATCAAATACTAGTATAGTATGACGTTCTGTAACGTCCCTATGTGTATGGAATAACATTTGTTTTCAATCACCATTGCTAACAAGAAGCTGATCGTTATGGAAATAAATTGAACGTCAGAAATGCGTGCACTTTGTGACGTATAAACGTATCACTATATACACTGCTAAAAATATTTAAAGGAACACCGTACTTTTTTCTATATATCGCAATGCAAACAACGCCAAGGCTTGGCCCTAATTTTGTTTGTAATTTGATTTTTTTTTCGAACCGTATTCCATTTATCTGACATTATTGAACTGACGCACTTGACACGATAAGAAACACAAATAGAAAAAAGGGATAAGCAGATAAGAAATAAAACGAAAAGATAGAGACAAAGAAGAGGAAGTGGGAATCCGACCGAGAAGATCGGTAGAGTAGGCAAGAGTAAAGAAAGTTAAAGGATAAAAAGAAGCAGAAGGAGAGGAATAAGAAGAAGAAGAAGAAGAAAAGTGTGCGGACCCTCACCGAGGAAACCGCTTAATTGAAGCGAAGGTAAAATACCAACGCTCTTCGCTCAGAATGAGCGGAAACCAGTCAACATTGTGTTGAACTGGAACCATTTTCGGCATTTTGCTGAAAAACGGTTTTATAATACGGTATGTTTACCAAGTTAAACTGCTTTAAGTTGTATCAAGCCAAAAGAAGAAACAAAAAATCAATAGAAACAAGTGTAAAAGCATTTCATTGTTTATTATGAAACTTGCTTATTGTGGCGATTAGAAATGCGTACTTGATATTGGTGTATTCTGAATTTATGCGAGTATGCTACAATGTATTTGTATTTGAAACAAATATAGTGAGTGGTACATTGTAAAGGAATACATTCCAAACGCCGAAAAGATCGAATACTTTCCCTTTAATTTATATCCAATATAAAAGAATAATCTTTATGCTTTTTTATTAGGCCCAATGACATGGCCGAGAGGTTAAAGGTGCAAAATACACATTATCGTTGCTAAGCCGACGGTCATGAGTTCGAAACTCGGCAAAGGTGAAATAGTACAACATCAGGCTTTCTTTTAATTTGTATTTTAAGAATAACTAGAAAATAAGGATAAGTAGATAAGAAATTTTTTAATATATTAATTTTATTAACAGACGTTTTGTTAGACGTTTCGTTTTAATTGTTTTACAGACATCGTAACATTATTTTCACACGGAAATATACTAACCAAAGTAAATGGAATTACTTTATTTTCAATTTTATTTATATCTGACTGTATTTAGTTTTCGAAAGCCCTGTAGTTATAACATGTTCTCCAGTTCCTGGACGTTGCTTACTTTTAACTTTCTCATAAAGTGATCACAGGAGATCCAGGAAAATGCGACTTGGAACTGTTTGTTTGAATTGATGCTTAACGTCTATAGTCATGTCGGGACGTTGTCTCCATTCTTCTTTATGTCTTATACCCAAAATGGACATGTCATGAGCTTCAAATATAACCACCAAGTAAGCCAATAAGGCTTATATGTATAGGTGGTTTGACTTGAAACCACTTTTCCTGGGCAGACTCAAAACTGAGTGGTTAACCAGTAATCAGATTGCCAGTCAGTAGTGTATACGCTTTGCATGGAGGTACAAGCAGCCTATCTATTTCTTTACGCCCCAATTGGCGGACCGGGCCCGACTTGGAACTGACTCGGTTCTCCAGTTGCGGTTGGTGCGAAGGCTGGTACAAACTATATCGATTCCTGTTTAAAACCTGTTAAGAAACAGTATTCAAACCTGCAAGTGAAGTCGAAACAGTTACGTGTATATTTAGAATGCACTACTTTCGTGAGGTACGGCGGATTAATATTCATGCTTACGGTGATCTGTCAGCTTCTACAGCGATGTAACGTGAAGAAGTTCGCCGTACGATTAGATATTTAGACGTTTCGATGTCGGAAAATAAGGCGGACTTTCTGGAAGCATGCTACATCCTCGTATCTTAGAAAATCAGAGCATTAATACATCGTGATTTTGCACCATACGTACTCCTGAAAATTCCTCGGCTTATAGCAGCAATGTGTCATACTGACGTAAGAGGAAATAAACGAAACGGTCAGTATGGTATCTAGATGTTGGCGCCATCAATGTTGTGGCTTCTGTTTCCGTCAAATGTTCCTTAGCGAGGCTGTAAAATTGATAAAGCGCTTAAAATGTGGCAAATGTGAATCATATCAAATACTAGTATAGTATGACGTTCTGTAACGTCCCTATGTGTATGGAATAACATTTGTTTTCAATCACCATTGCTAACAAGAAGCTGATCGTTATGGAAATAAATTGAACGTCAGAAATGCGTGCACTTTGTGACGTATAAACGTATCACTATATACACTGCTAAAAATATTTAAAGGAACGCCGTACTTTTTCTATATATCGCAATGCAAACAACGCCAAGGCTTGGCCCTAATTTTGTTTGTAATTTGATTTTTTTTTCGAACCGTATAACAGTGGGAATCCGACCGAGAAGATCGGTAGAGTAGGCAAGAGTAAAGAAAGTTAAAGGATAAAAAGAAGCAGAAGGAGAGGAATAAGAAGAAGAAGAAGAAGAAAAGTGTGCGGACCCTCACCGAGGAAACCGCTTAATTGAAGCGAAGGTAAAATACCAACGCTCTTCGCTCAGAATGAGCGGAAACCAGTCAACATTGTGTTGAACTGGAACCATTTTCGGCATTTTGCTGAAAAACGGTTTTATAATACGGTATGTTTACCAAGTTAAACTGCTT
The DNA here is from genome assembly GCA_964017185.1 of Rugalucina vietnamica. Taxonomy (NCBI): domain Eukaryota; kingdom Metazoa; phylum Mollusca; class Bivalvia; order Lucinida; family Lucinidae; genus Rugalucina; species Rugalucina vietnamica. The sequence continues at coordinate 85,726,474 of OZ024869.1, read as the reverse complement.
TAAGTTGTATCAAGCCAAAAGAAGAAACAAAAAATCAATAGAAACAAGTGTAAAAGCATTTCATTGTTTATTATGAAACTTGCTTATTGTGGCGATTAGAAATGCGTACTTGATATTGGTGTATTCTGAATTTATGCGAGTATGCTACAATGTATTTGTATTTGAAACAAATATAGTGAGTGGTACATTGTAAAGGAATACATTCCAAACGCCGAAAAGATCGAATACTTTCCCTTTAATTTATATCCAATATAAAAGAATAATCTTTATGCTTTTTTATTAGGCCCAATGACATGGCCGAGAGGTTAAAGGTGCAAAATACACATTATCGTTGCTAAGCCGACGGTCATGAGTTCGAAACTCGGCAAAGGTGAAATAGTACAACATCAGGCTTTCTTTTAATTTGTATTTTAAGAATAACTAGAAAATAAGGATAAGTAGATAAGAAATTTTTTAATATATTAATTTTATTAACAGACGTTTTGTTAGACGTTTCGTTTTAATTGTTTTACAGACATCGTAACATTATTTTCACACGGAAATATACTAACCAAAGTAAATGGAATTACTTTATTTTCAATTTTATTTATATCTGACTGTATTTAGTTTTCGAAAGCCCTGTAGTTATAACATGTTCTCCAGTTCCTGGACGTTGCTTACTTTTAACTTTCTCATAAAGTGATCACAGGAGATCCAGGAAAATGCGACTTGGAACTGTTTGTTTGAATTGATGCTTAACGTCTATAGTCATGTCGGGACGTTGTCTCCATTCTTCTTTATGTCTTATACCCAAAATGGACATGTCATGAGCTTCAAATATAACCACCAAGTAAGCCAATAAGGCTTATATGTATAGGTGGTTTGACTTGAAACCACTTTTCCTGGGCAGACTCAAAACTGAGTGGTTAACCAGTAATCAGATTGCCAGTCAGTAGTGTATACGCTTTGCATGGAGGTACAAGCAGCCTATCTATTTCTTTACGCCCCAATTGGCGGACCGGGCCCGACTTGGAACTGACTCGGTTCTCCAGTTGCGGTTGGTGCGAAGGCTGGTACAAACTATATCGATTCCTGTTTAAAACCTGTTAAGAAACAGTATTCAAACCTGCAAGTGAAGTCGAAACAGTTACGTGTATATTTAGAATGCACTACTTTCGTGAGGTACGGCGGATTAATATTCATGCTTACGGTGATCTGTCAGCTTCTACAGCGATGTAACGTGAAGAAGTTCGCCGTACGATTAGATATTTAGACGTTTCGATGTCGGAAAATAAGGCGGACTTTCTGGAAGCATGCTACATCCTCGTATCTTAGAAAATCAGAGCATTAATACATCGTGATTTTGCACCATACGTACTCCTGAAAATTCCTCGGCTTATAGCAGCAATGTGTCATACTGACGTAAGAGGAAATAAACGAAACGGTCAGTATGGTATCTAGATGTTGGCGCCATCAATGTTGTGGCTTCTGTTTCCGTCAAATGTTCCTTAGCGAGGCTGTAAAATTGATAAAGCGCTTAAAATGTGGCAAATGTGAATCATATCAAATACTAGTATAGTATGACGTTCTGTAACGTCCCTATGTGTATGGAATAACATTTGTTTTCAATCACCATTGCTAACAAGAAGCTGATCGTTATGGAAATAAATTGAACGTCAGAAATGCGTGCACTTTGTGACGTATAAACGTATCACTATATACACTGCTAAAAATATTTAAAGGAACACCGTACTTTTTTCTATATATCGCAATGCAAACAACGCCAAGGCTTGGCCCTAATTTTGTTTGTAATTTGATTTTTTTTTCGAACCGTATTCCATTTATCTGACATTATTGAACTGACGCACTTGACACGATAAGAAACACAAATAGAAAAAAGGGATAAGCAGATAAGAAATAAAACGAAAAGATAGAGACAAAGAAGAGGAAGTGGGAATCCGACCGAGAAGATCGGTAGAGTAGGCAAGAGTAAAGAAAGTTAAAGGATAAAAAGAAGCAGAAGGAGAGGAATAAGAAGAAGAAGAAGAAGAAAAGTGTGCGGACCCTCACCGAGGAAACCGCTTAATTGAAGCGAAGGTAAAATACCAACGCTCTTCGCTCAGAATGAGCGGAAACCAGTCAACATTGTGTTGAACTGGAACCATTTTCGGCATTTTGCTGAAAAACGGTTTTATAATACGGTATGTTTACCAAGTTAAACTGCTTTAAGTTGTATCAAGCCAAAAGAAGAAACAAAAAATCAATAGAAACAAGTGTAAAAGCATTTCATTGTTTATTATGAAACTTGCTTATTGTGGCGATTAGAAATGCGTACTTGATATTGGTGTATTCTGAATTTATGCGAGTATGCTACAATGTATTTGTATTTGAAACAAATATAGTGAGTGGTACATTGTAAAGGAATACATTCCAAACGCCGAAAAGATCGAATACTTTCCCTTTAATTTATATCCAATATAAAAGAATAATCTTTATGCTTTTTTATTAGGCCCAATGACATGGCCGAGAGGTTAAAGGTGCAAAATACACATTATCGTTGCTAAGCCGACGGTCATGAGTTCGAAACTCGGCAAAGGTGAAATAGTACAACATCAGGCTTTCTTTTAATTTGTATTTTAAGAATAACTAGAAAATAAGGATAAGTAGATAAGAAATTTTTTAATATATTAATTTTATTAACAGACGTTTTGTTAGACGTTTCGTTTTAATTGTTTTACAGACATCGTAACATTATTTTCACACGGAAATATACTAACCAAAGTAAATGGAATTACTTTATTTTCAATTTTATTTATATCTGACTGTATTTAGTTTTCGAAAGCCCTGTAGTTATAACATGTTCTCCAGTTCCTGGACGTTGCTTACTTTTAACTTTCTCATAAAGTGATCACAGGAGATCCAGGAAAATGCGACTTGGAACTGTTTGTTTGAATTGATGCTTAACGTCTATAGTCATGTCGGGACGTTGTCTCCATTCTTCTTTATGTCTTATACCCAAAATGGACATGTCATGAGCTTCAAATATAACCACCAAGTAAGCCAATAAGGCTTATATGTATAGGTGGTTTGACTTGAAACCACTTTTCCTGGGCAGACTCAAAACTGAGTGGTTAACCAGTAATCAGATTGCCAGTCAGTAGTATATACGCTTTGCATGGAGGTACAAGCAGCCTATCTATTTCTTTACGCCCCAATTGGCGGACCGGGCCCGACTTGGAACTGACTCGGTTCTTCAGTTGCGGTTGGTGCGAAGGCTGGTACAAACTATATCGATTCCTGTTTAAAACCTGTTAAGAAACAGTATTCAAACCTGCAAGTGAAGTCGAAACAGTTACGTGTATATTTAGAATGCACTACTTTCGTGAGGTACGGCGGATTAATATTCATGCTTACGGTGATCTGTCAGCTTCTACAGCGATGTAACGTGAAGAAGTTCGCCGTACGATTAGATATTTAGACGTTTCGATGTCGGAAAATAAGGCGGACTTTCTGGAAGCATGCTACATCCTCGTATCTTAGAAAATCAGAGCATTAATACATCGTGATTTTGCACCATACGTACTCCTGAAAATTCCTCGGCTTATAGCAGCAATGTGTCATACTGACGTAAGAGGAAATAAACGAAACGGTCAGTGTGGTATCTAGATGTTGGCGCCATCAATGTTGTGGCTTCTGTTTCCGTCAAATGTTCCTTAGCGAGGCTGTAAAATTGATAAAAAGGTACAAGTAGGCAAAGATCAGGAAAAGGCGCAATCAGAAAAAGATTCCCACTCCAAAAACCGAGGTGGGAAAAAACCAAACTAACAATCAGGTACTTATACCATGAAACATATCGTAAGCCGAATGAGCAGCTATTTTCCCAATAGGTGGCCACTCAGTTACCTTAACTTAACTAAAAATATGAAAACATACATAAGGCGCCAACAGCACAAAAAAAAATTTATACACCAAGACATAAAACAAAAAGAACCACCACAGAAGTATCGACTTGGAACGATCAGTAACACAAAGTTACTGGCGGGCTTAAACCGGTTTTACATGGCCATAACCTCACCCTCAGCTTCTGCAGTGGTTCATAACATTTAGTTAGTTATTTGGTCCTCGTGGTGAATCTCTAACTAGTCAATGAATCATCAAGAACAAACAAATAAATCATGATAAACATCCTGATGAATCAAAAACCAGGACTCACAAACTGAGTAAGCTGCCCGACGATGGAGATCCCTGGGCGCCGAATAACCTACTAACTCCGGAGCAAAAGAAAAACACCAGTTGGACCCCGGTGGGCCAAGCAACAGACAAGAAGCTCCGGCCCCAACCAACTGAAATGAATAGCTTTATGTCGGGGCCATCATAGAGTCTGACGCCCGACCCACCGGCGTGCAATTAAAGAAGGCAGCATAGTTATCAACCATGATTGGGTTAAAAACTAAGCATGCAGACTGTCGCATAACATTCAAGTTATAACCTATACGTCTGTAACGTGTTATGATTTTTCTGAACTGAAAAGAAAAATCATTAATTCCTTTAAGTTTCTTAAATTTGTAAACCAAGTCACCATAAAATTCAGGTTCCGAAAGGCCCTCACTTAAAAGCGTCTTTAACCCAACATTAAAAGCGCTTAAAATGTGGCAAATGTGAATCATATCAAATACTAGTATAGTATGACGTTCTGTAACGTCCCTATGTGTATGGAATAACATTTGTTTTCAATCACCATTGCTAACAAGAAGCTGATCGTTATGGAAATAAATTGAACGTCAGAAATGCGTGCACTTTGTGACGTATAAACGTCTGCTAAAAATATTTAAAGGAACACCGTACTTTTTTCTATATATCGCAATGCAAACAACGCCAAGGCTTGGCCCTAATTTTGTTTGTAATTTGATTTTTTTTTTTTCGAACCGTATTCCATTTATCTGACATTATTGAACTGACGCACTTGACACGATAAGAAACACAAATAGAAAAAAGGGATAAGCAGATAAGAAATAAAACGAAAAGATAGAGACAAAGAAGAGGAAGTGGGAATCCGACCGAGAAGATCGGTAGAGTAGGCAAGAGTAAAGAAAGTTAAAGGATAAAAAGAAGCAAAAGGAGAGGAATAAGAAGAAGAAGAAGAAGAAGAAAAGTGTGCGGACCCTCACCGAGGAAACCGCTTAATTGAAGCGAAGGTAAAATGCCAACGCTCTTCGCTCAGAATGAGCGGAAACCAGTCAACATTGTGTTGAACTGGAACCATTTTCGGCATTTTGCTGAAAAACGGTTTTATAATACGGTATGTTTACCAAGTTAAACTGCTTTAAGTTGTATCAAGCCAAAAGAAGAAACAAAAAATCAATAGAAACAAGTGTAAAAGCATTTCATTGTTTATTATGAAACTTGCTTATTGTGGCGATTAGAAATGCGTACTTGATATTGGTGTATTCTGAATTTATGCGAGTATGCTACAATGTATTTGTATTTGAAACAAATATAGTGAGTGGTACATTGTAAAGGAATACATTCCAAACGCCGAAAAGATCGAATACTTTCCCTTTAATTTATATCTAATATAAAAGAATAATCTTTATGCTTTTTTATTAGGCCCAATGACATGGCCGAGAGGTTAAAGGTGCAAAATACACATTATCGTTGCTAAGCCGACGGTCATGAGTTCGAAACTCGGCAAAGGTGAAATAGTACAACATCAGGCTTTCTTTTAATTTGTATTTTAAGAATAACTAGAAAATAAGGATAAGTAGATAAGAAATTTTTTAATATATTAATTTTATTAACAGACCTTTTGTTAGACGTTTCGTTTTAATTGTTTAACAGACACCGTAACATTATTTTCACAAGGAAATATACTAACCAAAGTAAATGGAATTACTTTATTTTTAATTTTATTTATATCTGACTGTATTTAGTTTTCGAAAGCCCTGTAGTTATAACATGTTCTCCAGTTCCTGGACGTTGCTTACTTTTAACTTTCTCATAAAGTGATCACAGGAGATCCAGGAAAATGCGACTTGGAACTGTTTGTTTGAATTGATGCTTAACGTCTATAGTCATGTCGGGACGTTGTCTCCATTCTTCTTTATGTCTTATACCCAAAATGGACATGTCATGAGCTTCAAATATAACCACCAAGTAAGCCAATAAGGCTTATATGTATAGGTGGTTTGACTTGAAACCACTTTTCCTGGGCAGACTCAAAACTGAGTGGTTAACCAGTAATCAGATTGCCAGTCAGTAGTATATACGCTTTGCATGGAGGTACAAGCAGCCTATCTATTTCTTTACGCCCCAATTGGCAGACCGGGCCCGACTTGGAACTGACTCGGTTCTTCAGTTGCGGTTGGTGCGAAGGCTGGTACAAACTATATCGATTCCTGTTTAAAACCTGTTAAGAAACAGTATTCAAACCTGCAAGTGAAGTCGAAACAGTTACGTGTATATTTAGAATGCACTACTTTCGTGAGGTACGGCGGATTAATATTCATGCTTACGGTGATCTGTCAGCTTCTACAGCGATGTAACGTGAAGAAGTTCGCCGTACGATTAGATATTTAGACGTTTCGATGTCGGAAAATAAGGCGGACTTTCTGGAAGCATGCTACATCCTCGTATCTTAGAAAATCAGAGCATTAATACATCGTGATTTTGCACCATACGTACTCCTGAAAATTCCTCGGCTTATAGCAGCAATGTGTCATACTGACGTAAGAGGAAATAAACGAAACGGTCAGTATGGTATCTAGATGTTGGCGCCATCAATGTTGTGGCTTCTGTTTCCGTCAAATGTTCCTTAGCGAGGCTGTAAAATTGATAAAGCGCTTAAAATGTGGCAAATGTGAATCATATCAAATACTAGTATAGTATGACGTTCTGTAACGTCCCTATGTGTATGGAATAACATTTGTTTTCAATCACCATTGCTAACAAGAAGCTGATCGTTATGGAAATAAATTGAACGTCAGAAATGCGTGCACTTTGTGACGTATAAACGTATCACTATATACACTGCTAAAAATATTTAAAGGAACACCGTACTTTTTCTATATATCGCAATGCAAACAACGCCAAGGCTTGGCCCTAATTTTGTTTGTAATTTGATTTTTTTTTTTCGAACCGTATTCCATTTATCTGACATTATTGAACTGACGCACTTGACACGATAAGAAACACAAATAGAAAAAAGGGTTAAGCAGATAAGAAATAAAACGAAAAGATAGAGACAAAGAAGAGGAAGTGGGAATCCGACCGAGAAGATCGGTAGAGTAGGCAAGAGTAAAGAAAGTTAAAGGATAAAAAGAAGCAGAAGGAGAGGAATAAGAAGAAGAAGAAGAAGAAAAGTGTGCGGACCCTCACCGAGGAAACCGCTTAATTGAAGCGAAGGTAAAATGCCAACGCTCTTCGCTCAGAATGAGCGGAAACCAGTCAACATTGTGTTGAACTGGAACCATTTTCGGCATTTTGCTGAAAAACGGTTTTATAATACGGTATGTTTACCAAGTTAAACTGCTTTAAGTTGTATCAAGCCAAAAGAAGAAACAAAAAATCAATAGAAACAACTGTAAAAGCATTTCATTGTTTATTATGAAACTTGCTTATTGTGGCGATTAGAAATGCGTACTTGATATTGGTGTATTCTGAATTTATGCGAGTATGCTACAATGTATTTGTATTTGAAACAAATATAGTGAGTGGTACATTGTAAAGGAATACATTCCAAACGCCGAAAAGATCGAATACTTTCCCTTTAATTTATATCCAATATAAAAGAATAATCTTTATGCTTTTTTATTAGGCCCAATGACATGGCCGAGAGGTTAAAGGTGCAAAATACACATTATCGTTGCTAAGCCGACGGTCATGAGTTCGAAACTCGGCAAAGGTGAAATAGTACAACATCAGGCTTTCTTTTAATTTGTATTTTAAGAATAACTAGAAAATAAGGATAAGTAGATAAGAAATTTTTTAATATATTAATTTTATTAACAGACGTTTTGTTAGACGTTTCGTTTTAATTGTTTTACAGACATCGTAACATTATTTTCACACGGAAATATACTAACCAAAGTAAATGGAATTACTTTATTTTCAATTTTATTTATATCTGACTGTATTTAGTTTTCGAAAGCCCTGTAGTTATAACATGTTCTCCAGTTCCTGGACGTTGCTTACTTTTAACTTTCTCATAAAGTGATCACAGGAGATCCAGGAAAATGCGACTTGGAACTGTTTGTTTGAATTGATGCTTAACGTCTATAGTCATGTCGGGACGTTGTCTCCATTCTTCTTTATGTCTTATACCCAAAATGGACATGTCATGAGCTTCAAATATAACCACCAAGTAAGCCAATAAGGCTTATATGTATAGGTGGTTTGACTTGAAACCACTTTTCCTGGGCAGACTCAAAACTGAGTGGTTAACCAGTAATCAGATTGCCAGTCAGTAGTATATACGCTTTGCATGGAGGTACAAGCAGCCTATCTATTTCTGTACGCCCCAATTGGCGGACCGGGCCCGACTTGGAACTGACTCGGTTCTTCAGTTGCGGTTGGTGCGAAGGCTGGTACAAACTATATCGATTCCTGTTTAAAACCTGTTAAGAAACAGTATTCAAACCTGCAAGTGAAGTCGAAACAGTTACGTGTATATTTAGAATGCACTACTTTCGTGAGGTACGGCGGATTAATATTCATGCTTACGGTGATCTGTCAGCTTCTACAGCGATGTAACGTGAAGAAGTTCGCCGTACGATTAGATATTTAGACGTTTCGATGTCGGAAAATAAGGCGGACTTTCTGGAAGCATGCTACATCCTCGTATCTTAGAAAATCAGAGCATTAATACATCGTGATATTGCACCATACGTACTCCTGAAAATTCCTCGGCTTATAGCAGCAATGTGTCATACTGACGTAAGAGGAAATAAACGAAACGGTCAGTATGGTATCTAGATGTTGGCGCCATCAATGTTGTGGCTTCTGTTTCCGTCAAATGTTCCTTAGCGAGGCTGTAAAATTGATAAAGCGCTTAAAATGTGGCAAATGTGAATCATATCAAATACTAGTATAGTATGACGTTCTGTAACGTCCCTATGTGTATGGAATAACATTTGTTTTCAATCACCATTGCTAACAAGAAGCTGATCGTTATGGAAATAAATTGAACGTCAGAAATGCGTGCACTTTGTGACGTATAAACGTATCACTATATACACTGCTAAAAATATTTAAAGGAACACCGTACTTTTTTCTATATATCGCAATGCAAACAACGCCAAGGCTTGGCCCTAATTTTGTTTGTAATTTGATTTTTTTTTTCGAACCGTATTCCATTTATCTGACATTATTGAACTGACGCACTTGACACGATAAGAAACACAAATAGAAAAAAGGGATAAGCCGATAAGAAATAAAACGAAAAGATAGAGACAAAGAAGAGGAAGTGGGAATCCGACCGAGAAGATCGGTAGAGTAGGCAAGAGTAAAGAAAGTTAAAGGATAAAAAGAAGCAGAAGGAGAGGAATAAGAAGAAGAAGAAGAAGAAGAAGAAGAAGAAAAGTGTGCGGACCCTCACCGAGGAAACCGCTTAATTGAAGCGAAGGTAGAATACCAACGCTCTTCGCTCAGAATGAGTGGAAACCAGTCAACATTGTGTTGAACTGGAACCATTTTCGGCATTTTGCTGAAAAACGGTTTTATAATACGGTATGTTTACCAAGTTAAACTGCTTTAAGTTGTATCAAGCCAAAAGAAGAAACAAAAAATCAATAGAAACAAGTGTAAAAGCATTTCATTGTTTATTATGAAACTTGCTTATTGTGGCGATTAGAAATGCGTACTTGATATTGGTGTATTCTGAATTTATGCGAGTATGCTACAATGTATTTGTATTTGAAACAAATATAGTGAGTGGTACATTGTAAAGGAATACATTCCAAACGCCGAAAAGATCGAATACTTTCCCTTTAATTTATATCCAATATAAAAGAATAATCTTTATGCTTTTTATTAGGCCCAATGACATGGCCGAGAGGTTAAAGGTGCAAAATACACATTATTGTTGCTAAGCCGACGGTCATGAGTTCGAAACTCGGCAAAGGTGAAATAGTACAACATCAGGCTTTCTTTTAATTTGTATTTTAAGAATAACTAGAAAATAAGGATAAGTAGATAAGAAATTTTTTAATATATTAATTTTATTAACAGACGTTTTGTTAGACGTTTCGTTTTAATTGTTTTACAGACATCGTAACATTATTTTCACACGGAAATATACTAACCAAAGTAAATGGAATTACTTTATTTTCAATTTTATTTATATCTGACTGTATTTAGTTTTCGAAAGCCCTGTAGTTATAACATGTTCTCCAGTTCCTGGACGTTGCTTACTTTTAACTTTCTCATAAAGTGATCACAGGAGATCCAGGAAAATGCGACTTGGAATTGTTTGTTTGAATTGATGCTTAACGTCTATAGTCATGTCGGGACGTTGTCTCCATTCTTCTTTATGTCTTATACCCAAAATGGACATGTCATGAGCTTCAAATATAACCACCAAGTAAGCCAATAAGGCTTATATGTATAGGTGGTTTGACTTGAAACCACTTTTCCTGGGCAGACTCAAAACTGAGTGGTTAACCAGTAATCAGATTGCCAGTCAGTAGTGTATACGCTTTGCATGGAGGTACAAGCAGCCTATCTATTTCTTTACGCCCCAATTGGCGGACCGGGCCCGACTTGGAACTGACTCGGTTCTTCAGTTGCGGTTGGTGCGAAGGCTGGTACAAACTATATCGATTCCTGTTTAAAACCTGTTAAGAAACAGTATTCAAACCTGCAAGTGAAGTCGAAACAGTTACGTGTATATTTAGAATGCACTACTTTCGTGAGGTACGGCGGATTAATATTCATGCTTACGGTGATCTGTCAGCTTCTACAGCGATGTAACGTGAAGAAGTTCGCCGTACGATTAGATATTTAGACGTTTCGATGTCGGAAAATAAGGCGGACTTTCTGGAAGCATGCTACATCCTCGTATCTTAGAAAATCAGAGCATTAATACATCGTGATTTTGCATCATACGTACTCCTGAAAATTCCTCGGCTTATAGCAGCAATGTGTCATACTGACGTAAGAGGAAATAAACGAAACGGTCAGTATGGTATCTAGATGTTGGCGCCATCAATGTTGTGGCTTCTGTTTCCGTCAAATGTTCCTTAGCGAGGCTGTAAAATTGATAAAGCGCTTAAAATGTGGCAAATGTGAATCATATCAAATACTAGTATAGTATGACGTTCTGTAACGTCCCTATGTGTATGGAATAACATTTGTTTTCAATCACCATTGCTTACAAGAAGCTGATCGTTATGGAAATAAATTGAACGTCAGAAATGCGTGCACTTTGTGACGTATAAACGTATCACTATATACACTGCTAAAAATATTTAAAGGAACACCGTACTTTTTCTATATATCGCAATGCAAACAACGCCAAGGCTTGGCCCTAATTTTGTTTGTAATTTGATTTTTTTTTTTCGAACCGTATTCCATTTATCTGACATTATTGAACTGACGCACTTGACACGATAAGAAACACAAATAGAAAAAAGGGATAAGCAGATAAGAAATAAAACGAAAAGATAGAGACAAAGAAGAGGAAGTGGGAATCCGACCGAGAAGATCGGTAGAGTAGGCAAGAGTAAAGAAAGTTAAAGGATAAAAAGAAGCAGAAGGAGAGGAATAAGAAGAAGAAGAAGAAGAAAAGTGTGCGGACCCTCACCGAGGAAACCGCTTAATTGAAGCGAAGGTAAAATACCAACGCTCTTCGCTCAGAATGAGCGGAAACCAGTCAACATTGTGTTGAACTGGAACCATTTTCGGCATTTTGCTGAAAAACGGTTTTATAATACGGTATGTTTACCAAGTTAAACTGCTTTAAGTTGTATCAAGCCAAAAGAAGAAACAAAAAATCAATAGAAACAAGTGTAAAAGCATTTCATTGTTTATTATGAAACTTGCTTATTGTGGCGATTAGAAATGCGTACTTGATATTGGTGTATTCTGAATTTATGCGAGTATGCTACAATGTATTTGTATTTGAAACAAATATAGTGAGTGGTACATTGTAAAGGAATACATTCCAAACGCCGAAAAGATCGAATACTTTCCCTTTAATTTATATCCAATATAAAAGAATAATCTTTATGCTTTTTTATTAGGCCCAATGACATGGCCGAGAGGTTAAAGGTGCAAAATACACATTATCGTTGCTAAGCCGACGGTCATGAGTTCGAAACTCGGCAAAGGTGAAATAGTACAACATCAGGCTTTCTTTTAATTTGTATTTTAAGAATAACTAGAAAATAAGGATAAGTAGATAAGAAATTTTTTAATATATTAATTTTATTAACAGACGTTTTGTTAGACGTTTCGTTTTAATTGTTTTACAGACATCGTAACATTATTTTCACACGGAAATATACTAACCAAAGTAAATGGAATTACTTTATTTTCAATTTTATTTATATCTGACTGTATTTAGTTTTCGAAAGCCCTGTAGTTATAACATGTTCTCCAGTTCCTGGACGTTGCTTACTTTTAACTTTCTCATAAAGTGATCACAGGAGATCCAGGAAAATGCGACTTGGAACTGTTTGTTTGAATTGATGCTTAACGTCTATAGTCATGTCGGGACGTTGTCTCCATTCTTCTTTATGTCTTATACCCAAAATGGACATGTCATGAGCTTCAAATATAACCACCAAGTAAGCCAATAAGGCTTATATGTATAGGTGGTTTGACTTGAAACCACTTTTCCTGGGCAGACTCAAAACTGAGTGGTTAACCAGTAATCAGATTGCCAGTCAGTAGTGTATACGCTTTGCATGGAGGTACAAGCAGCCTATCTATTTCTTTACGCCCCAATTGGCGGACCGGGCCCGACTTGGAACTGACTCGGTTCTTCAGTTGCGGTTGGTGCGAAGGCTGGTACAAACTATATCGATTCCTGTTTAAAACCTGTTAAGAAACAGTATTCAAACCTGCAAGTGAAGTCGAAACAGTTACGTGTATATTTAGAATGCACTACTTTCGTGAGGTACGGCGGATTAATATTCATGCTTACGGTGATCTGTCAGCTTCTACAGCGATGTAACGTGAAGAAGTTCGCCGTACGATTAGATATTTAGACGTTTCGATGTCGGAAAATAAGGCGGACTTTCTGGAAGCATGCTACATCCTCGTATCTTAGAAAATCAGAGCATTAATACATCGTGATTTTGCACCATACGTACTCCTGAAAATTCCTCGGCTTATAGCAGCAATGTGTCATACTGACGTAAGAGGAAATAAACGAAACGGTCAGTATGGTATCTAGATGTTGGCGCCATCAATGTTGTGGCTTCTGTTTCCGTCAAATGTTCCTTAGCGAGGCTGTAAAATTGATAAAGCGCTTAAAATGTGGCAAATGTGAATCATATCAAATACTAGTATAGTATGACGTTCTGTAACGTCCCTATGTGTATGGAATAACATTTGTTTTCAATCACCATTGCTAACAAGAAGCTGATCGTTATGGAAATAAATTGAACGTCAGAAATGCGTGCACTTTGTGACGTATAAACGTATCACTATATACACTGCTAAAAATATTTAAAGGAACACCGTACTTTTTTCTATATATCGCAATGCAAACAACGCCAAGGCTTGGCCCTAATTTTGTTTGTAATTTGATTTTTTTTTCGAACCGTATTCCATTTATCTGACATTATTGAACTGACGCACTTGACACGATAAGAAACACAAATAGAAAAAAGGGATAAGCAGATAAGAAATAAAACGAAAAGATAGAGACAAAGAAGAGGAAGTGGGAATCCGACCGAGAAGATCGGTAGAGTAGGCAAGAGTAAAGAAAGTTAAAGGATAAAAAGAAGCAGAAGGAGAGGAATAAGAAGAAGAAGAAGAAGAAAAGTGTGCGGACCCTCACCGAGGAAACCGCTTAATTGAAGCGAAGGTAAAATACCAACGCTCTTCGCTCAGAATGAGCGGAAACCAGTCAACATTGTGTTGAACTGGAACCATTTTCGGCATTTTGCTGAAAAACGGTTTTATAATACGGTATGTTTACCAAGTTAAACTGCTTTAAGTTGTATCAAGCCAAAAGAAGAAACAAAAAATCAATAGAAACAAGTGTAAAAGCATTTCATTGTTTATTATGAAACTTGCTTATTGTGGCGATTAGAAATGCGTACTTGATATTGGTGTATTCTGAATTTATGCGAGTATGCTACAATGTATTTGTATTTGAAACAAATATAGTGAGTGGTACATTGTAAAGGAATACATTCCAAACGCCGAAAAGATCGAATACTTTCCCTTTAATTTATATCCAATATAAAAGAATAATCTTTATGCTTTTTTATTAGGCCCAATGACATGGCCGAGAGGTTAAAGGTGCAAAATACACATTATCGTTGCTAAGCCGACGGTCATGAGTTCGAAACTCGGCAAAGGTGAAATAGTACAACATCAGGCTTTCTTTTAATTTGTATTTTAAGAATAACTAGAAAATAAGGATAAGTAGATAAGAAATTTTTTAATATATTAATTTTATTAACAGACGTTTTGTTAGACGTTTCGTTTTAATTGTTTTACAGACATCGTAACATTATTTTCACACGGAAATATACTAACCAAAGTAAATGGAATTACTTTATTTTCAATTTTATTTATATCTGACTGTATTTAGTTTTCGAAAGCCCTGTAGTTATAACATGTTCTCCAGTTCCTGGACGTTGCTTACTTTTAACTTTCTCATAAAGTGATCACAGGAGATCCAGGAAAATGCGACTTGGAACTGTTTGTTTGAATTGATGCTTAACGTCTATAGTCATGTCGGGACGTTGTCTCCATTCTTCTTTATGTCTTATACCCAAAATGGACATGTCATGAGCTTCAAATATAACCACCAAGTAAGCCAATAAGGCTTATATGTATAGGTGGTTTGACTTGAAACCACTTTTCCTGGGCAGACTCAAAACTGAGTGGTTAACCAGTAATCAGATTGCCAGTCAGTAGTATATACGCTTTGCATGGAGGTACAAGCAGCCTATCTATTTCTTTACGCCCCAATTGGCGGACCGGGCCCGACTTGGAACTGACTCGGTTCTTCAGTTGCGGTTGGTGCGAAGGCTGGTACAAACTATATCGATTCCTGTTTAAAACCTGTTAAGAAACAGTATTCAAACCTGCAAGTGAAGTCGAAACAGTTACGTGTATATTTAGAATGCACTACTTTCGTGAGGTACGGCGGATTAATATTCATGCTTACGGTGATCTGTCAGCTTCTACAGCGATGTAACGTGAAGAAGTTCGCCGTACGATTAGATATTTAGACGTTTCGATGTCGGAAAATAAGGCGGACTTTCTGGAAGCATGCTACATCCTCGTATCTTAGAAAATCAGAGCATTAATACATCGTGATTTTGCACCATACGTACTCCTGAAAATTCCTCGGCTTATAGCAGCAATGTGTCATACTGACGTAAGAGGAAATAAACGAAACGGTCAGTGTGGTATCTAGATGTTGGCGCCATCAATGTTGTGGCTTCTGTTTCCGTCAAATGTTCCTTAGCGAGGCTGTAAAATTGATAAAAAGGTACAAGTAGGCAAAGATCAGGAAAAGGCGCAATCAGAAAAAGATTCCCACTCCAAAAACCGAGGTGGGAAAAAACCAAACTAACAATCAGGTACTTATACCATGAAACATATCGTAAGCCGAATGAGCAGCTATTTTCCCAATAGGTGGCCACTCAGTTACCTTAACTTAACTAAAAATATGAAAACATACATAAGGCGCCAACAGCACAAAAAAAATTTTATACACCAAGACATAAAACAAAAAGAACCACCACAGAAGTATCGACTTGGAACGATCAGTAACACAAAGTTACTGGCGGGCTTAAACCGGTTTTACATGGCCATAACCTCACCCTCAGCTTCTGCAGTGGTTCATAACATTTAGTTAGTTATTTGGTCCTCGTGGTGAATCTCTAACTAGTCAATGAATCATCAAGAACAAACAAATAAATCATGATAAACATCCTGATGAATCAAAAACCAGGACTCACAAACTGAGTAAGCTGCCCGACGATGGAGATCCCTGGGCGCCGAATAACCTACTAACTCCGGAGCAAAAGAAAAACACCAGTTGGACCCCGGTGGGCCAAGCAACAGACAAGAAGCTCCGGCCCCAACCAACTGAAATGAATAGCTTTATGTCGGGGCCATCATAGAGTCTGACGCCCGACCCACCGGCGTGCAATTAAAGAAGGCAGCATAGTTATCAACCATGATTGGGTTAAAAACTAAGCATGCAGACTGTCGCATAACATTCAAGTTATAACCTATACGTCTGTAACGTGTTATGATTTTTCTGAACTGAAAAGAAAAATCATTAATTCCTTTAAGTTTCTTAAATTTGTAAACCAAGTCACCATAAAATTCAGGTTCCGAAAGGCCCTCACTTAAAAGCGTCTTTAACCCAACATTAAAAGCGCTTAAAATGTGGCAAATGTGAATCATATCAAATACTAGTATAGTATGACGTTCTGTAACGTCCCTATGTGTATGGAATAACATTTGTTTTCAATCACCATTGCTAACAAGAAGCTGATCGTTATGGAAATAAATTGAACGTCAGAAATGCGTGCACTTTGTGACGTATAAACGTCTGCTAAAAATATTTAAAGGAACACCGTACTTTTTTCTATATATCGCAATGCAAACAACGCCAAGGCTTGGCCCTAATTTTGTTTGTAATTTGATTTTTTTTTTCGAACCGTATTCCATTTATCTGACATTATTGAACTGACGCACTTGACACGATAAGAAACACAAATAGAAAAAAGGGATAAGCAGATAAGAAATAAAACGAAAAGATAGAGACAAAGAAGAGGAAGTGGGAATCCGACCGAGAAGATCGGTAGAGTAGGCAAGAGTAAAGAAAGTTAAAGGATAAAAAGAAGCAGAAGGAGAGGAATAAGAAGAAGAAGAAGAAGAAGAAAAGTGTGCGGACCCTCACCGAGGAAACCGCTTAATTGAAGCGAAGGTAGAATACCAACGCTCTTCGCTCAGAATGAGCGGAAACCAGTCAACATTGTGTTGAACTGGAACCATTTTCGGCATTTTGCTGAAAAACGGTTTTATAATACGGTATGTTTACCAAGTTAAACTGCTTTAAGTTGTATCAAGCCAAAAGAAGAAACAAAAAATCAATAGAAACAAGTGTAAAAGCATTTCATTGTTTATTATGAAACTTGCTTATTGTGGCGATTAGAAATGCGTACTTGATATTGGTGTATTCTGAATTTATGCGAGTATGCTACAATGTATTTGTATTTGAAACAAATATAGTGAGTGGTACATTGTAAAGGAATACATTCCAAACGCCGAAAAGATCGAATACTTTCCCTTTAATTTATATCTAATATAAAAGAATAATCTTTATGCTTTTTTATTAGGCCCAATGACATGGCCGAGAGGTTAAAGGTGCAAAATACACATTATCGTTGCTAAGCCGACGGTCATGAGTTCGAAACTCGGCAAAGGTGAAATAGTACAACATCAGGCTTTCTTTTAATTTGTATTTTAAGAATAACTAGAAAATAAGGATAAGTAGATAAGAAATTTTTTAATATATTAATTTTATTAACAGACCTTTTGTTAGACGTTTCGTTTTAATTGTTTAACAGACATCGTAACATTATTTTCACAAGGAAATATACTAACCAAAGTAAATGGAATTACTTTATTTTTAATTTTATTTATATCTGACTGTATTTAGTTTTCGAAAGCCCTGTAGTTATAACATGTTCTCCAGTTCCTGGACGTTGCTTACTTTTAACTTTCTCATAAAGTGATCACAGGAGATCCAGGAAAATGCGACTTGGAACTGTTTGTTTGAATTGATGCTTAACGTCTATAGTCATGTCGGGACGTTGTCTCCATTCTTCTTTATGTCTTATACCCAAAATGGACATGTCATGAGCTTCAAATATAACCACCAAGTAAGCCAATAAGGCTTATATGTATAGGTGGTTTGACTTGAAACCACTTTTCCTGGGCAGACTCAAAACTGAGTGGTTAACCAGTAATCAGATTGCCAGTCAGTAGTATATACGCTTTGCATGGAGGTACAAGCAGCCTATCTATTTCTTTACGCCCCAATTGGCAGACCGGGCCCGACTTGGAACTGACTCGGTTCTTCAGTTGCGGTTGGTGCGAAGGCTGGTACAAACTATATCGATTCCTGTTTAAAACCTGTTAAGAAACAGTATTCAAACCTGCAAGTGAAGTCGAAACAGTTACGTGTATATTTAGAATGCACTACTTTCGTGAGGTACGGCGGATTAATATTCATGCTTACGGTGATCTGTCAGCTTCTACAGCGATGTAACGTGAAGAAGTTCGCCGTACGATTAGATATTTAGACGTTTCGATGTCGGAAAATAAGGCGGACTTTCTGGAAGCATGCTACATCCTCGTATCTTAGAAAATCAGAGCATTAATACATCGTGATTTTGCACCATACGTACTCCTGAAAATTCCTCGGCTTATAGCAGCAATGTGTCATACTGACGTAAGAGGAAATAAACGAAACGGTCAGTATGGTATCTAGATGTTGGCACCATCAATGTTGTGGCTTCTGTTTCCGTCAAATGTTCCTTAGCGAGGCTGTAAAATTGATAAAGCGCTTAAAATGTGGCAAATGTGAATCATATCAAATACTAGTATAGTATGACGTTCTGTAACGTCCCTATGTGTATGGAATAACATTTGTTTTCAATCACCATTGCTAACAAGAAGCTGATCGTTATGGAAATAAATTGAACGTCAGAAATGCGTGCACTTTGTGACGTATAAACGTATCACTATATACACTGCTAAAAATATTTAAAGGAACACCGTACTTTTTCTATATATCGCAATGCAAACAACGCCAAGGCTTGGCCCTAATTTTGTTTGTAATTTGATTTTTTTTTTTCGAACCGTATTCCATTTATCTGACATTATTGAACTGACGCACTTGACACGATAAGAAACACAAATAGAAAAAAGGGTTAAGCAGATAAGAAATAAAACGAAAAGATAGAGACAAAGAAGAGGAAGTGGGAATCCGACCGAGAAGATCGGTAGAGTAGGCAAGAGTAAAGAAAGTTAAAGGATAAAAAGAAGCAGAAGGAGAGGAATAAGAAGAAGAAGAAGAAGAAAAGTGTGCGGACCCTCACCGAGGAAACCGCTTAATTGAAGCGAAGGTAAAATACCAACGCTCTTCGCTCAGAATGAGCGGAAACCAGTCAACATTGTGTTGAACTGGAACCATTTTCGGCATTTTGCTGAAAAACGGTTTTATAATACGGTATGTTTACCAAGTTAAACTGCTTTAAGTTGTATCAAGCCAAAAGAAGAAACAAAAAATCAATAGAAACAACTGTAAAAGCATTTCATTGTTTATTATGAAACTTGCTTATTGTGGCGATTAGAAATGCGTACTTGATATTGGTGTATTCTGAATTTATGCGAGTATGCTACAATGTATTTGTATTTGAAACAAATATAGTGAGTGGTACATTGTAAAGGAATACATTCCAAACGCCGAAAAGATCGAATACTTTCCCTTTAATTTATATCCAATATAAAAGAATAATCTTTATGCTTTTTTATTAGGCCCAATGACATGGCCGAGAGGTTAAAGGTGCAAAATACACATTATCGTTGCTAAGCCGACGGTCATGAGTTCGAAACTCGGCAAAGGTGAAATAGTACAACATCAGGCTTTCTTTTAATTTGTATTTTAAGAATAACTAGAAAATAAGGATAAGTAGATAAGAAATTTTTTAATATATTAATTTTATTAACAGACGTTTTGTTAGACGTTTCGTTTTAATTGTTTTACAGACATCGTAACATTATTTTCACACGGAAATATACTAACCAAAGTAAATGGAATTACTTTATTTTCAATTTTATTTATATCTGACTGTATTTAGTTTTCGAAAGCCCTGTAGTTATAACATGTTCTCCAGTTCCTGGACGTTGCTTACTTTTAACTTTCTCATAAAGTGATCACAGGAGATCCAGGAAAATGCGACTTGGAACTGTTTGTTTGAATTGATGCTTAACGTCTATAGTCATGTCGGGACGTTGTCTCCATTCTTCTTTATGTCTTATACCCAAAATGGACATGTCATGAGCTTCAAATATAACCACCAAGTAAGCCAATAAGGCTTATATGTATAGGTGGTTTGACTTGAAACCACTTTTCCTGGGCAGACTCAAAACTGAGTGGTTAACCAGTAATCAGATTGCCAGTCAGTAGTATATACGCTTTGCATGGAGGTACAAGCAGCCTATCTATTTCTGTACGCCCCAATTGGCGGACCGGGCCCGACTTGGAACTGACTCGGTTCTTCAGTTGCGGTTGGTGCGAAGGCTGGTACAAACTATATCGATTCCTGTTTAAAACCTGTTAAGAAACAGTATTCAAACCTGCAAGTGAAGTCGAAACAGTTACGTGTATATTTAGAATGCACTACTTTCGTGAGGTACGGCGGATTAATATTCATGCTTACGGTGATCTGTCAGCTTCTACAGCGATGTAACGTGAAGAAGTTCGCCGTACGATTAGATATTTAGACGTTTCGATGTCGGAAAATAAGGCGGACTTTCTGGAAGCATGCTACATCCTCGTATCTTAGAAAATCAGAGCATTAATACATCGTGATTTTGCACCATACGTACTCCTGAAAATTCCTCGGCTTATAGCAGCAATGTGACATACTGACGTAAGAGGAAATAAACGAAACGGTCAGTATGGTATCTAGATGTTGGCGCCATCAATGTTGTGGCTTCTGTTTCCGTCAAATGTTCCTTAGCGAGGCTGTAAAATTGATAAAGCGCTTAAAATGTGGCAAATGTGAATCATATCAAATACTAGTATAGTATGACGTTCTGTAACGTCCCTATGTGTATGGAATAACATTTGTTTTCAATCACCATTGCTAACAAGAAGCTGATCGTTATGGAAATAAATTGAACGTCAGAAATGCGTGCACTTTGTGACGTATAAACGTCTGCTAAAAATATTTAAAGGAACACCGTACTTTTTTCTATATATCGCAATGCAAACAACGCCAAGGCTTGGCCCTAATTTTGTTTGTAATTTGATTTTTTTTTTTCGAACCGTATTCCATTTATCTGACATTATTGAACTGACGCACTTGACACGATAAGAAACACAAATAGAAAAAAGGGATAAGCAGATAAGAAATAAAACGAAAAGATAGAGACAAAGAAGAGGAAGTGGGAATCCGACCGAGAAGATCGGTAGAGTAGGCAAGAGTAAAGAAAGTTAAAGGATAAAAAGAAGCAGAAGGAGAGGAATAAGAAGAAGAAGAAGAAGAAGAAAAGTGTGCGGACCCTCACCGAGGAAACCGCTTAATTGAAGCGAAGGTAGAATACCAACGCTCTTCGCTCAGAATGAGCGGAAACCAGTCAACATTGTGTTGAACTGGAACCATTTTCGGCATTTTGCTGAAAAACGGTTTTATAATACGGTATGTTTACCAAGTTAAACTGCTTTAAGTTGTATCAAGCCAAAAGAAGAAACAAAAAATCAATAGAAACAAGTGTAAAAGCATTTCATTGTTTATTATGAAACTTGCTTATTGTGGCGATTAGAAATGCGTACTTGATATTGGTGTATTCTGAATTTATGCGAGTATGCTACAATGTATTTGTATTTGAAACAAATATAGTGAGTGGTACATTGTAAAGGAATACATTCCAAACGCCGAAAAGATCGAATACTTTCCCTTTAATTTATATCTAATATAAAAGAATAATCTTTATGCTTTTTTATTAGGCCCAATGACATGGCCGAGAGGTTAAAGGTGCAAAATACACATTATCGTTGCTAAGCCGACGGTCATGAGTTCGAAACTCGGCAAAGGTGAAATAGTACAACATCAGGCTTTCTTTTAATTTGTATTTTAAGAATAACTAGAAAATAAGGATAAGTAGATAAGAAATTTTTTAATATATTAATTTTATTAACAGACCTTTTGTTAGACGTTTCGTTTTAATTGTTTAACAGACATCGTAACATTATTTTCACAAGGAAATATACTAACCAAAGTAAATGGAATTACTTTATTTTTAATTTTATTTATATCTGACTGTATTTAGTTTTCGAAAGCCCTGTAGTTATAACATGTTCTCCAGTTCCTGGACGTTGCTTACTTTTAACTTTCTCATAAAGTGATCACAGGAGATCCAGGAAAATGCGACTTGGAACTGTTTGTTTGAATTGATGCTTAACGTCTATAGTCATGTCGGGACGTTGTCTCCATTCTTCTTTATGTCTTATACCCAAAATGGACATGTCATGAGCTTCAAATATAACCACCAAGTAAGCCAATAAGGCTTATATGTATAGGTGGTTTGACTTGAAACCACTTTTCCTGGGCAGACTCAAAACTGAGTGGTTAACCAGTAATCAGATTGCCAGTCAGTAGTATATACGCTTTGCATGGAGGTACAAGCAGCCTATCTATTTCTTTACGCCCCAATTGGCAGACCGGGCCCGACTTGGAACTGACTCGGTTCTTCAGTTGCGGTTGGTGCGAAGGCTGGTACAAACTATATCGATTCCTGTTTAAAACCTGTTAAGAAACAGTATTCAAACCTGCAAGTGAAGTCGAAACAGTTACGTGTATATTTAGAATGCACTACTTTCGTGAGGTACGGCGGATTAATATTCATGCTTACGGTGATCTGTCAGCTTCTACAGCGATGTAACGTGAAGAAGTTCGCCGTACGATTAGATATTTAGACGTTTCGATGTCGGAAAATAAGGCGGACTTTCTGGAAGCATGCTACATCCTCGTATCTTAGAAAATCAGAGCATTAATACATCGTGATTTTGCACCATACGTACTCCTGAAAATTCCTCGGCTTATAGCAGCAATGTGTCATACTGACGTAAGAGGAAATAAACGAAACGGTCAGTATGGTATCTAGATGTTGGCACCATCAATGTTGTGGCTTCTGTTTCCGTCAAATGTTCCTTAGCGAGGCTGTAAAATTGATAAAGCGCTTAAAATGTGGCAAATGTGAATCATATCAAATACTAGTATAGTATGACGTTCTGTAACGTCCCTATGTGTATGGAATAACATTTGTTTTCAATCACCATTGCTAACAAGAAGCTGATCGTTATGGAAATAAATTGAACGTCAGAAATGCGTGCACTTTGTGACGTATAAACGTATCACTATATACACTGCTAAAAATATTTAAAGGAACACCGTACTTTTTCTATATATCGCAATGCAAACAACGCCAAGGCTTGGCCCTAATTTTGTTTGTAATTTGATTTTTTTTTTTCGAACCGTATTCCATTTATCTGACATTATTGAACTGACGCACTTGACACGATAAGAAACACAAATAGAAAAAAGGGTTAAGCAGATAAGAAATAAAACGAAAAGATAGAGACAAAGAAGAGGAAGTGGGAATCCGACCGAGAAGATCGGTAGAGTAGGCAAGAGTAAAGAAAGTTAAAGGATAAAAAGAAGCAGAAGGAGAGGAATAAGAAGAAGAAGAAGAAGAAAAGTGTGCGGACCCTCACCGAGGAAACCGCTTAATTGAAGCGAAGGTAAAATACCAACGCTCTTCGCTCAGAATGAGCGGAAACCAGTCAACATTGTGTTGAACTGGAACCATTTTCGGCATTTTGCTGAAAAACGGTTTTATAATACGGTATGTTTACCAAGTTAAACTGCTTTAAGTTGTATCAAGCCAAAAGAAGAAACAAAAAATCAATAGAAACAACTGTAAAAGCATTTCATTGTTTATTATGAAACTTGCTTATTGTGGCGATTAGAAATGCGTACTTGATATTGGTGTATTCTGAATTTATGCGAGTATGCTACAATGTATTTGTATTTGAAACAAATATAGTGAGTGGTACATTGTAAAGGAATACATTCCAAACGCCGAAAAGATCGAATACTTTCCCTTTAATTTATATCCAATATAAAAGAATAATCTTTATGCTTTTTTATTAGGCCCAATGACATGGCCGAGAGGTTAAAGGTGCAAAATACACATTATCGTTGCTAAGCCGACGGTCATGAGTTCGAAACTCGGCAAAGGTGAAATAGTACAACATCAGGCTTTCTTTTAATTTGTATTTTAAGAATAACTAGAAAATAAGGATAAGTAGATAAGAAATTTTTTAATATATTAATTTTATTAACAGACGTTTTGTTAGACGTTTCGTTTTAATTGTTTTACAGACATCGTAACATTATTTTCACACGGAAATATACTAACCAAAGTAAATGGAATTACTTTATTTTCAATTTTATTTATATCTGACTGTATTTAGTTTTCGAAAGCCCTGTAGTTATAACATGTTCTCCAGTTCCTGGACGTTGCTTACTTTTAACTTTCTCATAAAGTGATCACAGGAGATCCAGGAAAATGCGACTTGGAACTGTTTGTTTGAATTGATGCTTAACGTCTATAGTCATGTCGGGACGTTGTCTCCATTCTTCTTTATGTCTTATACCCAAAATGGACATGTCATGAGCTTCAAATATAACCACCAAGTAAGCCAATAAGGCTTATATGTATAGGTGGTTTGACTTGAAACCACTTTTCCTGGGCAGACTCAAAACTGAGTGGTTAACCAGTAATCAGATTGCCAGTCAGTAGTATATACGCTTTGCATGGAGGTACAAGCAGCCTATCTATTTCTGTACGCCCCAATTGGCGGACCGGGCCCGACTTGGAACTGACTCGGTTCTTCAGTTGCGGTTGGTGCGAAGGCTGGTACAAACTATATCGATTCCTGTTTAAAACCTGTTAAGAAACAGTATTCAAACCTGCAAGTGAAGTCGAAACAGTTACGTGTATATTTAGAATGCACTACTTTCGTGAGGTACGGCGGATTAATATTCATGCTTACGGTGATCTGTCAGCTTCTACAGCGATGTAACGTGAAGAAGTTCGCCGTACGATTAGATATTTAGACGTTTCGATGTCGGAAAATAAGGCGGACTTTCTGGAAGCATGCTACATCCTCGTATCTTAGAAAATCAGAGCATTAATACATCGTGATTTTGCACCATACGTACTCCTGAAAATTCCTCGGCTTATAGCAGCAATGTGACATACTGACGTAAGAGGAAATAAACGAAACGGTCAGTATGGTATCTAGATGTTGGCGCCATCAATGTTGTGGCTTCTGTTTCCGTCAAATGTTCCTTAGCGAGGCTGTAAAATTGATAAAGCGCTTAAAATGTGGCAAATGTGAATCATATCAAATACTAGTATAGTATGACGTTCTGTAACGTCCCTATGTGTATGGAATAACATTTGTTTTCAATCACCATTGCTAACAAGAAGCTGATCGTTATGGAAATAAATTGAACGTCAGAAATGCGTGCACTTTGTGACGTATAAACGTATCACTATATACACTGCTAAAAATATTTAAAGGAACACCGTACTTTTTTCTATATATCGCAATGCAAACAACGCCAAGGCTTGGCCCTAATTTTGTTTGTAATTTGATTTTTTTTTTCGAACCGTATTCCATTTATCTGACATTATTGAACTGACGCACTTGACACGATAAGAAACACAAATAGAAAAAAGGGATAAGCCGATAAGAAATAAAACGAAAAGATAGAGACAAAGAAGAGGAAGTGGGAATCCGACCAAGAAGATCGGTAGAGTAGGCAAGAGTAAAGAAAGTTAAAGGATAAAAAGAAGCAGAAGGAGAGGAATAAGAAGAAGAAGAAGAAGAAGAAGAAAAGTGTGCGGACCCTCACCGAGGAAACCGCTTAATTGAAGCGAAGG